>CM060944.1:619021828-619745870 GCA_030765085.1 Allium cepa
CAAACTCCGTGGAATAAATTTATGAACAGAAGCATCCGAGCTGTAGAAAAAACTTAAGGTGGAATTATCCTGTACACAAACCGATCCATGACAATTCGAACCGTTAGAAACGTAGAACATGGAAAGAGCTTCGTTTTGATAGGTTGTGGCTCCCGTAACTCTAAACGAGTCAAAAGTTATGGCCGTTAGAAGAAACGGAAGAAAGCGACGGACCGCTCGCTGATACGATTCGACGGTATTGGCAAAAGTGTTCGATCTCCGCGAAAGGCGCGAGAATGCTCACACGATAGCACTCGATATTAAAGATATTATGGATCGCAGAAGGAATAAATGAGGATATGGAACAAAAGCTTGTCTACTGAAGCTAAAGCGCAATACATGTTTTTTTTTACGACCTTTCCGTCTTCCTCGTTTTTCGTCCCTCATTGTTTTGGTCATATTCATCAACATGCGCTGTCTTTTTAAGAATATTACAACACCACGACAAAGTGACTTCAATGAGAATATTAAACGCATTTGATACCTTAAAATTTCGAACAGCTGAGGGTGTTTTATATGATTACTTAGCCTGTAAATAACCTACTTTTTCAGTCTGCGAATATCTTTCGATTTCCTGTTTTATCCAATTTTAAATCCAATTTCAATCTTTTTAGCGGAATATTGTCGTGGCCTTTTTTGATCTTCGTATTTTTCTGATTTTTTGTCGTTCTTCTTGGTTTACATCGATTTAATCCGACTATTTAAACCACAAACTCCGTGGAATAAATTTATGAACAAAAGCATCCAAGCTATAGAAAAAACTAAAAGTGGAATTACTCTGCACACAAAACCGATCCATGACAATTCGAAGCGTTAGAAACGTAGAACATGGAAAGAGCTTCGTTTTGATAGGTTGTGGCTCCCGTAACTCCAAACGAGCCAAAAGTTATGGCCGTTAGAAGAAACGGAAGAAAGCGACGGACCGCTCGCTGATCCGATTCGACGGTATTGGCAAAAGTATTCGATCTCCGCGAAAGGCACGAGCATGCTCACACGGTAGCACTCGATATTAAAGATATTATGGATCATAGAAGGAATAAATGAGGATATGTAACAAAATCTTGTCTACTGAAGCTAAAGCGCAATATATATTTTTTTTCGACCGTTCCGTCTTCCTCGTTTTCTGTCCCTCATTGTTTTGGTCATATTCATCAACATGCGCTGTCTTTTTAACAATATTACAACACCACGATAAGGTGACTTCAAGGAGAATATTAAACGCATTTGATACCTTAGAATTTCGAACAGCTGAGGGTGTTTTATATGATTACTTAGCCTGTAAGTAACCTACTTTTTCAGTCTGCGAATATCTTTCGATTTCCTGTTTTATCCAATTTTAAATCCAATTTCAATCTTTTTAGCGGAATATTGTCGTGGCCTTTTTTGATCTTCGTATATTTCTTATTTTTTGTCGTTCTTCTTGGTTTACATCGATTTAATCCGACTATTTAAACCACAAACTGCGTGGAATAAATTTATGAACAAAATCATCCGAGCTGTAGAAAAAACTTAAGATTAATTCTGCACACAAAACAGATCCATGACAATTCGAACCGTTAGAAATGTAGAACATCGAAAGAGCTTCGTTTTGATAGGTTGGGGCTCCCGTAACTCCAAAAGAGTCAAAAGTTATGGCCGTTAGAAGAAACGGAAGAAAGCGACGGACCGCTCGCGGATCCGATTCGACGGTATTGGCAAAAGTATTCGATTTCCGCGAAAGGCACGAGCATGCTCACACGGTAGCACTCGATATTAAAGATATTATGGATCGCAGAAGGAATAAATGAGGATATGTAACAAAAGCTTGTCTACCGAAGCTAAAGCGCAATACATGTTTTTTTTTACGACCGTTCCGTCTTCCTCGTTTTCCGTCCCTCATTGTTTTGGTCATATCATCAACATGCGCGGTCTTTATAACAATATTACAACACCACGACAAAGTGACTTCAAGGAGAATATTAAACACATTTGATACCTTATAATTTCGAACAGCTGAGGGTGTTTTATATGATTACTTAGCCTGTAAGGAACCTACTTTTTCAGTCTGCGAATATCTTTCGGTTTCCTGTTTTGTCCAATTTTAAATCCGATTTCAATCTTTTTAGCGGAATATTGTCGTGGCCTTTTTTGATCTTCGTATATTTCTGATTTTTTGTCGTTCTTCTTGGTTTACATCGATTTAATCCGACTATTTAAACCACAAACTGCGTGGAATAAATTTATGAACAAAATCATCCGAGCTGTAGAAATACTTAAGATTAATTCTGCACATAAAATAGATCCATGACAATTCAAACCGTTAGAAACGTAGAACATGGAAAGAGCTTCGTTTTGATAGGTTGTGGCTCCCGTAACTCCAAACGAGTCAAAAGTTATGGCCGTTAGAAGAAATGGAAGAAAGCGACGGACAGCTCGCTGATCCGATTCGACGATATTGGCAAAAGTATTCGATCTCCGCGAAAGGCGCGAGCATGCTCACAAGGTAGTACTCGATATTAAAGATATTATGGATCACAGAAGGAATAAATGAGGATATGGAACAAAAGCTTGTCTACCGAAGCTAAAGCGCAATACAAGTTTTTTTACGACCGTTCCGTCTTTCTCGTTTTCCGTCCCTCATTGTTTTGGTCATATTCATCAACATGCACGGTCTTTTTAACAATATTACAACACCATGACAAAGTGACTTAAAGGAGAATATTAAACACATTTAATACCTTACAATTTCGAACAGCTGAGGGTGTTTTTATATGATTACTTAGCCTGTAAGGAACCTACTTTTTAAGTCTGCGAATATCTTTCGGTTTCCTGTTTTATCCAATTTTAAATCCAATTTCAATCTTTTTAGCGGAATATTGTCGTGGCCTTTTTTGATCTTCGTATATTTCTGATTTTTTGTCGTTCTTCTTGGTTCACATCGATTTAATCCGACTATTTAAACCACAAACTCCGTGGAATAAATTTATGAACAAAAGCATCCGAGGTGTAGAAAAAACTTAAGGTGGAATTATCCTGTACACAAAACGGATCCATGACAATTCGAACCGTTAGAAACGTAGAACATGGAAAGAGCTTCGTTTTGATAGGTTGTGGCTCCCGTAATCCCAAACGAGTCAAAAGTTATAGCCGTTAGAAGAAACGGAAGAAAGCGACGGACCGCTCGCTGATCCGATTCGACGGTATTGGCAAAAGTATTCGATCTCTGCGAAAGGCACGAGCATGCTCACACGGTAGCACTCGATATTAAAGATATTATGGATCACAGAAGGAATAAATGAGGATATGGAACAAAAGCTTGTCTACCGAAGCTAAAGCGCAATACATGTTCTTTTACGACCGTTCCGTCTTCCTCGTTTTCTGTCCATCATTGTTTTGGTCATATTCATCAACATGCGCGGTCTTTTTAACAAAATTACAACACCACGACAAAGTGACTTCAAGGAGAATATTAAACACATTTGATACCTTAGAATTTCGTACAGCTGAGGGTGTTTTATATGATTACTTAGCCTGTAAGGAACCTACTTTTTCAGTCTGCGAATATCTTTCGGTTTCGTGTTTTATCCAATTTTAAATCCAATTTCAATCTTTTTAGCGGAATATTGTCGTGGCCTTTTTTGATCTTCGTATATTTCTGATTTTTTGTCGTTCTTCTTGGTTTACATCGATTTAATCAGACTATTTAAACCACAAACTCCGTGGAATAAATTTATGAACAAAAGCATCCGAGCTGTAGAAAAAACTAAAAGTGGAATTACTCTGCACACAAAACCGATCCATGACAATTCGAAGCGTTAGAAACGTAGAACATGGAAAGAGCTTCGTTTTGATAGGTTGTGGCTCCCGTAACTCCAAACGAGCCAAAAGTTATGGCCGTTAGAAGAAACGGAAGAATGCGACGGACCGCTCGCTGATCCGATTCGACGGTATTGGCAAAAGTATTCGATCTCCGCGAAAGACACGGGCATGCTCGCACGATAGCACTCGATATTAAAGATATTATGGATCACAGAAGGAATAAATGAGGATATGTAGCAAAAGCTCGTCTACCGAAGCTAAAGCGTAATATATGTTTTTTTTCGACCGTTCCGTCTTCCTCGTTTTCCGTCCCTCATTGTTTTGGTCATATTCATCAACATGCGCTGTCTTTTTAACAATATTACAACACCACGACAAAGTGACTTCAAGGAGAATATTAAACGCATTTGATACCTAAGAATTTCGAACAGCTGAGGGTGTTTTATATGATTAGTTAGCCTGTAAGTAACCTACTTTTTCAGTCTGCGAATATCTTTCGGTTTCCTTTTTTATCCAATTTTAAATCCAATTTCAATCTTTTTAGCGGAATATTGTCGTGGCCTTTTTTGATCTTCGTATATTTCTGATTTTTTGTCGTTCTTCTTGGTTTACATCGATTTAATCCAACTATTTAAACCATAAACTGCGTGGAATAAATTTATGAACAAAAGCATCCGAGATGTAGAAAAAACTTAAGATTAATTCTGCATACAAAACAGATCCATGACAATTCGAACCGTTAGAAACGTAGAACATGGAAAGAGCTTCGTTTTGATAGGTTGTGGCTTCCGTAACTCCAAACGAGTCAAAAGTTATGACCGTTAGAAGAAACGGAAGAAAGCGACGGACCGCTCGCGGATTCGATTCGACGGTATTGGCAAAAGTATTCGATCTCCGCGAAAGGCACGAGCATGCTCACACGGTAGAACTCGATATTAAAGATATTATGGATCACAGAAGGAATAAATGAGGATATGTAACAAAAGCTTGTCTACCGAAGCTAAAGCGCAATACATGTTTTTTTTACGACCGTTCCGTCTTCCTCGTTCTCCGTCCCACATTGTTTTGGTCATATTCATCAACATGCGCGGTCTTTTTGACAATATTACAACACCACGACAAAGTGACTTCAAGGAGAATATTAAACACATTTGATACCTTAGAATTTCGATCAGCTGAGGGTGTTTTATATGATTACTTAGCCTGTAAGGAACCTACTTTTTCAGTCTGCGAATATCTTTCGGTTTCCTGTTTTATCCAATTTTAAATCCAATTTCAATCTTTTTGGCGGAATATTGTCGTGGCCTTTTTCGAACTTCGTATATTTCTGATTTTTTGTCGTTCTTTTGGGTTTACATCGATTTAATCCGACTATTTAAACCACAAACCGCGTGGAATAAATTTATGAACAAAAGCATCCGAGCTGTAGAAAAAACTTAAGATTACTTCTGCACACAAAACAGATCCATGACAATTCGAACAGTTAGAAACGTAGAACATGGAAAGAGCTTCGTTTTGATAGGTTGTGGCTCTCGTAACTCCAAACGAGTCAAATGTTATGGCCGTTAGAAGAAACGGAAGAAAGCGACAGACCGCTCGCTGATCCGATTCGACGGTATTGGCAAAATTATTCGATCTACGCGAAAGGCGCGAGCATGCTCACACGGTAGCACTCGATATTAAAGATATTATGGATCACAGAAGGAATAAATGAGGATATGGAACAAAAGCTTGTCTACCGAAGCTAAAGCGCAATACATGTTTTTTTTACGACCGTTCCGTCTTCCTCGTTTTCCGTCCCTCATTGTTTTGGTCATATTCATCAACATGCACGGTCTTTTTAACAATATTACAACACCATGACAAAGTGACTTCAAGGAGAATATTAAACACATTTGATACCTTAGAATTTCGAATAGCTGAGGGTGTTTTATATGATTACTTAGCCTGTAACGAACCTACTTTTTCAGTCTGCGAATATCTTTCGGTTTCCTGTTTTATCCAATTTTAAATCCAATATCAATCTTTTTAGCGGAATATTGTCGTGGCCATTTTTTATCTTCGTATATTTCTGATTTTTTGTCGTTCTTCTTGATTTACATCGATTTAATCCGACTATTTAAACCACAAACTCCGTGGAATAAATTTATGAACAAAAGCATCCGAGGTGTAGAAAAAACTTAAGGTGGAATTATCCTGTACATAAAACCGATCCATGACAATTCGAACCGTTAGAAACGTAGAACATGGAAAGAGCTTCGTTTTGATAGGTTGTGGCTCCCGTAACTCCAAACGAGTCAAAAGTTATGGCCGTTAGAAGAAACGGAAGAAAGCGACGGACCGCTCGCTGATCCGATTTGACGATATTGGCAAAAGTATTCAATCTCCGCGAAAGGCGCGAGCATGCTCACACGGTAGCACTCGATATTAAAGATATTATGGATCACAGAAGGAATAAATAAGGATATGCAACAAAAGCTTGTCTACCGAAGCTAAAGCGGAATACATGTTTTTTTACGACCGTTCCGTCTTCCTCGTTTTCCGTCCCTCATTGTTTTGGTCATATTCATCAACATGCGCGGTCTTTTTAACAATATTACAACACCACGACAAAGTGACTTCAAGGAGAATATTAAACACATTTGATACCTTAGAATTTCGTACAGCTGAGGGTGTTTTATATGATTACTTAGCCTGTAAGGAACCTACTTTTTCAGTCTGCGAATATCTTTCGGTTTCATGTTTTATCCAATTTTAAATCCAATTTCAATCTTTTTAGCGGAATATTGTCGTGGCCATTTTTTATCTTCGTATATTTCTGATTTTTTGTCGTTCTTCTTGATTTACATCGATTTAATCCGACTATTTAAACCACAAACTCCGTGGAATAAATTTATGAACAAAAGCATCCGAGGTGTAGAAAAAACTTAAGGTGGAATTATCCTGTACACAAAACTGATCCATGACAATTCGAACCGTTAGAAACGTAGAACATGGAAAGAGCTTCGTTTTGATAGGTTGTGGCTCCCGTAACTCCAAACGAGTCAAAAGTTATGGCTGTTAGAAGAAACGGAAGAAAGCGACGGACCGCTCGCTGATCCGATTTGACGATATTGGCAAAAGTATTCAATCTCCGAGAAAGGCGCGAGCATGATCACACGGTAGCACTCGATATTAAAGATATTATGGATCACAGAAGGAATAAATGAGGATATGCAACAAAAGCTTGTCTACCGAAGCTAAAGCGGAATACATGTTTTTTTACGACCGTTCCGTCTTCCTCGTTTTCCGTCCTTCATTGTTTTGGTCATATTCATCAACATGCGCGGTCTTTTTAACAATATTACAACACCACGACAAAGTGACTTCAAGGAGAATATTAAACACATTTGATACTTTAGAATTTCGTACAGCTGAGGGTGTTTTATATGATTACTTAGCCTGTAAGGAACCTACTTTTTCAGTCTGCGAATATCTTTCGGTTTCGTGTTTTATCCAATTCTAAATCCAATTTCAATCTTTTTAGCGGAATACTGTCGTGGCCTTTTTTGATCTTCGTATATTTCTGATTTTTTGTCGTTCTTCTTGGTTTACATCGATTTAATCAGACTATTTAAGCCACAAACTCCGTGGAATAAATTTATGAACAAAAGCATCCGAGCTGTAGAAAAAACTTAAAGTGGAATTATCCTGTACACAAAACCGATCCATGACAATTCGAACCGTTAGAAACGTAGAATATGGAAAGAGCTTCGTTTTGATAGGTTGTGGCTCCCGTAACTCTAAACGAGTCAAAAGTTATGGCCGTTAGAAGAAACGGAAGAAAGCGACGGACCGCTCGCTGATCCGATTCGACGTTATTGGCAAAAGTATTCGATCTCCGCGAAAGGCACGAGCATGCTCACACGGTAGCACTCGATGTTAAAGATATTATGGATCACAGAAGGAATAAATGAGGATATGTAACAAAAGCTTGTCTACTGAAACTAAAGCGCAATACATGTTTTTTTTTACGACCGTTCCGTCTTCCTCGTTTTCCGTCCCTCATTGTTTTGGTCATATTCATCAACATGCGCGGTCTCTTTAACAATATTACAACACCACGACAAAGTGACTTCAAGGAGAATATTGAACGCATTTGATACCATAGAATTTCGAACAGCTGATGATGTTTTATATGATTACTTAGCCTGTAAGGAACCTACTTTTTCAGTCTGCGAATATCTTTCGGTTTTCTGTTTTATCCAGTCTTAAATCCAATTTCATTTTTTTTAGCGGAATATTGTCGTGGCCTTTTTCGATCTTCGTATATTTCTGATTTTTTGTCGTTCTTCTTGGTTTACATCGATTTAATCCGACTAGTTAAACCACAAACTGCGTGGAATAAATTCATGAACAAAAGCATCCGAGCTGTAAAAAAAAACTTAAGGTGAAATTACTCTGCACACAAAACCGATCCATGACTATTCGAACCGTTAGAAACGTAGAACATGGAAAGAGATTCGTTTTGATAGGTTGTGGCTCCCGTAACTCCAAACGAGTCAATAGTTATGGCCGTTAGAAGAAACGGAAGAAAGCGACGGACCGCTCGCGGATCCGATTCGACGGTATTGATAAAAGTATTCGATCTCCGCGAAAGGCACGAGCATGCTCACACGGTAGCACTTGATATTAAAGATATTATGGATCACAGAAGGGATAAATGAGGATATGTAACAAAAGCTCGTCTACCGAAGCTAAAGCGCAATACATGTTTTTTTTTACGACCGTTCCGTCTTCCTCGTTTTCCGTCCCTCTTTGTTTTGGTCATATTCATCAACATGTGCGGTCTTTTTAACAATATTACAACACCGCGACAAAGTGACTTCAAGGAGAATATTAAACACATTTGATACCTTAGAATTTCGAACAGCTGAGGGTGTTTTATATGATTAGTTAGCCTGTAAGGAACGTACTTTTTCAGTCTGCGAATATCTTTCGGTTTCCTTTTTTATCCAATTTTAAATCCAATTTCAATCTTTTTAGCGGAATATTGTCGTGGCCTTTTTTGATCTTCATATATTTCTGATTTTTTGTCGTTCTTCTTGGTTTACATCGATTTAATCCGACTATTTAAACCATAAACTGCGTGGAATAAATTTATGAACAAAAGCATCCGAGATAAAGAAAAAACTTAAGATTAATTCTGCATACAAAACGGATCCATGACAATTCGAACCGTTAGAAACGTAGAACATGGAAAGAGCTTCGTTTTGATAGGTTGTGGCTTCCGTAACTCCAAACGAGTCAAAAGTTATGGCCGTTAGAAGAAACAGAAGAAAGCGACGGACCGCTCGCGGATTCGATTCGACGATATTGGCAAAAGTATTCGATCTCCGCGAAAGGCACGAGCATGCTCACACGGTAGAACTCGATATTAAAGATATTATGGATCACAGAAGGAATAAATGAGGATATGTAACAAAAGCTTGTCTACCGAAGCTAAAGCGCAATACAAGTTTTTTTTTACGACCGCTCCGTCTTCCTCGTTTTCCGTCCCTCATTGTTTTGGTCATATTCATCAACATGCGCGGTCTTTTTAACAACATTACAACACCACGACAAAGTGACTTTAAGGAGAATATTAAACACATTTGATACCTTAGAATTTCGATCAGCTGAGGGTGTTTTATATGATTACTTAGCCTGTAAGGAACCTACTTTTTCAGTCTGCGAATATCTTTCGGTTTCCTGTTTTATCCAATTTTAAATCCAATTTCAATCTTTTTGGCGGAATATTGTCGTGACCTTTTTCGAACTTCGTATATTTCTGATTTTTTGTCCTTCTTCTTGGTTTACATCGATTTAATCCAACTATTTAAACCACAAACTGCGTGGAATAAATTTATGAACAAAAGCATCCGAGCTGTAGAAAAAACTTAAGATTAATTCTGCACACAAAACAGATCCATGACAATTCAAACAGTTAGAAACGTAGAACATGGAAAGAGCTTCGTTTTGATAGGTTGTGGCTCCCGTAACTCCAAACGAGTCAAAAGTTATGGCCGTTAGAAGAAATGGAAGAAAGCGACGGACCGCTCGCTGATCCGATTCGACGGTATTGGCAAAAGTATTCGATCTCCGCGAAAGTCGCGAGCATGCTCACACGGTAGCACTCGATATTAAAGATATTATGGATCACAGAAGGAATAAATGGGGATATGGAACAAAAGCTTGTCTACCGAAGCTAAAGCGCAATACATGTTTTTTTTACGACCGTTCCGTCTTCCTCGTTTTTCGTCCCTCATCGTTTTGGTCATATTAATCAACATGCGCGGCCTTTTTAACAATATTACAATACCACGACAAAGTGACTTCAAGGAGAATATTAAACACATTTGATACTTTAGAATTTCGAACAGCTGAGGGTGTTTTATATGATTACTTAGCCTCTAAGGAACCTACTTTTTCAGTCTGCGAATATCTTTCGGTTTCCTGTTTTATCCAATTTTAAATCCAATTTCAATCTTTTTAGCGGAATATTATCGTGGCCTTTTTTGATCTTCGTATATTTCTGATTTTTTGTCGTTCTTCTTGGTTTACATCGATTTAATCCGACTATTTAAACCACAAACTCCGTGGAATGAATTTATGAACAAAAGCATCCGAGGAGTACAAAAAAATTAAGGTAGAATTATCCTGTACACAAAACCGATCCATGACAATTCGAACTGTTAGAAACGTAGAACATGTAAAGAGTTTCGTTTTGATAGGTTGTGGCTCTCGTAACTCCAAACGAGTCAAAAGTTATGGCCGTTAGAAGAAACGGAAGAAAGCGACTGACCGCTCGCTGATCCGATTTGACGATATTGGCAAAAGTATTCGATCTCCGCGAAAGGCGCGAGCATGCTCACACGGTAGCACTCAATATTAAAGGTATTATGGATCACAGAAGGAATAAATGAGGATATGGAACAAAAGCTTGTCTACTGAAGCTAACGCGCAATACATGTTTTTTTTACGACCGTTCCGTCTTCCTCGTTTTCCGTCCCTCATTGTTTTGGTCATATTCATCAACATGCGCGGTCTTTTTAACAATATTACAACACCACGACAAAGTGACTTCAAGGAGAATATTAAACGCATTTGATACCTTAGAATTTCGAACAGCTGAGGTTGTTTTGTATGATTACTTAGCCTGTAAATAACCTACTTTCTCAGTCTGCGAATATCTTTCGGTTTCCTTTTTTATCCAATTTTAAATCCAATTTCAATCTTTTTAGCGGAATATTGTCGTTGCCTTTTTTTATCTTCGTATGTTTCTGATTTTTTGTCGTTCTTCTTGGTTTACATCGATTTAATCCGACAATTTAAACCACAAACTGCGTGGAATAAATTTATGAACAAAAGCATCCGAGCTGTAAAAAAAACTTAAAATTAATTCTGCACACAAAACAGATCCATCACAATTCGAACCGTTAGAAACGTAGAACATGGAAAGAGCTTCGTTTTGATATGTTGTGGCTCCCGTAACTGCAAACGAGTCAAAAGTTATGGCCATTAGAAGAAACGGAAGAAAGCGACGGACCGCTCGCTGATCCGATTCGACGATATTAGCAAAAGTATTCGATCTCCGCGAAAGGCGCGAGCATGCTCACACGGTAGCACTCGATATTAAAGATATTATGGATCACAGAAGGAATAAATGAGGATATGGAACAAAAGCTTGTCTACCGAAGCTAAAGCGCAATACATGTTTTTTTTTACGACCGTTCCGTCTTCCTCGTTTTCCGTCCCTCATTGTTTTGGTCATATTCATCAACATGCGCGATCTTTTTAACAATCTTACAACACCACGACAAAGTGACTTCAAGGAGAATATTAAACGTATTTGATACCATAGAATTTCGAACAGCTGAGGATGTTTTATATGATTACTTAGCCTGTAAGGAACCTACTTTTTCAGTCTGCGAATATCTTTCACTTTCCTGTTTTATCCAGTTTTAAATCCAATTTCATTTTTTTTAGCGGAATATTGTCGTGGCCTTTTTCGATCTTCGTATATTTCTGATTTTTTGTCGTTCTTCTTGGTTTACATCGATTTAATCCGACTAGTTAAACGACAAACTGCGTGGAATAAACTCATGAACAAAAGCATCCGAGCTGTAGAAAAAACTTAAGGTGAAATTACTCTGCACACAAAACCGATCCATGACTATTCGAACCGTTAGAAACGTAGAACATGGAAAGAGATTCGTTTTGATAGGTTGTGGCTCCCGTAACTCCAAACGAGTCAAAAGTTATGGCCGTTAGAAGAAACGGAAGTAAGCGACGGACCGCTCGCGGATCCGATTCGACGGTATTGGTAAAAGTATTCGATCTCCGCGAAAGGCACGAGCATGCTCACACGGTAGCACTCGATATTAAAGATATTATGGATCACAGAAGGAATAAATGAGGATATGTAACAAAAGCTCGTCTACCGAAGCTAAAGCGCAATACATGTTTTTTTTTACGACCGTTCCGTCTTCCTCGTTTTCCGTCCCTCTTTGTTTTGGTCATATTCATCAACATGTGCGGTCTTTTTAACAATATTACAACACCGCGACAAAGTGACTTCAAGGAGAATATTAAACACATTTGATACCTTAGAATTTCGAACAGCTGAGGTTGTTTTATATGATTAGTTAGCCTGTAAGGAACATACTTTTTCAGTCTGCGAATATCTTTCGGTTTCCTTTTTTATCCAATTTTAAATCCAATTTCAATCTTTTTAGCGGAATATTGTCGTGGTCTTTTTTGATCTTCGTATATTTCTGATTTTTTGTCGTTCTTCTTGGTTTACATCGATTTAATCCGACTATTTAAACCATAAACTGCGTGGAATAAATTTATGAACAAAAGCATCCGAGATATAGAAGAAACTTAAGATTAATTCTGCATACAAAACAGATCCATGACAATTCGAACCGTTAGAAACGTAGAACATGGAAAGAGCTTCGTTTTGATAGGTTGTGGCTTCCGTAACTCCAAACGAGTCAAAAGTTATGGCCGTTAGAAGAAACGGAAGAAAGCGACGGACCGCTCGCGGATTCGATTCGACGGTATTGGCAAAAGTATTCGATCACCGCGAAAGGCACGAGCATGCTCACACGGTAGAAATCGATATTAAAGATATTATGGATCACAGAAGGAATAAATGAGGATATGTAATAAAAGCTTGTCTACCGAAGCTAAAGCGCAATACATGTTTTTTTTTACGACCGTTCCGTCTTCCTCGTTTTCCGTCCCTCATCGTTTTGGTCATATTCATCAACATGCGCGGTCTTTTTAACAACATTACAACACCACGACAAAGTGACTTCAAGGAGAATATTAAACACATTTGATACCTTAGAATTTCGAACAGCTGAGGGTGTTTTATATGATTACTTAGCCTGTAAGGAACCTACTTTTTCAGTCTGCGAATATCTTTCGGTTTCCTGTTTTATCCAATTTTAAATCCAATTTCAATCTTTTTGGCAGAATATTGTCGTGGCCTTTTTCGAACTTCGTATATTTCTGATTTTTTGTCGTTCTTCTTGGTTTACATCGATTTAATCCGACTATTTAAACCACAAACTGCGTGGAATGAATTTATGAACAAAAGCATCCGAGGAGTAGAAAAAACTTAAGGTAGAATTATCCTGTACACAAAATCGATCCATGACAATTCGAACCGTTAGAAACGTAGAACATGGAAAGAGCTTCGTTTTGATAGGTTGTGGCTCACGTAACTCCAAACGAGTCAAAAGTTATGGCCGTTAGAAGAAACGTAAGAAAGCGACCGACCGCTCGCTGATCCGATTTGACGATATTGGCAAAAGTATTCGATCTCCGCGAAAGGCGCGAGCATGCTCACACGGTAGCACTCAATATTAAAGGTATTATGGATCACAGAAGGAATAAATGAGGATATGGAACAAAATCTTGTCTACTGAAGCTAAAGCGCAATACATGTTTTTTTTACGACCGTTCCGTCTTCCTCGTTTTCTGTCCCTCATTGTTTTGGTCATATTCATCAACATGCGCGGTCTTTTTAACAATATTACAACACCACGACAAAGTGACTTCAAGGAGAATATTAAACGCATTTGATACCTTAGAATTTCGAACAGCTGAGGTTGTTTTATATGATTACTTAGCCTGTAAATAACCTACTTTTTCAGTCTGCGAATATCTTTCGGTTTCCTTTTTCATCCAATTTTAAATCCAATTTCAATCTTTTTAGCGGAATATTGTCGTGGCCTTTTTTTATCTTCGTATGTTTCTGATTTTTTGTCGTTCTTCTTGGTTTACATCGATTTAATCCGACTATTTAAACCACAAACTGCGTGGAATAAATTTATGGACAAAAGCATCCGAGCTGTAAAAAAAACTTAATATTAATTCTGTACACAAAACAGATCCATGACAATTCGAACCGTTAGAAACGTAGAACATGGAAAGAGCTTCGTTTTGATATGTTGTGGCTCCCGTAACTGCAAACGAGTCAAAAGTTATGGCCGTTAGAAGAAACGGAAGAAAGCGACGGACCGCTCGCGGATCCGATTCGACGGTATTAGCAAAAGTATTCGATCTCCGCGAAAGGCGAGCATGCTCACACGGTAGCACTCGATATTAAAGATATTATGGATCACAGAAGGAATAAATGAGGATATGGAACAAAAGCTTGGCTACTGAAGCTAAAGCGCAATACATGTTTTTTTTTACGACCGTTCCGTCTTCCTCGTTTTCCGTCCCTCATTGTTTTGGTCATATTCATCAACGTGCGCAGTCTTTTTAACAATATTACAACACCACGACAAAGTGACTTCAAGGAGAATATTAAACACATTTGATACCTTAGAATTTCGAACAGCTGAGGGTGTTTTATATGATTACTTAGCCTGTAAGGAACCTACTTTTTCAGTCTGCGAATATCTTTCGGTTTCCTGTTTTATCCAATTTTAAATCCAATTTCAATCTTTTTAGCGGAATATTGTCGTGGCCTTTTTTATCTTCGTATTTTTCTGATTTTTTGTCGTTCTTCTTGGTTCACATCGATTTAATCCGACTATTTAAACCACAAACTGCGTGGAATAAATTTATGAACAAAAGCATCCGAGCTGTGGAAAAAACTTAAGGTGGAATTATCCTGTGCACAAACCGATCCATGACAATTCGAACCGTTAGAAACGTAGAACATGGAAAGAGCTTCGTTTTGATAGGTTTTGGCTCCCGTAACTCTAAACGAGTCAAAAGTTATGGCCGTTAGAAGAAACGGAAGAAAGCGACGGACCGCTCGCTGATACGATTCAACGGTATTGGCAAAAGTGTTCGATCTCCGCGAAAGGCGCGAGAATGCTCACACGATAGCACTCGATATTAAAGATATTATGGATCACAGAAGGAATAAATGAGGATATGGAACAAAAGTTTGTCTACTGAAGCTAAAGCGCAATACACGTTTTTTTTTACGACCGTTCCGTCTTCCTTGGTTTCCTTCCCTCATTGTTTTGGTCATATTCATCAACATGCGCTGTCTTTTTAACAATATTACAACACCACGACAAAGTGACTTCAAGGAGAATATTAAACGCATTTGATACCTTAGAATTTCGAACAGCTGAGGGTGTTTTATATGATTACTTAGCCTGTAAATAACCTACTTTTTCAGTCTGCGAATATCTTTCGATTTCCTGTTTTATCCAATTTTAAATCCAATTTCAATCTTTTTAGCGGAATATTGTCGTGTCCTTTTTTGATCTTCGTATTTTTCTAATTTTTTGTCGTTCTTCTTGATTTACATCGATTTAATCCGACTATTTAAACCACAAACTCCGTGGAATAAATTTATGAACAAGAGCATCCAAGCTATAGAAAAAACTAAAAGTGGAATTACTCTGCACACAAAACCGATCCATGACAATTCGAAGCGTTAGAAACGTAGAACATGGAAAGAGCTTCGTTTTGATAGGTTGTGGCTCCCGTAACTCCAAACGAGCCAAAAGTTATGGCCGTTAGAAGAAACGGAAGAAAGCGATGGACCGCTCGCTGATCCGATTCGACGGTATTGGCAAAAGTATTCGATCTCCGCGAAAGGCACGAGCATGCTCACACGGTAGCACTCGATATTAAAGATATTATGGATCACAGAAGGAATAAATGAGGATATGTAACAAAAGCTTGTCTACTGAAGCTAAAGCGCAATATATGTTTTTTTTCGACCGTTCCGTCTTCCTCGTTTTTCGTCCCTCATTGTTTTGGTCATATTCATCAACATGCGCTGTCTTTTTAACAATATTACAACACCACGACAAAGTGACTTTAAGGAGAATATTAAACGCATTTGATACCTTAGAATTTCGAACAGCTGAGGGTGTTTTATATGATTACTTAGCCTGCAAGTAACCTACTTTTTCAGTGTGCGAATATCTTTTGATTTCCTGTTTTATCCAATTTTAAATCCAATTTCAATCTTTTTAGCGGAATATTGTCGCGGCTTTTTTTGATCTTCGTATATTTCTGATTTTTGTCGTTCTTCTTGGTTTACATCGATTTAATCCGACTATTTAAACCACAAACTGCGTGGAATAAATTTATGAACAGAAGCATCCGAGCTGTAGAAAAAACTTAAGATTAATTCTGCACACAAAACAGATCCATGACAATTCGAACCGTTAGAAATGTAGAACATCGAAAGAGCTTCGTTTTGATAGGTTGTGGCTCCCGTAACTCCAAACGAGTCAAAAGTTATGGCCGTTAGAAGAAACGGAAGAAAGCGACGGACCGCTCGCGGATCCGATTCGACGGTATTGGCAAAAGTATTCGATCTCCGCGAAAGGCACGAGCATGCTCACACGGTAGCACTCGATATTAAAGATATTATGGATCGCAGAAGGAATAAATGAGGATATGTAACAAAAGCTTGCATACCGAAGCTAAAGCGCAATACATGTTTTTTTTTACGACCGTTCCGTCTTCCTCGTTTTCCGTCCCTCATTGTTTTGATCATATTCATCAACATGCGCGGTCTTTTTAACAATGTTACAACACCACGACAAAGTGACTTCAAGGAGAATATTAAACACATTTGATACCTTAGAATTTCGAACAGCTGAGGGTGTTTTATATGATTACTTAGCCTGTAAGGAACCTACTTTTTCAGTCTGCGAATATCTTTCGGTTTCCTGTTTTATTCAATTTTAAATCCGATTTCAATCTTTTTAGCGGAATATTGTCGTGGCCTTTTTTGATCTTCGTATATTTCTGATTTTTTGTCGTTCTTCTTGGTTTACATCGATTTAATCCGACTATTTAAACCACAAACTGCGTGGAATAAATTTATGAACAAAATCATCCAAGCTGTAGAAATACTTAAGATTAATTCTGCACACAAAACAGATCCATGACAATTCAAACCGTTAGAAATGTAGAACATGGAAAGAGCTTCGTTCTGATAGGTTGTGCTCCCGTAACTCCAAACGAGTCAAAAGTTATGGCCGTTAGAAGAAACGGAAGAAAGCGACGGACCGCTCGTTGATCCGATTCGACGGTATTGGCAAAACTATTCGATCTCCGCGAAAGGCGCGAGCATGCTCACACGGTAGCACTCGATATTAAAGATATTATGGATCACAGAAGGAATAAATGAGGATATGGAACAAAAGCTTGTCTACCGAAGCTAAAGTGCAATACAAGTTTTTTTACGACCGTTCCGTCTTCCTCGTTTTCCGTCCCTCATTGTTTTGGTCATATTCATCAAACATGCACGGTCTTTTTAACAATATTACAACACCATGATAAAGTGACTTCAAGGAGAATATTAAACACATTTGATACCTTAGAATTTCGAACAGCTGAGGGTGTTTTATATGATTACTTAGCCTATAAGGAACCTACTTTTTCAGTCTGCGAATATCTTTCAGTTTCCTGTTTTATCCAATTTTAGATCCAATTTCAATCTTTTTAGCGGAATATTGTCGTGGCCTTTTTTGATCTTCGTATATTTCTGATTTTTTGTCGTTCTTCTTCGTTCACATCGATTTAATCCTACTATTTAAACCACAAACTCCGTGGAATAAATTTATGAACAAAAGCATCCGAGTTGTAGAAAAAACTTAAGGTGGAATTATCCTGCACACAAAACCGATCCATGACAATTCGAACCGTTAGAAACGTAGAACATGGAAAGAGCTTCGTTTTGATAGGTTGTGGCTCCCGTAACTCCAAACGAGTCAAAAGTTATGGCCTTTAGAAGTAACGGAAGAAAGCGACGGACCGCTCGCTGATCCGTTTCGACGGTATTGGCAAAAGTATTCGATCTCCGCGAAAGGCGAGAGAATGCTCACACGGTAGCACTCGATATTAAAGATATTATGGATCACAGAAGGAATAAATGAGGATATGTAATAAAAGCTTGTCTACTGAAGCTAAAGCGCAATACATGTTTTTTTTACGACCGTTTTGTCTTCCTCGTTTTCCGTGCCTCATTGTTTTGCTCGTATTCATCAACATGCGCGGTCTTTTTAACAATATTACAACACCACGACAAAGTGACTTCAAGGAGAATATTAAACGCATTTGATACCTTTGAATTTCGAACAGCTGAGGGTGTTTTATATGATTACTTAGCCCGTAAGTAACCTAATTTTTCTATCTGTGAATATCTTCGGTTTCCTGTTTTATCCATTTTTAAATCCAATTTCAATCTTTTTAGCGGAATATTGTCGTGGCCTTTTTTGATCTTCGTATATTTCTGATTTTTTGTCATTCTTCTTGGTTTACATCGATTTAATCCAACTACTTAAACCACAAACTCCGTGGAATAAATTTAAGAACAAAAGCATCCGAGCTGTAGAAAAAATTTAAGGTGGAATTATCCTGTACACAAAACCGATTCATGACAATTCGAACCATTAGAAACGTAGAACATGGAAAGAGCTTCGTTTTGATAGGTTGTGGCTCCCGTAACTCTAAACGAGTCAAAAGTTATGGCCGTTAGAAGAAACGGAAGAAAGCGACGGACCGCTCGCTGATCCGATTCGACGGTATTGGCAAAAGTATTCGATCTCCGCGAAAGGCACGAGCATGCTCACACGGTAGCACTAGATATTAAAGATATTATGGATCACAGAAGGAATAAATGAGGATATGGAACAAAAGCTTGTCTATCGAAGCTAACGCGCAATACATGTTTTTTTTACGACCGTTCCGTCTTCCTCGTTTTCCGTCCCTCATTGTTTTGGTCATATTCATCAACATGCGTGGTCTTTTTAACAATATTACAACACCACGACAAAGTGACTTCAAGGAGAATATTAAACGCATTTGATACCTTAGAATTTCGAACAGCTGAGGGTGTTTTATATGATTACTTAGCCTGTAAATAACCTACTGTTTCAGTCTGCGAATATCTTTCGGTTTCCTTTTTTATCCAATTTTAAATCCAATTTCAATCTTTTTAGCGGAATATTGTCGTGGCCTTTTTTTATCTTCGTATGTTTCTGATTTTTTGTCGTTCTTCTTGGTTTACATCGATTTAATCCAACTATTTAAACCACAAACTCCGTGGAATAAATTTATGAACAAAAGCATCCGAGGTGTAGAAAAAACTTAAGGTGGAATTATCCTGTACACAAAATCGATCCATGACAATTCAAACCGTTAGAAACGTAGAACATGGAAAGAGCTTCGTTTTGATAGGTTGTGGCTCCCGTAAGTCTAAACGAGTCAAAAGTTATGGCCGTTAGAAGTAACGGAAGAAAGCGATGGACCGCTCGCTGATCCGATTCGACGGTATTGGCAAAAGTATTTGATCTCCGCGAAAGGCGCGAGCATGCTCACACGGTAGCACTCGATATTAAAGATATTATGGATCACAGAAGGAATAAATGAGGATATGTAAAATAAGCTTGTCTACTGAAGCTAAAGCGCAATACATGTTTTTTTACGACCGTTTTGTCTTCCTCGTTTTCCGTGCCTCATTGTTTTGCTCGTATTCATTAACATGCGCGGTCTTTTTAACAATATTACAACACCACGACAAAGTGACTTCAAGGAGAATATTAAACGCATTTGATGCCTTAGAATTTCGAACAGCTGAGTGTGTTTTATATGATTACTTAGCCTGTAAGTAACCTAATTTTTCTATCTGCGAATATCTTCGGTTTCCTGTTTTATCCATTTTTAAATCCAATTTCAATCTTTTTAGCGGAATATTGTCGTGGCCCTTTTTGATCTTCGTATATTTTTGATTTTTTGTCGTTCTTCTTGGTTTACATCGATTTAATCCAACTATTTAAACCACAAACTCCGTGAATAAATTTAAGAACAAAAGCATCCGAGCTGTAGAAAAAAATTAAGGTGGAATTATCCTGTACACAAAACCGATCCATGACAATAAGAACCGTTAGAAACGTAGAACATGGAAAGAGCTTCATTTTGATAGGGTGTGGCCCCCGTAACTCCAAACGAGTCAAAAGTTATGGCCGTTAGAAGAAACGGAAGAAAGCGACGGACCGCTCGCTAATCCGATTCGACGGTATTGGTAAAAGTTTTCGATCTCCGCGAAAGGCACGAGCATGCTCACACGGTAGCACTAGATATTAAAGATATTATGGATCACAGAAGGAATAAATGAGGATATGGAACAAAAGCTTGTCTACCGAAGCTAAAGCGCAATACATGTTTTTTTTTACGACCGTTCCGTCTTCCTCGTTTTCCGTCCCTCATTGTTTTGGTCATATTCATCAACATGCGCGGTCTTTTTAACAATATTACAACACCACGACAAAGTGACTTCAAGGAGAATATTAAACGCATTTGATACCTTAGAATTTCGAACAGCTGAGGTTGTTTTATATGATTACTTAGCCTGTAAATAACCTACTTTTTCAGTCTGCGAATATCTTTCGGTTTCCTTTTTTATCCAATTTCAATCTTTTTAGCGGAATATTGTCGTGGCCTTTTTTTATCTTCGTATGTTTCTGATTTTTTTGTCGTTCTTCTTGGTTTACATCGATTTAATCCGACTATTTAAACCACAAACTGCGTGGAATAAATGTATGAACAAAAGCACCCGAGGTGTAGAAAAAACTTAAGGTGGAATTATCCTGTACACAAAACAGATCCATGACAATTCGAACCGTTAGAAATGTAGAACATGGAAAGAGCTTCGTTTTGATAGGTTGTGGCTCCCGTAACTCCAAACGAGTCAAAAGTTATGGCCGTTAGAAGAAACGGAAGAAAGCGACTGACCGCTCGCTGATCCGATTTGACGATATTGGCAAAAGTATTCAATCTCCGCGAAAGGCAGGAGCATGCTCACACGGTAGCACTCGATATTAAAGGTATTATGGATCATAGAAGGAATAAATGAGGATATGGAACAAAAGCTTGTCTACCGAAGCTAAAGCGCAATACATGTTTTTTTACGACCGTTCCGTCTTCTTCGTTTTCCATCCCTCATTGTTTTGGTCATATTCATCAACATGCGCGGTTTTTTAACAATATTACAACACCACGACAAAGTGACTTCAAGGAGAATATTAAACGCATTTGATACCTTAGAATTTCGAACAGCTGAGGTTGTTTTATATGATTACTTACCCTGTAAATAACCTACTTTTTCAGTCTGCGAATATCTTTCGGTTTCCTTTTTTATCCAATTTTAAATCCAATTTCAATATTTTTAGCAGAATATTGTCGTGGCCTTTTTTTATCTTCGTATGTTTCTGATTTTTTGTCGTTCTTCTTGGTTTACATCGATTTAATCCGACTATTTAAACCACAAACTGCGTGGAATAAATTTATGAACAAAAGCATCCGAGCTGTAGAAAAAACTTAAGATTAATTCTGCACACAAAACAGATCCATGACAATTCGAACAGTTAGAAACATAGAACATCGAAAGAGCTTCGTTTTGATAGGTTGTGGCTCCCGTAACTGCAAACGAGTCAAAAGTTATGGCCATTAGAAGAAACGGAAGAAAGCGACGGACCGCTCGCTGATCCGATTCGACGGCATTGGCAAAAGTATTTGATCTCCGCGAAAGGCGCGAGCATGCTCACACGGTAGCACTCGATATTAAAGATATTATGGCTCACAGAAGGAATAAATGAGGATATGGAACAAAAGCTTGTCTACCGAAGCTAAAGCGCAATACATGTTTTTTTTACGACCGTTTCGTCTTCCTCATTTTCTGTCCCTCATTGTTTTGGTCATATTCATCAACATGCGCGGTCTTTTTAACAATATTTCAACACCACGATAAAGTGTCTTCAAGGAGAATATTAAACACATTTGATACCTTAGAATTTCGAACAGCTGAGGGTGTTTTATATGATTACTTAGCCTGTAAGGAACCTACTTTTTCAGTCTGCGAATATCTTTCGGTTTCCTGTTTTATCCAATTTTAAATCCAATTTCAATATTTTTAGCGGAACATTGTCGTGGCCTTTTTTGATCTTCGTATATTTCTGATTTTTTGTCGTTCTTCTTGGTTTACATCGATTTAATCCGACTATTTAAACCACAAACTCCGTGGAATAAATTTATGAACAAAAGCATCCGAACTGTAGAAAAAACTTAAGGTGGAATTATCCTGTGCAGAAAACTGATACATGACAATTCGAACCGTTAGAACATGGAAAAAGCTTCGTTTTGATAGGTTGTGGCTCCCATAACTCTAAACGAGTCAAAAGTTATGGCCGTTAGAAGAAACGGAAGAAAGCGACGGACCGCTCGCTGATCCGATTCGACGGTATTGGCAAAAGTATTCGATCTCCGCGAAAGGCGCGAGCATGCTCACACGGTAGCACTAGATATTAAAGATATTATGGATCACAGAAGGAATAAATGAGGATATGTAATAAGAGCTTTTTACTGAAGCTAAAGTGCAATACATGTTTTTTTTTACGACCGTTTTGTCTTCCCCGTTTTCCGTGCCTCATTGTTTTGCTCGTATTCATCAACATACGCGGTCTTTTTAACAATATTGCAACACCACGACAAAGTGACTTCAAGGAGAATATTAAACGCATTTGATACCATAGAATTTCGAACAGCTGGGGGTGTTTTATATGATTACTTAGCCTGTAAGTAACCTAATTTTTCTATCTGCGAATATCTTCGGTTTCCTGTTTTATCCATTTTTAAATGCAATTTCAATCTTTCTAGCGGAATATTGTCGTGGGCTTTTTTGATCTTCGTATATTTCTGATTTTTTGTCGTTCTTCTTGGTTTACATCGATTTAATCCAACTATTTAAACCACAACTCCGTGGAATAAATTTAAGAACAAAACCATCCGAGCTGTAGAAAAACCTTCAGGTGGAATTATCCTGTACACAAAACCGATCCATGACAATTCGAACCGTTAGAAACGTAGAACATGGAAAGAGCTTCGTTTTGATAGGTTGTGGCTCCCGTAACTCTAAACGAGTCAAAAGTTATGGCCGTTAGAAGAAACGGAAGAAAGCGACGGACCGCTCGCTGATCCGATTCGACGGTATTGGCAAAAGTATTCGATCTCCGCGAAAGGCGCGAGTGTTATCCCGCTTTTTGGCAAAGCCGTGATACCAAAAGATTGGCCGAAAACGAAAGACAGTTCGTCTCAGAGATTGGTCATACTTCACTTTGCTATGGATATCGATGAATTTTGTCCGAGTCTGGAACGGGCCACAATTGATAGGACATGACAAGAGAGGTCGTAGGAGTCATTATTTCAAATTTCAAGACAATCCGAGTTCGTATGCTCGAGATATGATGGATCCAATTTAAGAAAAGTAGTCATTGTCTGGTTCGAAACCGTCACCTTCGAACCCATCCAATACCCCTACCTCGAAACCATCGGCTTGTTGAGAGGACGCCCGTTTCGAACCGATGGAGTTCGAATCCATCAGTAACACCTCTATTCGAACCCATCAGTCTGCACATACTTCGAGTCGAACGAGTTCGAACCGATCAGGCGTGATAATTGTTCGCTTCGAACCCAACGGTTCGAACCCATCAGAAAGGCATCGTCTCAACAAGTTCGAACCCATCAAGCTTCGTGTACTTCGAACCGATCAGTTCGAACCCATCACCTGAGCGCTGTTTCATTTGTCCGGAGTACTTCGAACCCATCACCATGTACCCTACTTCGTATCGATCAACCTCGCCTCCATCAAAAATGCCAGATCGTTCTTTCGTACCCATGAATTCTGCCATGTTCGAATCCACTCGGCTCGCCTTGATCCCCTTCGTATTGATCCATTTCGAATCCATTGATGCGAGCTGGGTCGCGGCGCACGATACGAACGAGGCGAAATCCATGGGTGCGAAGCGGTCAACTCGGAGATAAAGTAGGGTCAATTCGAGAGATACGCGCCACGTCACTGCAGAATCACGTGCGTCCATGGGTTCGAAGTCGTGGTTTCGAAGTGATCGGTTCGAACTCCACAGCCAACCGAGAATCCCCATTTCGAACCGAGTATATCTCCTCAACCACACATCCAAATGCAACCAAATTTTCACAGTAGCTTCCATATGAGGTAAAGATTGTCCCTGCCAAGTTTCAGCTCGATTGGACCAATTCTTGATGGGTTCGAAATCACTTCGAACCGATGTCAGATCGAGGCGAAACTTGGTGGGATCGGTCGCGTGGGCCCACTCATGTGCCAGCAGAAGTCTCACGAAGTTTCAGCCAGATCTGGGCCTCCAACGCCTATAAATAGCACCCTAAAGCCTTCAGAAAGGGAGAGCTTCGAACAACTGCTGCCATTGAACGCCAAGACTCTGCTGGATTCAAGTCTATCTACCGTAATCACTGTTGTATTCAGATTTCAAGGCTATCATCTACTGTAATCCATTGTAATCGATTGAATCGAGCAAAGCAATAAAGAGAAATCTTTCAAAGTGGACGTAGGCACGAACGCCGAACCACTATAAATCCTGTGTTTGTCATTGCTGTTTGTGAATAACTGTGATTTGTTACGTAGAGCTGAATTTAATATTGATTGTTGCTGAGTTCTGTGTTGATTATTATCAAGTTGAATACGCAAACGGGTGCTTTCGTGATATTGGGTGTTTGTGACCAATTTTGGCGCAAACAATTTGGTGCTTTCACTGAGAAACTGAACTCAGGAGTTCTACCAGTTGATAATTGATTCAGAGAAAGTTTGGAAGTTTAAATTTGAGAAGTTATGACGAGACAATCGAGTAGAAGGCCAAGGCCAGAAAGGAGTGAACAACAAGGAAGTCAGGAGGCTTCCTCAGGAGCGAATCAACCATCGATCTACATCACTAGAGACGAGATGGAGACGATGATGAAGAAGCAAGAGGAGTTGATCCAGAGTTTGTTTCAACAGATAGGACAGCTTGGAGCGCAGAATAGGGAAACCAATGGAGTTCAGAACGAAGCAGGACCATCTGGCGTCGCACCCGGATTAGGGGGCACACCCATGGAGAATGTTGGTCCAATTTCGGAAGGAGAAAGAGGAATATCTGCACAACCTGGAGACAGCGGAGGAATGAACGCTCAGTCAAGGGGGCACATCTCAGAATTCCCTCGTGAACTCGGGGGGCAGGATGAAAGTGACGAACGAAGGCTGCATCTTGGAGACACCGACAAGCTGGCAGAGATGGTTAGGCGAGCAATGAGAGGCGGTTTGGTGAACAAGGACCTAGAGGATGTTAATAGGAGTCCTTTCACTCCGGCAATCAGACGAGCTAGAAACCCACCAGATTTCAAACTACCATCGTTGGACATGTATGACGGGAGAACGGACCCCACGGTCCATCTGACAAAATATATGAGGCATATGGAAGTGCTGGGGGCATCAGAGGAAGTTATGGCCCGGTGCTTTCCACTGTACTTGGCGGATATTGCGGCGTTATGGTTCAGGCAATTAGATAGTGGGTCCATCGGAACATGGAACGATTTAACTGAGAGGTTTATGAGGCAGTTCAAGGTTCACATTACAAGACCTAAGAATGTGATGACACTGGCAACTTTGAAACAGAAGGCTGGAGAAACATTGAGAAGTTTCTTGACACGGTTCAATGCAGCGGCGGCTTCCGTGGATAGACCGGATCCATCCATGGTTATGATGGCGGCTGTGTCCGGAATAGCGGACGGAACAGAATTCAAAAATTCGCTAACTAAGGATCCACCTATGGATCTAGGAGAATTTTATCACGAGGCGGAAAAGTTTTTACGATTGGAGGATGCGAATGCAGAAAGAGAAGAAGGAGACGGGATAGAAGTTTATGCACTCAAAGACGAAAAACTCCCTAGAAGGGACTCGGACAAGGATAAAGGTAAAAGAAGGATTGAGAATAATGGAGACAGATCAAAGCGGCAACGGAGGGAGCCGCGATTTACCACCTACACTGAGCTGAACGAGAGCCTGGAGCGAATTTACCAGGATACCAAAGAACAGATTCCGTATCGTAGGCCAATGCGAAGGGATCCTACCTCTGACGAAAGGAAATCAGATAAGTTCTGTGTATTCCATGAATTAAATGGTCATAACACTAATGATTGTAGGCACCTGAAGGACGAGGTGGAAGGGCATATCAGGAACGGTATGCTCCTTCAATATGTAAGGAGACGAGCTTCTGTGGCGGAACCAGAACGACCACCGTCCACATCAGCTAGGGGCGATCCTGAATCAAGGCACCGTTTGGTTATCAATTGAGTAAGATAACGATGAACAAGTTGTAAGCTTCCACTAACACAATCAAATCATTTACACATGCGCGAGATCGCGAACGATCTCCAGGCATGCTCTGAATGATCGTTGACCGTTTCGTGGTGGGAACTTACGCTTCGACATCCATGCTTTGCTTTCATATCATTTTGATTTGAACATTTAGACCCTGTTTGTTTGCTGTTTGTTTGGACATTGTTTTTGAAACTCATCCGTGTAATAGATATTTGATTATGATAACTCTGGAATGGCTAAGCTACTTACACATGTACGGGGTCGCGAACGATCCTTAGGCATGCTCTGAGATGGCGATGAACCGCCCTGACAAACGATCCAGGATCTCACCCGAACGTGACCCTGACATCGATAACATCAAGCCCTCCCGGGCACACAATTCGCCTCGAACGGCACTCGACTTCGAACAGTCACAACTCACCACGCCTCAAATGGCTTGATCGCGAACGGTCGTCACTTGAGGTCCAACGTCCGACCGCGAACGGTCACAAATCCGCCTCGAACGGCACACGATCGCGAACGATCACTCTCTGCCTTGAACGGCACCGACCGCGAACGGTCATGATTCACTAATCATAAAATCCGACCCCGAACGGTCACCCTTCGCCTTGAACGGCACTTGGTCGCGAACGATCATCAATTGCCGCGAACGGCATCGACCGCGAACGGTCCCATTCAATCTTTTCGCCATAAATAGCGTCGACCGCGAACGGTCCTATTCTCATCATTTGCCGCGAACGGCATCGATCGCGAACGGTCTTATTTCATCCTATGCCGCGAACGGCACGGACCGCGAACGGTCCCAATTCACCTCAAACAGCATATGATCCCGAACGATCGATGCATGGATTTATACGCTCGACCGCGCACGGTCGCACTTCACCTCGAATGACTCGATCACGAACGATCGTCATTTGAAGTTAAGCGCTCGACCATGAACGGCCGCGCTTCATCCCAAATGGCTTGATCCCGAACGATCGTCATTTGAGGCCATATGAAAACTATCAAGTTCTTTGCAGGTTGATGATCGGATACGAACATCCAACTCGAGGCATTACAAAACACACCTTCCTACTGCAAGGCATGTTTTGGGGGGCAAAATGTTAGCCCGCTTTTTGGCAAAGCCGTGATACCAAAAGATTGGCCGAAAACGAAAGACAGTTCGTCTCAGAGATTGGTCATACTTCACTTTGCTATGGATATCGATGAATTTTGTCCGAGTCTGGAACGGGCCACAATTGATAGGACATGACAAGAGAGGTCGTAGGAGTCATTATTTCAAATTTCAAGACAATCCGAGTTCGTATGCTCGAGATATGATGGATCCAATTTAAGAAAAGTAGTCATTGTCTGGTTCGAAACCGTCACCTTCGAACCCATCCAATACCCCTACCTCGAAACCATCGGCTTGTTGAGAGGACGCCCGTTTCGAACCGATGGAGTTCGAATCCATCAGTAACACCTCTATTCGAACCCATCAGTCTGCACATACTTCGAGTCGAACGAGTTCGAACCGATCAGGCGTGATAATTGTTCGCTTCGAACCCAACGGTTCGAACCCATCAGAAAGGCATCGTCTCAACAAGTTCGAACCCATCAAGCTTCGTGTACTTCGAACCGATCAGTTCGAACCCATCACCTGAGCGCTGTTTCATTTGTCCGGAGTACTTCGAACCCATCACCATGTACCCTACTTCGTATCGATCAACCTCGCCTCCATCAAAAATGCCAGATCGTTCTTTCGTACCCATGAATTCTGCCATGTTCGAATCCACTCGGCTCGCCTTGATCCCCTTCGTATTGATCCATTTCGAATCCATTGATGCGAGCTGGGTCGCGGCGCACGATACGAACGAGGCGAAATCCATGGGTGCGAAGCGGTCAACTCGGAGATAAAGTAGGGTCGATTCGAGAGATACGCGCCACGTCACTGCAGAATCACGTGCATCCATGGGTTCAAAGTCATGGTTTCGAAGTGATCGGTTCGAACTCCACAGCCAACCGAGAATCCCCATTTCGAACCGAGTATATCTCCTAAACCACACATCCAAATGCAACCAAATTTTCACAGTAGCTTCCATATGAGGTAAAGATTGTCCCTGCCAAGTTTCAGCTCGATTGGACCAATTCTTGATGGGTTCGAAATCACTTCGAACCGATGTCAGATCGAGGCGAAACTTGGTGGGATCGGTCGCGTGGGCCCACTCACGTGCCAGCAGAAGTCTCACGAAGTTTCAGCCAGATCTGGGCCTCCAACGCCTATAAATAGCACCCTGAAGCCTTCAGAAAGGGAGAGCTTCGAACAACAGCTGCCATTGAACGCCAAGACTCTGCCAGATTCAAGTCTATCTACCGTAATCACTGTTGTATTCAGATTTCAAGGCTATCATCTACTGTAATCCATTGTAATCGATTGAATCGAGCAAAGCAATAAAGAGAAATCCTTCAAAGTGGACGTAGGCACGAACGCCGAACCACTATAAATCCTGTGTTTGTCATTGCTGTTTGTGAATAACTGTGATTTGTTACGTAGAGCTGAATTTAATATTGATTGTTGCTGAGTTCTGTGTTGATTATTATCAAGTTGAATACGCAAACGGGTGCTTTCGTGATATTGGGTGTTTGTGACCAATTTTGGCGCAAACAGCGAGCATGCTCACACGGTAGCAGTAGATATTAAAGACATTATGGATCACAGAAGGAATAAATGAGGATATGGAACAAAAGCTTGTCTACCGAAGCTAAAGCGCAATACATGTTTTTTTTACGACCGTTCCGTCTTCCTCGTTTTCCGTCCCTCATTGTTTTGGTCATATTCATCAACATGCGCGGTCTTTTTAATAATATTACAACACGACGACAAAGTGACTTCAAGGAGAATATTAAACGCATTCGATACCTTAGAATTTCGAACAGCTGAGGGTGTTTTATACGATTACTTAGCCTGTAAGTAACCTACTTTTTCAGTCTGCAAATATCTTTCGGTTTCCAGTTTTATCCAATTTTAAATCCAATTTCATTTTTTTTAGCGGAATATTGTCGTGGCCTTTTTTGATCTTCGTATTTTTTTGATTTTTTATCGTTTTTCTTGGTTTACATCGATTTAATCCGACTATTTAAACCACAAACTTCGTGTAATAAATTTATGAACAAAAGCATCCGAGCCGTAGAAAAAATTTAAGATGGAATTATTCTGCACATAAAACCGATCCACGACAATTCTAACCGTTAGAAACGTAGAACATGGAAAGAGCTTCGTTTTGATAGGTTGTGGCTCCCGTAACTCCAAACGAGTCAAAAGTTATGGCCGTTAGAAGAAACGGAAGAAAGCGACGGACCGCTCGCTGATCTGATTTGACGATATTGGCAAAAGTATTCGATCTCCGCGAAAGGCGCGAGCATGATCACACGGTAGCACTCGATATTAAAGATATTATGGATCATAGAAGGAATAGATGAGGATATGGAACAAAACTTGTCTACCGAAGCTAAAGCGCAATACATGTTTTTTTTACGACCGTTTCGTCTTCCTCGTTTTCCGTCCTCATTGTTTTGGTCATATTCATCAACATGCGCGGCCTTTTTAACAATATTACAACACCACGACAAAGTGACTTCAAGGAGAATATTAAACACATTTGATACCTTAGAATTTCGAACAGCTGAGGGTGTTTTATATGATTACTTAGCCTGTAAGGATCCTACTTTTTCAGTCTGCAAATATCTTTCGGTTTCGTGTTTTATCCAATTTTAAATCCAATTTCAATCTTTTTAACGGAATATTGTCGGGGCCTTTTTTGAACTTCGTATATTTCTGATTTTTTGTCGTTCTTCTTGGTTTACATCGATTTAATCGGACTATTTAAACCACAAACTCCGTGGAATAAATTTATGAACAAAAGCAACCGAGCTGTAGAAAAAACTTAAAGTGGAATTATCCTGTACACAAAACCGATCCATGACAATTCGAACCGTTAGAAACGTAGAAGATGGAAAGAGCTTCGTTTTGATAGGTTGTGGCTCCCGTAACTCTAAACGAGTCAAAAGTTATGGCCGTTAGAAGAAACGGAAGAAAGCGACGGACCGCTCGCTGATCCGATTCGACGGTATTGGCAAAAGTATCCAATCTCCGCGAACGGCGCGAGCATGCTCCCACGGTAGCACTCGATATTAAAGATATTATGGATCACAGAAGGAATAAATGAGGATATGGAACAAAAGCATGTCTACTGAAGCTAAAGCGCAATACATGTTTATTTTACGACCGTTCCATCTTTCTCGTTTTCCGTCCCTCATTGTTTTGGTCATATTTATCAACATGCACGGACTTTTTAACAATATTACAACACCACGAAAAAGTGACTTCAAGGAGAATATTAAACGCATTTGATACCTTAGAATTTCGAACAGCTGAGGGTGTTTTATATGATTACTTAGCCAGTAAGTAACCTACTTTTTCAGTCTGCGAATATCTTTCGGTTTCCAGTTTTATCCAATTTTAAATCCAATTTCATTATTTTTAGCGGAATATTGTCGTGGCCTTTTTTTTTCTTCGTATTTTTTTGATTTTTTGTCGTTCTTCTCGGTTTACATCGATTTAATCCGACTATTTAAACCACAAACTGCATGGAATAAATGTATGAACAAAAGCACCCGAGGTGTAGAAAAAACTTAAGGTGGAATTACTCTGCACATAAAACCGATCCATGACAATTCGAACCGTTAGAAACGTAGAACATGGAAAGAGCTTCGTTTTGATAGGTTGTGGCTCTCGTAACTCCAAACGAGTCAAAAGTTATGGCCGTTAGAAGAAACGGAAGAAAGCGACGGACCGCACGCGGATCCGATTCGACGGTATTGGTAAAAGTATTCGATCTCCGCGAAAGGCACGAGCATGCTCACACGGTAGCACTCGATATTAAAGATATTATGGATCACAGAAGTAATAAATGAGGATATGTAACAAAAGCTTGCCTACCGAAGCTAAAGCGCAATACATGTTTTTTTTTACGACCGTTCCGTCTTCCTCGTTTTCCGTCCCCCATCGTTTTGGTCGTATTCATCAACATGCGCGGTCTTTTTAACAATATTATAACACCACGACAAAGTGACATCAAGGAGAATATTAAACACATTTGATACCTTAGAATTTCGAACAGCTGAGGGTGTTTTATATGATTAGTTAGCCTGTAAGGAACCTACTTTTTCAGGCTGCGAACATCTTTCGGTTTCCTTTTTTATCTAATTTTAAATCAAATAATCTTTTTAGCGGAATATTGTCGTGGCCTTTTTTGATCTTCGTATATTTCTGATTTTTTGTCGTTCTTCTTGGTTTACATCGATTTAATCCGACTATTTAAACGACAAACTGCGTGGAATAAATTTATGAACAAAAGCATCCGAGATGTAGAAAAAACTTAAGATTAATTCTGCACACAAAACAGATCCATGACAATTCGAACCATTAGAAACGTAGAACATGGAATGAGATTCGTTTTGATAGGTTGTGGCTCCCGTAACTCCAAACGAGTCAAAAGTTATGGCCGTTAGAAGAAACGGAAGAAAGCGACGGACCGCTCGCGGATCCGATTCGACGGTATTGGCAAAAGTATTCGATCTCCGCGAAAGGCACGAACATGCTCGCACGGCAGAACTCGATATTAAAGATATTATGGATCACAGAAGGAATAAATGAGGATATGTAACAAAAGCTTGTCTACCGAAGCTAAAGCGCAATACATGTTTTTTTACGACCGTTCCGTCTTCCGCGTTTTCCGTCCCTCATTGTTTTGGTCATATTCATCAACATGCGCGGTCTTTTTAACAATATTACAACACCACGTCAAAGTGACTTCAAGGAGAATATTAAAAAGATTTAATACCTTAGAATTTCGAGCAGCTGATGGTGTTTTATATGATTACTTAGCCTGTAAGGAACCTGGTTTTTCAGTCTGCGAATATCTTTCGGTTTCCTGTTTTATCCAATTTTAAATCCAATTTCAATCTTTTTAGCGGAATATTGTCGTGGCCTTTTTTGATCTTCGTATATTTCTGATTTTCTGTCATTCTTCTTGGTTTACATCGATTTAATCCGACTATTTAAACCACAAACTGTGTGGAATAAATTTATGAACAAAAGCATCCGAGGTGTAGAAAAAACTTATGGTGGAATTATCCTGTACAAAAAACCGATCCATGACAATTCGAACCATTAGAAATGTAGAACATGGAAAGAGCTTCGTTTTGATAGGTTGTGGCTCCCGTAACTCCAAACGAGTCAAAAGTTATGGCCGTTAGAAGAAACGGAAGAAAGCGACTGACCGCTCGCTGATCCGATTTGGCGATATTGGGAAAAGTATTCGATCTCTGCGAAAGGCGCGAGCATGCTCACACGGTAGCACTCGATATTAAAGGTATTATGGATAACAGAAGGAATAAATGAGGATATGGAACAAAAGCTTGTCTACTGAAGCTAAAGCGCAATACATGTTTTTTTCACGACCGTTCCGTCTTCCTCGTTTTCCTTCCCTCATTGTTTTGGTCATATTCATCAACATGCGCGGTCTTTTTAACAATATTACAACACCACGACAAAGTGACTTCAAGGAGAATATCAAACGCATTTGATACCTTAGAATTTCGAACAGCTGAGGTTGTTTTATATGATTACTTAGCTTGTAAATAACCTACTTTTTCAGTCTGCGAATATCTTTCGGTTTCCTATTTTATCCAATTTTAAATCCAATTTCATTCTTTTTAGCGGAATATTATCGTGGCCTTTTTTTATCTTCGTATGTTTATGATTTTTTGTCGTTCTTCTTGGTTTACATCGATTAAATCCGACTATTTAAACCACAAACTGCGTGGAATAAATTTATGAACAAAAGCATCCGAGCTGTAGAAAAAACTTAAGATTAATTCTGCACACAAAACAGATCCATGACAATTCGAACCGTTAGAAATGTAGAACATGGAAAGGGCTTCGTTTTGATAGGTTGTGGCTCCCGTAACTGCAAACGAGTCAAAAGTTATGGCCGTTAGAAGAAACGGAAGAAAGCGACGGACCGCTCGCTGATCCGATTCGACGGTATTGGTAAAAGTATTGATCTCCGCGAAAGGCGCGAGCATGCTCACACGGTAGCACTCGATATTAAAGATATTATGGATCACAGAAGGAATAAATGAGGATATGGAACAAAAGCTTGTCTACCGAAGCTAAAGCGCAATACATGTTTTTTTTACGACCATTCCGTCTTCCTCGTTTTCCGTCCCTCATTGTTTTGGTCATATTCATCAACATGCGCGGTCTTTTTAAGAATATTACAACACCACGACAAAGTGACTTCAAGGAGAATAATTAAACGCATTCGATACCTTAGAATTTCGAACAACTGAGGGTGTTTTATATGAATACTTAGCTTGTAAGTAACCTACTTTTTCAGTCTGCGAATATCTTTAGGTTTCCTGTTTTGTCCAATTTTATATCCAATTTCAATCTTTTTAGTGGAATATTGTCGTGGCCTTTTTTGATCTTTGTATTTATATGATTTTTTGTCGTTCTTCTTGGTTTACATCGATTTAATCCGACTATTTAAACCACAAACTGCGTGGAATAAATTTATGAACAAAAGCATCGGAGCTGTAGAAAAAACTTAAGGTGGAATTACTCTGCACACAAAACCGATTCATGACAATTCGAACGTTAGAAACGTAGAACATGGAAAGAGCTTCGTTTTGATAGGTTGTGGCACCCGTAACTCCAAACGAGTCAAAAGTTATGGCCGTTAGAAGAAATGGAAGAAAGCGACGGACCGCTCGTGGATCCGATTCGACGGTATTGGCAAAAGTATTCGATCTCCACGTAAGGCACGAGCATGCTCACACGGTAGCACTCGATATTAAAGATATTATGGATCACAGAAGGAATAAATGAGGATATATAACAAAAGCTTGTCTACCGAAGCTAAAGCGCAATACATGTTTTTTTTTACGACCGTTCCGTCTTCCTCGTTTTCCGTCCCTCATTGTTTTGGTCATATTCATCAACATGCGCGGCCTTTTTAACAATATTACAACACCACGACAAAGTGACTTCAAGGAGAATATTAAACGCATTTGATACCTTAGAATTTTGAACAGCTGAGGGTGTTTTATACGATTACTTAGCCTGTAAATAACCTACTTTTTCAGTCCGTGAATATCTTTCGGTTTCCTGTTTTATCCAATTTTAAATCCAATTTCAATCATTTAAGCGGAATATTGTCGTGACCTTTTTTTATCTTCGTATGTTTCTGATTTTTTGTCGTTCTTCTTGGTTTACATCGATTTAATCCGACTATTTAAACCACAAACTGCGTGGAATAAATTTATGAACAAAAGCATCCGAGCTATGGAAAAAACTTAAGGTGGAATTACTTTGCACACAAAACCGATCCATGATAATTCGAACCGTTAGAAACGTAGAACATGGAAAGAGCTTCGTTTTGATAGGTTGTGGCACCCGTAAATCCAAACGAGTCAAAAGTTATGGCCGTTAGAAGAAACGGAAGAAAGCGACAGACCGCTCGCGGATCCGATTCGACGGTATTGGCTAAAGTATTCGATCTCCGCGAAAGGCACGAGCATGCTCACACGGTAGCACTCGATATTAAAAATATTATGGATCACAGAAGGAATAAATGAGGATATGTAACAAAAGCTTGTCTACCGAAGCTAAAGCGCAATACATGTTTTTTTTTACGACCGTTCCGTCTTCCTCGTTTTCCATCCCTCATTGTTTTGGTCATATTTATCAACATGCGCGGTCTTTTTAAAAATATTACGACACCACGACAAAGTGACTTCAAGCAGAATATTAAACACATTTGATACCTTAGAATTTTGAACAGCAGAGGGTGTTTTATATGATTACTTAGCCTGTAAGGAACCTACTTTTTCAGTCTACGAATATCTTTCGGTTTCCTGTTTCATCCAATTTCAAATCCAATTTCAATCTTTTTAGCGGAATATTGTCGTGGCCTTTTTTGATCTTCGTATTTTTTTGATTTTTTGTCGTTCTTCTAGGTTTACATCGATTTAATCCGACTATTTAAACCACAAACTGCGTGGAATAAATTTATGAATAAAAACATCCGAGCTGTAGAAAAAACTTAAGATGGAATTATTCTGCACACAAAACCGATCCATGACAATTTGAACCGTTAGAAACGTAGAACATGGAAAGAGCTTCGTTTTGATAGGTGGTGGCTCCCGTAACTCCAAACGAGTCAAAAGCTATGGCCGTTAGAAGAAACGGAAGAAAGCGACGGACCGCTCGCTGATCCGATTCGACGGTATTGGCAAAAGTATTCGATCTCCGCGAAAGGCACGAGCACGCTCACACGGTAGCACTCGATATTAAAGATATTATGGTTCACAGAAGGAACAAACGAGGATATGTAATAAAAGCTTGTCTACTGAAGATAAAGCGCAATACATGTTTTTTTTAAGACCGTTCTGTCTACCTCGTTTTCCGTACCTCATTGTTTTACTCGTATTCATCAACATGCGCGGTCTTTTTAACAATATCACAACACCACGACAAAGTGACTTCAAGGAGAATATTAAACGCATTTGATACCTTAGAATTTCGAACAGCTGAGGGTGTTTTATATGATTACTTAGCCTGTAAGTAACCTAATTTTTCAGTCTGCGAATATCTTCGGTTTCCTGTTTTATCCAATTTTAAATCCAATTTCAATCTTTTTAGCGGAATATTGTCGTGGCCTTTTTGGATCTTCGTATATTTCTGATTTTTTGTCGTTCTTCTTGGTTTACATCGATTTAATCCAACTATTGAAACCACAAACTCCGTGGAATAAATTTAAGAACAAAAGCATCCGAGCTGTAGAAAAAACTTAAGGTGGAATTATCCTGTACACAAAACCGATCCATGACAATTCGAACCGTTAGAAACGTAGAACATGGAAAGAGCTTCGTTTTGATAGGTTGTGGCTCGCATAACTCTAAACGAGTCAAAAGTTATGGCCGTTAGAAGAAACGGAAGAAAGCGACGGACCGCTCGCTGATCCGATTCGAGGGTATTGGCAAAAGTATTCGATCTCCGCGAAAAGCACGGGCATGCTCACACGATAGCACTAGATATTAAAGATATTATGGATCACAGAAGGAATAAATGAGGATATGGAACAAAAGCTTGTCTACCGAAGCTAAAGCGCAATACATGTTTTTTTTTTACGACCGTTCCGTCTTCCTCGTTTTCCGTCCCTCATTGTTTTGGTCATATTCATCAACATGCGCGGTCTTTTTAACAATATTACAACACCACGACAAAGTGACTTCAAGGAGAATATTAAACACATTTGATACCTTAGAATTTCGAACAGCTGAGAGTGTTTTATATGATTACTTACCTTGTAAATAACCTACGTTTTCAGTCTGCGAATATTTTTCGGTTTCCTGTTTTATCCAATTTCAAATCCAATTTCAATCTTTTTAGCGGAATATTGTCGTGGCCTTTTTTGATCTTCGTATTTTTCTGATTTTTTGTCGTTCTTCTAGGTTTACATCGATTTAATCCGACTATTTAAACCACAAACTGCGTGGAATAAATTTATGAATAAAAACATCCGAGCTGTAGAAAAAACTTAAGATGGAATTATTCTGCACACAAAACCGATACATGACAATTCGAACGGTTAGAAACGTAGAACATGGAAAGAGCTTCGTTTTAATAGGTTGTGGCTCCCGTAACTCCAAACGAGTCAAAAGTTATGGCCGTCAGAAGAAACGGAAAAAAGCGACGGACCGCTCGCAGATCCGATTTGACGATATTGGCAAAAGTATTCGATCTCCGCGAAAGGCGCGAGCATGCTCACACGATAGCACCCGATATTAAAGATATTATGGATCACAGAAGGAATAAATGAGGATATGGAACAAAAGCATGTCTACTGAAGTTAAAGCGCAATACATGTTTTTTTTAAGACCGTTCCGTCTTCCTCGTTTTTCGTCCCTCATTGTTTTGCTCATATTCATCAACATGCTCGGTCTTTTTAACAAAATTACAACACCACGACAAAGTGACTTCAAGGAGAATATTAAACGCATTTGATACCTTAGAATTTCGAACAGCTGAGGGTGTTTTATATGATTACTTAGCCTGTAAATAACCTACTTTTTCAGTCTGCGAATATCTTTCGGTTTTCTGTTTTATCCAATTTTAAATCCAATTTCAATCTTTTTAGCGGAATATTGTCGTGGCCTTTTTTGATCTTCGTATTTTTCTGATTTTTTTCGTTCTTCTTGGTTTACATCGATTTAATCCGACTATTTAAACCACAAACTCCGTGGAATAAATTTATGAACAAAAGCATCCGAGCTGTAGAAAAAACTAAAGGTGGAATTACTCTGCACACAAAACCGATCCATGACAATTCGAACCAATAGAAATGTAGAACATGGAAAGAGCTTCGTTTTGATAGGTTGTGGCTCCCGTAACTCCAAACAAGCCAAAAGTTATGGCCGTTAGAAGAAACGGAAGAAAGCGACGGACCGCTCGCTGATCCGATTCGACGGTATTGGCAAAAGTATTCGATCTCCGCGAAAGGCACGAGCATGCCCACACGGTAGCACTCGATATTAAAGATATTATGGATCACGGAAGGAATAAATGAGGATATGTAACAAAAGCTTGTCTACTGAAGCTAAAGCGCAATACATGATTTTTTTACGATCGTTTCGTCTTTCTCATTTTCCGTCCCTCATTGTTTTGGTCATATTCATCAACATGCGCGGCCTTTTTAACAATATTACAACACCACGACAAAGTGACTTCGAGGAGAATATTAAGCGCATTTGATACCTTAGAATTTCGAACAGCTGAGGGTGTTTTATATGATTACTTAGCCTGTAAATAACCTAATTTTTCTGTCTGCGAATATCTTCGGTTTCCTGTTTTATCCAATTTTAAATCCAATTTCAATCTTTTTAGCGGAATATTGTCGTGGCATTTTTTGATCTTCGTATATTTCTGATTTTTTGTCGTTCTTCTTGGTTTACATCGATTTAATCCAACTGTTTAAACCACAAACTCCGTGGAATAAATTTAAGAACAAAAGCATCCGAGCTATAGAAAAAACTTAAGGTGGAATTATCCTGTACACAAAACCGATCCAAGACAATTCGAACCGTTAGAAACGTAGAACATGGAAATAGCTTCGTTTTGATAGGTTGTCGCTCCCGTAACTCCAAACGAGTCAAAAGTTATGGCCGTTAGAAGAAACGGAAGAAAGCGACGGACCGCTCGCTGATCCGATTCGACGGTATTGGCAAAAGTATTCGATCTCCACGAAAGGCGCGAGCATGCTCACACGGTAGCACTCGATATTAAAGATATTATGGATCACAGAAGGAATAAATGAGGATATGGAACAAAAGCTTGTCTACCGAAGCTAAAGCGCAATACATGTTTTTTTACGACCTTTCTGTCTTCCTCGTTTTCCGTCCCTCATTATTTTGGTCATATTCATCAACGTGCGCGGTCTTTTTAACAATATTACAACACCACGACAAAGTGACTTCAAGGAGAATACTAAACGCTTTTGATATCTTAGAATTTCGAACAGCTGAGGGTGTTTTAAATGATTACTTAGCCTGTAAGTAACCTACTTTTTCAGTCTGCCAATATCTTTCAGTTTCCTGTTTTTATCCAATTTTAAATACAATTTCAATCTTTTTAGCGGAATATTGTCGTGACCTTTTTTGATCTTCGTATTTTTCTGATTTTTTGTCGTTCTTCTGGTTTACATCGATTTAATCCGACTATTTAAACCACAAACTGCGTGGAATAAATTTATGAACAAAAACATCCAGGCTGTAGAAAAAACTTAAGATGAAATTATTCTGCACACAAAACCGATCCATGACAATTCGAACCGTTAGAAACGTAGAACATGGAAAGAGCTTCATTTTGATAGGTTGTGGCACCCGTAACTCCAAACGAGTCAAAAGTTATGGCCGTTAGAAGAAACGGAAGAAAGCGACGGACCGCTCGCTGATCCGATTCGACGGTTTTGGCTAAAGTATTCGATCTCCGCGAAAGGCACGAGCATGCTCACACGGTAGCACTCGATATTAAAGATATTATGGATCACAGAAGGAATGAATGAGGATATGGAACAAAAGCTTGTCTACTGAAGCTAAAGCGCAATACATGTTTTTTTCTACGACCGTTCCGTCTTCCTCGTTTTCCGTCCCTCATTGTGTTGCTCATATTCATCAACATGCGCGGACTTTTTAACAATATTACAACACCACGACAAAGTGACTTCAAGGAGAATATTAAACGCATTTGATACCTTAGAATTTCGAACAGCTGAGGGTGTTTTATATGATTACTTAGCCTGTAAGTAACCTACGTTTTCTGTCTGCGAATATCTTTCGGTTTCCTGTTTTATCCAATTTTAAATCCAATTTCAATCTTTTTAGCGGAATATTGTCTTGGCCTTTTTTGATCTTCGTATTTTTATGATTTTTTGTCATTCTTCTAGGTTTACATATATTTAATCCAACTATTTAAACCACAAACTGCGTGGAATAAATTTATGAACAAAAACATCCGAGCTGTAGAAAAAATTTAAGATGGAATTATTCTGCACACAAAACCGATCCATGACAATTCGAACCGTTAGAAACGTAGAAATGGAAAGAGGTTCGTTTTGATAGGTTTGGCTCCCGTAACTCCAAACGAGCCAAAAGTTATGGCCGTTAGAAGAAACGGAAGAAAGCGACGGACCGCTCGTTGGTCCGATTCGACGGTATTGGCAAAAGTATTCGATCTCCGCGAAAGGCACGAGCATGCTCACACGGTAGCACTCGATATTAAAGATATTATGGATCACAGAAGGAATAAATGAGGATATGTAACAAAAGCTTGTCTACTGAAGCTAAAGCGCAATACATGATTTTTTTACGATCGTTCCGTCTTTCTCGTTTTCCGTCCCTCATTGTTTTGGTCCTATTCATCAACATGCGCTGTCTTTTTAACAATATTACAACACCACGACAAAGTGACTTCGATGAGAATATTAAACGCATTTGATACCTTAGAATTTCGAACAGCTGAGGGTGTTTTATATGATTACTTAGCCTGTAAGTAACCTAATTTTTCTGTCTTCGAATATCTTCGGTTTCCTGTTTTATCCAATTTTAAATCCAATTTCAATCTTTTTAGCGGAATATTGTCGTGGCCTATTTTGATCTTCGTATATTTCTGATTTTTTGTCGTTCTTCTTGGTTTACATCGATTTAATCCAACTATTTAAACCACAAACTCCGTGGAATAAATTTAAGAACAAAAGCATCCGAGCTGTAGAAAAAACTTAAGGTGGAATTATCCTGTACACAAAACCGATCCATGACAATTCGAACCGTTAGAAACGTAGAACATGGAAAGAGCTTCGTTTTGATAGGTTGTGCCTCCCGTAACTCCAAACGAGTCAAAAGTTATGGCCGTCAGAAGAAACGGAAGAAAGCGACGGACCGCTCGCTGATCCGATTTGACGATATTGGCAAAAGTATTCGATCTCCGCGAAAGGCGCGAGCATGCTCACACGGTAGCACTCGATATTAAAGATATTATGGATCACAGAAGGAATAAATGAGGATACGGAACAAAAGCTTGTCTACTGAAGCTAAAGCGCAATACATGTTTTTTTTACGACCATTCCGTCTTCCTCGTTTTTCGTCCCTCATTGTTTTGGTCATATTCATCAACATGCGCGGTCTTTTTAACAATATTACAACACCACGACAAAGTGACTTCAAGGAGAATATTAAACGCATTTGATACCTTAGAATTTCGAACAGCTGAGGGTGTTTTATATGATTACTTAGCCTGTAAATAACCTACTTTTTCAGTCTGCGAATATTTTTCGGTTTGCTGTTTTATCCAATTTTAAATCCAATTTCAATTTTTTTTAGCGGAATATTGTCGTGGCCTTTTTTGATCTTCGTATATTTCTGATTTTTTGTCGTTCTTCTTGGTTTACATCGATTTAATCCGACAATTTAAACCACAAACTCCGTGGAATAAATTTATGAACAAAAGCATCCGAGCTGTAGAAAAAACTAAAGGTGGAATTACTCTGCACACAAAACCGATCCACGACAATTCGAACCGTTAGAAACGTAGGACATGGAAAGAGCTTCATTTTGATAGGTTGTGGCTCCCGTAACTCCAAACGAGCCAAAAGTTATGGCCGTTAGAAGAAACGGGAGAAAGCGACGGACCGCTCGCTGATCCGATTCGACGGTATTGGCAAAAGTATTCGATCTCCGCGAAAGGCACGAGCATGCTCACACGGTAGCACTCGATATTAAAGATATTATGGATCACAGAAGGAATAAATGAGGATATGTAACAAAAGCTTGTCTAATAAAGCTAAAGCGCAATACATGATTTTTTTACGATCGTTCCGTCTTTCTCGTTTTCCGTCCCTCATTGTTTTGGTCATATTCATCAACATGCGCGGTCTTTTTAACAATATTACAACACCACGACAAAGTGACTTCAAGGAGAATATTAAACGCATTTGATACCTTAGAATTTCGAACAGCTGAGGGTGTTTTATATGATTACTTAGCTTGTAAATAACCTACTTTTTCAGTCTGCGAATATATTTCGGTTTCCTGTTTTATCCAATTTTAAATCCAATTTCAATCTTTTTAGCGGAATATTGTCGTGGCCTTTTTTTATCTTCGTATATTTCTGATTTTTTGTCGTTCTTCTTGGTTTACATCGATTTAATCCGACAATTTAAACCACAAACCGCGTGGAATAAAATTATGAACAAAAGCATCCGAGCTGTAGAAAAATCTTAAGATTAATTCTGCACACAAAACCGATCCATGACAGTCGAACCATTAGAAACGTAGAACATGGAAAGAGCTTCGTTTTGATAGGTTGTGGCTCCCGTAACTCCAAACGAGTCAAAAGTTATGGCCGTTAGAAGAAACGGAAGAAAGCGACGGACAGCTCGCTGATCCGTTTCGACGGTATTGGCAAAAGTATTCGATCTCCGCGAAAGGAACGAGCATGCTCACACGGTAGCAGTCGATATTAAAGATATTATGGATCACAGAAGGAATAAATGAGGATATGTAATAAAAGCTTGTTTACTGAAGCTAAAGCGCAATACATGTTTTTTTTACAACCGTTCTGTCTTCCTCGTTCTGTGTACCTCATTGTTTTGCTCGTATTCATCAACATGCGCGGTCTTTTTAACAATATTACAACACCACGACAAAGTGACTTCAAGGAGAATATTAAACGCATTTGATGCCTTAGAATTTCGAACAGTTGAGGGTGTTTTATATAATTACTTAGCCTGTAAGTAACCTAATTTTTCTGTCTGCGAATATCTTCGGTTTCCTGTTTTATCCAATTTTAAAGCCAATTTCAATCTTTTTAGCGGAATATTGTCGTGGCCTTTTTTGATCTTCGTATATTTTTGATTTTTTGTCGTTCTTCTTGGTTTACATCGATTTAATCCGACTACTTAAACCACAAACTCCATGGAATAAATTTATGAACAAAAGCATCCGAGCTGTAGAAAAAACTTAAGGTGGAATTATCCTGTACACAAAACCGATCCATGACAATTCGAACCGTTAGAAACGTAGAACATGGAAAGTGCTTTGTTTTGATAGGTTGTGGCTCCCGTAACTCCAAACGAGTCAAAAGTTATGGCCGTTAGAAGAAACGGAAGAAAGCGACAGACCGCTCGCAGATCCGATTCGACGGTATTGGCAAAAGTATTCGATCTCCGCGAAAGGCACGAGCATGCTCACACGGTAGCACTCGATATTAAAGATATTATGGATCACAGAAGGAATAAATGAGGATATGGAACAAAAACTTGTCTACTGAAGCTAAAGCGCAATGCTTGTTTTTTTTACGACCGTTCCGTCTTCCTCGTTTTCCGTCCCTCATTGTTTTGGTCATATTCATCAACATGCGCGGTCTTTTCAACAATATTACAACACCACGACAAAGTGACTTCAAGGAGAATATTAAACGCATTTGATACCTTAGAATTTCGAACAGCTGAGGGTGTTTTATATGATTACTTAGCCTATAAGTAACCTACGTTTTCAGTCTGCGAATATCTTTCAGTTTCCTGTTTTATCCAATTTTAAATCCAATTTCAATCTTTTTAGCGGAATATTGTCATGGCCTTTTTTGATCTTCGTATTTTTATGATTTTTTGTCGTTCTTCTAGGTTTACATAGATTTAATCCGACTATTTAAACCACAAACTGCGTGGAATAAATTTATGAACAAAAACATCCGAGCTGTAGAAAAAACTTAAGATGGAATTATTCTGCAAACAAAACTGATCCATGGCAATTCGAACCGTTAGAAACGTAGAAATGGAAAGTGCTTCGTTTTGATAGGTTCTGGCTCCCGTAACTCCAAACGAGTCAAAAGTTATGGCCGTTAGAAGAAACGGAAGAAAGCGACGGACCGCTCGCTGATCCGATTCGACGGTATTGGCAAAAGTATTCGATCTCCGCGAAAGGCGCGAGCATGCTCGCATGGTAGCACTCGATATTAAAGATATTATGGGTCACAGAAGGAATAAATGAGGATATGGAACAAAAGCTTGTCTACCGAAGCTAAAGCGCAATACATGTTTTTTAACGACCTTTCCGTCTTCCTCGTTTTCCGTCCCTCATTGTTTTGGTCATATTCATCAACATGCGCGGTCTTTTTAGCAATATTACAACACCACGACAAAGTGACTTCAAGGAGAATACTAAACGCTTTTGATACCTCAGAATTTCGAACAGCTGAGGGTGTTTTATATGATTACATAGCCTGTAAGTAACCTACTTTTTCAGTTTGCCAATATCTTTTGGTTTCCTGTTTTATCCCATTTTAAATCCAATTTCAATCTTTTTAGCGGAATATTGTCGTGGCCTTTTTTGATCTTCGTATTTGTCTGATTTTTTGTCGATCTTCTTGGTTTACATCGATTTAATCCGCCTATTTAAGCCATAAACTGCGTGGAATAAATTTATGAACAAAAACAACCGAGCTGTAGAAAAAACTTAAGATGCGATTACTCTGCACACAAAACCGATCCATGACAATTCGAACCGTTAGAAACGTAGAACATGGAAAGAGCTTCGTTTTGATAGGTTGTGGCTCCCGTAACTCCAAACGAGTCAAATGTTATGGCCGTGAGAAGAAACGAAGAAAGCGACGGACCGATCGCTGATCCGATTCGACGGTTTTGGCAAAAGTATTCGATCTCCGCGAATGGCACGAGCATGCTCACACGGTAGAACTCGATATTAAAGATATTATGGATCACATGAGGAATAAATGAGGATATGGAACAAAAGCTTAACTACTGAAGCTAAAGCGCAATACATGTTTTTTTACGACCTTTCCGTCTTCCTCGTTTTCCGTCCCTCGTTGTTTTGGTTATATTCATCAACATGCGCGGTCTTTTTAACAATATTACGACACCACGACAAAGTGACTTCAAGGATAATATTAAACGCATTTGATATCTTAGAATTTCGAACAGCTGAGGGTGTTTTATATGATTACTTGGCCTATAAGTAACCTACTTTTACAGTCTGCGAATATCTTTCGGTTTCCTGTTTTTATCCAATTTAAAATACAATTTCAATCTTTTTAGCGGAATATTGTCGTGGCCTTTTTTGATCTTCGTATTTTTCTGATTTTTTGTCGTGCTTCTTGGTTTACATCGATTTAATCCGACTATTTAAACCACAAACTGCGTGGAATAAATTTATGAACAAAAACATCTGAGCTGTAGAAAAAACATCAGATGAAATTACTCAACACACAAAACCGATACATGACAATTCGAACAGTTAGAAATGTAGAAGATGGAAAGAGCTTCGTTTTGATAGGTTGTGGCTCCCGTAACTCCGAACGAGTCAAAAGTTTTGGTCGTTAGAAGAAAGGGAAGAAAGGGACGGACCGCTCGCTAATCCGATTCGACGGTATTGGCAAAAGTATTCGATCTCTGCGAAAGGCACGAGCATGCTCACACGGTTGCACTCGATATTAAAGATATTATGGATCACAGAAGGAATAAATGAGGATATGAAACAAAAGCTTGTCTACTGAAGCTAAAGCGCCATACATTTTTTTTTACGACCGTTCCGTCTTCCTCGTTTTCCGTCCCCCATTGTTTTGGTCATATTCATCAACATGCACGGTCTTTTTGACAATATTACAACTCCACGACAAAGTGACTTCAAGGAGAATATCAAAACGCATTTGATAAATTAGAATTTCGAACAGCTGAGGGTGTTTTATATGATTACTTAGCCTATAAGTAACCTACCTTTTCATTCTGCGAATATCTTTCGGTTTCCTGTTTTATCCAATTTTGAATCAAATTTCAATCTTTTTAGCGGAATATTGTTGTGGCCTTTTTTGATCTTCGTATTTTTCTGATTTTTTGTCGTGCTTCTTGGTTTACATCGATTTAATCCGACTATTTAAACCACAAACTACGTGGAATAAATTTATGAACAAAAACATCCGAGCTGTAAAAAAAACATCAGATGAAATTACTCAACACACAAAACCGATACATGACAATTCGAATAGTTAGAAACGTAGAACATGGAAAGAGCTTCGTTTTGATAGGTTGTGGCTCCCGTAACTCCGAACGAGTCAAAAGTTATGGCCGTTAGAAGAAACGGAAGAAAGCGACGGACCGCTCGCCGATCCGATTCGACGGTATTGGCAAAAGTATTCGATCTCCGCGAAAGGCACGAGCATGCTCACACGGTAGCACTCGATATTAAAGATATTATGGATCACAGAAGGAATAAATGAGGATATGGAACAAAAGCTTGTCTACTGAAGCTAAAGCGCAATACAAGTTTTTTTTACGACCTTTCCGTCTTCCTCGTTTTCCGTCCCTCATTGTTTTGGTCATATTCATCAATATGCGCGGTCTTTTTAACAATATTACAAGTCCACGACAAAGTGACTTCAAGGAGAATATTAAACGCATTTGATACCTTATAATTTCGAACAGCTGAGGGTGTTTTATATGATTACTTAGCCTATAAGTAACCTAATTTTTCAGTCTGCGAATATCTTTCGGTTTCCTGTTTTACCCAATTTTAAATCCAATTTCAATCTTTTTAGCGGAATATTGTCGTGGCCTTTTTTGATCTTCGTATTTATCTGATTTTTTGTCGTTCTTCTAGGTTTACATCGATTTAATCCGACTATTTAAACCACAAACTACGTGGAATAAATTTATGAACAAAAACATCCGAGCTGTAGAAAAAATTTAAGATGGAATTATCCTGTACACAAAACCGATCCATGACAATTCGAACCGTTAGAAACGTAGAACATGGAAAGAGCTTCGTTTTGATAGGTTGTGGCTCCCGTAACTCCAAACGAGTCAAAAGTTATGGCCGTTAGAAGAAACAGAAGAAAGCGATGGACCGCTCGCTGATCCGATTCGACGGTTTTGGCAAAATTATTCGATCTCCGCGAAAGGCAAGAGCATGCTCACACGGTAGCACTCGATATTAAAGATATTATGGATCACAGAAGGAATAAATGAGGATATGGAACAAAAGCTTGTCTACCGAAGCTAAAGCGTAATACATATTTTTTTTTTACGACCGTTCCGTCTTCCTCGTTTTCCGTCCCTCATTGTTTTGGTCATATTCATCAACATGCGCGGTCTTTTTAACAATATTACAACACCACGACAAAGTGACTTCAAGGAGAATATTAAATGCATTTGACACCTTAGAATTTCGAACAGCTGAGGGTGTTTTATATGATTACTTGGCCTATAAGTAACCTACTTTTTCAGTCTGCGAATATCTTTCGGTTTCCTGTTTTATCCAATTTTAAATCCAATTTCAATCTTTTTAGCGGAATACTGTCGTGGCCTTTTTTGATCTGCGTATTTTTCTGATTTTTTGTCGTTCTTCCAGGTTTACGTCGATTTAATCCGACTATTTAAACCACAAACTGCGTGGAATAAATTTATGAACAAAAACATCCGAGCTATAGAAAAAACTTAAGATGGAATTATTCTGCACACAAAAGCGATCCATGACAATTCGAACCGTTAGAAACGTAGAACATGGAAAGAGCTTCGTTTTGATAGGTTGTGGCTCCCGTAACTCCAAACGAGTCAAAAGTTATGGCCGTTAGAAGAAACGGAAGAAAGCGACGGACCGCTCGCTGATCCGATTCGACGGTTTTGACAAAAGTATTCGATCTCCGCGAAAGGCACGAGCATGCTCACACGGTAGCACTCGATATTAAAGATATTATGGATCACAGAAGGAATAAATGAGGATATGGAACAAAAGCTTGTCTACCGAAGCTAAAGCGCAATACATGTTTTTTTTTACGACCGTTCCGTCTTCCTCGTTTTCCGTCCCTCATTGTTTTGGTCATATTCATCAACATGCACGGTTTTTTTAACAATATTACAACACCACGACAAAATGACTTCAAGGAGAATATTAAACGCATTTGATACCTTAGAATTTCGAACAGCTGAGGGTGTTTTATATGATTACTTGGCCTATAAGTAACCTACTTTTTCAGTCTGCGAATATCTTTCGGTTTCCTCTTTTATCCAATTTTAAATCCAATTTCGATCTTTTTAGCGGAATATTGTCGTGGCCTTTTTTGATCTTATTATTTTTCTGATTTTTTGTCGTGCTTCTTGGTTTACATCGATTTAATCCAACTATTTAAATCACAAACTGCGTGGAATAAATTTATGAACAAAAACATCTGAGCTGTAGAAAAAACATCAGATGAAATTACTCAACACACAAAACCGATACATGACAATTCGAACAGTTAGAAACGTAGAAGACGGAAAGAGCTTCGTTTTGATAGGTTGTGGCCCCCGTAACTCCGAACGAGTCAAAAGTTTTGGCCGTAAGAGGAAAGGGAAGAAAGCGACGGACCGCTCGCTGATCCGATTCGACGGTATTGGCAAAAGTATTCGATCTCTGCGAAAGGCACGAGCATGCTCACACGGTAGCACTCGATATTAAAGATATTATGGATCACAGAAGGAATAAATGAGGATATGGAACAAAAGCTTGTCTACTGAAGCTAAAGCGCCATACATGTTTTTGTTACGACCGTTTCGTCTTCCTCGTTTTCCGTCCCTCATTGTTTTGGTCATATTCATCAACATGCGCGGTCTTTTTGACAATATTACAACACCACGACAAAGTGACTTCAAGGAGAATATTAAACGCATTTGATAACTTAGAATTTCGAACAGCTGAGGGTGTTTTATATGATTACTTTGCCTATAAGTAACCTACTTTTTCATTCTGCGAATATCTTTCGGTTTCCTATTTTATCCAATTTTAAATCCAATTTCAATCTTTTTAGCGGAATATTGTCGTGGCCTTTTTTGATCTTCGTATTTTTTTGATTTTTTGTCGTGCTTCTTGGTTTACATCGATTTAATCCGACTATTTAAACCACAAACTGCGTGGAATAAATTTATGAACAAAAACATCCGAGCTGTAAAAAAAACATTAGATGAAATTACTCAACACACAAAACCGATACATGACAATTCGAATAGTTAGAAACGTAGAACATGGAAAGAGCTACGTTTTGATAGGTTGTGGCTCCCGTAACTCCGAACGAGTCAAAAGTTATGGCCGTTAGAAGAAACGGAAGAAAGCGACGGACCGCTAGCCGATCCGATTCGACGGTATTGGCAAAAGTATTCGATCTCTGCGAAAGGCACGAGCATGCTCACACGGTAGCACTCGATATTAAAGATATTATGGATCACAGAAGGAATAAATGAGGATATGGAACAAAAGTTTGTCTACTGAAGCTAAAGCGCAATACATGTTTTTTTTACGACCTTTCCGTCTTCCTCGTTTTCCGTCCCTCATTGTTTTGGTCATATTCATCAACATGCGCGGTCTTTTTAACAATATTACAACTCCACGACAAAGTGACTTCAAGGAGAATATTAAACGCATTTGATACCTAAGAATTTCGAACAGCTGAGGGTGTTTTATATGATTACTTAGCCTATAAGTAACCTACTTTTTCAGTCTGCGGATATCTTTCGGTTTCCTGTTTTATCCAATTTTAAATCCAATTTCAATCTTTTTAGCGGAATATTTTCGTGGCCTTTTTTTATCTTCGTATTTATCTGATTTTTCTGTCGTTCTTCTAGGTTTACATCGATTTAATCCGACTATTTAAACCACAAACTGCGTGGAATAAATTTATGAACAAAAACATCCGAGCTGTAGAAAAAACTTAAGATGGAATTATCTTGTACACAAAACCGATCCATGACAATTCGAACCGTTTGAAACGTAGAACATGGAAAGAGCTTCATTTTGATAGGTTGTGCCTCCCGTAACTCCAAACGAGTCAAAAGTTATGGCCGTTAGAAGAAACAGAAGAAAGCGATGGACCGCTCGCTGATCCGATTCGACGGTTTTGGCAAAAGTATTCGATCTCCGCGAAAGGCACGAGCATGCTCACACGGTAGCACTCGATATTAAAGTTATTATGGATCACAGAAGGAATAAATGAGGATATGGAACAAAAGCTTGTCTACCGAAGCTAAAGCGTAATACATGTTCTTTTTTACGACCGTTCCGTCTTCCTCGTTTTCCGTCCCTCATTGTTTTGGTCATATTCATCAACATGCACGGTCTTTTTAACAATATTACAACACCACGACAAAGTGACTTCAAGGAGAATATTAAAAGCATTTGATACCTTAGAATTTCGAACAGCTGAGGGTGTTTTATATGATTACTTGGCCTATAAGTAACCTACTTTTTCAGTCTGCGAATATCTTTCGGTTTCCTGTTTTATCCAATTTTAAATCCAATTTCAATCTTTTTAGCGGAATATTGTCGTGGCCTTTTTTGATCTTCGTATTTTTCTGATTTTTTGTCGTTCTTCCAGGTTTACGTCGATTTAATCCGACTATTTAAACCACAAACTGCATGGAATAAATTTATGAACAAAAACATCCAAGCTGTAGAAAAAACTTAAGATGGAATTATCCTGTACACAAAACCGATCCATGACAATTCGAACCGTTAGAATCGTAGAACATGGAAAGAGCTTCGTTTTGATAGGTCGTGGCTCCCGTAACTCCAAACGAGTCAAAAGTTATGGCCGTTAGAAGAAACGGAAGAAAGCGACGGACCGCTCGCTGATCCGATTCGACGGTTTTGGCAAAAGTATTCGATCTCCGCGAAAGGCACGAGCATGCTCACACGGTAGCACTCGATATTAAAGATATTATGGATCACAGAAGGAATAAATGAGGATATGGAACAAAAGCTTGTCTACTGAAGCTAAAGCGCAATACATGTTTTTTTTTACGACCGTTCCGTCTTCCTCGTTTTCCGTCCCTCATTGTTTTGGTCATATTCATCAACATGCACGGTCTTGTTAACAATATTACAACACCACGACAAAGTGACTTCAAGGAGAATATTAAACGCATTTGATACCTTAGAATTTTGAACAATTGAGGGTGTTTTATATGATTACTTGGCCTATAAGTAACCTACTTTTTCAGTCTGCGAATATCTTTCGGTTTCTTGTTTTATCCAATTTTAAATCCAATTTCGATCTTTTTAGCGGAATATTGTCGTGGCCTTTTTGGATCTTCGTATTTTTCTGATTTTTTGTCGTTCTTCTAGGTTTACATCGTTTTAAGCCGACTATTTAAACCACAAACTGCGTGTAATAAATTTATGAACAAAAACATCCGAGCTGTAGAAAAAACTTAAGGTGGAATTACTCTGCACACAAAACCGATTCATGACAATTCGAACCGTTAGAAACGTAGAAAATGGAAAGTGCTTCGTTTTGATAGGTTCTGGCTCCCGTAACTCCGAACGAGTCAAAAGTTATGGCCGTTAGAAGAAACGGAAGAAAGCGACGGACCGCTCGCTGATCCGATTCGACGGTTTTGGCAAAAGTATTCGATCTCCGCGAAAGGCACGAGCATGCTCACACGGTAGAACTCGATATTAAAGATATTATGGATCACAGAAGGAATAAATGAGAATATGTAACAAAAGCTTGTCTACCGAAGCTAAAGCGCAATACATGTTTTTTTTTACGACCGTTCCGTCTTCCTCGTTTTCCGTCCCTCATTGTTTTGGTCATATTCATCAACATGCGCGGTCTTATTAACAATATTACAACACCACGACAAAGTGACTTCAAGAATAATATTAAACGCATTTGATACCTTAGAATTTCGAACAGCTGAGGGTGTTTTATATGATTACTTAGCCTGTAAGTAACCTACTTTTTCAGTCTGCGAATATCTTTCGGTTTCCTGTTTTATCCAATTTTAAATCCAATTTCAATCTTTTTAGCGGAATATTGTCGTGGCCATTTTTGATCTTCGTATTTTTTTGATTTTTTTTCGTTCTTCTTGGTTTACGTCGATTTAATCCGACTATTTAAACCACAAACTCCGTGGAATAAATTTATGAACAAAAGCATCCGAGCTGTAGAAAAAACTTATGATGGAATTACTCTGTACACAAAACCGATCCATGACAATTATAACCGTTAGAAACGTAGAACATGGAAAGAGCTTCGTTTTGATGGTTTGTGGCTCCCGTAACTCCATACGAGTCAAATGTTATGACCGTTAGAAGAAACGGAAGAAAGCGACGGACCGCTCGCTGATCCGATTCGACGGTTTTGGCAATAGTATTCGATCTCCGCGAAAGGCACGGGCATGCTCACACGGTAGCACTCGATATTAAAGATATTATGGATCACAGAAGGAATAAATGAGGATATGGAACAAAAGCTTGTCAACTGAAGCTAAAGCGCAATACATGTTTTTTTTACGACCGTTCCGTCTTCCTTGTTTTCCGTCCCTCATTGTTTTGGTCATATTCATCAACATGCGCGGTCTTTTTAACAATATTACGACACCACAACAAAGTGACTTCAAGGATAATATTAAACGCATTTGATACCTTAGAATTTCGAACAGCTGAGGGTGTTTTATATGATTACTTGGCCTATACGTAACCTACTTTTACAGTCTGCGAATATCTTTCGGTTTCCTGTTTTTATCCAATTTTAAATACAATTTCAATCTTTTTAGCGGAATATTGTCGTGGCCTTTTTTGATCTTCGTATTTTTCTGGTTTTTTGTCGTTCTTCTGGTTTACATCGATTTAATCCGACTATTTAAACCACAAACGGCGTGGAATAAATTTATGAACAAAAACATCCAGGCTGTAGAAAAAACTTAAGATGGAATTATTCTGCACACAAAACCGATCCATGACAATTTGAACTGTTAGAAACGTAGAAATGGAAAGAGCTTCGTTTTGATAGGTTGTGGCTCCCGTAACTCCAAACCAGTCAAAAGTTATGGCCGTTAGAAGAAACGGAAGAAAGCGACGGACCGCTCGCTGATCCGATTCGACGGTTTTGGCTAAAGTATTCGATCTCCGCGAAAGGCACGAGCATGCACACACGGTAGCACTCGATATTAAAGATATTATGGATCACAGAAGGAATAAATGAGGATATGGAACAAAAGCTTGTCTACTGAAGCTAAAGCGCAATGCATGTTTTTTTTACGACCGTTCCGTCTTCCTCGTTTTCCGTCCCTCATTGTTTTGGTCATATTCATCAACATGCGCGGTCTTTTTAACAACATTACAACACCACGACAAAGTGACTTCAAGGAGAATATTAAACGCATTTGATACCTTAGAATTTCTAACAGCTGAGGGTGTTTTATATGATTACTTGGCCTATAAGTAACCTACCTTTTCAGTCTGCGAATATCTTTCGGTTTCTTGTTTTATCCAATTTTAAATCCAATTTCGATCTTTTTAGCGGAATATTATCGTGGCCTTTTTTTATCTTCGTATTTTTCTGATTTTTTGTCGTTCTTCTTGGTTTACATCGATTTAATCCGACTATTTAAACCGCAAACTCCGTGGAACAAATTTATGAACAAAAACATCCGAGCTGTAGAAAAAACTTAAGGTGGAATTACTCTGCACACAAAACCGATCCATGACAATTCGAACCGTTAGAAACGTAGAAAATGGAAAGAGCTTCGTTTTGATAGGTTGTGGCTCCCGTAACTCCGAACGAGTCAAAAGTTATGGCCGTTAGAAGAAACGGAAGAAAGCGACGGACCGCTCGCTGATCCGATTCGACGGTTTTGGCAAAAGTATTCGATCTCCGCGAAAGGTATGAGCATGCTTACACGGTAGAACTCGATATTAAAGATATTATGGATCACAGAAGGAATAAATGAGAATATGTAACAAAAGCTTGTCTACCGAAGCTAAAGCGCAATACATGTTTTTTTTTTACGACCGTTCCGTCTTCCTCGTTTTCCGTCCCTCATTGTTTTGGTCATATTCATCAACATGCGCGGTCTTATTAACAATATTACAACACCACGACAAAGTGACTTCAAGAATAATATTAAACGAATTTGATACCTTAGAATTTCGAACAGCTGAGGGTGTTTTATATGATTACTTAGCCTGTAAGTAACCTACTTTTTCAGTCTGCGAATATCTTTCGGTTTCCTGTTTTATCCAATTTCAATCTTTTTAGCGGAATATTGTCGTGGCCATTTTTGATCTTCGTATTTTTCTGATTTTTTTTCGTTCTTCTTGGTTTACGTCGATTTAATCCGACTATTTAAACCACAAACTCCGTGGAATAAATTTATGAACAAAAGCATCCGAGCTGTAGAAAAAACTTAAGGTGGAATTACTCTGTACACAAAACCGATCCATGACAATTATAACCGTTAGAAACGTAGAACATGGAAAGAGCTTCGTTTTGATAGGTTGTGGCTTCGTAACTCCAAACGAGTCAAATGTTATGGCCGTTAGAAGAAATGGAAGAAAGCGACGGACCGCTCGCTGATCCGATTCGACGGTTTTGGCAATAGTATTCGATCTCCGCGAAAGGCACGAGCATGCTCACACGGTAGCACTCGATATTAAAGATATTATAGATCACAGAAGGAATAAATGAGGATATGGAACAAAAGCTTGTCTACTGAAGCTAAAGCGCAATACATGTATTTTTTACGACCGTTCCGTCTTCCTTGTTTTCCGTCCCTCATTGTTTTGGTCATATTCATCAACATGCGCGGTCTTTTTAACAATATTACGACACCACGACAAAGTGACTTCAAGGATAATATTAAACGCATTTGATATCTTAGAATTTCGAACAGCTGAGGGTGTTTTATATGATTACTTGGCCTATAAGTAACCTACTTTTACAGTCTGCGAATATCTTTCGGTTTCCTGTTTTTATCCAATTTAAAATACAATTTCAATCTTTTTAGCGGAATATTGTCGTGGCCTTTTTTGATCTTCGTATTTTTCTGATTTTTTGTTGTTCTTCTGGTTTACATCGATTCAATCCGACTATTTAAACCACAAACTACGTGGAATAAATTTATGAACAAAAACATCCAGGCTGTAGAAAAAACTTAAGATGGAACTATTCTGCACACAAAACCGATCCATGACAATTCGAACCGTTAGAAACGTAGAAATGGAAAGAGCTTCGTTTTGATAGGTTGTGGCTCCCGTAACTCCAAACAAGTCAAAAGTTATAGCCGTTAGAAGAAACGGAAGAAAGCGACGGACCGCTCGCTGATCCGATTCGACGGTATTGGCAAAACTATTCGATCTCCGCGAAAGGCGCGAGCATGCTCGCACGGTAGCACTCGATATTAAAGATATTATGGATCACAGAAGGAATAAATGAGGATATGGAACAAAAGCTTGTCTACCGAAGCTAAAGCATAATACATGTTTTTTACCACCTTTCCGTCTTCCTCGTTTTCCGTCCCTCATTGTTTTGGTCATATTCATCAACATGCGCGTCTTTTTAACAATATTACAACACCACGACAAAGTGACTTCAAGGAGAATACTAAACGCTTTTGATACCTTAGAATTTCGAACAGCTGAGGGTGTTTTAAATGATTACTTAGCCTGTAAGTAACCTACTTTTTCAGTCTGCCAATATCTTTCGATTTCCTGTTTTTATCCAATTTTAAATACAATTTCAATCTTTTTAGCGGAATATTGTCGTGGCCTTTTTTGATCTTCGTATTTTTCTGGTTTTTTGTCGTTCTTCTGGTTTACATCGATTTAATCCGACTATTTAAACCACAAACTGCGTGGAATAAATTTATGAACAAAAACATCCAAGCTGTAGAAAAAACTTAAGATGGAATTATTCTGCACACAAAACCGATCCATGACAATTCGAACCGTTAGAAACGTAGAACATGGAAAGAGCTTCGTTTTGATAGGTTGTGGCTCCCGTAACTCCAAACCAGTCAAAAGTTATGGCCGTTAGAAGAAACGGAAGAAAGCGACGGACCGCTCGCTGATCCGATTCGACGGTTTTGGCTAAAGTATTCGATCTCCGCGAAAGGCACGAGCATGCTCACACGGTAGCACTCGATATTAAAGATATTATGGATCACAGAAGGAATAAATGAGGATATGGAACAAAAGCTTGTCTACTGAAGCTAAAGCGCAATACATGTTTTTTTTTACGACCGTTCCGTCTTCCTCGTTTTCCGTCCCTCATTGTTTTGCTCATAGTCATCAACATGCGCGGACTTTTTAACAATATTACAACACCACGACAAAGTACTTCAAGGAGAATATTAAACGCATTTGATACCTTAGAATTTCGAAAAGCTGAGGGTGTTTTATATGATTACTTAGCCTATAAGGAACCTACTTTTTCCGTCTGCGGATATCTTTCGGTTTCCTGTTTTATCCAATTTTAAATCCAATTTCAATCTTTTTAGCGGAATATTGTCGTGGCCTTTTTTGATCTTCGTATTTTTCTGATTTTTTATCGTTCTTCTAGGTTTACGTCGATTTAATCCGACTATTTAAACCACAAACTGCGTGGAATAAATTTATGAACAAAAACATCCGAGCTGTAGAAAAATCTTAAGATGGAATTATTCTGCACACAAAACCGATCCATGACAATTCGAACCGTTAGAAACGTAGAACATGGAAAGAGCTTCGTTTTGATAGGTTGTTGCTCCCGTAACTCCAAACGAGTCAAAAGATATGGCCGTTAGAAGAAACGGAAGAAAGCGACGGACCGCTCGCTGATCTGATTCGACGGCTTTGGCAAAAGCATTCGATCTCCGCGAAAGGCACGAGCATGCTCACACGGTAGCACTCGATATTAAAGATATTATGGTTCACAGAAGGAATAAATGAGGATATGGAACAAAAGCTTGTCTACTGAAGCTAAAGCGCAATACATGTTTTTTCTACGACCGTTCCGTCTTCCTCGTTTTCCGTCCCTCATTGTTTTGGTCATATTCATCAACATGCGCGGCCTTTTTAACAATATTACAACACCACGACAAAGTGACTTCAAGGAGAATATTAAACGCATTTGATACCTTAGAATTTCGAACAGCTGAGGGTGTTTTATATGATTACTTGGCCTATAAGTAACCTACATTTTCAGTCTGCGAATATCTTTCGGTTTCTTGTTTTATCCAATTTTAAATCCAATTTCGATCTTTTTAGCGGAATATTGTCGTGGCCTTTTTTGATATTCGTATTTTTCTGATTTTTTGTCGTTCTTCTAGGTTTACATCGTTTTAATCCGATTATTTAAACCACAAACTGCGTGTAATAAATTTATGAACAAAAACATCCAGACTGTAGAAAAAACTTAAGATGGAATTATTCTGCACACAAAACCGTTTCATGACAATTCGAACCGTTAGAAACGTTGAACATGGAAAGAGCTTCGTTTTGATAGGTTGTGGCTCCCGTAACTCCAAACGAGTTAAAAGTTATGGCCGTTAGAAGAAACGAAAGAAAGCGACGGACCGCTCGCTGATCCGATTCGACGGTTTTGGCAAAAGTATTCGATCTCCGTGAAAGGCACGAGCATGCTCACACGGTAGCACTCGATATTAAAGAAATTATGGATCACAGAAGGAATAAATGAGGATATGGAACAAAAGCTTGTCTACTGTAGCTAAAGCGCAATACATGTTTTTTTTTACGACCGTTCCGTCTTCCTCGTTTTCCGTCCCTCATTGTTTTGCTCATATTCATCAACATGCGCGGTCTTCTTAACAATATTACAACACCACGACAAAGTGAATTCAAGAAGAATATTAAACGCATTTAATACCTTAGAATTTCGAACAGCTGAGGGTGTTTTATATGATTACTTAACCTGTAAGTAACCTACTTTTTCTATCTGCGAATATCTTTCGGTTTCCTGTTTTATCCAACTTTAAATCCAATTTCAATCTTTTTAGCGGAATATTATCGTGGCCTTTTTTGGTCTTCGTATTTTTCTGATTTTTTGTCGTTCTTCTTGGTTTACGTCGATTTAATCCGACTATTTAAACCACAAACTCCATGGAATAAACTTATGAACAAAAACATCCATGACAATTAAGATGGAATTATTCTGCACACAAAACCGATCCGTGATAATTCGAACCGTTAGAAACGTAGAACATGGAAAGAGCTTCGTTTTGATAGGTTGTGGTTCCCGTAAATCCAAACGAGTCAAAAGTTATAACCGTTAGAAGAAACGGAAGAAAGCGACGGACCGCTCGCTGATCCGATTCGACAGTATTGGCAAAAGTATTCGATCTCCGCGAAAGGCACGAGCATGGTCACACGGTAGCACTCGATATTAAAGATATTATGGATCACAGAAGGAATAAATGAGGATATGGAACAAAATCTTGTCTACTGAAGCTAAAGCGCAATACATGTTTTTTTTACGACTGTCCCGTCTTCCTCGTTTTCCGTCCCTCATTGTTTTGGTCATATTGATCAATATGCGCGGTGTTTTTAACAATATTACAACACCACGACAAAGTGACTTCAAGGAGAATATTAAACGCATTTGATACCTTAGAATTTCGAACAGCTGAGAATGTTTTGTATGATTACTTGGCCTATAAGTAACCTACTTTTTCAGTCTGCGAATATCTTTCGGTTTTCTGTTTTATCCAATTTTAAATCCAATTTCAATCTTTTTAGCGGAATATTGTCGTGGCCTTATTTGATCCTCGTATTTTTCTGATTTTTTGTCGTGCTTCTAGGTTTACATTGATTTAATCCGACTATTTAAACCAAGAACTCCGTGGAATAAATTTATGAACAAAAGCATCCGAGCTGTAGAAAAAATTTAAGGGGGAATTACTCTGCACACAAAACCGATCCATGACAATTATAACCATTAGAAACGTAGAACATGGAAAGAGATTCGTTTTGATAGGTTGTGGCTCCCGTAACTCCAAACGAGTCAAATGTTATGGCCGTTAGAAGAAACGGAAGAAAGCGACGGACCGCTCGCGGATCCGATTCGACGGTATTGGCAAAAGTATTCGATCTCCGCGAAAGGCACGAGCATGCTCACATGGTAACACTCGGTATTAAAGATATTATGGATCACAGAAGGAATAAACGAGGATATGTAACAAAAGCTTGTCTACTGAAGCTAAAGCGCAATACATGTTTTTTTTTTACGACCGTTCCGTCTTCCTCGTTTTCCGTCCCTCATTGTTTTGGTCATATTCATCAACATGCGCGGTCTTTTTAACAATATTACAACACCACGACAAAGTGACTTCAAGGAGAATATTAAACGCATTTGATACCTTAGAATTTCGAACAACTGATGGTGTTTTATATGATTACTTAGCCTGTAGGTAACCAACTTTTTCAGTCTGCGAATATCTTTCGGTTTTCTGTTTTATCCAATTTTAAATACAATTTCAATCTTTTTAGCGGAATATTGCCGTGGCCTTTTTTGATCTTCGTATATTTCTGATTTTTTGTCGTTCTTCTTGGTTTACATCGATTTAATCCAACTATTTAAACCACAAACTGCGTGGAATAAATTTATGAACAAAAACATCCGAGCTGTAGAAAAAACTTAAGATGGAATTAATCTCCACACAAAACCGACCCATGACAATTCAAACTGTTAGAAACGTAGAACATAGAAAGAGCTTCGTTTTGATAGGTTGTGGATCCCGTAACTCCAAACGAGCCAAAAGTTATGGCCGTTAGAAGAAACGGAAGAAAGCGACGGACCACTCGCGGATCCGATTCCACGTTATTGGCAAAAGTATTCGATTTCCGCGAAAGGCACGAGCATATTCACACAGTAGCACTGGATATTAAAGATATTATGGATCACAGAAGGAATAAATGAGGATATGTAACAAAAGCTTGTCTACTAAAGCTAAAGCGCAATACATGTTTTTTTTACGACCGTTCCGTCATCCTCGTTTTCCATCCCTCATTGTTTTGGTCATATTCGTCAACATGCACGGTCTTTTTAACAATATTACAACACCACGACAAAGTGACTTCAAGGAGAATATTAAACGCATTTGATACCTTAGAATTTCGAACCGCTGAGGGTGTTTCATATGATTAATTAGCCTGTAAGTAACCAACTTTTTCAGTCTGCGAATATCTTTCGGTTTCCTGTTTTATCCAATTTTAAATACAATCTCAATCTTTTTAGTGGAATATTGTCGTGGCCTTTTTTGATCTTCGTATATTTCTGATTTTTTATCTTTCTTCTTGGTTTACATCGATTTAATCCGACTATTTAAACCACAAACTGCGTCGAATAAATTTATGAACAAAAACATCAGAGCTGTAGAAAAAAATTAAGATAGAATTAATCTGCACACAAAACCGACCCATGACAATTCGAACCGTTAGAAACGTAGAACATGGAAAGAGCTTCGTTTTGATAGGTTGTGGCTCCCGTAACTCCAAACGAGCCAAAAGTTATGGCCGTTAGAAGAAACGGAAGAAAGCGACGGACCGCTCGCGGATCCGATTCGACGGTATTGGCAAAAGTATTCGATCTCCGCGAAAGGCGCGAGCATGCTCACACGGTAGCACTCGATATTAAAGATATCATGGATCACAGAAGGAATAAATGAGGATATGTAACAAAAGCTTGTCTACTGAAGCTAAAGCGCAATACATGTTTTTTTTACGACCGTTCCGTCATCCTCGTTTTCCATCCCTCATTGTTTTGGTCATATTCGTCAACATGCACGGTCTTTTTAACAATATTACAACACCACGACAAAGTGACTTCAAGGAGAATATTAAACGCATTTGATACCTTAGAATTTCGAACAGCTGAGGGTGTTTCATATGATTAATTAGCCTGTAAGTAACCTACTTTTTCAGTCTGCGAATATCTTTCGGTTTCCTGTTTTATCCAATTTTAAATCCAATTTCAATCTTTTTAGCGGAATATTGTCATGGCCTTTTTTGATCTTCGTATATTTCTGATTTTTTATCGTTCTTCTTGGCTTACATCGATTTAGTCCGACTATTTAAACCACAAACTGCGTGGAATAAATTTATGAACAAAAACATCCGAGCTGTAGAAAAAACTTAAGATGGAATTGCTCTGCACACAAAACCGATTCATGACAATTCGAACCGTTAGAAACGTAGAACATGGAAAGAGCTTCGTTTTGATAGGTTGTGGCTCCCGTAACTCCAAACGAGTCAAATGTTATGGCCGTGAGAAGAAACGGAAGAAAGCGACGGACCGCTCGTCGATCCGATTCGACAGTATTGGCTAAAGTATTCGATCTCCGCGAAAGGCACGAGCATGCTCACACGGTAGCACTCGATATTAAAGATATTATGGATCACAGAAGGAATAAATGAGGATATGTAACAAAAGCTTGTCTACTGAAGCTAAAGCGCAATACATGTTTTTTTTTACGACCGTTCCGTCTTCCTCGTTTTCCGTCCCTCATTGTTTTGGTCATATTCATCAACATGCGCGGTCTTTTTGACAATATTACAATACCACGACAAAGTGACTTCAAGAAGAATATTAAACGCATTTGATACCTTAGAATTTCGAACAGCTGATGATGTTTTATATGATTACTTAGCCTGTAAGTAACCAACTTTTTCAGTCTGCGAATATCTTTCGGTTTCCTGTTTTATCCAATTTTAAATACAATTTCAATCTTTTTAGTGGAATATTGTCGTGGCCTTTTTTGATCTTCGTATATTTCTGATTTTTTATCGTTCTTCTTGGTTTACATCGATTTAATCCGACTATTTAAACCACAAACTGCGTGGAATAAATTTATGAACAAAAACATCAGAGCTGTAGAAAAAAATTAAGATGGAATTAATCTGCACACAAAACCGACCCATGACAATTCGAACCGTTAGAAACGTAGAACATGGAAAGAGCTTCGTTTTGATAGGTTGTGGCTCCCGTAAGTCCAAACGAGCCAAAAGTTATGGCCGTTAGAAGAAACGGAAGAAAACGACGGACCGCTCGCGGATCCGATTCGACGGTATTGGCAAAAGTATTCGATCTCCGCGAAAGGCGCGAGCATGCTCACACGGTAGCACTCGATATTAAAGATATTATGGATCACAGAAGGAATAAATGCGGATATGTAACAAAAGCTTGTCTGCTGAAGCTAAAGCGCAATATATGTTTTTTTTACGATCGTTCCGTCATCCTCGTTTTCCATCCCTCATTGTTTTGGTCATATTCGTCAACATGCACGGTCTTTTTAACAATATTACAACACCACGACAAAGTGACTTCAAGGAGAATATTAAACGCATTTGATACCTTAGAATTTCGAACAGTTGAGTGTGTTTCATATGATTAATTAGCCTGTAAGTAACCTACTTTTTCAGTCTGCGAATACCTTTCGGTTTCCTGTTTTACCCAATTTTAAATCCAATTTCAATCTTTTTGGCGGAATATTGTCATGGCCTTTTTTGATCTTCTTATATTTCTGATTTTTTGTCGTTCTTCTTGGTTTACATCGATTTAATCCGACTATTTAAACCACAAACTGCGTGGAATAAATTTATGAACAAAAACATCCGAGCAGTAGAAAAAACTTAAGATGGAATTACTCTGCACACAAAACCGATTCATGACAATTCGAACCGTTAGAATCGTAGAACATGGAAAGGGCTTCGTTTTGATAGGTTGTGGCTCCCGTAACTCCAAACGAGTCAAATGTTATGGCCGTGAGAAGAAACGGAAGAAAACGACGGACCGCTCGTGGATCCGAATCGACGGTATTGGATAAAGTATTCGATCTCCGCGAAAGGCACGAGCATGCTCACACGGTAGCACTCGATATTAAATATATTATGGATCACAGAAGGAATAAATGAGGATATGTAACAAAAGCTTGTCTACTGAAGCTAAAGCGCAATACATGTTTTTTTTTACGACCGTTCCGTCTTCCTCGTTTTCCGTCCCTCATTGTTTTGGTCATATTCATCAACATGCGCGGTCTTTTTAACAATATTACAATACCACGACAAAGTGACTTCAAGGAGAATATTAAATGCATTTGATACCTTAGAATTTCGAACAGCTGATGGTGTTTTATATGATTACTTAGCCTGTAATTAACCAACTTTTTCAGTCTGCGAATATCTTTCGGTTTCCGGTTTTATCCAATTTTAAATACAATTTCAATCTTTTTAGTGGAATATTGTCGTGGCCTTTTTTGATCTTCGTATATTTCTGATTTTTTATCGTTCTTCTTGGTTTACATCGATTTAATCCGACTATTTAAACCACAAACTGCGTGGAATAAATTTATGAACAAAAACATCAGAGCTGTAGAAAAAAATTAAGATGGAATTTATCTGCACACAAAACCGACCCATGACAATTCGAACCGTTAGAAACGTAGAACATGGAAAGAGCTTCGTTTTGATAGGTTGTGGCTCCCGTAACTCCAAACGAGCCAAAAGTTATGGCCGTTAGAAGAAACGGAAGAAAGCGACGGACCGCTCGTGGATCCGATTCGACGGTATTGGCAAAAGTATTCGATCTCCGTGAAAGGCGCGAGCATGCTCACACGGTAGCACTCGATATTAAAGATATTATGGATCACAGAAGGAATAAATGAGGATATGTAACAAAAGCTTGTCTACTGAAGCTAAAGCGCAATACATGTTTTTTTTACGACCGTTCCGTCTTCCTCGTTTTCCATCCCTCATTGTTTTGGTCATATTCGTCAACATGCACGGTCTTTTTAACAATATTACAACACCACGACAAAGTGACTTCGAGGAGAATATTAAACGCATTTGACACTTAGAATTTCGAACAGCTGAGGGTGTTTTATATGATTACTTAGCCTGTAAGTAACCTACTTTTTTAGTCTGCGAATATCTTTCGGTTTCCTGTTTTATCCAATTTTAAATCCAATTTCAATCTTTTTTGCGGAATATTGTCATGGCCTTTTTTGATCTTCGTATATTTCTAATTTTTTGTCGTTCTTCTTGGTTTACATCGATTTAATACGACTATTTAAACCACAAACTGCGTGGAATAAATTTATGAACAAAAACATCCGAGCTGTAGAAAAAACATAAGATGGAATTACTCTGCACACAAAACCGATTCATGACAATTCGAAACGTTAGAAACGTAGAACATGGAAAGAGCTTCGTTTTGATAGGTTGTGGCTCCCGTAAATACAAACGAGCCAAAAGTTATGGCCGTTAGAAGAAACGGAAGAAAGCGACGGACCGCTCGCGGATCCGATTCGACGGTATTGGCAAAAGTATTCGATCTCCGCGAAAGGCGCGAGCATGTTCACACGGTAGCACTCGATATTAAAGATATTATGGATCACAGAAGGAATAAATGAGGATATGTAACAAAAGCTTGTCTACTGAAGCTAAAGCGCAATACATGTTTTTTTACGACCGTTCCGTCTTCCTCATTTTCCATCCCTCATTGTTTTGGTCATATTCGTCAACATGCACGGTCTTTTTAACAATATTACAACACCACGACAAAGTGACTTCAAGGAGAATATTAAACGCATTTGATACCTTAGAATTTCGAATAGCTGAGGGTGTTTTATATGATTACTTAGCCTGTAAGTAACCTACTTTTTCAGTCTGCGAATATCTTTCGGTTTCCTGTTTTATCCAATTTTAAATCCAATTTCAATCATTTTAGCGGAATATTGTCATGGCCTTTTTTGATCTTCGTATATTTCTGATTTTTTTAGCAGAATATTGTCATGGCCTTTTGTCGTGGATCCGATTCGACGGTATTGGCTAAAGTATTCGATCTCCGCGAAAGGCACGAGCATGCTCACACGGTAGCACTCGATATTAAAGATATTATGGATCACAGAAGGAATAAATGAGGATATGTAACAAAAGCTTGTCTACTGAAGCTAAAGCGCAATACATGTTTTTTTTACGACCGTTCCGTCTTCCTCGTTTTCCGTCCCTCATTGTTTTGGTCATATTCATCAACATGCGCGGTCTTTTTGACAATATTACAATACCACGACAAAGTGACTTCAAGAAGAATATTAAACGCATTTGATACCTTAGAATTTCGAACAGCTGATGGTGTTTTATATGATTACTTAGCCTGTAAGTAACCAACTTTTTCAGTCTGCGAATATCTTTCGGTTTCCTGTTTTATCCAATTTTAAATACAATTTCAATCTTTTTAGTGGAATATTGTCGTGGCCTTTTTTGATCTTCGTATATTTCTGATTTTTTATCGTTCTTCTTGGTTTACATCGATTTAATCCGACTATTTAAACCACAAACTTCGTGGAATAAATTTATGAACAAAAACATCAGAGCTGTAGAAAAAAATTAAGATGGAATTAATCTGCACACAAAACCGACCCATGACAATTCGAACCGTTAGAAACGTAGAACATGGAAAGAGCTTCGTTTTGATAGGTTGTGGCTCCCGTAACTCCAAACGAGCCACAAGTTATGGCCGTTAGAAAAAACGGAAGAAAGCGACGGACCGCTCGCGGATCCGATTCGACGGTATTGGCAAAAGTATTCGATCTCCGCGAAAGGCGCGAGCATGCTCACACGGTAGCACTCGATATTAAAGATATTATGGATCACAGAAGGAATAAATGAGGATATGTAACAAAAGCTTGTCTGCTGAAGCTAAAGCGCAATATATGTTTTTTTTACGACCGTTCCGTCATCCTCGTTTTCCATCCCTCATTGTTTTGGTCATATTCGTCAACATGCACGGTCTTTTTAACAATATTACAACACCACGACAAAGTGACTTCAAGGAGAATATTAAACGCATTTGATACCTTAGAATTTCGAACAGATGAGTGTATTTCATATGATTAATTAGCCTGTAAGTAACCTACTTTTTCAGTCTGCGAATATCTTTCGGTTTCCTGTTTTACCCAATTTTAAATCCAATTTCAATCTTTTTGGCGGAATATTGTCATGGCCTTTTTTGATCTTCGTATATTTCTGATTTTTTGTCGTTCTTCTTGGTTTACATCGATTTAATCCGACTATTTAAACCACAAACTGCGTGGAATAAATTTATGAACAAAAACATCCGAGCTGTAGAAAAAACTTAAGATGGAATTACTCTGCACACAAAACCAATTCATGACAATTCGAACCGTTAGAAACGTAGAACATGGAAAGAGCTTCGTTTTGATAGGTTGTGGCTCCCGTAACTCCAAACGAGTCAAATGTTATGGCCGTGAGAAGAAACGGAAGAAAGCGAAGGACCGCTCGTGGATCCGAATCGACGGTATTGGCTAAAGTATTCGATCTCCGCGAAAGGCACGAGCATGCTCACACGGTAGCACTCGATATTAAAGATATTATGGATCACAGAAGGAATAAATGAGGATATGTAACAAAAGCTTGTCTACTGAAGCTAAAGCGTAATACATGTTTTTTTTTACGACCGTTCCGTCTTCCTCGTTTTCCGTCCCTCATTGTTTTGGTCATATTCATCAACATGCGCGGTCTTTTTAACAATATTACAATACCACGACAAAGTGACTTCAAGGAGAATATTAAACGCATTTGATACCTTAGAATTTCGAACAGCTGATGGTGTTTTATATGATTACTTAGCCTGTAAGTAACCAACTTTTTCAGTCTGCGAATATCTTTCGATTTCCTGTTTTATCCAATTTTAAACACAATTTCAATCTTTTTAGTGGAATATTGTCGTGGCCTTTTTTGATCTTCATATATTTTTGATTTTTTATCGTTCTTCTTGGTTTACATCGATTCAATCCGACTATTTAAACCACAAACTGCGTGGAATAAATTTATGAACAAAAACATCAGAGCTGTAGAAAAAAATTAAGATGGAATTAATCTGCACACAAAACCGACCCATGACAATTCGAACCGTTAGAAACGTAGAATATGGAAAGAGCTTCGTTTTGATAGGTTGTGGCTCCCGTAACTCCAAACGAGCCAAAAGTTATGGCCGTTAGAAGAAACGGAAGAAAGCGACGGACCGCTCGCGGATCCGATTCGACGGTATTGGCAAAAGTATTCGATCTCCGCGAAAGGCGCGAGCATGCTCACACGGTAGCACTCGATATTAAAGATATTATGGATCACAGAAGGAATAAATGAGGATATGTAACAAAAGCTTGTCTACTGAAGCTAAAGCGCAATACATGTTTTTTTTACGACCGTTCCGTCATCCTCGTTTTCCATCCCTCATTGTTTTGGTCATATTCGTCAACATGCACGGTCTTTTTAACAATATTACAACACCACGACAAAGTGACTTCAAGGAGAATATTAAACGCATTTGATACCTTAGAATTTCGAACAGCTGAGGGTGTTTCATATGATTAATTAGCCTGTAAGTAACCTACTTTTTCAGTCTGCGAATATCTTTCGGTTTCCTGTTTTATCCAATTTTAAATCCAATTTCAATCTTTTTAGCGTAATATTGACATGGCCTTTTTTGATCTTCGTATATTTCTGATTTTTTGTCGTTCTTCTTGGTTTACATCGATTTAATCCGACTATTTAAACCACAAACTGCGTGGAATAAATTTATGAACAAAAACATCCGAGCTGTAGAAAAAACTTAAGATGGAATTACTCTGCACACAAAACCGATTCATGACAATTCGAACCGTTAGAATCGTAGAACATGGAAAGGGCTTCGTTTTGATAGGTTGTGGCTCCCGTAACTCCAAACGAGTCAAATGTTATGGCCGTTAGAAGAAACGGAAGAAAGCGACGGACCGCTCGTGGATCCGAATCGACGGTATTGGATAAAGTATTCGATCTCCGCGAAAGGCACGAGCATGCTCACACGGTAGCACTCGATATTAAATATATTATGGATCACAGAAGGAATAAATGAGGATATGTAACAAAAGCTTGTCTACTGAAGCTAAAGCGCAATACATGTTTTTTTTTACGACCGTTCCGTCTTCCTCGTTTTCCGTCCCTTATTGTTTTGGTCATATTCATCAACATGCGCGGTCTTTTTAACAATATTACAATACCACGACAAAGTGACTTCAAGGAGAATATTAAACGCATTTGATACCTTAGAATTTCGAACAACTGATGGTGTTTTATATGATTACTTAGCCTGTAAGTAACCAACTTTTTCAGTCTGCGAATATCTTTCGGTTTCCTGTTTTATCCAATTTTAAATACAATTTCAATCTTTTTAGTGGAATATTGTCGTGGCCTTTTTTGATCTTCGTATATTTCTGATTTTTTATCGTTCTTCTTGGTTTACATCGATTTAATCCGACTATTTAAACCACAAACTGCGTGGAATAAATTTATGAACAAAAACATCAGAGCTGTAGAAAAAAATTAAGATGGAATTTATCTGCACACAAAACCGACCCATGACAATTCGAACCGTTAGAAACGTAGAACATGGAAAGAGCTTCGTTTTGATAGGTTGTGGCTCCCGTAACTCCAAACGAGCCAAAAGTTATGGCCGTTAGAAGAAACGGAAGAAAGCGACGGACCGCTCGCGGATCCGATTCGACGGTATTGGCAAAAGTATTCGATCTCCATGAAAGGCGCGAGCATGCTCACACGGTAGCACTCGATATTAAAGATATTATGGATCACAGAAGGAATAAATGAGGATATGTAACAAAAGCTTGTCTACTGAAGCTAAAGCGCAATACATGTTTTTTTTACGACCGTTCCGTCTTCCTCGTTTTCCATCCCTCATTGTTTTGGTCATATTCGTCAACATGCACGGTCTTTTTAACAATATTACAACACCACGACAAAGTGACTTCGAGGAGAATATTAAACGCATTTGACACTTAGAATTTCGAACAGCTGAGGGTGTTTTATATGATTACTTAGCCTGTAAGTAACCTACTTTTTTAGTCTGTGAATATCTTTCGGTTTCCTGTTTTATCCAATTTTAAATCCAATTTCAATCTTTTTAGTGGAATATTGTCGTGGCCTTTTTTGATCTTCGTATATTTCTGATTTTTTATCGTTCTTCTTGGTTTACATCGATTTAATCCGACTATTTAAACCACAAACTGCGTGGAATAAATTTATGAACAAAAACATCAGAGCTGTAGAAAAAAATTAAGATGGAATTTATCTGCACACAAAACCGACCTATGACAATTCGAATCGTTAGAAACGTAGAACATGGAAAGAGCTTCGTTTTGATAGGTTGTTGCTCCCGTAACTCCAAACGAGTCAAATCTTATGGCCGTTAGAAGAAACGGAAGAAAGCGACGGACCACTCGTGGATCCGATTCGACGGTATTGGCTAAAGTATTCGATCTCCGCGAAAGGCACGAGCATGCTCACACGGTAGCACTCGATATTAAAGATATTATGCATCACTGAAGGAATAAATGAGGATATGTAACAAAAGCTTGTCTACTGAAACTAAAGCGCAATACATGTTTTTTTTTACGACCGTTCCGTCTTCCTCGTTTTCCGTCCCTCATTGTTTTGGTCATATTCATCAACATGCGCAGTCTTTTTAACAATATTACAATACCATGACAAAGTGACTTCAAGGAGAATACTAAACGCATTTGATACCTTAGAATTTCGAACAGCTGATGGTGTTTTATATGATTACTTAGCCTGTAAGTAACCAACTTTTTCAGTCTGCGAATATCTTTCGGTTTCCTGTTTTATCCAATTTTAAATACAATTTCAATCTTTTTAGTGGAATATTGTCGTGGCCTTTTTTGATCTTCGTATATTTCTGATTTTTTATCGTTCTTCTTGGTTTACATCGATTTAATCCGACGATTTAAACCACAAACTGCGTGGAATGAATTTATGAACAAAAATATCAGAGCTGTAAAAAAAATTAAGATGGAATTAATCTGCACACAAAACCGACCCATGACAATGCGAACTGTTAGAAACGTAGAACATGGAAAGAGCTTCGTTTTGATAGGTTGTGGCTCCCGTAACTCCAAACGAGCCAAAAGTTATGGCCGTTAGAAGAAACGGAAGAAAGCGACGGACCGCTCGCGGATCCGATTCGACGGTATTGGCAAAAGTATTCGATCTCCGCGAAAGGCGCGAGCATGCTCACACGGTAGCACTCGATATTAGAAATATTATGGATCACGGAAGGAATAAATGAGGATATGTAACAAAAGCTTGTCTACTGAAGCTAAAGCGCAATACATGTTTTTTTTTTACTACCGTTCCGTCTTCCTCGTTTTCCGTCCCTCATTGTTTTGGTCATATTCATCAACATGCACGGTCTTTTTAACAATATTACAACACCACGACAAAGTGACTTCAAGGAGAATATTAAACGCATTTGATACCTTAGAATTTCGAACAGTTGAGGGTGTTTTATATGATTACTTAGCCTGTAAGTAACCTACTTTTTCAGTCTGCGAATATCTTTCGGTTTCCTGTTTTATCCAATTTTAAATCCAATTTCAATCTTTTTAGCAGAATATTGTCGTGGCCTTTTTTGATCTTCATATTTTTCTGATTTTTTGTCGTTCTTCTTGGTTTACGTCGATTTAATCCGACTATTTAAACCACAAACTGCGTGGTATAAATTTATGAACAAAAACATCCGAGCTGTAGAAAAAACTTTAGATGGAATTACTCTGCACACAAAACCGATCCATGACAATTCGAACCATTAGGAACGTAGAACATGGAAAGAGCTTCGTTTTGATAGGTTGTGGCTCCCGTAACTCCAAACGAGCCAAAAGTTATGGCCGTTAGAAGAAACGGAAGAAAGCGACGGACCGCTCGCTGATCCGATTCGACGGTATTGGCAAAAGTATGCGATCTCCGTGAAAGGCACGAGCATGCTCACATGGTAGCACTCGACATTAAAGATATTATGGATCACAGAAGGAATAAATGAGGATATGTAACAAAAGCTTGTCTACTGAAGCTAAAGCGCAATACATGTTTTTTTTACGACCGCTCCGTCTTCCTCGTTTTCCGTCCCACATTGTTTTGGTCATATTCATCAACATGCGCGGTCTTTTTAACAATATTACAACACCACGACAAAGTGACTTCAAGGAGAATATTAAACGCATTTGATACCTTAGAATTTCGAACAGCTGAGGGTGTTTTATATGATTACTTAGCCTGTAAGTAACCTACTTTTTCAGTCTGCGAATATCTTTCGGTTTCCTGTTTTATCCAATTTTAAATCCAATTTCAATCTTTTTAGCGGAATATTGTCGTGGCCTTTTTTGATCTTCATATTTTTCTGATATTTTGTCGTTCTTCTTGGTTTACGTTGATTTAATCCGACTACTTAAACCACAAACTGCGTGGAATAAATTTATGAACAAAAACATCCGAGCTGTAGAAAAAACTTAAGATGGAATTACTCTGCACACAAAACCGATCCATGACAATTCGAACCGTTAGAAACGTAGAACATGGAAAGTGCTTCATTTTGATGGGTTGTGGCTCCGGTATCTCCAAACGAGCCAAAAGTTATGTCCGTTAGAAGAAACGGAAGAAAGCGACGGACCGCTCGCTGATCCGATTCGATGGTATTGGCAAAAGTATGCGATTTCTGCGAAAGGCATGAGCATGCTCACATGGTAGCACTCGATATTAAAGATATTATGCATCACAGAAGGAATAAATGAGGATATGGAACAAAAGCTTGTCTACTGAAGCTAAAGCGCAATACATGTTTTTTTTTACGACCATTCCGTCTTCCTCATTTTCCGTCCCTCATTGTTTTGGTCATATTCATCCATATGCGCGGTCTTTTTAACAATATTACAACACCACGATAAAGTGACTTCAAGGAGAATATTAAACGCATTTGATACCTTAGAATTTCGAACAGCTGAGGGTGTTTTATATGATTACTTGGCCTATAAGTAACCTACTTTTTCAGTCTGCGAATATTTTTCGGTTTCCTGTTTTATCCAATTTTAAATCCAATTTCAATCTTTTTAGCGGAATATTGTCGTGGCCTTTTTTATCTTCGTATTTTTCTGATTTTTTGTCGTTCTTCTAGGATTACATCGATTTAATCCGACTATTTAAACCACAAACTGCGTGGATACATTTATGAACAAAAACATCCAAGCTGTAGAAAAACTTAAGACGGAATTATTCTGCACACAAAACCGATCCACGACAATTCGAACCGTTAGAAACGTAGAACATGGAAAGAGCTTCGTTTTGATAGGTTGTGGATCCCGTAACTCCAAACGAGTCAAAAGTTATGGCCGTTAGAAGAAACGGAAGAAAGCGACGGACCGCTCGTTGATCCGATTCGACGATTTTGGCAAAAGTATTCGATCTCCGCGAAAGGCACGAGCACGCTCACACGGTAGCACTCAATATTAAAGATATTATGGATCATAGAAGGAATAAATGAGGATATGGAACAAAAGCTTGTCTACTGAAGCTAAAGCGCAATACATGTTTTTTTTTACGACCGTTCCGTCTTCCTCGTTTTCCGTCCCTCATTGTTTTGGTCATATTCATCAACATGCGCGGTCTTTTTAACAATATTACAACGCCATGACAAAGTGTCATCAAGGAGAATATTAAACGCATTTGATACCTTAGAATTTCGAACAGCTGAGGGTGTTTTATATGATTACTTGGCCTATAAGTAACCTACTTTTTCAGTCTGCGAATATCTTTCGGTTTCCTGTTTTATCCAATTTTAAATCCAATTTCAACCTTTTTAGCGGAATATTGTCGTGGCCATTTTTGATCTTCGTATTTTCTGTTTTTTTGTCGTTCTTCTAGGTTTACATCGATTTAATCCGACTATTTAAACCACAAACTGCGTGGAATAAATTTATGAACAAAAACATCCAGGTTGTAGAAAAAACTTAAGATAGAATTATTCTGCACACAAAACCGATCCATGACAATTCGAACCGTTAGAAACGTAGAACATGGAAAGAGCTTCGTTTTGATAGGTTGTGGCTCCCGTAACTCCAAACGAGTCAAAAGTTATGGCCGTTAGAAGAAACGGAAGAAAGCGACGGACCGCTCGCTGATACGGTTTTGGCAAAAGTATTCGATCTCCGCGAAAGGCACGAGCATGATCACACGGTAGCACTCGATATTAAAGATATTATGGATCATAGAAGGAATAAATGAGGATATGGAACAAAATCTTGTCTACTGAAGCTAAAGCGCAATACATGTTTTTTTTACGACTGTCCCGTCTTCCTCGTTTTCCGTCCCTCATTGTTTTGGTCATATTGATCAACATGCGCGGTCTTTTTAACAATATTACAACACCACGACAAAGCGACTTCAAGGAGAATATTAAACGCATTTGATACCTTGGAATTTCAAACAGCTGAGGGTGTTTTATATGATTACTTGGCCTATAAGTAACCTACTTTTTCAGTCTGCAAATATCTTTCGGTTTCCTGTTTTATCCAATTTTAAATCCAATTTCAATCTTCTTAGCGGAATATTGTCGTGGCCTTTTTTGATCCTCGTATTTTTCTGATTTTTGGTCGTGCTTCTAGGTTTACATTGATTTAATCCGACTATTTAAACCACAAACTCCGTGGAATAAATTTATGAACAAAAGCATCCGAGCTGTAGAAAAAACTTAAGTGGAATTACTCTACACACAAAACTGATCCATGACAATTATAACCGTTAGAAACGTAGAACATGAAAAGAGCTTCGTTTTGATAGGTTGTGGCTCCCGTAACTCCAAACGAGTCAAAAGTTATGGCCGTTAGAAGAAACGGAAGAAAGCGACGGACCGCTCGCTGATCCGATTCGACGGTTTTGGCAAAAGTATTCGATCTCCGCGAAAGGCACGAGCATGCTCACACGGTAGTACTCGATATTAAAGATATTATGGATCACAGAAGGAATAAATGAGGATATGGAACAAAAGCTTGTCTACTGAAGCTAAAGCGCAATACATTTTTTTTTTACGACCGTTCCTTCTTCCTCGTTTTCCGTCCCTCATTGTTTTGGTCATATTCATCAACATGCGCGGTCTTTTTAACAATATTACAACACCACGACAAAGTGACTTCAAGGAGAATATTAAACGCATTTGATACCTTAGAATTTCGAACATCTGAGGGTGTTTTATATGATTACTTGGCCTATAAGTAACCTACTTTTTCAGTCTGCGAATATCTTTCGGTTTCTTGTTTTATCCAATTTTAAATCCAATTTCGATCTTTTTAGCGGAATATTGTCGTGGCCTTTTTTGATCTTCGTATTTTTCTGATTTTTTGTCGTTCTTCTAGGTTTACAGCGTTTTAATCCGACTATTTAAACCACAAACTGCGTGTAATAAATTTATGAACAAATACATCCAAGCTGTAGAAAAAACATAAGATGGAATTATTCTGCACACAAAACCGATCCATGACAATTCGAACCGTTAGAAACGTTGAACATGGAAAGAGCTTCGTTTTGATAGGTTGTGGCTCCCGTAACTCCAAACGAGTCAAAAGTTATGGCTGTTAGAAGAAACGGAAGAAAGCGACGGACCGCTCGCTGATCCGATTCGACGGTTTTGGCAAAAGTATTCGATCTCCGCGAAAGGCACGAGCATGCTCACACGGTAGCACTCGATATTAAAGATATTATGGATCACAGAAGGAATAAATGAGGATATGGAACAAAAGCTTGTCTACTGAAGCTAAAGCGCAATACATGTTTTTTTTTACGACCGTTCCGTCTTCCTCGTTTTCCGTCCCTCATTGTTTTGCTCATATTCATCAACATGCGCGGTCTTCTTAACAATATTACAACACCACGACAAAGTGACTTCAAGGAGAATATTAAACGCATTTGATACCTAGAATTTCGAACAACTGAGGGTGTTTTATATGATTACTTAACCTGTAAGTAACCTACTTTTTCTATCTGCGAATATCTTTCGTTTTCCTGTTTTATCCAACTTTAAATCCAATTTCAATCTTTTTAGCGGAATATTGTCGTGGTCTTTTTTGATCTTCGTATTTTTCAGATTTTTTGTCGTTCTTCTAGGTTTACGTCGATTTAATCCGACTATTTAAACCACAAACTCCATGGAATAAACTTATGAACAAAAACATCCATGACAATTAAGATGGAATTATTCTACACACAAAACCGATCCACGATAATTCGAACCGTTTGGAACGTAGAACATGGAAAGAGCTTCGTTTTGATAGGTTGTGGTTCCCGTAAATCCAAACGAGTCAAGAGTTATGACCGTTAGAAGAAACGGAAGAAAGCGACGGACCACTCGCTGATCCGATTCGACAGTATTGGCAAAAGTATTCGATCTCCGCGAAAGGCACGAGCATGGTCACACGGTAGCACTCGATATTAAAGATATTATGGATCACAGAAGGAATAAATGAGGATATGTAACAAAAGCTTGTCTACTGAAGCTAAAGCGCAATACATGTTTTTTTTTACGACCGTTTTGTCATCCTCGTTTTCCGTACCTCATTGTTTTGGTCATATTCATCAACATGCGCGGTCTTTTTAACAATATTACAACACCACGACAAAGTGACTTCAAGGAGAATATTAAACTCATTTCATACCTTAGAATTTCGAATAGATGAGGGTGTTTTATATGATTACTTAGCCTATAAGTAACCTACTTTTTCAGTCTGCGAATATCTTTCGATTTCCTTTTTTATCCAATTTTAAATCCAATTTCAATCTTTTTAGCGGAATATTGTCGTGGCCTTTTTTTATCTTCGTATTTTTCTGATTTTTTGTCGTTCTCCTAGGTTTACATCGATTTAATCCGACTATTTAAACCACAAACTGCGTGGAATAAATTTATGAAAAAAACATCCGAGCTATAGAAAAAACTTAAGATGGAATTATTCTACACACAAAACCGATCCATGACAATTCGAACCGTTAGAAACATAGAACATGGAAAGAGCTTCGTTTTGATAGGTTGTGGCTCCCGTAACTCCAAACGAGTCAAAAGTTACGGCCGTTAGAAGAAACGAAACAAAGCGACGGACCGCTCGTTGATCCGATTCGACGGTATTGGCAAAAGTATTCGATCTCCGCGAAAGGCACGAGCATGATCACACGGTAGCACTCGATATTAAAGATATTATGGATCATAGAAGGAATAAATGAGGATATGGAACAAAATCTTGTCTACTGAAGCTAAAGCGCAATACATGTTTTTTTTACGACTGTCCCGTCTTCCTCGTTTTCCGTCCCTCATTGTTTTGGTCATATTGATCAACATGCGCGGTCTTTTTAACAATATTACAACACCACGACAAAGCGACTTCAAGGAGAATATTAAACGCATTTGATACCTTGGAATTTCGAACGGCTGAGGGTGTTTTATATGATTACTTGGCCTATAAGTAACCTACTTTTTCAGTCTGCGAATATCTTTCGGTTTCCTGTTTTATCCAATTTTAAATCCAATTTCAATCTTTTTAGCGGAATATTGTCGTGGCCTTTTTTGATCCTCGTATTTTTCTGATTTTTGGTCGTGCTTCTAGGTTTACATTGATTTAATCCGACTATTTAAACCACAAACTCCGTGGAATAAATTTATGAACAAAAGCATCCGAGCTGTAGAAAAAACTTAAGTGGAATTACTCTGCACACAAAACTGATCCATGACAATTATAACCGTTAGAAACGTAGAACATGAAAAGAGCTTCGTTTTGATAGGTTGTGGCTCCCGTAACTCCAAACGAGTCAAAAGTTATGGCCGTTAGAAGAAACGGAAGAAAGCGACGGACCGCTCGCTGATCCGATTCGACGGTTTTGGCAAAAGTATTCGATCTCCGCGAAAGGCACGAGCTTGCTCACACGGTAGCACTCGATATTAAAGATATTATGGATCATAGAAGGAATAAATGAGGATATGGAACAAAAGCTTGTCTACTGAAGCTAAAGCGCAATACATTTTTTTTTACGACCGTTCCGTCTTCCTCGTTTTCCGTCCCTCGTTGTTTTGGTCATATTCATCAACATGCGCGGTCTTTTTAACAATATTACAACACCACGACAAAGTGACTTCAAGGAGAATATTAAACGCATTTGATACCTTAGAATTTCGAACAGCTGAGGGTGTTTTATATGATTACTTGGCCTATAAGTAACCTACTTTTTCAGTCTGCGAATATCTTTCGGTTTCTTGTTTTATCCAATTTTAAATCCAATTTCGATCTTTTTAGCGGAATATTGTCGTGGCCTTTTTTGATCTTCGTATTTTTCTGATTTTTTGTCGTTCTTCTAGGTTTACAGCGTTTTAATCCGACTATTTAAACCACAAACTGCGTGTAATAAATTTATGAACAAAAACATCCAGGCTGTAGAAAAAACTTAAGATGGAATTATTCTGCACACAAAACCGATCCATGAAAATTCGAACCGTTAGAAACGTTGAACATGGAAAGAGCTTCGTTTTGATAGGTTGTGGCTCCCGTAACTCCAAACGAGTCAAAAGTTATGGCCGTTAGAAGAAACGGAAGAAAGCGACGGACCGCTCGCTGATCCAATTCGACGGTTTTGGCAAAAGTATTCGATCTCCGCGAAAGGCAAGAGCATGCTCACACGGTAGCACTCGATATTAAAGATATTATGGATCACAGAAGGAATAAATGAGGATATGGAACAAAAGCTTGTCTACTGAAGCTAAAGCGCAATACATGTTTTTTTTACGACCGTTCCGTCTTCCTCGTTTTCCGTCCCTCATTGTTTTGCTCATATTCATCAACATGCGCGGTCTTCTTAGCAATATTACAACACCACGACAAAGTGACTTCAAGGAGAATATTAAACGCATTTGATACCTTAGAATTTCGAACAACTGAGGGTGTTTTATATGATTACTTAACCTGTAAGTAACCTACTTTTTCTATCTGCGAATATCTTTCGTTTTCCTGTTTTATCCAACTTTAACTCCAATTTCAATCTTTTTAGCGGAATATTGTAGTGGCCTTTTTTGATCTTCGTATTTTTCTGATTTTTTTGTCGTTCTTCTAGGTTTACGTCGATTTAATCCGACTATTTAAACCCCAAACTCCATGGAATAAACTTATGAACAAAAACATCCATGACAATTAAGATGGAATTATTCTACACACAAAACCGATCCACGATAATTCGAACCGTTAGGAACGTAGAACATGGAAAGAGCTTCGTTTTGATAGGTTGGGGTTCCCGTAAATCCAAACGAGTCAAGAGTTATGACCGTTAGAAGAAACGGAAGAAAGCGACGGACCACTCGCTGATCCGATTCGACAGTATTGGCAAAAGTATTCGATCTCCGCGAAAGGCACGAGCATGGTCACACGGTAGCACTCGATATTAAAGATATTATGGATCACAGAAGGAATAAATGAGGATATGTAACAAAAGCTTGTCTACTGAAGCTAAAGCGCAATACATGTTTTTTTTTACGACCGTTCTGTCATCCTCGTTTTCCGTACCTCATTGTTTTGGTCATATTCATCAACATGCGCGGTCTTTTTAACAATATTACAACACCACGACAAAGTGACTTCAAGGAGAATATTAAACGCATTTCATACCTTAGAATTTCGAACAGATGAGGGTGTTTTATATGATTACTTAGCCTATAAGTAACCTACTTTTTCAGTCTGCGAATATCTTTCGATTTCCTTTTTTATCCAATTTTAAATCCAATTTCAATCTTTTTAGCGGAATATTGTCGTGGCCTTTTTTGATCTTCGTATTTTTCTGATTTTTTGTCGTTCTCCTAGGTTTACATCGATTTAATCCGACTATTTAAACCACAAACTGCGTGGAATAAATTTATGAAAAAAACATCCAAGCTATAGAAAAAACTTAAGATGGAATTATTCTACACACAAAACCGATCCATGACAATTCGAACCGTTAGAAACATAGAACATGGAAAGAGCTTCGTTTTGATAGGTTGTGTGTAACGATCCTAAATTTTGAACAATTTAAATTGTGAATATTTAATTAATTTTGAATATTTGAATGATAATTTAAACTGAATTTCCGATATAACAATGAAATTGGTGATTAAATATTTAAAATTTAATCTATACAAAGCTGAAGAAAAATTTAAACTTGACTTTGGAGTTGAAATTGAATATTTAATTTGTAATTGAAATTCAAACTAATGACTTAAGAAAATAATTTGGATACAAGAATTTTTATTTATGTAAATTAATAAATTGATGGTTAAAATTTTAATAACATTCTTTTCTTTAGCTTAAATAAAAAAAAAAAAATCAATACAAAATAAAATAAACAAATACACTTAGTAAAAAAATTTAACAACATAACTTAAACAAAAATTTACAAAACAAAGTAATGAAAATAATTAGACAAAACAAATTGGATTTAGATAAATAGAAAAAAAAAATAAGAGGAAAACTTGTTTATGGTTTGGGCTTTGAAATTTATACCGGCCCACGTTTGAATACTACTGCCTTTATCTTTAACCCGATCCCCTTCCATTTCACTTTACCCGTTCCCATTTTTTTTTAACCCTAAAACAAAAAAAAAAAAAAAGCACGAGAAAAAAAAATATGGCGGCTTCGTTCTTCTCGACTCGTTCTGCTTTGGAAAATTTGGGGCTTTACTTCTCGCGATTCAAAAACTAGGGCTTGTAATCAAATTTGGGGCTATTTCGACTTTGTTATGGTGAGTTTTCTGCTCACGATTAATTTTTAATTCAGGTGTTTAAATTTGTTTGGATTGAATATTGGTTGCATGCTATGTTTTGGGGTGATTTTGTTATCTTTTGCTCGGCTAATTTAATTTGAAACTGATATGGGTAGATTGGTTACTGCATGTTGGATTTTCGGTTGCTATTTGCTGTCATTTGCTCGATTTGCTTGAATTGTTAAACTGTTAAGAACAGATGCTATGTTTATCTTGTTATTAAATTGGTAAGTACAGATGCTACTAAAATATTTTGTTTAACTAAGTAGTTGAAGTGCAAAATTGTTCTTGTAATAAAGATATGTCTTGAGTATTGCATGCCTCATGTTGCTTCAGTCTTCAATTCCATTTGTGTTTGTCTATAAATTTTCATGTGCATGTTTGTTTGGGCATCTCTGTAACCATAAACAAACATGCAAACATCTCTGTAAGCATACTTGATGTTGTCTGCACATTCACCTATGCTTGCACTTCTGTTATGCTTGCTGTTGAAAGATTGATCTTGCATGTTCACTTAAGTTTGAAAATGCTGTCTCATGCTTAAACAGTGCAGCCCCTTTGTTTTAAAACCAGTAAACAAACTTTCATTCCTGATTCATTCCTATAATTATGCTAGTGAGTAAACATCAACTTAAAAATCTTGAGAAATAACGATCTGTTGCTTATATAGATTTCTGAAATGCTTATGTTTGCATGAATATATATATATATGTATTAGTTATGTATATGAATGTGTTGCATATGTATATTGAATGTGTTGCATATGTATATGAATCTGTTTGAAAGCATGCATGACTGTTGTTCTTGAATATCTCTGTTCTCAGTTCAGGTTTAAGTTTTTTTATCTAAATTCAAAATCTTCTCTTTGATCTTTGTTAGACCTTAGTTCCAAAACAAATTTAGTTTGTTTAAACTTGAACGTGAATTTAAAAATAGTGTAAACATGTTTTATGTATATATATAGTAACTGGAAATTAAAATTTGCAGTAAAATATATATATATATATATGTTAAAATCAATCATTACAATTCTCTTATCCAAATACATAGCCTGAATTGGTCTGGGTAAACATGATTTTTAAAATGAAAATTATGATTTTTAGATTTGAATTGGATATGAATTGGAAAATTTTCTGTAACTTGGGTGTTTGCCAAAATCTGTTGATCTATGTATTTGGGGTGTTTCGGGATTGTGCTGTTGCTCCCTGTTGTCTGCACTTGCTTACTTTGTGAATTATCTTCGACATGATTTGTTTCATGTCTGTTGCACTTGGGTCTGGTCTCTGCTCTCCTGATTGTTCTACTCTTCATGTCATTATTGTTTGCATCCTGGTATGTGTTGCATTGCAGTTGATTCACTTCACTTGTGGTCTTCATATTTGACTCGAAACTTCTGTTTCAATTTGCATTATCTGATATGTTTCAGTTTCCATGTCAAGTTGTATCCATGCTGTTGCACTTTGGTCTGGTCATTGTTTTCCTGGGTGTTCAAGTCTTCATCTCCATTTTGTATGTACTGTTAGTACTTCATCCATGTTGTTCCTGTCTGCATTCCCATTTTTGCATGTGATTGAACTAAGTATACTTGTTTAAAATTTGTTTGCATGTGAATGAAATATCAAAATGTCTCTCTGTTTGAAAATGTGCACATATGAATAATATGTTAAAAAGGGGAAAAAGTAAATCCATTTATCTGATTATCTTTAGCATGGGATGCTCAAATGGAAGTAGGTTGTGATGGTGTAAAACAATTTATTAAAATGTTAGTAAGCATCAAGTAGCTTCTCTGTTTTAAACTGCTAGGTGAATGAACATTTTAATTATAACTTAAGTGGTTAGTTATATTTTGCTTGACAAATTTCTGATATAATTGATGCTTGCATGAGTATATATAAGTATATGATCTGTGTGTATGAATTAAATGACTTGTGCCTGTATTTACTTGGATTGCTCTTCTCTGTTTTAAACTACAGAGAGTAAGAATAGAAGAAGAATTCAAATCTTCTGATCAGTTCCTTGTTAGGATTTAAGGTTTGAACATGATATGCTTGTTTAAACATTAATTTAAGTTTAAAAAAAATCTTATTCAAGCAAAACAAATGTAGGGAATCCTCTGATTAAATCTTCTGTTTATAACTAATGATTTGAAAAGAATTCTTACTGGATTTTGTCTCTAGGATGAACTGCTGTTTGAAACAAAATTCATTTTTGCCTTGCACTCCATTTTCTTCTTTTGAAAACTGTTTTCCTGAGAGTGCATTACTACTTGAATTGATTTCCAGATTAACATTTTGCTTTGAACTGAGTTGAAAACTGAAGCTCTGTTTGATTTGTATATTTTTTTCTTTGCTTTGAAAATCACTGTATGCTTTTCCAGGTTCTTTTGTGTTGTTATTTCCAGAATACTCTATGTCTATAACTTCAGTTTCTCTAAAGTTTTGATTTAAACTCAAAACCACTTAATCTAGCCTCTGTTTAAAACTTAGGTTTCAAATGAAACTTGTTTGTTCCATCTGCACTTGAACTTGTGATACTTTTATACTGTCATGTTGTACTTGCTACTGTTGCATTACTTGTTTCACTTAAGTTTTGTAACTGAAGCTTACTGTGTTCATTTTGAACACCTTGTATTTCCAAAACTTTGATATGTTCAGTCTTCATATCCATTCCATTTTGCATGCCTGATGTATTCAGTCTTCATTTAAGTCTTCCCTGTGTTCATGCACTTTGGTTTGTGGCAGTTTGCATGTCCATTCACTTCTCTGTGCATGTTGCAGTCTGTAGTGATGTTGCATATGTATTTTGTAGCTTGCTCTCTACTTGTATTTATGGTTCTTTGCTGGTATGGTCTGCATATTGACTGTTGCAGTCCAACTTGTTGTTGGTCTTACTTAAAATTTTGTAGCCAGTTCCCTCAGATACATGTATACTCGTTCAAATTGACACCGTCACTTGTGTTGGTCACTGCCTATTACTGTACATATCCTCTGATACATGTTTGCATTCCATTTGAACTGTGTAGTGTTTTCCCTGTGCACACAGTTCCCAGTTCCCTCTGATACATGTATACTTGTTCAAATTGGCACTGTCCAGTCCATATTGTTGGCATTGAGTTGTGGCACTGATTGTGTAGTCTGCACTGAGCACTTGGGTTTGTATTTGAGTTCTATTACCTCAGCCTTGTGGTCTGCACTACTTGTGTAGCTGGGTTGTTGTGCATACATGTTGATTCTATGGTTGTTGATATGCCTTGTGCTTGTAGTTGTATTTGGGGCTGCTGAAATTGTTGTGCATTGCGGCCTGTACTTGTGCTCTCTGCCTTTGACCTGCTGTGTTGTTTCTGTTCTGGCTTGTTATTGTATCTTTGTGGTCTTTGTGATTGCACTTGCATACGTGTCGGCAAGGCAGTGCACATGTGTGTAAACATACGTGTGTACTACAGCCACACACGTTTGACAGAATTTAAAAAATTGAAATTGTTAATGTAAAGTCCATAATAGATTAGACCGATTCATTTGTTTCACCATCTCTGTAACCATTTATTTCAGTTCATTTCAAATTTATTTACTTGAATAAAGATTAATCCTGACTCGAGTGTTTTTGTGTTTTGCAATAACGCTCGGGTCAGACCGAGTATTTTTGCAGCTTAAAGATTTGCTCGCAGCGAAGTTAGAGAGAGGGGGATTTCAGCACCACTAAAGTTTTAGCTAAAATTTTTTCTCTTGTACTTAAATTTATAAATTGTTTCCGCTGTATAAAATGTAATGTATTGTAAACTCTGATATTTGTATATAAAAGAAAAGTTTGTTTATAAAATATGATTACTATTCTGTGATTCTGTAGCTGATTCTGTTTAAATGTTATAAACTAAATAACAATCCGTCATTTTGAACGTTTCTAGTTGGTTTAATTACCGACTAGAGGCGGTCAAGGCGGCGGGTCGTTACAAAAGTGGTATCAGAGCTTTGGTTTACACAAAGCTTAGTTTATGGCATTTAATATGAATAGTTACTAGAATCACTTTAAAGGAAGTGTTTTCAAATCTAACGAAGTTTAAAATTGTTTTCTTCAAAATAAAAGGTATTTTGAAATTTAAAATTATTTTTGGAAATTCCCCTCTCTAAAGTTAGGATTGCGGTAGTTTCTATTCGGTGAGGTCTCGTTAGACTTGAGTTTCGATCGTTCGGAAACTCATTATCGAATCTTTGAGAGTTATGGAAAATGAAATGTAAGTCAAGTGGATTAATGAATTGGTTTAAATTGGCTTAAATCAAATATTTTGAATATCTCCAAAGTAGTAATTGGAAAATAAAATGATATGTCAATTTGATTATAATCAAGTGGATTATTGAACTATAACTTGGAAATTTAATTTTGAATTCTTTTGAAAATTGATTTCAAATGTGGTGAAGAACGATTTAGTAAATGAATGGATTATAAGTATTTAACTTATAATATGGACTTTTGGTGTATATAACTAAGTTATATAAATTGAATTGAATCAAATTAAGAAAGGAGATTATAAAACGAAGTTTTATAAATAGAAATGGAATTTCTAGAGATGTTTGTAAAATCCGCAAACGACTTATTTTGATAAGTAAATTGTTGTAACTTATTAAAGGAATTATATCTATGGTTTTGAACGGTGAATAAAATATCAAAAGAGATATGAATCTAATGAAAATTCGAAATAGATTTAAATAGATTCAATGATGCATTTGAATTTGAACGGGCATGGAATTAAGTTGAGTGGAAAACTTAGTATTGGGAATTTGAAATCGGTTTAAAACCAATATTTTTGAAGTGTATGTGGAATTCAAACCATGAATTAAGTTGAAGTTGAAAACTTAAATGGGAATGTTTTTGGGAAGAAACATTATGTAAATGAAGATAATTCATTTTGAAATGTGTTAAGAATCGAAAGCATAGATTTCAACACTTGTTGTTGAAATAGACGTTTTCGAGTGGAAAAATGGAAATGGTAGATTATAACATTTGTTGTTATAGTAAATAATTTCAAAAGGGAAATGATTTTGTTTAGTATTGGGATTTACATATCTATTTTTAAATTTGAATCCTTATACTAGTGGTTTTGAGTCGTCGTAACGATGTTTTACGCAACATTCGTTTTGACTCAAATAAAATGTGTTTAAAAGAATGGTTTTTTTTAAGAATGAATATATACTTGATTTTGGTTTGAAGTATATTGAATATTTTCAAAGTGTTGAAAATAAGTGGATTTGTAAATTACTTATTATTGAATAAGTATGGGTATGTTTTCCTATATGAAATGAATGGTTTGAAATTTTATCTTTTAAAGATAAATTGAAAATGAATAGGTGAAATCGATTTGAAAATCGTATATTCATAGATAATTTGGAAATGTTTCCGTTTAAGGAAATCGCTTTGAAATTTGTTTTCAAAGATTAAAAGGTGAAGAAATGGTTTGAAATTTGTTTTCAAATGGTTAAGTGTGAAATTATATATCTTGTAAAGATATTATTTTTGGGAAATTTGAACAATTAGTTTAATTTGAAAATTTTCAAATGATTGAAATTTTGAGTTAAATTGAGTTTAACTTTGTCACCCAAAACAAAGTAAGTTGAACTTTGAATTTTAAATGGATGATTTGGATTGTATGTCTAACGTCGTGAATTGACGACATATCAGTTGATTTCTATTAAATATATATCTGTTGGTGGCGGGGAATTTATTCTCTTAGCTTAACACCCTTCTCTGAGACGTACGAGCTCAGAGGTTATATATCGATAGACATCAATTATGTGTTGAGAATTGACGATGTAGCGTGAAATCCAAATCGAGTGTGTGAAGTCGATAATAAATTGGATTGTGAATGTGTATTAGGTTTGATATAACCTTAAAATTCCAAATCGACTTAGAGGAAAATTTTAAATGGATAATGAAATGGAAATTTGTGAAACCTCTATTTGTTATGGGTATGAAATGTTGTGGTTTTCATAACGTATATGTGTGAATACGATTAATTCGAAAACCAATTAGTTTGGAAAAGTAATTGTTGTGGAAAACTTATGTAAGTACATGAGTATGATATGTACTAAATGTGAAGTGAAATATTATATATGTATGTATAATATTATGTTTTCCAAAATTGAGGATATGGAAAGGTACCTTCCATTTATACTGTGTGACTGTGTGATGGTGATGGAACTCGAGATGAGTATCCATTTAAAAAATCGTAGCTACGTAGTATTTCCATTAGTTGGATGACCATTTATATTTCCATTAGTTGGATTGACCATTTGTTTTCCATTAGTTGGATTGGCCCTTTGTCTTCCATTAGTTGGATAGGCCATTTGTTTTCCATTAGTTGGAGTGACTAGCGTAATTTGAGGGGCGAGATGCCTACGGCCACAAGCGATTCTACTGGGATAGTAGCGTAACCGCCGTGTGGACCGCGATCTATGGCAACAACCATGGCGAAATTCGAGGGGCGAGATGCCTACGGTCACAAGCGATTCTACTGGGATAGTAGCGTAACCGCCGTGTGTACCGCGATCCATGGGGGAATGTGCTTTCCATATCCATTTTTAAAAGAATTTTTAAAAGTATTTTCACTGGGAATTGAAGCAAGTATATTTAGTACTTGGAGATTGTTAGACTTGCGCCTGGCCAGCGTATGCCTAATGTCTTTAAGAACGACAGTAGACTTGTTAAATTTCGAGTTAGCAAGTATTTTCGAACTTTAATAGAAAATCAATTATCTAGAATTAGAATTCGCATAATTCCAACCTAATGAATTAAGGAAGAGGATTTTTGAAAGGTTTTGAAAGTCCACAGCTTTGGAAAAGTTATAATATGTAAATCTCTAATATAAAGTGTTTCAAATTTAAAATTTTGGGTTGTAAGTTGAAAATTTTAGTAAAGATTTTTGTGTCTTGATTGTAGAAAATAATAGACAAAAGAGTTAATTAGCAAAGCTAGCGAGATAAAACAAATAGAATGAATCCTATATTCATTCATCTTTAATAAGTGTTGAACTTGATAAAATTGAGTAAAATATAAATATTAGTGAAATTTTAACAATCATTTTTCCTTACTTGTAATTTCGGGACGAAATTCTTTTAAGGAGGGGAGATTGTAACGATCCTAAATTTTGAACAATTTAAATTGTGAATATTTAATTAATTTTGAATATTTGAATGATAATTTAAACTGAATTTCCGATATAACAATGAAATTGGTGATTAAATATTTAAAATTTAATCTATACAAAGCTGAAGAAAAATTTAAACTTGACTTTGGAGTTGAAATTGAATATTTAATTTGTAATTGAAATTCAAACTAATGACTTAAGAAAATAATTTGGATACAAGAATTTTTATTTATGTAAATTAATAAATTGATGGTTAAAATTTTAATAACATTCTTTTCTTTAGCTTAAATAAAAAAAAAAAATCAATACAAAATAAAATAAACAAATACACTTAGTAAAAAAATTTAACAACATAACTTAAACAAAAATTTACAAAACAAAGTAATGAAAATAATTAGACAAAACAAATTGGATTTAGATAAATAGAAAAAAAAATAAGAGGAAAACTTGTTTATGGTTTGGGCTTTGAAATTTATACCGGCCCACGTTTGAATACTACTGCCTTTATCTTTAACCCGATCCCCTTCCATTTCACTTTACCCGTTCCCATTTTTTTTTAACCCTAAAACAAAAAAAAAAAAAAAAGCACGAGAAAAAAAAATATGGCGGCTTCGTTCTTCTCGACTCGTTCTGCTTTGGAAAATTTGGGGCTTTACTTCTCGCGATTCAAAAACTAGGGCTTGTAATCAAATTTGGGGCTATTTCGACTTTGTTATGGTGAGTTTTCTGCTCACGATTAATTTTTAATTCAGGTGTTTAAATTTGTTTGGATTGAATATTGGTTGCATGCTATGTTTTGGGGTGATTTTGTTATCTTTTGCTCGGCTAATTTAATTTGAAACTGATATGGGTAGATTGGTTACTGCATGTTGGATTTTCGGTTGCTATTTGCTGTCATTTGCTCGATTTGCTTGAATTGTTAAACTGTTAAGAACAGATGCTATGTTTATCTTGTTATTAAATTGGTAAGTACAGATGCTACTAAAATATTTTGTTTAACTAAGTAGTTGAAGTGCAAAATTGTTCTTGTAATAAAGATATGTCTTGAGTATTGCATGCCTCATGTTGCTTCAGTCTTCAATTCCATTTGTGTTTGTCTATAAATTTTCATGTGCATGTTTGTTTGGGCATCTCTGTAACCATAAACAAACATGCAAACATCTCTGTAAGCATACTTGATGTTGTCTGCACATTCACCTATGCTTGCACTTCTGTTATGCTTGCTGTTGAAAGATTGATCTTGCATGTTCACTTAAGTTTGAAAATGCTGTCTCATGCTTAAACAGTGCAGCCCCTTTGTTTTAAAACCAGTAAACAAACTTTCATTCCTGATTCATTCCTATAATTATGCTAGTGAGTAAACATCAACTTAAAAATCTTGAGAAATAACGATCTGTTGCTTATATAGATTTCTGAAATGCTTATGTTTGCATGAATATATATATATATGTATTAGTTATGTATATGAATGTGTTGCATATGTATATTGAATGTGTTGCATATGTATATGAATCTGTTTGAAAGCATGCATGACTGTTGTTCTTGAATATCTCTGTTCTCAGTTCAGGTTTAAGTTTTTTTATCTAAATTCAAAATCTTCTCTTTGATCTTTGTTAGACCTTAGTTCCAAAACAAATTTAGTTTGTTTAAACTTGAACGTGAATTTAAAAATAGTGTAAACATGTTTTATGTATATATATAGTAACTGGAAATTAAAATTTGCAGTAAAATATATATATATATGTTAAAATCAATCATTACAATTCTCTTATCCAAATACATAGCCTGAATTGGTCTGGGTAAACATGATTTTTAAAATGAAAATTATGATTTTTAGATTTGAATTGGATATGAATTGGAAAATTTTCTGTAACTTGGGTGTTTGCCAAAATCTGTTGATCTATGTATTTGGGGTGTTTCGGGATTGTGCTGTTGCTCCCTGTTGTCTGCACTTGCTTACTTTGTGAATTATCTTCGACATGATTTGTTTCATGTCTGTTGCACTTGGGTCTGGTCTCTGCTCTCCTGATTGTTCTACTCTTCATGTCATTATTGTTTGCATCCTGGTATGTGTTGCATTGCAGTTGATTCACTTCACTTGTGGTCTTCATATTTGACTCGAAACTTCTGTTTCAATTTGCATTATCTGATATGTTTCAGTTTCCATGTCAAGTTGTATCCATGCTGTTGCACTTTGGTCTGGTCATTGTTTTCCTGGGTGTTCAAGTCTTCATCTCCATTTTGTATGTACTGTTAGTACTTCATCCATGTTGTTCCTGTCTGCATTCCCATTTTTGCATGTGATTGAACTAAGTATACTTGTTTAAAATTTGTTTGCATGTGAATGAAATATCAAAATGTCTCTCTGTTTGAAAATGTGCACATATGAATAATATGTTAAAAAGGGGAAAAAGTAAATCCATTTATCTGATTATCTTTAGCATGGGATGCTCAAATGGAAGTAGGTTGTGATGGTGTAAAACAATTTATTAAAATGTTAGTAAGCATCAAGTAGCTTCTCTGTTTTAAACTGCTAGGTGAATGAACATTTTAATTATAACTTAAGTGGTTAGTTATATTTTGCTTGACAAATTTCTGATATAATTGATGCTTGCATGAGTATATATAAGTATATGATCTGTGTGTATGAATTAAATGACTTGTGCCTGTATTTACTTGGATTGCTCTTCTCTGTTTTAAACTACAGAGAGTAAGAATAGAAGAAGAATTCAAATCTTCTGATCAGTTCCTTGTTAGGATTTAAGGTTTGAACATGATATGCTTGTTTAAACATTAATTTAAGTTTAAAAAAAATCTTATTCAAGCAAAACAAATGTAGGGAATCCTCTGATTAAATCTTCTGTTTATAACTAATGATTTGAAAAGAATTCTTACTGGATTTTGTCTCTAGGATGAACTGCTGTTTGAAACAAAATTCATTTTTGCCTTGCACTCCATTTTCTTCTTTTGAAAACTGTTTTCCTGAGAGTGCATTACTACTTGAATTGATTTCCAGATTAACATTTTGCTTTGAACTGAGTTGAAAACTGAAGCTCTGTTTGATTTGTATATTTTTTTCTTTGCTTTGGAAATCACTGTATGCTTTTCCAGGTTCTTTTGTGTTGTTATTTCCAGAATACTCTATGTCTATAACTTCAGTTTCTCTAAAGTTTTGATTTAAACTCAAAACCACTTAATCTAGCCTCTGTTTAAAACTTAGGTTTCAAATGAAACTTGTTTGTTCCATCTGCACTTGAACTTGTGATACTTTTATACTGTCATGTTGTACTTGCTACTGTTGCATTACTTGTTTCACTTAAGTTTTGTAACTGAAGCTTACTGTGTTCATTTTGAACACCTTGTATTTCCAAAACTTTGATATGTTCAGTCTTCATATCCATTCCATTTTGCATGCCTGATGTATTCAGTCTTCATTTAAGTCTTCCCTGTGTTCATGCACTTTGGTTTGTGGCAGTTTGCATGTCCATTCACTTCTCTGTGCATGTTGCAGTCTGTAGTGATGTTGCATATGTATTTTGTAGCTTGCTCTCTACTTGTATTTATGGTTCTTTGCTGGTATGGTCTGCATATTGACTGTTGCAGTCCAACTTGTTGTTGGTCTTACTTAAAATTTTGTAGCCAGTTCCCTCAGATACATGTATACTCGTTCAAATTGACACCGTCACTTGTGTTGGTCACTGCCTATTACTGTACATATCCTCTGATACATGTTTGCATTCCATTTGAACTGTGTAGTGTTTTCCCTGTGCACACAGTTCCCAGTTCCCTCTGATACATGTATACTTGTTCAAATTGGCACTGTCCAGTCCATATTGTTGGCATTGAGTTGTGGCACTGATTGTGTAGTCTGCACTGAGCACTTGGGTTTGTATTTGAGTTCTATTACCTCAGCCTTGTGGTCTGCACTACTTGTGTAGCTGGGTTGTTGTGCATACATGTTGATTCTATGGTTGTTGATATGCCTTGTGCTTGTAGTTGTATTTGGGGCTGCTGAAATTGTTGTGCATTGCGGCCTGTACTTGTGCTCTCTGCCTTTGACCTGCTGTGTTGTTGTTTCTGTTCTGGCTTGTTATTGTATCTTTGTGGTCTTTGTGATTGCACTTGCATACGTGTCGGCAAGGCAGTGCACATGTGTGTAAACATACGTGTGTACTACAGCCACACACGTTTGACAGAATTTAAAAAATTGAAATTGTTAATGTAAAGTCCATAATAGATTAGACCGATTCATTTGTTTCACCATCTCTGTAACCATTTATTTCAGTTCATTTCAAATTTATTTACTTGAATAAAGATTAATCCTGACTCGAGTGTTTTTGTGTTTTGCAATAACGCTCGGGTCAGACCGAGTATTTTTGCAGCTTAAAGATTTGCTCGCAGCGAAGTTAGAGAGAGGGGGATTTCAGCACCACTAAAGTTTTAGCTAAAATTTTTTCTCTTGTACTTAAATTTATAAATTGTTTCCGCTGTATAAAATGTAATGTATTGTAAACTCTGATATTTGTATATAAAAGAAAAGTTTGTTTATAAAATATGATTACTATTCTGTGATTCTGTAGCTGATTCTGTTTAAATGTTATAAACTAAATAACAATCCGTCATTTTGAACGTTTCTAGTTGGTTTAATTACCGACTAGAGGCGGTCAAGGCGGCGGGTCGTTACATTGTGGCTCCCGTAACTCCAAACGAGTCAAAAGTTATGGCCGTTAGGAGAAACGAAAGAAAGCGACGGACCGCTCGTTGATCCGATTCGACGGTATTGGCAAAAGTATTCGATCTCCGCGAAAGGCACGAGAATGATCACACGGTAGCACTCGATATTAAAGATATTTTGGATCATAGAAGGAATAAATGAGGATATGGAACAAAATCTTGTCTACTGAAGCTAAAGCGCAATACATGTTTTTTTTACGACTGTCCCGTCTTCCTCGTTTTCCGTCCCTCATTGTTTTGGTCATATTGATCAACATGCGCGGTCTTTTTAACAATATTACAACACCACGACAAAGCGACTTCAAGGAGAATATTAAACGCATTTGATACCTTGGAATTTCGAACAGCTGAGGGTGTTTTATATGATTACTTGGCCTATAAGTAACCTACTTTTTCAGTCTGCGAATATCTTTCGGTTTCCTGTTTTATCCAATTTTAAATCCAATTTCAATCTTTTTAGCGGAATATTGTCGTGACCTTTTTTGATCCTCGTATTTTTCTGATTTTTGGTCGTGCTTCTAGGTTTACATTGATTTAATCCGACTATTTAAACCACAAACTCCGTGGAATAAATTTATGAACAAAAGCATCCGAGCTGTAGAAAAAACTTAAGTGGAATTACTCTGCACATAAAACTGATCCATGACAATTATAACGGTTAGAAACGTAGAACATGAAAAGAGCTTCGTTTTGATAGGTTGTGGCTCCCGTAACTCCAAACGAGTCAAAAGTTATGGCCGTTAGAAGAAACGGAAGAAAGCGACGGACCGCTCGCTGATCCGATTCGACGGTTTTGGCAAAAGTATTCGATCTCCGCGGAAGGCACGAGCATGCTCACACGGTAGTACTCGATATTAAAGATATTATGGATCACAGAAGGAATAAATGAGGATATGGAACAAAAGCTTGTCTACTGAAGCTAAAGCGCAATACATTTTTTTTTACGACCGTTCCGTCTTCCTCGTTTTCCGTCCCTCATTGTTTTGGTCATATTCATCAACATGCGCGGTCTTTTTATCAATATTACAACACCACGACAAAGTGACTTCAAGGAGAATATTAAACGCATTTGATACCTTAGAATTTCGAACAGCTGAGGGTGTTTTATATGATTACTTGGCCTATAAGTAACCTACTTTTTCAGTCTGCGAATATCTTTCGGTTTCTTGTTTTATCCAATTTTAAATCCAATTTCGATCTTTTTTGCGGAATATTGTCGTGGCCTTTTTTGATCTTCGTATTTTTCTGATTTTTTGTCGTTCTTCTAGGTTTACAGCGTTTTAATCCGACTATTTAAACCACAAACTGCGTGTAATAAATTTATGAACAAAAACATCCAGGCTGTAGAAAAAACTTAAGATGGAATTATTCTGTACACAAAACCGATCCATGACAATTCGAACCGTTAGAAACGTTGAACATGGAAAGAGCTTCGTTTTGATAGGTTGTGGCTCCCGTAACTCCAAACGAGTCAAAAGTTATGGCCATTAGAAGAAACGGAAGAAAGCGACGGACCGCTCGCTGATCCAATTCGACGGTTTTGGCAAAAGTATTCGATCTCCGCGAAAGGCACGAGCATGCTCACACGGTAGCACTCGATATTAAAGATATTATGGATCACAGAAGGAATAAATGAGGATATGGAACAAAAGCTTGTCTACTGAAGCTAAAGCGCAATACATGTTTTTTTTACGACCGTTCCGTCTTCCTCGTTTTCCGTCCCTCATTGTTTTGCTCATATTCATCAACATGCGCGGTCTTCTTTGCAATATTACAACACCACGACAAAGTGACTTCAAGGAGAATATTAAACGCATTTGATACCTTAGAATTTCGAACAGCTGAGGGTGTTTTATATGATTACTTAACCTGTAAGTAACCTACTTTTTCTATCTGCGAATATCTTTCGTTTTCCTGTTTTATCCAACTTTAACTCCAATTTCAATCTTTTTAGCGGAATATTGTCGTGGCCTTTTTTGATCTTCGTATTTTTCTGATTTTTTTGTCGTTCTTCTAGGTTTACGTCGATTTAATCCGACTATTTAAACCACAAACTCCATGGAATAAACTTATGAACAAAAACATCCATGACAATTAAGATGGAATTATTCTGCACACAAAACCGATCCACGATAATTCGAACCGTTATGAACGTAGAACATGGAAAGAGCTTCATTTTGATAGGTTGGGGTTCCCGTAAATCCAAACGAGTCAAGAGTTATGACCGTTAGAAGAAACGGAAGAAAGCGACGGACCACTCGCTGATCCGATTCGACAGTATTGGCAAAAGTATTCGATCTCCGCGAAAGGCACGAGCATGGTCACACGGTAGCACTCGATATTAAAGATATTATGGATCACAGAAGGAATAAATGAGGATATGTAACAAAAGCTTGTCTACTGAAGCTAAAGCGCAATACAAGTTTTTTTTTTACGACCGTTCTGTCATCCTCGTTTTCCGTACCTCATTGTTTTGGTCATATTCATCAACATGCGCGGTCTTTTTAACAATATTACAACACCACGACAAAGTGACTTCAAGGAGAATATTAAACGCATTTGATACCTTAGAATTTCGAACAGATGAGGGTGTTTAATATGATTACTTAGCCTATAAGTAACCTACTTTTTCAGTCTGCGAATATCTTTCGATTTCCTTTTTTATCCAATTTTAAATCCAATTTCAATCTTTTTAGCGGAACATTGTCGTGGCCTTTTTTGATCTTCGTATTTTTCTGATTTTTTGTCGTTCTCCTAGGTTTACATCGATTTAATCCGACTATTTAAACCACAAACTGCGTGGAATAAATTTATGGAAAAAACATCCAAGTTATAGAAAAAACTTAAGATGGAATTATTCTACACACAAAACCGATCCATGACAATTCGAACCGTTAGAAACATAGAACATGGAAAGGGCTTCGTTTTGATAGGTTGTGGCTCCCGTAACTCCAAACGAGTCAAAAGTTATGGCCGTTAGAAGAAACGAAAGAAAGCGACGGACCGCTCGTTGATCCGATTCGACGGTATTGGCAAAAGTATTCGATCTCCGCGAAAGGCACGAGCATGATCACACGGTAGCACTCGATATTAAAGATATTATGGATCATAGAAGGAATAAATGAGGATATGGAACAAAATCTTGTCTACTGAAGCTAAAGCGCAATATATGTTTTTTTTACGACTGTCCCGTCTTCCTCGTTTTCCGTCCCTCATTGTTTTGGTCATATTGATCAACATGCGCGGTCTTTTTAACAATATTACAACACCACGACAAAGAGACTTCAAGGAGAATATTAAACGCATTTGATACCTTGGAATTTCGAACAGCTGAGGGTGTTTTATATGATTACTTGGCCTATAAGTAACCTACTTTTTCAGTCTGCGAATATCTTTCGGTTTCCTGTTTTATCCAATTTTAAATCCAATTTCAATCTTTTTAGCGGAATATTGTCGTGGCCTTTTTTGATCCTCGTATTTTCTGATTTTTGGTCGTGCTTCTAGGTTTACATTGATTTAATCCGACTATTTAAACCACAAACTCCGTTGAATAAATTTATGAACAAAAGCATCCGAGCTGTAGAAAAAACTTAAGGTGGAATTACTCTGCACACAAAACCGATCCATGACAATTATAACCTTTAGAAACGTAGAACATGGAAAGAGATTCGTTTTGATAGGTTGTGGCTCCCGTAACTCCGAACGAGTCAAATGTTATGGCCGTTAGAAGAAACAGAAGAAAGCGACGGACCGCTCGCGGATCCGATTCGACGGTATTGGCAAAAGTATTCGATCTCCGCGAAAGTCATGAGCATGCTCACACGGTAGCACTCGATATTAAAGATATTATGGAACACAGAAGGAATAAATGAGGATATGTAACAAAAACTTGTCTACTGAAGCTAAAGCGCAATACATGTTTTTTTTTACGACCGTTCCGTCTTCCTCGTTTTCCGTCCCTCATTGTTTTGGTCATATTCATCAACATGCGCGGTCTTTTTAACAATATTACAACACCACGATAAAGTGACTTCAAGGAGAATATTAAACGCATTTGATACCTTACAATTTCGAACAGCTGAGGGTGTTTTATATGATTACTTAGCCTGTATGTAACCAACTTTTTCAGTCTGCGAATATATTTCGGTTTCCTGTTTTATCCAATTTTAAATACAATTTCAATCTTTTTAGTGGAATATTGCCGTGGCCTTTTTTGATCTTCGTATATTTCTGATTTTTTGTCGTTCTTCTTGGTTTACCTCGATTTAATCCGACTATTTAAACCACAAACTGCGTGGAATAAATTTATGAACAAAAACATCCGAGCTGTAGAAAAAACTTAAGATGGAATTAATCCGCACACAAAACCGACCCATGACAATTCGAACTGTTAGAAACGTAGAACATGGAAAGAGCTTCGTTTTGATAGGTTGTGGATCCCGTAACTCCAAACGAGCCAAAAGTTATGGCCGTTAAAAGAAACGGAAGAAAGCGACGGACCGCTCGCGGATCCGATCCCACGGTATTGGCAAAAGTATTCGATCTCCGCGAAAGGCACGAGTACGCTCACACGTAGCACTCGATATTAAAGATATTACGGATCACAGAAGGAATAAATGAGGATATGGAACAAAAGCTTGTCTACTGAAGCTAAAGCGCAATACATGTTTTTTTTTACGACCGTTCCGTCTTCCTCGTTTTCCGTCCCTCATTGTTTTGGTCAAATTCATCAACATGCGCGGTCTTTTTAACAATATTACAACTCCACGACAAAGTGACTTCAAGGAGAATATAAAACGCATTTGATACCTTAGAATTTCGAACAGCTGAGGGTGTTTATATGATTACTTGGCCTATAAGTAACCTACTTTTTCATTCTGCGAATATCTTTCGGTTTCCTGTTTTATCCAATTTTAAATCGAATTTCAATATTTTTAGCGGAATATTGTCGTGGCCTTTTTTGATCTTCGTATTTTTTTGATTTTTTGTCGTTCTTCTAGGTTTACATCGATTTAATCCGACTATTTAAACCACAAACTGCGTGGAATAAATTTATGAACAAAAACATCCAAGCTGTAGAAAAAACTTAAGATGGAATTATTCTGCACACAAAACTGATCCATGACAATTCTAACCGTTAGAAACGTAGAACATGGAAAGAGCTTCGTTTTGATAGGTTGTGGCTACCGTAACTCCAAACGAGTCAAAAGTTATGGCTGTTAGAAGAAACGGAAGAAAGCGACGGACCGCTCGCTGATCCGATTCGACGGTTTTGGCAAAAGTATTCGATCTCCGCGAAAGGCACGAGCTTGCTCACACGGTAGCACTCGATATTAAAGATATTATGGATCACAGAAGGAATAAATGAGGATATGGAACAAAAGCTTGTCTACTGAAGCTAAAGCGCAATACATGTTTTTTTTACGACCGTTCCGTCTTCCTCGTTTTCCGTCCCTCGTTGTTTTGGTCATATTCATCAACATGCGCGGTCTTTTTAACAATATTACAACACCACGACAAAGTGACTTCAAGGAGAATATCAAACGCATTTGATACCTTAGAATTTCGAACAGCTGAGGGTGTTTTATATGATTACTTGGCCTATAAGTAGCCTACTTTTTCAGTATGCGAATATCTTTCGATTTTCTGTTTTATCCAATTTTAAATCCAATTTCAATCTTTTTAGCGGAATATTGTCGTGGCCTTTTTTGATCCTCGTATTTTCCTGATTTTTGGTCGTGCTTCTAGGTTTACATTGATTTAATCCGACTATTTAAACCACAAACTGCGTGGAATAAATTTATGAACAAAAACATCCAGGCTGTAGAAAAAACTTAAGATGGAATTACTCTGCACACAAAACCGATCCATGACAATTATAACCTTTAGAAACGTAGAACATGGAAAGAGATTCGTTTTGATAGGTTGTGGCTCCCGTAACTCCGAACGAGTCAAATGTTATGGCCGTTAGAAGAAACGGAAGAAAGCGACGGACCGCTCGCGGATCCGATTCGACGGTATTGGCAAAAGTATTCGATCTCCGCGAAAGGCACGAGCATGCTCGCACGGCAGCACTCGATATTAAAGATATTATGGATCACAGAAGGAATAAATGAGGATATGTAACAAAAGCTTGTCTACCGAAGCTAAAGCGCAATACATGTTTTTTTACGACCGTTCCGTCTTCCTCGTTTTCCGTCCCTCATTGTTTTGGTCATATTCATCAACATGCGTGGTCTTTTTAACAATATTACAACACCACGATAAAGTGACTTCAAGGAGAATATTAAACGCATTTGATACCTTACAATTTCGAACAACTGAGGGTGTTTTATATGATTACTTAGCCTGTATGTAACCAACTTTTTCAGTCTGCGAATATATTTCGGTTTCCTGTTTTATCCAATTTTAAATACAATTTCAATCTTTTTAGTGGAATATTGCCGTGGCCTTTTTTGATCTTCGTATATTTCTGATTTTTTGTCGTTCTTCTTGGTTTACCTCGATTTAATCCGACTATTTAAACCACAAACTGCGTGGAATAAATTTATGAACAAAAACATCCGAGCTGTAGAAAAAACTTAAGATGGAATTAATCTGCACACAAAACCGACCCATGACAATTCGAACTGTTAGAAACGTAGAACATGGAAAGAGCTTCGTTTTGATAGGTTATGGATCCCGTAACTCCAAACGAGCCAAAAGTTATGGCCGTTAGAAGAAACGGAAGAAAGCGACGGACCGCTCGCGGATCCGATTCCACGGTATTGGCAAAAGTATTCGATCTCCGCGAAAGGCACGAGTACGCTCACACGTAGCACTCGATATTAAAGATATTAAGGATCACAGAAGGAATAAATGAGGATATGGAACAAAAGCTTGTCTACTGAAGCTAAAGCGCAATACATGTTTTTTTTTTACGACCGTTCCGTCTTCCTCGTTTTCCGTCCCTCATTGTTTTGGTGAAATTCATCAACATGCGCTGTCTTTTTAACAATATTACAACACCACGACAAAGTGACTTCAAGGAGAATATTAAACGCATTTGATACCTTAGAATTTCGAACAACTGAGGGTGTTTATATGATTACTTGGCCTATAAGTAACCTACTTTTTCAGTCTGCGAATATCTTTCGGTTTCCTGTTTTATCCAATTTTAAATCGAATTTCAATCTTTTTAGCGGAATATTGTCGTGGCCTTTTTTAATCTTCGTATTTTTCTGATTTTTTTCGTTCTTCTAGGTTTACATCGATTTAATCCGACTATTTAAACCACAAACTGCGTGGAATAAATTTATGAACAAAAACATCCACGCTGTAGAAAAAACTTAAGAATGAATTATTCTGCACACAAAACCGATCCATGACAATTCGAACCGTTAGAAACGTAGAACATGAAAAGAGCTTCGTTTTGACAGGTTGTGGCTCCCGTAACTCCAAACGAGTCAAAAGTTATGGCCGTTAGAAGAAACGGAAGAAAGCGACGGACCGCTCGCTGATCTGATTCGAAGTTTTGGCAAAAGTATTCGATCTCCGCGAAAGGCACGAGCATGCTCACACGGTTGCACTCGATATTAAAGATATTATGGATCACAGAAGGAATAAATGAGGATATGGAACAAAAGCTTGTCTACTGAAGCTAAAGCGCAATACATGTTTTTTTTTACGACCATACCCTCTTGCTCGTTTTCCGTCCCTCATTGTTTTGGTCATATTCATCAACATGCGCGGTCTTTTTAACAATATTACAACATCACGACAAAGTGACTTCAAGGAGAATATTAAACGCATTTGATACCTTAGAATTTCGAACAGCTGAGGGTGTTTTATATGATTACTTGGCCTATAAGTAACCTACTTTTTCAGTCTGCGAATATCTTTTGGTTTCCTGTTTTATCCAATTTTAAATCCAATTTCAATCTTTTTAGCGGGACATTGTCGTGGCCTTTTTTGATCTTCGTATTTTTCTGATTTTTTGTCGTTCTTTTAGGTTTACATCGATTTAATCCGACTTTTTAAACCACAAACTGCGTGGATAAATTTATGAACAAAAACATCCAGGCTGTAGAAAAACTTAAGATGGAATTACTCTGCACACAAAACCGATCCATGACAATTCGAACCGTTAGAAACGTTGAACATGGAAAGAGCTTCGTTTTGATAGGTTGTGGCTCCCGTAACTCCAAACGAGTCAAAAGTTATGGCCGTTAGAAGAAACGGAAGAAAGCGACGGACCGCTCGCTGATCCGATTCGACGGTTTTGGCAAAAGTATTCGATCTCCGCGAAAGGCATGAGCACGCTCACACGGTAGCACTCGATATTAAAGATATTATGGATCACAGAAGGAATAAATGAGGATATGGAACAAAAGCTTGTCTACTGAAGCTAAAGCGCAATACATGTTTTCTTTAACGACCGTTCCGTCATCCTCGTTTTCCGTCCATCATTGTTTTGGTCATATTCATCAACATGCGTGGTCTTTTTAACAATATTACAACACCACGACAAAGTGACTTCAAGGAGAATATTAAACGCATTTGATACCTTAGAATTTCGAACCGCTGAGGGTGTTTTATATGATTACTTAGCCTATAAGTAACCTACGTTTTCAGTCTGCTAATATCTTTCGGTTTCCTGTTTTATCCAATTTCAATCTTTTTAGCGGAATATTGTCGTGGCCTTTTTTGATCTTTGTATTTTTCTGATTTTTTGTCGTTCTTCTTGGTTTACATCGATTTAATCCGACTATTTAAACCACAAACTGCGAGGAATAAATTTATGAACAAAAACATCCGAGCTATAGAAAAAACTTAAGATGGAATTACTCTGCACACAAAACCGATCCATGACAATTCTAACCGTTAGAAACGTAGAACATGAAAAGAGCTTTGTTTTGATAGGTTGTGGCTCCCGTAACTCCAAACGAGTCAAATGTTATGGCCGTTAGAAGAAACGGAAGAAAGCGACGGACCGCTCGCTGATCCGATTCGACGGTTTTTGCAAAAGTATTTGACCGCGAAAGGCACGAGCATGCTCACACAGTAGCACTCGATATTAAAGATATTATGGATCACAGAAGGAATAAATGAGGATATGGAACAAAAGCTTGTCTACTGAAGCTAAAGCGCAATACATGTTTTTTTTACGACCGTTCCGTCTTCCTCGTTTTCCGTCCATCATTGTTTTGGTCATATTCATCAACATGCGCGGTCTTTTTAACAATATTACAACACCACGACAAAGTGACTTCAAGGAGAATATTAAACGCATTTGATACCTTAGAATTTCGAACAGTTGAGGGTGTTTTATATGACTACTTGGCCTATAGTAACCTACTTTTTCAGTCTGCGAATATCTTTCGGTTTCCTGTTTTATCCAATTTTAAATCCAATTTCAATCTTTTTATCGGGACATTGTCGTGGCCTTTTTTGATCTTCGTATTTTTCTGATTTTTTGTCGTTCTTCTAGGTTTACATCGATTTAATCCGACTATTTAAACCACAAACTGCGTGGATAAATTTATGTACAAAAACATCCAGGCTGTAGAAAAACTTAAGATGGAATTATTCTGCACACAAAACCGATCCATGACAATTCGAACCATTAGAAACGTGGAACATGGAAAGAGCTTCGTTTTGATAGGTTGTGGCTCCAGTAACTCGAAACGAGTCAAAAGTTATGGCCGTTAGAAGAAATGGAAGAAAGCGACGGACCGCTCGCTGATCCGATTCGACGGTTTTGGCAAAAGTATTCGATCTCCGCCAAAGGCATGAGCACGCTCACACGGTAGCACTCGATATTAAAGATATTATGGATCACAGAAGGAATAAGTGAGGATATTGAACAAAAGCTTGTCTACTGAAGCTAAAGCGCAATACTTGTTTTCTTTTACGACTGTTCCGTCTTCCTCGTTTTCCGTCCATCATTGTTTTGGTCATATTCATCAACATGTGCGGTCTTTTTAACAATATTACAACACCACGACAAAGTGACTTCAAGGATAATATTAAACGCATTTGATACCTTAGAATTTCGAACAGCTGAGGGTGTTTTATATGATTACTTAGCCTATAAGTAACCTACTTTTTCAGTCTGCTAATATCTTTCGGTTTCCTGTTTTATCCAATTTTAAATCCAATTTCAATCTGTTTAGCGGAATATTGTCGTGGCCTTTTTTGATCTTCGTATTTTTCTAATTTTTTGTCGTTCTTTTTGGTTTACATCGATTTAATCCGACTATATAAACCACAAACTGCGAGGAATAAATTTATGAACAAAAACATCCGAGCTGTAGAAAAAACTTAAGATGGAATTACTCTGCACACAAAACCGATCCATGACAATTCGAACCGTTAGAAACGTAGAACATGGAAAGAGCTTCGTTTTGATAGGTTGTGGCTCCCGTAACTCCAAACGAGTCAAATGTTATGGCCGTTAGAAGAAACGGAAGAAAGCGACGGACCGCTCGCGGATCCGATTCGACGGTTTTGGCAAAAGTATTCGATCTCCGCGAAAGGCATGAGCACGCTCACACGGTAGCACTCGATATTAAAGATATTATGGATCACAGAAGGAATAAACGAGGATATGTAACAAAAGCTTGTCTACTGAAGCTAAAGCGCAATACATGTTTTTTTTACGACCGTTCCGTCTTCCTCGTTTTCCGTCCCTCATTATTTTGGTCATATTCGTCAACATTCGCGGTCTTTTTGACAATATTACAACAGCACGACAAAGTGACTTCAAGGAGAATATTAAACGCATTTGATACCTTAGAATTTCGAACAGCTGAGGGTGTTTTATATGATTACTTAGCTTGTAAGTAACCAACTTTTTCAGTCTGCGAATATCTTTCGGTTTCCTGTTTTATCCAATTTTAAATACAATTTCAATCTTTTTAGTGGAATATTGTCGTGGCATTTTTTGATCTTCGTATATTTCTGATTTTTTGTCGTTCTTCTTGGTTTACATCGATTTAATCCGACTATTTAAACCACAAACTGCGTGGAATAAATTTATGAACAAAAACATCCGAGCAGTAGAAAAAACTTAAGATGGAATTACTCTGCACTCAAAACCGACCCATGACAATTCGAACCGTCAGAAACGTAGAACATGGAAAGAGCTTCGTTTTGATAGGTTGTGGCTCCCGTAACTCGAAACGAGCCAAAAGTTATGGCCGTTAGAAGAAACAGAAGAAAGCGACGGACCGCTCGCGGATCCGATTCGACGGTATTGGCAAAAGTATTCGATTTCCGCGAAAGGCACGAGCATGTTCACACGGTAGCACTCGATATTAAAGATATTATGGATCACAGAAGGAATAAATGAGGATATGTAACAAAAGCTTGTCTACTGAAGCTAAAGCGCAATACATGTTTTTTTTTTACGACCGTTCCGTCTTCCTCATTTTCTGTCCCTCATTGTTTTTGTCATATTCATCAACATGCACGGTCTTTTTAACAATATTACAACACCACGACAAAGTGACTTCAAGGAGAATATTAAACGCATTTGATACCTTAGAATTTCGAAAAGCTGAGGGTGTTTTATATGATTACTTAGCCTGTAAGTAACCTACTTTTTCAGTCTGCGAATATCTTACGGTTTCCTGTTTTATCCAATTTTATATCCAATTTCAATCTTTTTAGCGGAATATTGTCATGATCTTTTTTGATCTTCGTATATTTCTGATTTTTTGTCGTTCTTCTTGGTTTACATCGATTTAATCCGACTATTTAAACCACAAACTGCGTGGAATAAATTTATGAACAAAAACATCCGAGCTGTAGAAAAAACTTAAGATGTAATTACTCTGCACACAAAACCGATCCAGGACAATTCGAACTGTTAGAAACGTAGAACATGGAAAGAGCTTCGTTTTGATGGGTTGTGGCTCCCGTAACTCCAAATTATGGCCGCTAGAAGAAACGGAAGAAAGCGACGGACCGCTCGCTGATCCGATTCGACGGTATTGGCAAAAGTATGCGATCTCCGTGAAAGGCACGAGCATGCTCACACGGTAGCACTCGATATTAAAGATATTATGGATCACAGAAGGAATAAATGAGGATATGTAACAACAGCTTGTCTACTGAAGCTAAAGCGCAATACATGTTTTTTTTACGACAGTTCCGTCTTCCTCGTTTTCCGTCCCTCATTGTTTTGGTCATATTCATCAACATGCGCGGTCTTTTTAACAATATTACAACACCACGACAAAGTGACTTCAAGGAGAATATTAAACACATTTGATACCTTAGAATTTCGAACGGCTGAGGGTGTTTTATATGATTACTTGGCCTGTAAGTAACCTTCTTTTTCAGTCTGCGAATATCTTTCGGTTTCCTGTTTTATCCAATTTTAAATCCAATTTCAATCTTTTTAGTGGAATATTGTCGTTGCCTTTTTTTATCTTCATATTTTTCTGATTTTTTGTCGTTCTTCTTGGTTTACGTCGATTTAATCCGACAATTTAAACCACAAACTGCGTGGAATAAATTTGTGAACAAAAACATCCGAGCTGTAGAAAAAACTTAAGATGGAATTACTCTGCACACAAAACCGATCCATGACAATTCGAACCGTTAAAAACGTGGAACATGGAAAGAGCTTCGTTTTGATAGGTTGTGGCTCCCGTAACTCCAAACGAGCCAAAAGTTATGGCCGTTAGAAGAAACGGAAGAAAGCGACGGACCGCTCGCTGATCCGATTCGATGTTATTGGTAAAAGTATGCGATTTCCGCGAAAGGCACGAGTATGCTCACACGGTAGCACTCGATAATAAAAATATTTTGGATCACAGAAGCAATAAATGAGGATACGGAACAAAAGCTTGTCTACTGAAGCTAAAGCGCAATAAATGTTTTTTTTTACGACCGTTCCGTCTTCCTCGTTTTCCGTCCCTCATTGTTTTGGTCATATTCATCAACATGCGCGGTCTTTTTAACAATATTACAACACCACGACAAAGTGACTTCAAGGAGAATATTAAACGCATTTGATAGTTTAGAATTTCGAACAGCTGAGGGTGTTTTATATGATTACTTGGCCTATAAGTAACCTACTTTTTCAGTCTGCGAATATCTTTCGGTTTCCTGTTTTATCCAATTTTAAATCCAATTTCAATCTTTTTAGCGGAATGTTGTCGTGGCCTTTTTTGATCTTCGTATTTTTCTGATTTTTTGTCGTTCTTTTAGGTTTACATCGATTTAATCCGACTATTTAAACCACAAACTGCGTGGATAAATTTATGAACAAAAACAACCAAGCTGTAGAAAAACTTAAGATGGAATTATTCTGCACACAAAACCGATCCATGACAATTCGAACCGTTAGAAACGTAGAACATGGAAAGAGCTTCGTTTTGATAGGTTGTGGCTCCCGTAAGTCCAAACGAGTCAAAAGTTATGGCCGTTAGAAGAAACGGAAGAAAGCGACGGACCGCTCGCTGATCCGATTCGACGGTTTTGGCAAAAGTATTCGATCTCCGCGAAAGCACGGGCACGCTCGCACGGTAGCACTCGATATTAAAGATATTATGGATCACAGAAGGAATAAATGAGGATATGGAACAAAAGCTTGTCTACTGAAGCTAAAGCGCAATACATGTTTTTTTTTACGACCGTTCCGTCTTCCTCGTTTTCCGTCCCTCATTGTTTTGCTCATATTCATCAACATGCGCGGTCTTCTTAACAATTTACAACACCACGACAAAGTGACTTCAAGGAGAATATTAAACGCATTTGATACCTTAGAATTTCGAACAGCTGAGGGTGTTTTATATGATTACTTAACCTGTAAGTAACCTACTTTTTCTATCTGCGAATATCTTTCGTTTTCCTGTTTTATCCAACTTTAAATCCAATTTCAATCTTTTTAGCGGAATATTGTCGTGGCCTTTTTTGATCTTCGTATTTTTCTGATTTTTTGTCGTTCTTCTAGGTTTACGTCGATTTAATCCGACTATTTAAACCACAAACTCCATGGAATAAACTTATGAACAAAAACATCCATGACAATTAAGATGGAATTATTCTGCACACAAAACCGATCCACGATAATTCGAACCGTTAGGAACGTAGAACATGGAAAGAGCTTCGTTTTGATAGGTTGTGGTTCCCGTAAATCCAAACGAGTCAAGAGTTATGACCGTTAGAAGAAACGAAAGAAAGCGACGGACCACTCGCTGATCCGATTCGAAAGTATTGGCAAAAGTATTCGATCTCCGCGAAAGGCACGAGCATGCTCACACGGTAGCACTCGATATTAAAGATATTATCGATAACAGAAGGAATAAATGAGGATATGTAACAAAAGCTTGTCTACTGAAGCTAAAGCGCAATACATGTTTTTTTTTACGACCGTTCCGTCTTCCTCGTTTTCCGTACCTCATTGTTTTGGTCATATTCATCAACATGCGCGGTCTTTTTAACAATATTACAACACCACGACAAAGTGACTTCAAAGAGAATATTAAACGCATTTGATACCTTAGAATTTCGAACAGATGAGGGTGTTTTATATGATTACTTAGCCTATAAGTAACCTAGTTTTTTAATCTGCGAATATCTTTCGATTTCCTTTTTTATCCAATTTTAAATCCAATTTCAATCTTTTTAGCGGAATATTGTCGTGGCCTTTTTTGATCTTCGTATTTTTCTGATTTTTTGTCGTTCTCCTAGGTTTACATCGATTTAATCCGACTATTTAAACCACAAACTGCGTGGAATAAATTTATGAAAAAAACATCCGAGCTATAGAAAAATCTTAAGATGGAATTATTCTGCACACAAAACCGATCCATGACAATTCGAACCGTTAGAAACATAGAACATGGAAAGAGCTTCGTTTTGATAGGTTGTGGCTCCCGTAACTCCAAACGAGTCAAAAGTTATGGCCGTTAGAAGAAACGAAAGAAAGCTTCGGACCGCTCGTTGATCCGATTCGACGGTATTGGCAAAAGTATTCGATATCCGCGAAAGGAACGAGCATGATCACACGGTTGCACTCAATATTAAAGATATTATGGATCATAGAAGGAATAAATGAGGATATGGAACAAAATCTTGTCTACTGAAGCTAAAGCGCAATACATGTTTTTTTTACGACTGTCCCGTCTTCCTCGTTTTCCGTCCCTCATTGTTTTGGTCATATTTATCAACATGCGCGGTCTTTATAACAATATTACAACACCACGACAAAGTGACTTCAAGGAGAATATTAAACGCATTTGATACCTTAGAATTTCGAACAGCTGAGGGTGTTTTATATGATTACTTGGCCTATAAGTAACCTACTTTTTCAGTCTGCGAATATCTTTCGGTTTCCTGTTTTATCCAATTTCAATCTTTTTAGCGGAATATTGTCGTGGCCTTTTTTGATCCTCGTATTTTTCTGATTTTTTGTCGTGCTTCTAGGTTTACATTGATTTAATCCGACTATTTAAACCACAAACTCCGTGGAATAAATTTATGAACAAAAGCATCCGAGCTGTAGAAAAAACTCAAGGTGGAATTACTCTGCACACAAAACCGATCCATGACAATTATAACCGTTAGAAACGTAGAACATGGAAAGAGATTCGTTTTGATAGGTTGTGGCTCCCGTAACTCCAATCGAGTCAAATGTTATGGCCGTTAGAAGAAACGGAAGAAAGCGACGGACCGCTCGCGGATCCGATTCGACGGTATTGGCAAAAGTATTCGATCTCCGCGAAAGGCACGAGCATGCTCACACGGTAGCACTCGATATTAAAAATATTATGGATCACAGAAGGAATAAATGAGGATATGTAACAAAAGCTTGTCTACTGAAGCTAAAGCGCAATACATGTTTTTTTTACGACCGTTCCGTCTTCCTCGTTTTCCGTCCCTCATTGTTTTGGTCATATTCATTAACATGCGCGGTTTTTTAACAATATTACAACACCACGACAAAGTGACTTCAAGAAGAATATTAAACGCATTTGATACCTTAGAATTTCGAACAGCTGAGGGTGTATTATATGATTACTTAGCCTGTATGCAACCAACTTTTTCAGTCTGCGAATATCTTTCGGTTTCCTGTTTTATCCAATTTTAAATACAATTTCAATCTTTTTAGTGGAATATTGCCGTGGCCTTTTTTGATCTTCGTATATTTCTGATTTTTTGTCGTTCTTCTTGGTTTACCTCGATTTAATCCGACTATTTAAACCACAAACTGCGTGGAATAAATTTATGAACAAAAACATCCGAGCTGTAGAAAAAACTTAAGATGGAATTAATCCGCACACAAAACCGACCCATGACAATTCGAACTGTTAGAAACGTAGAACATGGAAAGAGCTTCGTTTTGATAGGTTGTGGATCCCGTAACTCCAAACGAGCCAAAAGTTATGGCCGTTAGAAGAAACGGAAGAAAGCGACGGACCGCTCGCGGATCCGATTCCACGGTATTGGCAAAAGTATTCGATCTCCGCGAAAGGCACGGGCACGCTCACACGGTAGCACTCGATATTAAAGATATTATGGATCACAGAAGGAATAAATGAGGACATGGAACAAAAGCTTGTCTACTGAAGTTAAAGCGCAATACATGTTTTTTTTACGACCGTTCCGTCTTCCTCGTTTTCCGTCCCTCATTGTTTTGGTCATATTCATCAACATGCGCGGTCTTTTTAACAATATTACAACACCACGACAAAGTGACTTCAAGGAGAATATTAAACGCATTTGATAGTTTAGAATTTCGAACAGCTGAGGGTGTTTTATATGATTACTTGGCCTATAAGTAACCTACTTTTTCAGTCTGCGAATATCTTTCGGTTTCCTGTTTTATCCAATTTTAAATCCAATTTCAATCTTTTTAGTGGAATATTGTCGTTGCCTTTTTTGATCTTCATATTTTTCTGATTTTTTGTCGTTCTTCTTGGTTTACGTCGATTTAATCCGACAATTTAAACCACAAACTGCGTGGGATAAATTTATGAACAAAAACATCCAGGCTGTAGAAAAAACTTAAGATGGAATTATTCCGCACACAAAACCGATCCATGACAATTCGAACCGTTAGAAACGTAGAACATGGAAAGAGCTTCGTTTTGATAGGTTGTGGCTCCCGTAACTCCAAACGAGTCAAAAGTTATGGCCGTTAGAAGAAACGGAAGAAAGCGACGGACCGCTCGCTGATCCGATTCGACGGTTTTGGCAAAAGTATTCGATCTCCGCGAAAGGCACGAGCATGCTCACACGGTAGCACTCGATATTAAAGATATTATGGATCACAGAAGGAATAAATGAGGATATGGAACAAAAGCTTGTCTACTGAAGCTAAAGCGCAATACATGTTTTTTTTACGACCGTTCCGTCTTCCTCGTTTTCCGTCCCTCGTTGTTTTGGTCATATTCATCAACATGCGCGGTCTTTTTAACAATATTACAACACCACGAAAAAGTGACTTCAAGGAGAATATTAAACGCATTTGATACCTTAGAATTTCGAACAGCTGAGGGTGTTTTATATGATTACTTGGCCTATAAGTAGCCTACTTTTTCAGTATGCGAATATCTTTCGATTTTCTGTTTTATCCAATTTTGAATTCAATTTCAATCTTTTTAGCGGAATATTGTCGTGGCCTTTTTTGATCTTCGTACTTTTCTGATTTTTTATCGTTCTTCTAGGTTTACATCGATTTAATCCGACTATTTAAACCACAAACTGCTTGGACAAATTTATGAACAAAAACATCCAGGCTGTAGAAAAACATAAGATGGAATTATTCTGCACACAAAACCGATCCATGACAATTCGAACCGTTAGAAATGTAGAACATGGAAAGAGCTTCCTTTTGATAGGTTGTGGCTCCCGTAGCTCCAAACGAGTCAAAAGTTATGGCCGTTAGAAGAAACGGAAGAAAGCGACGGACCGCTAGCTGATCCGATTCGACGGTTTTGGCAAAAGTATTCGATCTCCGCGAAAGGCACGAGCATGCTGACACGGTAGCACTCGATATTAAAGATATTATGGATCACAGAAGGAATAAATGAGGATATGGAACAAAAGCTTGTCTACTGAAGCTAAAGCGCAATACATGTTTTTTTAAACGACCGTTCCGTCTTCCTCGTTTTCCGTCCCTCATTGTTTTGGTCATATTAATCAACATGTGCGGCCTTTTTAACAATATTACAACACCACGACAAAGTGACTTTAAGGAGAATATTAAACGCATTTGATACCATAGAATTTCGAACAACTGAGGTTGTTTTATATGATTACTTAGCCTCTAAGTAACCTACTTTTTCAGTCTGCGAATATCTTTCGGTTTCCAATTGTATCCAATTTTAAATCCAATTTCAATTTTTTTAGCGGAATATTGTCGTGGCCTTTTTTGATCTTCGTATTTTTCTGATTTTTTGTCGTTCTTCTAGGTTTACATCGATTTAATCCGACTATTTAAACCACAAACTGCGTGGAATAAATTTATGAACAAAAACATCCGAGCCGTAGAAAAAACTTAAGATGGAATTATTCTGCACACAAAACCGATCCATGACAATTCGAACCGTTAAAAACGTGGAACATGGAAAGAGCTTCGTTTCGATAGGTTGTGGCTCCCGTAACTCCAAACGAGTCAAAAGTTATGGCCGTTAGAAGAAACGGAAGAAAGCGACGGACCGCTCGCTGATCCGATTCGACGGTTTTGGCAAAAATATTCGATCTCCGCGAAAGGCACGAGCATGCTCACACGGTTGCACTCGATATTAAAGATATTATGGACCACGGAAGGAATAAATGAGGATATGGAACAAAAGCTTGTCTACTGAAGCTAAAGCGCAATACATGTTTTTTTTACGACCGTTCCCTCTTCCTCGTTTTCTGTCCCTCATTGTTGTGGTCATATTTATCAACATGCGCGGTCTTTTTAACAATATTACAACACCACGACAAAGTGACTTCAAGGAGAATATTAAACGCATTTGATATCTTAGAATTTCGAACAGCTGAGGGTGTTTTATATGATTACTTGGCCTATAAGTAACCTACTTTTTCAGTCTGCGAATATCTTTCGGTTTCCTGTTTTATCCAATTTTAAATCCAATTTCAATCTTTTTAGCGGGACATTGTCGTGGCCTTTTTTGATCTTTGTATTTTTCTATTTTTTGTCGTTCTTCTAGGTTTACATCGATTTAATCCGACTTTTTAAGCCACAAACTGCGTGGATAAATTTATGAACAAAAACATCCAGGCTGTAGAAAAACTTAAGATGGAATTATTCTGCACACAAAACCGATCCATGACAATTCGAACAGTTAGAAACGTGGAACATGGAAAGATCTTCGTTTTGATAGGTTGTGGCTCCCGTAACTCCAAACGAGTCAAAAGTTATGTCTGTTAGAAGAAACGGAAGAAAGCGACGGACCGCTCGCTGATCCGATTCGACGGTTTTGGCAAAAGTATTCGATCTCCGCGAAAGGCATGAGCACGCTCACACGGTAGCACTCGATATTATAGATATTATGGATCACAGAAGGAATAAATTAGGATATGGAACAAAAGCTTGTCTACTGAAGCTAAAGCGCAATACATGTTTTCTTTTACGACCGTTCCGACTTCCTCGTTTTCCGTCCATCATTGTTTTGGTCATATTCATCAACATGCGCGGTCTTTTTAACAATATTACAACACCATGACAAAGTGACTTCAAGGAGAATATTAAATGCATTTGATACTTTAGAATTTCGAACAGCTGAGGGTGTTTTATATGATTACTTAGCCTATAAGTAACCTACTTTTTCAGTCTGCAAATATCTTTCGGTTTCCTGTTTTATCCAATTTCAATCTTTTTAGCGGAATATTGTCGTGGCCTTTTTTGATCTTTGTATTTTTCTGATTTTTTTACGTTCTTCTTGGTTTACATCGATTTAATCCGAATATTTAAACCACAAACTGCGAGGAATAAATTTATGAACAAAAACATCCGAGCTGTAGAAAAAACTTAAGGTGGAATTACTTTGTACACAAAACCGATCCATGACAATTATAACCGTTAGAAACGTAGAACATGAAAAGAGCTTCGTTTTGATAGGTTGTGGCTCCCGTAACTCCAAACGAGTCAAATGTTATGGCCGTTAGAAGAAACGGAAGAAAGCGACGGACCGCTCGCTGATCCGATTCGACGGTTTTGGCAAAAGTATTCGATCTCCGCAAAAGGCACGAGCATGCTCACACGGTAGCACTCGATATTAAAGATATTATGGATCACAGAAGGAATAAATGAGGATATGGAACAAAAGCTTGTCTACTGAAGCTAAAGCGCAATACATGTTTTTTTTTACGACCGTTCCGTCTTCCTCGTTTTCCGTCCCTCATTGTTTTGGTCATATTCATCAACATGCGCGGTCTTTTTAACAATATTACAACACCACGACAAAGTGACTTCAAGGAGAATATTAAACGCATTTGATACCTTAGAATTTCGAACAGCTGAGGGTGTTTAATATGATTACTTGGCCTATAGTAACCTACTTTTTCAGTCTGCGAATATCTTTCGGTTTCCAATTTTAAATCCAATTTCAATCTTTTTAGCGGGACATTGTCCTGGCCTTTTTTGATCTTCGTATTTTTCTGATTTTTTGTCGTTCTTCTAGGTTTACATCGATTTAATCCGACTATTTAAACCACAAACTGCGTGGATAAATTTATGAACAAAAACGTCCAGGCTGTAGAAAAACTTAAGATGGAATTATTCTGCACACAAAACCGATCCATGATAATTCGAACCATTAGAAACGTGGAACATGGAAAGAGCTTCGTTTTGATAGGTTGTGGCTCCCGTAGCTCCAAACGAGTCAAAAGTTATGGCCGTTAGAAGAAACGGAAGAAAGCGACGGACCGCTAACTGATCCGATTCGACGGTTTTGGCAAAATTATTCGATCTCCGCGAAAGGCACGAGCATGGTCACACGGTAGCAATCGATATTAAAGATATTATGGATCACAGAAGGAATAAATGAGGATATGGAGCAAAAGCTTGTCTACTGAAGCTAAAGCGCAATACATGTTTTTTTTTACGACCGTTCCGTCTTCCTCGTTTTCCGTCCCTCATTGTTTTGGTCATATTCATCAACATGCGCGGTCTTTTTAACAATATTACAACACCACGACAAAGTGACTTCAAGGAGAATATTAAACGCATTTGATACCTTAGAATTTCGAACAGCTGAGGGTGTTTTATATGATTACTTGCCTGTAAGTAACCAACTTTTTCAGTCTGCGAATATCTTTCGGTTTCCAGTTTTATCCAATTTTAAATACAATTTCAATCTTTTTAGCGGAATATTGTCGTGGCCTTTTTTGATCTTCGTATTTTTATGATTTTTTGTCGTTCTTCTTGGTTTACATCGATTTAATCCGACTATTTAAACCACAAACTCCGCGGAATAAATTTATGAACAAAAGCATCCGAGCTGTAGAAAAAACATAAGGTGGAATTACTCTGGACACAAAACCGATTCATGACAATTCGAACAGTTAGAAACGTAGAACATGGAAAGAGCTTCGTTTTGATAGGTTGTGGCTTCCGTAACTCCAAACGAGCCAAAAGTTATGGCCGTTAGAAGAAACGGAAGAAAGCGACGGACCGCTCGCTGATCCGATTCGACGGTATTGGTAAAAGTATGCGATCTCCGCGAAAGGCACGAGCATGCTCACACGGTAGCACTCGATATTAAAGATATTATGGATCAAAGAAGGAATAAATGAGGATATGTAACAAAAGCTTGTCTACTGAAGCTAAAGCGCAATACATGTTTTTTTTACGACCGTTCCGTCTTCCTCGTTTTCCGTCCTTCATTGTTTTGGTCATATTCATCAACATGCGCGGTCTTTTTAACAATATTACGACACCACGACAAAGTGACTTCAAGGAGAATATTAAACGCATTTGATACCTTAGAATTTCGAACAGCTGAGGGTGTTTTATATGATTACTTGCCTGTAAGTAACCAACTTTTTCAGTCTGCGAATATCTTTCGGTTTCCAGTTTTATCCAATTTTAAATACAATTTCAATCTTTTTAGTGGAATATTATCGTGGCCTTTTTTAATCTTCGTATATTTCTGATTTTTTGTCGTTCTCCTTGGTTTACATCGATTTAATCCGACTATTTAAACCACAAACTGCGTGGAATAAATTTATGAACAAAAACATCCGAGCTGTAGAAAAAACTTAAGATGGAATTATTCTGCACACAAAACCGATCCACGACAATTCGAACCGTTAGAAACGTAGAACATGGAAAGAGCTTCGTTTTGATAGGTTGTGGCTCCCGTAACTCCAAACGAGCCAAAAGTTATGGCCGTTAGAAGAAACGGAAGAAAGCGACGGACCGCTCGCTGATCCGATTCGATGGTATTGGCAAAAGTATGCGATTTCCGCGAAAGGCACGAGCATGCTCACACGGTAGCACTCGATATTAAAGATATTATGGATCACAGAAGGAATAAATGAGGATATGTTACAAAAGCTTGTCTACTGAAGCTAAAGCGCAATACATGTTTTTTTTACGACCGTTCCGTCTTTCTCGTTTTCCGTCCCTCATTGTTTTGGTCATATTCATCAACACGCGCGGTCTTTTTAACAATATTACAACACCACGACAAAGTGACTTCAAGGAGAATATTAAACGCATTTGATACCTTAGAATTTCGAACAGCTGAGGGTGTTTTATATGATTACTTAGCCTATAAGTAACCTACTTTTTCAATCTGCGAATATCTTTCGGTTTCCTGTTTTATCCAATTTTAAATCCAATTTCAATCTTTTTAGCAGAATATTGTCGTGGCCTTTTTTGATCTTCGTATTTTTCTGATTTTTTGTCGTTCTTCTAGGTTTACATCGATTTAATCCGACTATTTAAACCACAAACTGCGTGGAATAAATTTATGAACAAAAACATCCGAGCTGTAGAAAAAACTTAAGATGGAATTATTCTGCACACAAAACCAACCCACGACAATTCGAACCATTAGAAACGTAGAACATGGAAAGAGCTTCGTTTTGGTAGGTTGTGGCTCCCGTAACTCCGAACGAGTCAAAAGTTATGGCCGTTAGAAGAAACGGAAGAAAGCGAAGGACCGCTCGCTGATCCGATTCGACGGTATTGGCAAAAGAATTCGATCTTTGCGAAAGGCACGAGCATGCTCACACGGTAGCACTCGATATTAAAGATATTATGGATCACAGAAGGAATAAATGAGGATATGGAACAAAAGCTTGTCTACTGAAGCTAAAGCGCAATACATGTTTTTTTTTTACGACCGTTCCGTCTTCCTCGTTTTCCGTCCCTCATTGTTTTGGTCATATTCATCAACGTGCGCGGTCTTGTTAACAATATTACAACACCACGACACAGTGACTTCAAGGAGAGCATTAAGCGCATTTGATACCTTAGAATTTCGAACAACTGAGGGTGTTTTATACTATTACTTAGCCTGTAAGTAACCTACGTTTTCTGTCTGCGAATATCTTTCGGTTTCCTGTTTTATCCAATTTGAAATCCAATTTCAATCTTTTTAGCGGAATATTATCGTGGCCTTTTTTGATCTTCGTATTTTTCTGATTTTTTGTCGTTCTTCTAGGTTTACATCGATTTAATCCGACTATTTAAACCACAAACTGCGTGGAATAAATTTATGAACAAAAACATCCGAGCTGTAGAAAAAACTTAAGATGGAATTATTCTGCACACAAAACCAATCCACGACAATTCGAACCATTAGAAACGTAGAACATGGAAAAAGCTTCATTTTAATAGGTTGTGGCTCCCGTAACTCCAAACGAGTCAAAAGTTATGGCCGTTAGAAGAAACGGAAGAAAGCGACGGACCGCTCGCTGATCCGATTCGACGGTATTGGCAAAAGTATTCGATCTCCGCGAAAGGCACGAGCATGCTCACACGGTAGCACTCGATATTAAAGATATTATGGATCACAGAAGGAATAAATGAGGATATGAAACAAAAGCTTGTCTACTGAAGCTAAAGCGCAATACATGTTTTTTTTACGACCGTTCCGTCTTCCTCGTTTTCCGTACCTCATTGTTTTGCTCATATTCATCAACAAGCGCGGTCTTTTTAACAATGTTACGACACCACGACAAAGTGACTTCAAGGAGAATATTAAACGCATTTGATACCTTAGAATTTCGAACAGCTGACGGTGTTTTATATTATTACTTAGCCTGTAAGTAACCTACGTTTTCTGTCTGCGAATATCTTTCGGTGTCCTGTTTTATCCAATTTTAAATCCAATTTCAATCTTTTTAGCGGAATATTGTCGTGGCCTTTTTTGATCTTCGTATTTTTCTGATTTTTTGTCGTTCTTCTAGGTTTACATCGATTTAATCCGACTATTTAAACCACAAACTGCGTGGAATAAATTTATGAACAAAAACACCCAAGCCGTAGAAAAAACTTAAGATGGAATTATTCTGCACACAAAACCGATCCACGACAATTTGAATCGTTGGAAACGTAGAACATGGAAAGAGCTTCGTTTTGATAGGTTGTGGCTCCCGTAAATCCAAACGAGTCAAAAGTTATGGCCGTTAGAAGAAACGGAAGAACGCGACGGACCGCTCGCTGAACCGATTCGACGATATTGGCAAAAGAGTTCGATCTCCGCGAAAGGCATGAGCATGCTCACGCGGTAGCACTCGATATTAAAGATATTATGGATCACAGAAGGAATAAATGATGATATGGAACAAAAGCTTGTCTACTGAAGCTAAAGCGCAATACATGTTTTTTTTTACGACCGTTCCGTCTTCCTCTTTTTCCGTCCCTCATTGTTTTGGTCATATTCATCAACATGCGCGGTCTTTTTAACAATATTACAACACCACGACAAAGTGACTTCAAGGAGAATATTAAACGCATTTGATACCTTAGAATTTCGAACAGCTGAGGGTGTTTTATATGATTACTTGCCTGTAAGTAACCAACTTTTTCAGTCTGCGAATATCTTTCGGTTTCCAGTTTTATCCAATTTGAAATACAATTTCAATCTTTTTAGCGGAATATTGTCGTGGCCTTTTTTGATCTTCGTATTTTTATGATTTTTTGTCGTTCTTCTTGGTTTACATCGATTTAATCCGACTATTTAAACCACAAACTCCGCGGAATAAATTTATGAACAAAAGCAACCGAGCTGTAGAAAAAACATAAGGTGGAATTACTCTGGACACAAAACCGATCCATGACAATTCGAATAGTTAGAAACGTAGAACATGGAAAGAGCTTCGTTTTGATAGGTTGTGGCTCCCGTAGCTCCAAACGAGTCAAAAGTTATGGCCGTTAGAAGAAACGGAAGAAAGCGACGGACCGCTAGCTGATCCGATTCGACGGTTTTGGCAAAAGTATTCGATCTCCGCGAAAGGCACGAGCATGGTCACACGGTAGCACTCGATATTAAAGTTATTATGGATCACAGAAGGAATAAATGAGGATATGGAACAAAAGCTTGTCTACTGAAGCTAAAGCGCAATACATGTTTTTTTTTACGACCGTTCCGTCTTCCTCGTTTTCCGTCCCTCATTGTTTTGGTCATATTCATCAACATGCGCGGTCTTTTTAACAATATTACAACACCACGACAAAGTGACTTCAAGGAGAATATTAAACGCATTTGATACCTTAGAATTTCGAACAGCTGAGGGTGTTTTATATGATTACTTGGCCTGTAAGTAACCTACTTTTTCCCTGTTTTATCCAATTTTAAATCCAATTTAAATCTTTTTAGCGGAATATTGTCGTGGCCTTTTTTTATCTTCATATTTTTCTGATTTTTTGTCGTTCTTCTAGGTTTACATCGATTTAATCCGACTATTTAAACCACAAACTGCGTGGAATAAATTTATGAACAAAAACATCCAAGCTTTAGAAAAAACTTAAGATGGAATTATTCTGCACACAAAACCGATCCATGACAATTCTAACCGTTAGAAATGTAGAACATGGAAAGAGCTTCCTTTTGATAGGTTGTGGCTCCCGTAGCTCCAAACGAGTCAAAAGTTATGGCCGTTAGTAGAAACGGAAGAAAGCGACGGACCGCTAGCTGATCCGATTCGACGGTTTTGGCAAAAGTATTCGATCTCCGCGAAAGGCACGAGCATGCTGACACGGTAGCACTCGATATTAAAGATATTATGGATCACAGAAGGAATAAATGAGGATATGGAACAAAAGCTTGTCTACTGAAGCTAAAGCGCAATACATGTTTTTTTAAACGACCGTTCCGTCTTCCTCGTTTTCCGTCCCTCATTGTTTTGGTCATATTCATCAACATGTGCGGTCTTTTTAACAATATTACAACACCACGACAAAGTGACTTCAAGGAGAATATTAAACGCATTTGATACCATAGAATTTCGAACAGCTGAGGTTGTTTTATATGATTACTTAGCCTCTAAGTAACCTACTTTTTCAGTCTGCGAATATCTTTCGGTTTCCAATTGTATCCAATTTTAAATCCAATTTCAATCTTTTTAGCGGAATATTGTCGTGGCCTTTTTTGATCTTCGTATTTTTCTGATTTTTTGTCGTTCTTCTAGGTTTACATCGATTTAATCCGACTATTCAAACCACAAACTGCGTGGAATAAATTTATGAACAAAAACATCCGAGCCGTAGAAAAAACTTAAGATGGAATTATTCTGCACACAAAACCGATCCATGACAATTAAAACCGTTAGAAACGTAGAACATGGAAAGAGCTTCGTTTTAATAGGTTGTGGCTCCCGTATCTCCAAACGAGTCAAAAGTTATGGCCGTTAGAAGAAACGGAAGAAAGCGACGGACCGCTCGCTGATCCGATTCGACGGTATTGGCAAAAGTATTCGATCTCCGCGAAAGGCACGAGCATGCTCACACGGTAGCACTCGATATTAAAGATATTATGGATCACAGAAGGAATAAATGAGGATATGTAACAAAAGCTTGTCTACTGAAGCTAAAGCGCAATACATGTTTTTTTTACGACCATTCCGTCTTCCTCGTTTTCCGTACCTCATTGTTTTGCTCATATTCATCAACATGCGCGGTCTTTTTAACAATATTGCGACACCACGACAAAGTGACTTCAAGGAGAATATTAAACGCATTTGATACCTTAGAATTTCGAACAGCTGAGGATGTTTTATACTATTACTTAGCCTGTAAGTAACCTACGTTTTCTGTCTGCGAATATCTTTCGGTTTCCTGTTTTATCCAATTTGAAATCCAATTTCAATCTTTTTAGCGGAATATTATCGTGGCCTTTTTTGATCTTCGTATTTTTCTAATTTTTTGTCGTTCTTTTAGGTTTACATCGATTTAATCCGACTATTTAAACCACAAACTGCGCGGAATAATTTATGAACAAAAACATCCGAGCTATAGAAAAAACATAAGATGGAATTACTCTGCACACAAAACCGATCCATGACAATTCGAACCGTTAGAAACGTAGAACATGGATAGTGCTTCGTTTTGATAGGTTGTGGCTCCCGTAACTCCAAACGAGTCAAAAGTTATGGCCGTTAGAAGAAACGGAAGAAAGCGACGGACCGCTCGCTGATCCGATTCGACGGTATTGGCAAAAGTATTCGATCTCCGCGAAAGGCACGAGCATGCTCACACGGTAGCACTCGATATTAAAGATATTATGGATCACAGAAGGAATAAATGAGGATATGAAACAAAAGCTTGTCTACTGATGCTAAAGCGCAATACATGTTTTTTTTTACGACCGTTCCGTCTTCCTCGTTTTCCGTACCTCATTGTTTTGCTCATATTCATCAACAAGCGCGGTCTTTTTAACAATATTACGACACCACGACAAAGTGACTTCAAGGAGAATATTAACGCATTTGATACCTTAGAATTTCGAACAGCTGACGGTGTTTTATATTATTACTTAGCCTGTAAGTAACCTACTTTTTCTGTCTGCGAATATCTTTCGGTGTCCTGTTTTATCCAATTTTAAATCCAATTTCAATTTTTTAGCGGAATATTGTCGTGGCCTTTTTTGATCTTCGTATTTCTCTGATTTTTTGTCCTTCTTCTAGGTTTACATCGATTTAATCCGACTATTTAAACCACAAACTGCGTGGAATAAATTTATGAACAAAAACACCCGAGCCGTAGAAAAAACTTAAGATGGAATTATTCTGCACACAAAACCGATCTACGACAATTTGAACAGTTGGAAACGTAGAACATGGAAAGAGCTTCGTTTTGATAGGTAGTGGCTCCCGTAAATCCAAACGAGTCAAAAGTTATGGCCGTTAGAAGAAACGGAAGAACGCGACGGACCGCTCGTTGATCCGATTCGACGATATTGGCAAAAGTGTTCGATCTCCGCGAAAGGCATGAGCATGCTCACGCGGTAGCACTCGATATTAAAGATATTATGGATCACAGAAGGAATAAATGAGGATATGGAACAAAAGCTTGTCTACTGAAGCTAAAGCGCAATACATGTTTTTTTTTACGACCGTTCCGTCTTCCTCGTTTTCCGTCCCTCATTGTTTTGGTCATATTCATCAACATGCGCGGTCTTTTTAACAATATTACAACACCACGACAAAGTGACTTCAAGGAGAATATTAAACGCATTTGATACCTTAGAATTTCGAACAGCTGAGGGTGTTTTATATGATTACTTGCCTGTAAGTAACCAACTTTTTCAGTCTGCGAATATCTTTCGGTTTCCAGTTTTATCCAATTTTAAATACAATTTCAATCTTTTTAGCGGAATATTGTCGTGGCCTTTTTTGATCTTCGTATTTTTATGATTTTTTGTCGTTCTTCTTGGTTTACATCGATTTAATCCGACTATTTAAACCACAAACTCCGCGGAATAAATTTATGAACAAAAGCATCCGAGCTGTAGAAAAAACATAAGGTGGAATTACTCTGGACACAAAACCGATTCATGACAATTCGAACAGTTAGAAACGTAGAACATGGAAAGAGCTTCGTTTTGATAGGTTGTGGCTCCCGTAACTCCAAACGAGCCAAAAGTTATGGCCGTTAGAAGAAACGGTAGAAAGCGACGGACCGCTCGCTGATCCGATTCGACGGTATTGGCAAAAGTATGCGATCTCCGCGAAAGGCACGAGCATGCTCACACGGTAGCACTCGATATTAAAGATATTATGGATCAAAGAAGGAATAAATGAGGATATGTAACAAAAGCTTGTCTACTGAAGCTAAAGCGCAATACATGTTTTTTTTACGACCGTTCCGTCTTCCTCGTTTTCCGTCCTTCATTGTTTTGGTCATATTCATCAACATGCGCGGTCTTTTTAACAATATTACGACACCACGACAAAGTGACTTCAAGGAGAATATTAAACGCATTTGATACCTTAGAATTTCGAACAGCTGAGGGTGTTTTATATGATTACTTGCCTGTAAGTAACCAACTTTTTGAGTCTGCGAATATCTTTCGGTTTCCAGTTTTATCCAATTTTAAATACAATTTCAATCTTTTTAGTGGAATATTATCGTGGCCTTTTTTAATCTTCGTATATTTCTGATTTTTTGTCGTTCTCCTTGGTTTACATCGATTTAATCCGACTATTTAAACCACAAACTGCGTGGAATAAATTTATGAACAAAAACATCCGAGCTGTAGAAAAAACTTAAGATGGAATTATTCTGCACACAAAACCGATCCACGACAATTCGAACCGTTAGAAACGTAGAACATGGAAAGAGCTTCGTTTTGATAGGTTGTGGCTCCCGTAACTCCAAACGAGCCAAAAGTTATGGCCGTTAGAAGAAACGGAAGAAAGCGACGGACCGCTGGCTGATCCGATTCGATGGTATTGGCAAAAGTATGCGATTTCCGCGAAAGGCACGAGCATGCTCACACGGTAGCACTCGATATTAAAGATATTATGGATCACAGAAGGAATAAATGAGGATATGTTACAAAAGCTTGTCTACTGAAGCTAAAGCGCAATACATGTTTTTTTTTACGACCGTTCCGTCTTTCTCGTTTTCCGTCCCTCATTGTTTTGGTCATATTCATCAACACGCGCGGTCTTTTTAACAATATTACAACACCACGACAAAGTGACTTCAAGGAGAATATTAAACGCATTTGATACCTTAGAATTTCGAACAGCTGAGGGTGTTTTATATGATTACTTAGCCTATAAGTAACCTACTTTTTCAATCTGCGAATATCTTTCGGTTTCCTGTTTTATCCAATTTTAAATCCAATTTCAATCTTTTTAGCAGAATATTGTCGTGGCCTTTTTTGATCTTCGTATTTTTCTGATTTTTTGTCGTTCTTCTAGGTTTACATCGATTTAATCCGACTATTTAAACCACAAACTGCGTGGAATAAATTTATGAACAAAAACATCCAAGCTGTAGAAAAAACTTAAGATGGAATTATTCTGCACACAAAACCAACCCACGACCATTCGAACCATTAGAAACGTAGAACATGGAAAGAGCTTCGTTTTGGTAGGTTGTGGCCCCCGTAACTCCGAACGAGTCAAAAGTTATGGCCGTTAGAAGAAACGGAAGAAAGCGAAGGACCGCTCGCTGATCCGATTCGACGGTATTGGCAAAAGAATTCGATCTTTGCGAAAGGCACGAGCATGCTCACACGGTAGCACTCGATATTAAAGATATTATGGATCACAGAAGGAATAAATGAGGATATGGAACAAAAGCTTGTCTACTGAAGCTAAATCGCAATACATGTTTTTTTTTACGACCGTTCCGTCTTCCTCGATTTCCGTCCCTCATTGTTTTGGTCATATTCATCAACGTGCGCGGTCTTGTTAACAATATTACAACAGCACGACAAAGTGACTTCAAGGAGAGCATTAAGCGCATTTGATACCTTAGAATTTCGAACAGCTGAGGGTGTTTTATACTATTACTTAGCCTGTAAGTAACCTACGTTTTCTGTCTGCGAATATCTTTCGGTTTCCTGTTTTATCCAATTTGAAATCCAATTTCAATCTTTTTAGCGGAATATTATCGTGGCCTTTTTTGGTCTTCGTATTTTTCTGATTTTTTGTCGTTCTTCTAGGTTTACATCGATTTAATCCGACTATTTAAACCACAAACTGCGCGGAATAAATTTATGAACAAAAACATCCGAGCTGTAGAAAAAACTTAAGATGGAATTATTCTGCACACAAAACCAATCCACGACAATTCGAACCATTAGAAACGTAGAACATGGAAAAATCTTCATTTTAATAGGTTGTGGCTCCCGTAACTCCAAACGAGTCAAAAGTTATGGCCGTTAGAAGAAACGGAAGAAAGCGACGGACCGCTCGCTGATCCGATTCGACGGTATTGGCAAAAGTATTCGATCTCCGCGAAAGGCACGAGCATGCTCACACGGTAGCACTCGATATTAAAGATATTATGGATCACAGAAGGAATAAATGAGGATATGAAACAAAAGCTTGTCTACTGAAGCTAAAGCGCAATACATGTTTTTTTTACGACCGTTCCGTCTTCCTCGTTTTCCGTACCTCATTGTTTTGCTCATATTCATCAACAAGCGCGGTCTTTTTAACAATATTACGACACCACGACAAAGTGACTTCAAGAAGAATATTAAACGCATTTGATACCTTAGAATTTCGAACAGCTGACGGTGTTTTATATTATTACTTAGCCTGTAAGTAACCTACTTTTTCTGTCTGCGAATATCTTTCGGTGTCCTGTTTTATCCAATTTTAATTCCAATTTCAATCTTTTTAGCGGAATATTGTCGTGGCCTTTTTTGATCTTCGTATTTTTCTGATTTTTTGTCGTTCTTCTAGGTTTACATCGATTTAATCCGACTATTTAAACCACAAACTGCGTGGAATAAATTTATGAACAAAAACACCCGAGCCGTAGAAAAAACTTAAGATGGAATTATTCTGCACACAAAACCGATCCACGACAATTTGAATCGTTGGAAACGTAGAACATGGAAAGAGCTTCGTTTTGATAGGTTGTGGCTCCCGTAAATCCAAACGAGTCAAAAGTTATGGCCGTTAGAAGAAACGGAAGAACGTGACGGACCGCTCGCTGATCCGATTCGACGATATTGGCAAAAGTGTTCGATCTCCGCGAAAGGCATGAGCATGCTCACGCGGTAGCACTCGATATTAAAGATATTATGGATCACAGAAGGAATAAATGAGGATATGGAACAAAAGCTTGTCTACTGAAGCTAAAGCGCAATACATGTTTTTTTTACGACCGTTCCGTCTTCCTCGTTTTCCGTCCCTCATTGTTTTGGTCATATTCATCAACATGCGCGGTCTTTTTAACAATATTACAACACCACGACAAAGTGACTTCAAGGAGAATATTAAACGCATTTGATACCTTAGAATTTCGAACAGCTGAGGGTGTTTTATATGATTACTTGTCTGTAAGTAACCAACTTTTTCAGTCTGCGAATATCTTTCGGTCTCCAGTTTTATCCAATTTTAAATACAATTTCAATCTTTTTAGCGGAATATTGTCGTGGCCTTTTTTGATCTTCGTATTTTTATGATTTTTTGTCGTTCTTCTTGGTTTACATCGATTTAATCCGACTATTTAAACCACAAACTCCGCGAAATAAATTTATGAACAAAAGCAACCGAGCTGTAGAAAAAACATAAGGTGGAATTACTCTGGACACAAAACCGATACATGACAATTCGAATAGTTAGAAACGTAGAACATGGAAAGAGCTTCGTTTTGATAGGTTGTGGCTCCCGTAACTCCAAACGAGCCAAAAGTTATGGCCGTTAGAAGAAACGGAAGAAAGCGACGGACCGCTCGCTGATCCGATTCGACGGTATTGGCAAAAGTATGCGATCTCCGCGAAAGGCACGAGCATGCTCACACGGTAGCACTCGATATTAAAGATATTATGGATCAAAGAAGGAATAAATGAGGATATGTAACAAAAGCTTGTCTACTGAAGCTAAAGCGCAATACATGTTTTTTTTACGACCGTTCCGTCTTCCTCGTTTTCCGTCCTTCATTGTTTTGGTCATATTCATCAACATGCGCGGTCTTTTTAACAATATTACGACACCACGACAAAGTGACTTCAAGGAGAATATTAAACGCATTTGATACCTTAGAATTTCGAACAGCTGAGGGTGTTTTATATGATTACTTAGCCTGTAAGTAACCTACTTTTTCAGTCTGCGAATATCTTTCGGTTTCCTGTTTTATCCAATTTTAAATCCAATTTCAATCTTTTTAGCGGAATATTGTCGTGGCCTTTTTTTATCTTCGTATTTTTATGATTTTTTGTCGTTCTCCTTGGTTTACATCGATTTAATCCGACTATTTAAACCACAAACTCCGCGGAATAAATTTATGAACAAAAGCATCCGAGCTGTAGAAAAAACATAAGGTGGAATTACTCTGGACACAAAACCGATCCATGACAATTCGAACAGTTAGAAACGTAGAACATGGAAAGAGCTTCGTTTTGATAGGTTGTGGCTCCCGTAACTCCAAACGAGCCAAAAGTTATGGTCGTTAGAAGAAACGGAAGAAAGCGACGGACCGCTCGCTGATCCGATTCGACGGTATTGGCAAAAGTATGCGATCTCCGCGAAAGGCACGAGCATGCTCACACGGTAGCACTCAATATTAAAGATATTATGGATCAAAGAAGGAATAAATGAGGATATGTAACAAAAGCTTGTCTACTGAAGCTAAAGCGCAATACATGTTTTTTTTACGACCGTTCCGTCTTCCTCGTTTTCCGTCCCTCATTGTTTTGGTCATATTCATTAACATGCGCGGTTTTTTAACAATATTACAACACCACGACACAGTGACTTCAAGAAGAATATTAAACGCATTTGATACCTTAGAATTTCGAACAGCTGAGGGTGTATTATATGATTACTTGCCTGTAAGTAACCAATTTTTTCAGTCTGCGAATATATTTCGGTTTCCAGTTTTATCCAATTTTAAATACAATTTCAATCTTTTTAGTGGAATATTGTCGTGGCCTTTTTTGATCTTCGTATATTTCTGATTTTTTTGTCGTTCTCCTTGGTTTACATCGATTTAATCCGACTATTTAAACCACAAACTCCGCGAAATAAATTTATGAACAAAAGCAACCGAGCTGTAGAAAAAACATAAGGTGGAATTACTCTGGACACAAAACCGATACATGACAATTCGAATAGTTAGAAACGTAGAACATGGAAAGAGCTTCGTTTTGATAGGTTGTGGCTCCCGTAACTCCAAACGAGCCAAAAGTTATGGCCGTTAGAAGAAACGGAAGAAAGCGACGGACCGCTCGCTGATCCGATTCGATGGTATTGGCAAAAGTATGCGATTTCCGCGAAAGGCACGAGCATGCTCACACGGTAGCACTCGATATTAAAGATATTATGGATCACAGAAGGAATAAATGAGGATATGTTACAAAAGCTTGTCTACTGAAGCTAAAGCGCAATACATGTTTTTTTTTACGACCGTTCCGTCTTCCTCGTTTTCCGTCCCTCATTGTTTTGGTCATATTCATCAACACGCGCGGTCTTTTTAACAATATTACAACACCACGACAAAGTGACTTCAAGGAGAATATTAAACGCATTTGATACCTTAGAATTTCGAACAGCTGAGGGTGTTTTATATGATTACTTAGCCTATAAGTAACCTACTTTTTCAATCTGCGAATATCTTTCGGTTTCCTGTTTTATCCAATTTTAAATCCAATTTCAATCTTTTTAGCAGAATATTGTCGTGGCCTTTTTTGATCTTCGTATTTTTCTGATTTTTTGTCGTTCTTCTAGGTTTACATCGATTTAATCTGACTATTTAAACCACAAACTGCGTGGAATAAATTTATGAACAAAAACATCCGAGCTGTAGAAAAACTTAAGATGGAATTATTTTGCACACAAAACCAACCCACGACCATTCGAACCATTAGAAACGTAGAACATGGAAAGAGCTTCGTTTTGGTAGGTTGTGGCTCCCGTAACTCCGAACGAGTCAAAAGTTATGGCCGTTAGAAGAAACGGAAGAAAGCGAAGGACCGCTCGCTGATCCGATTCGACGGTATTGGCAAAAGAATTCGATCTTTGCGAAAGGCACGAGCATGCTCACACGGTAGCACTCGATATTAAAGATATTATGGATCACAGAAGGAATAAATGAGGATATGGAACAAAAGCTTGTCTACTGAAGCTAAAGCGCAATACATGTTTTTTTTTACGACCGTTCCGTCTTCCTCGTTTTCCGTCCCTCACTGTTTTGGTCATATTCATCAACGTGCGCGGTCTTGTTAACAATATTACAACACCACGACAAAGTGACTTCAAGGAGAGCATTAAGCGCATTTGATACCTTAGAATTTCGAACAGCTGAGGGTGTTTTATACTATTACTTAGCCTGTAAGTAACCTACGTTTTCTGTCTGCGAATATCTTTCGGTTTCCTGTTTTATCCAATTTGAAATCAAATTTCAATCTTTTTAGCGGAATATTATCGTGGCCTTTTTTGATTTTCGTATTTTTCTGATTTTTTGTCGTTCTTCTAGGTTTACATCGATTTAATCCGACTATATAAACCACAAACTGCGCGGAATAAATTTATGAACAAAAACATCCGAGCTGTAGAAAAAACTTAAGATGGAATTATTCTGCACACAAAACCAATCCACGACAATTCGAACCATTAGAAACGTAGAACATGGAAAAAGCTTCATTTTAATAGGTTGTGGCTCCCGTAACTCCAAACGAGTCAAAAGTTATGGCCGTTAGAAGAAACGGAAGAAAGCGACGGACCGCTCGCTGATCCGATTCGACGGTATTGGCAAAAGTATTCGATCTCCGCGAAAGGCACGAGCATGCTCACACGGTAGCACTCGATATTAAAGATATTATGGATCACAGAAGGAATAAATGAGGATATGAAACAAAAGCTTGTCTACTGAAGCTAAAGCGCAATACATGTTTTTTTTACGACCGTTCCGTCTTCCTCGTTTTCCGTACCTCATTGTTTTGCTCATATTCATCAACAAACGCGGTCTTTTTAACAATATTACGACACCACGACAAAGTGACTTCAAGAAAAATATTAAACGCATTTGATACCTTAGAATTTCGAACAGCTGACGGTGTTTTATATTATTACTTAGCCTGTAAGTAACCTACTTTTTCTGTCTGCGAATATCTTTCGGTGTCCTATTTTATCCAATTTTAAATCCAATTTCAATCTTTTTAGCGGAATATTGTCGTGGCTTTTTTGATCTTCGTATTTTTCTGATTTTTTGTCGTTCTTCTAGGTTTACATCGATTTAATCCGACTATTTAAACCACAAACTGCGTGGAATAAATTTATGAACAAAAACACCCGAGCCGTAGAAAAAACTTAAGATGGAATTATTCTGCACACAAAACCGATCCACGACAATTTGAATCGTTGGAAACGTAGAACATGGAAAGAGCTTCGTTTTGATAGGTTGTGGCTCCCGTAAATCCAAACGAGTCAAAAGTTATGGCCGTTAGAAGAAACGGAAGAACGTGACGGACCGCTCGCTGATCCGATTCGACGATATTGGCAAAAGTGTTCGATCTCCGCGAAAGGCATGAGCATGCTCACGCGGTAGCACTCGATATTAAAGATATTATGGATCACAGAAGGAATAAATGAGGATATGGAACAAAAGCTTGTCTACTGAAGCTAAAGCGCAATACATGTTTTTTTTACGACCGTTCCGTCTTCCTCGTTTTCCGTCCCTCATTGTTTTGGTCATATTCATCAACATGCGCGGTCTTTTTAACAATATTACAACACCACGACAAAGTGACTTCAAGGAGAATATTAAACGCATTTGATACCTTAGAATTTCGAACAGCTGAGGGTGTTTTATATGATTACTTGCCGGTAAGTAACCAACTTTTTCAGTCTGCGAATATCTTTCGGTTTCCAGTTTTATCCAATTTTAAATACAATTTCAATCTTTTTAGCGGAATATTGTCGTGGCCTTTTTTGATCTTCGTATTTTTATGATTTTTTGTCGTTCTTCTTGGTTTACATCGATTTAATCCGACTATTTAAACCACAAACTCCGCGAAATAAATTTATGAACAAAAGCAACCGAGCTGTAGAAAAAACATAAGGTGGAATTACTCTGGACACAAAACCGATACATGACAATTCGAATAGTTAGAAACGTAGAACATGGAAAGAGCTTCGTTTTGATAGGTTGTGGCTCCCGTAACTCCAAACGAGCCAAAAGTTATGGCCGTTAGAAGAAACGGAAGAAAGCGACGGACCGCTCGCTGATCCGATTCGACGGTATTGGCAAAAGTATGCGATCTCCGCGAAAGGCACGAGCATGCTCACACGGTGGCACTCGATATTAAAGATATTATGGATCAAAGAAGGAATAAATGAGGATATGTAACAAAAGCTTGTCTACTGAAGCTAAAGCGCAATACATGTTTTTTTTACGACCGTTCCGTCTTCCTCGTTTTCCGTCCTTCATTGTTTTGGTCATATTCATCAACATGCGCGGTCTTTTTAACAATATTACGACACCACGACAAAGTGACTTCAAGGAGAATATTAAACGCATTTGATACCTTAGAATTTCGAACAGCTGAGGGTGTTTTATATGATTACTTAGCCTGTAAGTAACCTACTTTTTCAGTCTGCGAATATCTTTCAGTTTCCAGTTTTATCCAATTTTAAATCCAATTTCAATCTTTTTAGCGGAATATTGTCGTGGCCTTTTTTTATCTTCGTATTTTTATGATTTTTTGTCGTTCTCCTTGGTTTACATCGATTTAATCCGACTATTTAAACCATAAACTCCGCGGAATAAATTTATGAACAAAAGCATCCGAGCTGTAGAAAAAACATAAGGTGGAATTACTCTGGACACAAAACCGATCCATGACAATTCGAACAGTTAGAAACGTAGAACATGGAAAGAGCTTCGTTTTGATAGGTTGTGGCTCCCGTAACTCCAAACGAGCCAAAAGTTATGGCCGTTAGAAGAAACGGAAGAAAGCGACGGACCACTCGCTGATCCGATTCGACGGTATTGGCAAAAGTATGCGATCTCTGCGAAAGGCACGAGCATGTTCACACGGTAGCACTCGATATTAAAGATATTATGGATCAAAGAAGGAATAAATGAGGATATGTAACAAAAGCTTGTCTACTGAAGCTAAAGCGCAATACATGTTTTTTTTACGACCGTTCCGTCTTCCTCGTTTTCCGTCCCTCATTGTTTTGGTCATATTCATTAACATGCGCGGTTTTTTAACAATATTACAACACCACGACAAAGTGACTTCAAGAAGAATATTAAACGCATTTGATACCTTAGAATTTCGAACAGCTGAGGGTGTATTATATGATTACTTGCCTGTAAGTAACCAATTTTTTCAGTCTGCGAATATATTTCGGTTTCCAGTTTTATCCAATTTTAAATACAATTTCAATCTTTTTAGTGGAATATTGTCGTGGCCTTTTTTGATCTTCGTATATTTCTGATTTTTTTGTCGTTCTCCTTGGTTTACATCGATTTAATCCGACTATTTAAACCACAAACTGCGTGGAATAAATTTATGAACAAAAACATCCGAGCTGTAGAAAAAACTTAAGATGGAATTATTCTGCACACAAAACCGATCCACGACAATTCGAACCGTTAGAAACGTAGAACATGGAAAGAGCTTCGTTTTGATAGGTTGTGGCTCCCGTAACTCCAAACGAGCCAAAAGTTATGGCCGTTAGAAGAAACGGAAGAAAGCGACGGACCGCTCGCTGATCCGATTCGATGGTATTGGAAAAAGTATGCGATTTCCGCGAAAGGCACGAGCATGCTCACACGGTAGCACTCGATATTAAAGATATTATGGATCACAGAAGGAATAAATGAGGATATGTTACAAAAGCTTGTCTACTGAAGCTAAAGCGCAATACATGTTTTTTTTTACGACCGTTCCGTCTTTCTCGTTTTCCGTCCCTCATTGTTTTGGCATATTCATCAACATGCGCGGTCTTTTTTACAATATTACAACACCACGACAAAGTGACTTCAAGGAGAATATTAAACGCATTTGATACCTTAGAATTTCGAACAGCTGAGGGTGTTTTATATGATTACTTAGCCTATAAGTAACCTACTTTTTCAATCTGCGAATATCTTTCGGTTTCCTGTTTTATCCAATTTTAAATCCAATTTCAATCTTTTTAGCAGAATATTGTCGTGGCCTTTTTTTATCTTCGTATTTTTCTGATTTTTTGTCGTTCTTTTAGGCTTACATCGATTTAATCCGACTATTTAAACCACAAACTGCGTGGAATAAATTTATGAACAAAAACATCCGAGCTGTAGAAAAAACTTAAGATGGAATTATTCTGCACACAAAACCGACCCACGACAATTCGAACCGTTAGAAACGTAGAACATGGAAAGAGCTTCGTTTTGGTAGGTTGTGGCTCCCGTAACTCCGAACGAGTCAAAAGTTATGGCCGTTAGAAGAAACGGAAGAAAGCGACGGACCGCTCGCTGATCCGATTCGACGGTATTGGCAAAAGAATTCGATCTTTGCGAAAGGCACGAGCATGCTCACACGGTAGCACTCGATATTAAAGATATTATGGATCACAGAAGGAATAAATGAGGATATGGAACAAAAGCTTGTCTACTGAAGCTAAAGCGCAATACATGTTTTTTTTTACGACCGTTCCGTCTTCCTTGTTTTCCGTCCCTCATTGTTTTGGTCATATTCATCAACGTGCGCGGTCTTGTTAACAATATTAGAACACCACGACAAAGTGACTTCAAGGAGAGCATTAAGCGCATTTGATACCTTAGAATTTCGAACAGCCGAGGGTGTTTATATGATTACTTAGCCTATAAATAACCTACGTTTTCAGTCTGCGAATATCTTTCGGTTTTCTGTTTTATCCAATTTTAAATCCAATTTCAATCATTTTAGCGGAATATTGTCGTGGCCTTTTTTGATCTTCATATTTTTCTGATTTTTTGTCGTTCTTCTAGGTTTACGTCGATTTAATCTGACTAATTAAACCACAAACTACGTGGAATAAATTTATAAACAAAAACATCCGAGCTGTAGAATACACTTATGGTGGAATTACTCTGCACACAAAACCGATCCATGACAATTCGAACCGTTAGAAACGTAGAACATGGAAAGAGCTTCGTTTTGATAGGTTGTGGCTTCCGTAACTCCAAGCGAGTCAAAAGTTATGGCCGTTAGAAGAAACGGAAGAAAGCGACGGACCGCTCGTTGATCCGATTCGACGGTTTTGGCAAAAGTATTCGATCTCCGCGAAAGGCACGAGCATGCTCACACGGTAGAACTCGATATTAAAGATATTATGGATCACAGAAGGAATAAATGAGGATATGGAACAAAAGCTTGTCTACTGAAGCTAAAGCGCAATACATGTTTTTTTTTACGACCGTTCCGACTTCCTCGTTTTCCGTCCCTCATTGTTTTGGTCATATTCATCAACATGCGCGGTCTTTTTAACAATATTACAACACCACGACAAAGTGACTTCAAGGAGAATATTAAACGCATTTGATACCTTAGAATTTCGAACAGCTGAGAGTGTTTTATATGATTACTTGCCTGTAAGTAACCAACTTTTTCAGTCTGCGAATATCTTTCGGTTTCCAGTTTTATCCAATTTTAAATACATTTTCAATCTTTTTAGTGGAATATTGTCGTGGCCTTTTTTGATCTTCGTATATTTCTGATTTTTTGTCGTTCTCCTTGGTTTACATCGATTTAATCCGACTATTTAAACCACAAACTGCGTGGAATAAATTTATGAACAAACACATCCGAGCTGTAGAAAAAAACTTAAGATGGAATTATTCTGCACACAAAACCGATCCACGACAATTCGAACCGTTAGAAACGTAGAACATGGAAAGAGCTTCGTTTTGATAGGTTGTGGCTCCCGTAACTCCAAACGAGCCAAAAGTTATGGCCGTTAGAAGAAACGGAAGAAAGCGACGGACCGCTCGCTGATCCGATTCGATGGTATTAGCAAAAGTATGCGATTTCCGCGAAAGGCACGAGCATGCTCACACGGTAGCACTCGATATTAAAGATATTATGGATCACAGAAGGAATAAATGAGGATATGTTACAAAAGCTTGTCTACTGAAGCTAAAGCGCAATACATGTTTTTTTTTACGACCGTTCCGTCTTTCTCGTTTTCCGTCCCTCATTGTTTTGGTCATATTCATCAACATGCGCGGTCTTTTTAACAATATTACAACACCACGAGAAAGTGACTTCAAGGAGAATATTAAACGCATTTGATACCTTAGAATTTCGAACAGCTGAGGGTGTTTTATATGATTACTTAGCCTGTAAGTAACCTACTTTTTCAGTCTGCGAATATCTTTTGGTTTCCTGTTTTATCCAATTTTAAATCCAATTTCAATCTTTTTAGCAGAATATTGTCGTGGCCTTTTTTGATCTTCGTATTTTTCTGATTTTTTGTCGTTCTTCTAGGTTTACATCGATTTAATCCGACTATTTAAACCACAAACTGCGTGGAATAAATTTATGAACAAAAACATCCGAGCTGTAGAAAAAACTTAAGATGGAATTATTCTGCACACAAAACCGACCCACGACAATTCGAACCGTTAGAAACGTAGAACATGGAAAGACATTCGTTTTGGTAGGTTGTGCCTCCCATAACTCCGAACGAGTCAAAAGTTATGGCCGTTAGAAGAAACGGAAGAAAGCGACGGACCGCTCGCTGATCCGATTCGACGGTATTGGCAAAAGTATTCGATCTCCGCGAAAGGCACGAACGTGCTCACACGGTAGCACTCGATATTAAAGATATTATGGATCATAGAAGGAATAAATGAGGATATGTAACAAAAGCTTGTCTACTGAAGCTAAAGCGCAATACATGTTTTTTTTTACGACCGTTCCGACTTCCTCGTTTTCCGTCCCTCATTGTTTTGGTCATATTCATCAACATGCGCGGCCTTTTTAACAATATTACGACACCACGACAAAGTGACTTCAAGCAGAATATTAAACGCATTTGATACCTTAGAATTTCGAACAGCTGAGAGTGTTTTATATGATTACTTGCCTGTAAGTAACCAACTTTTTCAGTCTGCGAATATCTTTCGGTTTCCAGTTTTATCCAATTTTAAATACATTTTCAATCTTTTTAGTGGAATATTGTCGTGGCCTTTTTTGATCTTCGTATATTTCTGATTTTTTGTCGTTCTCCTTGGTTTACATCGATTTAATCCGACTATTTAAACCACAAACTGCGTGGAATAAATTTATGAACAAAAACATCCGAGCTGTAGAAAAAACTTAAGATGGAATTATTCTGCACACAAAACCGATCCACGACAATTCGAACCGTTAGAAACGTAGAACATGGAAAGAGCTTCGTTTTGATAGGTTGTGGCTCCCGTAACTCCAAACGAGCCAAAAGTTATGGCCGTTAGAAGAAACGGAAGAAAGCGACGGACCGCTCGCTGATCCGATTCGATGGTATTAGCAAAAGTATGCGATTTCCGCGAAAGGCACGAGCATGCTCACACGGTAGCACTCGATATTAAAGATATTATGGATCACAGAAGGAATAAATGAGGATATGTTACAAAAGCTTGTCTACTGAAGCTAAAGCGCAATACATGTTTTTTTTTACGACCGTTCCGTCTTTCTCGTTTTCCGTCCCTCATTGTTTTGGTCATATTCATCAACATGCGCGGTCTTTTTAACAATATTACAACACCACGAGAAAGTGACTTCAAGGAGAATATTAAACGCATTTGATACCTTAGAATTTCGAACAGCTGAGGGTGTTTTATATGATTACTTAGCCTGTAAGTAACCTACTTTTTCAGTCTGCGAATATCTTTTGGTTTCCTGTTTTATCCAATTTTAAATCCAATTTCAATCTTTTTAGCAGAATATTGTCGTGGCCTTTTTTGATCTTCGTATTTTTCTGATTTTTTGTCGTTCTTCTAGGTTTACATCGATTTAATCCGACTATTTAAACCACAAACTGCGTGGAATAAATTTATGAACAAAAACATCCGAGCTGTAGAAAAAACTTAAGATGGAATTATTCTGCACACAAAACCGACCCACGACAATTCGAACCGTTAGAAACGTAGAACATGGAAAGACATTCGTTTTGGTAGGTTGTGCCTCCCATAACTCCGAACGAGTCAAAAGTTATGGCCGTTAGAAGAAACGGAAGAAAGCGACGGACCGCTCGCTGATCCGATTCGACGGTATTGGCAAAAGTATTCGATCTCCGCGAAAGGCACGAACGTGCTCACACGGTAGCACTCGATATTAAAGATATTATGGATCATAGAAGGAATAAATGAGGATATGTAACAAAAGCTTGTCTACTGAAGCTAAAGCGCAATACATGTTTTTTTTTACGACCGTTCCGACTTCCTCGTTTTCCGTCCCTCATTGTTTTGGTCATATTCATCAACATGCGCGGCCTTTTTAACAATATTACGACACCACGACAAAGTGACTTCAAGCAGAATATTAAACGCATTTGATACCTTAGAATTTCGAACAGCTGAGAGTGTTTTATATGATTACTTGCCTGTAAGTAACCAACTTTTTCAGTCTGCGAATATCTTTCGGTTTCCAGTTTTATCCAATTTTAAATACATTTTCAATCTTTTTAGTGGAATATTGTCGTGGCCTTTTTTGATCTTCGTATATTTCTGATTTTTTGTCGTTCTCCTTGGTTTACATCGATTTAATCCGACTATTTAAACCACAAACTGCGTGGAATAAATTTATGAACAAAAACATCCGAGCTGTAGAAAAAACTTAAGATGGAATTATTCTGCACACAAAACCGATCCACGACAATTCGAACCGTTAGAAACGTAGAACATGGAAAGAGCTTCGTTTTGATAGGTTGTGGCTCCCGTAACTCCAAACGAGCCAAAAGTTATGGCCGTTAGAAGAAACGGAAGAAAGCGACGGACCGCTCGCTGATCCGATTCGATGGTATTAGCAAAAGTATGCGATTTCCGCGAAAGGCACGAGCATGCTCACACGGTAGCACTCGATATTAAAGATATTATGGATCACAGAAGGAATAAATGAGGATATGTTACAAAAGCTTGTCTACTGAAGCTAAAGCGCAATACATGTTTTTTTTTACGACCGTTCCGTCTTTCTCGTTTTCCGTCCCTCATTGTTTTGGTCATATTCATCAACATGCGCGGTCTTTTTAACAATATTACAACACCACGAGAAAGTGACTTCAAGGAGAATATTAAACGCATTTGATACCTTAGAATTTCGAACAGCTGAGGGTGTTTTATATGATTACTTAGCCTGTAAGTAACCTACTTTTTCAGTCTGCGAATATCTTTTGGTTTCCTGTTTTATCCAATTTTAAATCCAATTTCAATCTTTTTAGCAGAATATTGTCGTGGCCTTTTTTGATCTTCGTATTTTTCTGATTTTTTGTCGTTCTTCTAGGTTTACATCGATTTAATCCGACTATTTAAACCACAAACTGCGTGGAATAAATTTATGAACAAAAACATCCGAGCTGTAGAAAAAACTTAAGATGGAATTATTCTGCACACAAAACCGACCCACGACAATTCGAACCGTTAGAAACGTAGAACATGGAAAGACATTCGTTTTGGTAGGTTGTGCCTCCCATAACTCCGAACGAGTCAAAAGTTATGGCCGTTAGAAGAAACGGAAGAAAGCGACGGACCGCTCGCTGATCCGATTCGACGGTATTGGCAAAAGTATTCGATCTCCGCGAAAGGCACGAACGTGCTCACACGGTAGCACTCGATATTAAAGATATTATGGATCATAGAAGGAATAAATGAGGATATGTAACAAAAGCTTGTCTACTGAAGCTAAAGCGCAATACATGTTTTTTTTTACGACCGTTCCGACTTCCTCGTTTTCCGTCCCTCATTGTTTTGGTCATATTCATCAACATGCGCGGCCTTTTTAACAATATTACGACACCACGACAAAGTGACTTCAAGCAGAATATTAAACGCATTTGATACCTTAGAATTTCGAACAGCTGAGAGTGTTTTATATGATTACTTGCCTGTAAGTAACCAACTTTTTCAGTCTGCGAATATCTTTCGGTTTCCAGTTTTATCCAATTTTAAATACATTTTCAATCTTTTTAGTGGAATATTGTCGTGGCCTTTTTTGATCTTCGTATATTTCTGATTTTTTGTCGTTCTCCTTGGTTTACATCGATTTAATCCGACTATTTAAACCACAAACTGCGTGGAATAAATTTATGAACAAAAACATCCGAGCTGTAGAAAAAACTTAAGATGGAATTATTCTGCACACAAAACCGATCCACGACAATTCGAACCGTTAGAAACGTAGAACATGGAAAGAGCTTCGTTTTGATAGGTTGTGGCTCCCGTAACTCCAAACGAGCCAAAAGTTATGGCCGTTAGAAGAAACGGAAGAAAGCGACGGACCGCTCGCTGATCCGATTCGATGGTATTAGCAAAAGTATGCGATTTCCGCGAAAGGCACGAGCATGCTCACACGGTAGCACTCGATATTAAAGATATTATGGATCACAGAAGGAATAAATGAGGATATGTTACAAAAGCTTGTCTACTGAAGCTAAAGCGCAATACATGTTTTTTTTTACGACCGTTCCGTCTTTCTCGTTTTCCGTCCCTCATTGTTTTGGTCATATTCATCAACATGCGCGGTCTTTTTAACAATATTACAGCACCACGACAAAGTGACTTCAAGGAGAATATTAAACGCATTTGATACCTTAGAATTTCGAACAGCTGAGGGTGTTTTATATGATTACTTAGCCTGTAAGTAACCTACTTTTTCAGTCTGCGAATATCTTTCGGTTTCCTGTTTTATCCAATTTTAAATCCAATTTCAATCTTTTTAGCAGAATATTGTCGTGGCCTTTTTTGATCTTCGTATTTTTCTGATTTTTTGTCGTTCTTCTAGGTTTACATCGATTTAATCCGACTATTTAAACCACAAACTGCGTGGAATAAATTTATGAACAAAAACATCCGAGCTGTAGAAAAAACTTAAGATGGAATTATTCTGCACACAAAACCGACCCACGACAATTCGAACCGTTAGAAACGTAGAACATGGAAAGACATTCGTTTTGGTAGGTTGTGCCTCCCGTAACTCCGAACGAGTCAAAAGTTATGGCCGTTAGAAGAAACGGAAGAAAGCGACGGACCGCTCGCTGATCCGTTTCGACGGTATTGGCAAAAGTATTCGATCTCCGCGAAAGGCACGAGCATGCTCACACGGTAGCACTCGATATTAAAGATATTATGGATCATAGAAGGAATAAATGAGGATATGTAACAAAAGCTTGTCTACTGAAGCTAAAGCGCAATACATGTTTTTTTTTACGACCGTTCCGTCTTCCTCGTTTTCCGTACCTCATTGTTTTGCTCATATTCATCAACATGCGCGGTCTTTTTAACAATATTGCGACACCACGACAAAGTGACTTCAAGGAGAATATTAAACGCATTTGATACCTTAGAATTTCGAACAGCTGAGGGTGTTTTATACTATTACTTAGCCTGTAAGTATCCTACGTTTTCTGTCTGCGAATATCTTTCGGTTTCCTGTTTTATCCAATTTGAAATCCAATTTCAATCTTTTTAGCGGAATATTATCGTGGCCTTTTTTGATCTTCGTATTTTTCTGATTTTTTGTCGTTCTTCTAGGTTTACATCGATTTAATCCGACTATTTAAACCACAAACTGCGCGGAATAAATTTATGAACAAAAACATCCGAGCTGTAGAAAAAACTTAAGATGGAATTATTCTGCACACAAAACCAATCCACGACAATTCGAACCATTAGAAACGTAGAACATGGAAAGAGCTTCATTTTAATAGATTGTGGCTCCCGTAACTCCAAACGAGTCAAAAGTTATGGCCGTTAGAAGAAACGGAAGAAAGCGACGGACCGCTCGCTGATCCGATTCGACGGTATTGGCAAAAGTATTCGATCTCCGCGAAAGGCACGAGCATGCTCACACGGTAGCATTCGATAATAAAGATATTATGTATCACAAAAGGAATAAATGAGGATATGAAACAAAAGCTTGTCTACTGAAGCTAAAGCGCAATACATGTTTTTTTTTACGACCGTTCCGTCTTCCTCGTTTTCCGTACCTCATTGTTTTGCTCATATTCATCAACAAGCGCGGTCTTTTTAACAATATTACGACACCACGACAAAGTGACTTCAAAGAGAATATTAAACGCATTTGATACCTTAGAATTTCGAACAACTGACGGTGTTTTATATTATTACTTATCCTGTAAGTAACCTACTTTTTCTGTCTGCGAATATCTTTCGGTGTCCTGTTTTATCTAATTTTAAATCCAATTTCAATCTTTTTAGCGGAATATTGTCGTGGCCTTTTTTGATCTTCGTATTTTTCTGATTTTTTGTCGTTCTTCTAGGTTTACATCGATTTAATCCGAGTATTTAAACCACAAACTGCGTGGAATAAATTTATGAACAAAAACACCCGAGCCGTAGAAAAAACTTAAGATGGAATTATTCTGCACACAAAACCGATCCACGACAATTTGAACCGTTGGAAACGTAGAACATGGAAAGAGCTTCGTTTTGATTGGTTGTGGCTCCCGTAACTCTAAACGAGTCAAAAGTTATGGCCGTTAGAAGAAACGGAAGAAAGCGACGGACCGCTCGCTGATCCGATTCGACGGTTTTGGCAAAAGCATTCGATCTCCGCGAAAGGCACGAGCATGCTCACACGGTAGCACTCGATATTAAAGATATTATGGATCACAGAAGGAATAAATGAGGATATGGAACAAAAGCTTGTCTACTGAAGCTAAAGCGCAATACATGTTTTTTTTACGACGTTCCGTCTTCCCCGTTTTCCGTCCCTCAATGTTTTGGTCATATTCATCAACATGCGCGGTCTTTTTAACAATATTACAACACCACGACAAAGTGACTTCAAGGAGAATATTAAACGCATTTGATACCTTAGAATTTCGAACAGTTGAGGGTGTTTTATATGATTACTTGCCTGTAAGTAACCAACTTTTTCAGTCTGTGAATATCTTTCGGTTTCCAGTTTTATCCAATTTTAAATACAATTTCAATCTTTTTAGCGGAATATTGTCGTGGCCTTTTTTGATCTACGTATTTTTATGATTTTTTGTCGTTCTTCTTGGTTTACATCGATTTAATCCGACTATTTAAACCACAAACTCCGCGGAATAAATTTATGAACAAAAGCATCCGAGCTGTAGAAAAAACATAAGGTGGAATTACTCTGGACACAAAACCGATCCATGACAATTCGAACAGTTAGAAACGTAGAACATGGAAAGAGCTTCGTTTTGATAGGTTGTGGCTCCCGTAACTCCAAACGAGCCAAAAGTTATGGCCGTTAGAAGAAACGGAAGAACGCGACGGACCGCTCGCTGATCCGATTCGACGATATTGGCAAAAGTGTTCGATCTCCGCGAAAGGCACGAGCATGCTCACACGGTAGCACTCGATATTAAAGATATTATGGATCAAAGAAGGAATAAATGAGGATATGTAACAAAAGCTTGTCTACTGAAGCTAAAGCGCGATACATGTTTTTTTTACGACCGTTCCGCCTTCCTCGTTTTCCGTCCCTCATTGTTTTGGTAATATTCATCAACATGCGCGGTTTTTTAACAATATTACAACACCACGACAAAGTGACTTCAAGGAGAATATTAAACGCATTTGATACCTTAGAATTTCGAACAGCTGAGGGTGTTTTATATGATTACTTGCCTGTAAGTAACCAACTTTTTCAGTCTGCGAATATCTTTCGGTTTCCAGTTTTATCCCATTTTAAATACAATTTCAATCTTTTTAGTGGAATATTGTCGTGGCCTTTTTGATCTTCGTATATTTCTGATTTTTTGTCGTTCTCCTTGGTTTACATCGATTTAATCCGACTATTTAAACCACAAACTCCGCGGAATAAATTTATGAACAAAAGCATCCGAGCTGTAGAAAAAACATAAGGTGGAATTACTCTGGACACAAAACCGATCCATGACAATTCGAACAGTTAGAAACGTAGAACATGGAAAGAGCTTCGTTTTGATAGGTTGTGGCTCCCGTAACTCCAAACGAGCCAAAAGTTATGGCCGTTAGAAGAAACGGAAGAAAGCGACGGACCGCTCGCTGATCCGATTCGATGGTATTGGCAAAAGTATGCGATTTCCGCGAAAGGCACGAGCATGCTCACACGGTAGCACTCGATATTAAAGATATTATGGATCACAGAAGGAATAAATGAGGATATGTTACAAAAGCTTGTCTACTGAAGCTAAAGCGCAATACATGTTTTTTTTTACGACCGTTCCGTCTTTCTCGTTTTCCGTCCCTCATTGTTTTGGCCATATTCATCAACATGCGCGGTCTTTTTAACAATATTACAACACCACGACAAAGTGACTTCAAGGAGAATATTAAACGCATTTGATACCTTAGAATTTCGAACAGCTGAGGGTGTTTTATATGATTACTTAGCCTATAAGTAGCCTACTTTTTCAATCTGCGAATATCTTTCGGTTTCCTGTTTTATCCAATTTTAAATCCAATTTCAATCTTTTTAGCAGAATATTGTCGTGGCCTTTTTTGATCTTCGTATTTTTCTGATTTTTTGCAGTTCTTCTAGGTTTACATCGATTTAATCCGACTATTTAAACCACAAACTGCGTGGAATAAATTTATGAACAAAAACATCCGAGCTGTAGAAAAAACTTAAGATGGAATTATTCTGCACACAAAACCGACCCACGACAATTCGAACCGTTAGAAACGTAGAACATGGAAAGAGCTTCGTTTTGGTAGGTTGTGGCTCCCGTAACTCCGAACGAGTCAAAAGTTATGGCCGTTAGAAGAAACGGAAGAAAGCGACGGACCGCTCGCTGATCCGATTCGACGGTATTGGCAAAAGAATTCGATCTTTGCGAAAGGCACGAGCATGCTCACACGGTAGCACTCGATATTAAAGATATTATGGATCACATAAGGAATAAATGAGGATATGGAACAAAAGCTTGTCTACTGAAGCTAAAGCGCAATACATGTTTTTTTTTACGACCGTTCCGTCTTCCTTGTTTTCCGTCCCTCATTGTTTTGGTCATATTCATCAACGTGCGCGGTCTTGTTAACAATATTACAACACCACGACAAAGTGACTTCAAGGAGAGCATTAAGCGCATTTGATACCTTAGAATTTCGAACAGCTGAGGGTGTTTATATGATTAATTAGCCTATAAATAACCTACTTTTTCAGTCTGCGAATATCTTTCGGTTTTCTGTTTTATCCAATTTTAAATCCAATTTCAATCATTTTAGCGGAATATTGTCGTGGCCTTTTTTGATCTTCATATTTTTCTGATTTTTTGTCGTTCTTCTAGGTTTACGTCGATTTAATCTGACTATTTAAACCACAAACTGCGTGGAATAAATTTATGAACAAAAACATCCGAGCTGTAGAATACACTTAAGGTGGAATTACTCTGCACACAAAACCGATCCATGACAATTCGAACCGTTAGAAACGTAGAACATGGAAAGAGCTTCGTTTTGATAGGTTGTGGCTCCCGTAACTCCAAGCGAGTCAAAAGTTATGGCCGTTAGAAGAAACGGAAGAAAGCGACGGACCGCTCGCTGATCCGATTCGACGGTTTTGGCGAAAGTATTCGATCTCCACGAAAGGCACGAGCATGCTCACACGGTAGAACTCGATATTAAATATATTATGGATCACAGAAGGAATAAATGAGGATATGGAACAAAAGCTTGTCTACTGAAGCTAAAGCGCAATACATGTTTTTTTTTACGACCGTTCCGACTTCCTCGTTTTCCGTCCCTCATTGTTTTGGTCATATTCATCAACATGCGCGGTCTTTTTAACAATATTACAACGCCACGACAATGTGACTTCAAGGAGAATATTAAACGCATTTGATACCTTAGAATTTCGAACAACTGAGAGTGTTTTATATGATTACTTGCCTGTAAGTAACCAACTTTTTCAGTCTGCGAATATCTTTCGGTTTCCAGTTTTATCCAATTTTAAATACAATTTCCATCTTTTTAGTGGAATATTGTCGTGGCCTTTTTTGATCTTCGTATATTTCTGATTTTTTGTCGTTCTCCTTGGTTTACATCGATTTAATCCGACTATTTAAACCACAAACTGCGTGGAATAAATTTATGAACAAAAACATCCGAGCTGTAGAAAAAACTTAAAATGGAATTATTCTGCACACAAAACCGATCCACGACAATTCGAACCGTTAGAAACGTAGAACATGGAAAGAGCTTCGTTTTGATAGGTTGTGGCTCCCGTAACTCCAAACGAGCCAAAAGTTATGGCCGTTAGAAGAAACGGAAGAAAGCGACGGACCACTCGCTGATCCGATTCGATGGTATTGGCAAAAGTATGCGATTTCCGCGAAAGGCACGAGCATGCTCACACGGTAGCACTCGATATTAAAGATATTATGGATCACAGAAGGAATAAATGAGGATATGTTACAAAAGCTTGTCTACTGAAGCTAAAGCGCAATACATGTTTTTTTTTACGACCGTTCCGTCTTTCTCGTTTTCCGTCCCTCATTGTTTTGGTCATATTCATCAACATGCGCGGTCTTTTTAACAATATTACAACACCACGAAAAAGTGACTTCAAGGAGAATATTAAACGCATTTGATACCTTAGAATTTCGAACAGCTGAGGGTGTTTTATATGATTACTTAGCCTATAAGTAACCTACTTTTTCAATCTGCGAATATCTTTCGGTTTCCTGTTTTATCTAATTTTAAATCCAATTTCAATCTTTTTAGCGGAATATTGTCGTGGCCTTTTTTGATCTTCGTATTTTTCTGATTTTTTGTCATTCTTCTAGGTTTACATCGATTTAATCCGACTATTTAAACCACAAACTGCGTGGAATAAATTTATGAACAAAAACATCCAAGCTGTAGAAAAAATTTAAGATGGAATTATTCTGCACACAAAACCGACCCACGACAATTCGAACCGTTAGAAACGTAGAACATGGAAAGGGCTTCGTTTTGGTAGGTTGTGGCTCCCGTAACTCCGAACGAGTCAAAAGTTATGGCCGTTAGAAGAAACGGAAGAAAGCGACGGACCGCTCGCTGATCCGATTCGACGGTATTGGCAAAAGTATTCGATCTTCGCGAAAGGCACGAGCATGCTCACACGGTAGCACTCGATATTAAAGATATTATGGATCACAGAAGGAATAAATGAGGATATGTAACAAAAGCTTGTCTACTGAAGCTAAAGCGCAATACATGTTTTTTTTTACGACCGTTCCGTCTTCCTCGTTTTCCGTACCTCATTGTTTTGCTCATATTCATCAACATGCGCGGTCTTTTTAACAATATTGCGACACCACGACAAAGTGACTTCAAGGAGAATATTAAACGCATTTGATACCTTAGAATTTCGAACAGCTGAGGGTGTTTTATACTATTACTTAGCCTGTAAGTAACCTACGTTTTCTGTCTGCGAATATCTTTCGGTTTCCTGTTTTATCCAATTTGAAATCCAATTTCAATCTTTTTAGCGGAATATTATCGTGGCCTTTTTTGATCTTCGCATTTTTCTGATTTTTTGTCGTTCTTCTAGGTTTACATCGATTTAATCCGACTATTTAAACCACAAACTGCGCGGAATAAATTTATGAACAAAAACATCCGAGCTGTAGAAAAAACTTAAGATGGAATTATTCTACACACAAAACCAATGCATGACAATTCGAACCATTAGAAACGTAGAACATGGAAAGAGCTTCATTTTAATAGGTTGTGGCTCCCGTAACTCCCAACTAGTCAAAAGTTATTGCCGTTAGAAGAAACGGAAGAAAGCGACGGACCGCTCGCTGATCCGATTCGACGGTATTGGCAAATGTATTCGATCTCCGCGAAAGGCACGAGCATGCTCACACGGTAGCACTCGATATTAAAGATATTATGGATCACAGAAGGAATAAATGAGGATATGAAACAAAATCTTGTCTACTGAAGCTAAAGCGCAATACATGTTTTTTTTTACGACCGTTCCGTCTTCCTCGTTTTCCGTACCTCATTGTTTTGCTCATATTCATCAACATGCGCGGTCTTGTTAACAATATTACAACACCACGACAAAGTGACTTCAAGGAGAGTATTAAGCGCATTTGGTACCTTAGAATTTCGAACAGCTGAGGGTGTTTATATGATTACTTAGCCTATAAATAACCTTCTTTTTCAGTCTGCGAATATCTTTCGGTTTTCTATTTTATCCAATTTTAAATCCAATTTCAATAATTTTAGCGGAATATTGTCGTGGCCTTTTTTGATCTTCATATTTTTCTGATTTTTTGTCGTTCTTCTAGGTTTACGTCGATTTAATCTGACTATTTAAACCACAAACTGCGTGGAATAAATTTATGAACAAAAACATCCGAGCTGTAGAATACACTTAAGGTGGAATTACTCTGCACACAAAATCGATTAATGACAATTCGAACCGTTAGAAACGTAGAACATGGAAAGAGCTTCGTTTTGATAGGTTGTGGCTCCCGTAACTCCAAGCGAGTCAAAAGTTATGGCCGTTAGAAGAAACGGAAGAAAGCGACGGACCGCTCGCTGATCCGATTCGCCGGTTTTGGCAAAAGTATTCGATCTCCGCGAAAGGCACGAGCATGCTCACACGGTAGAACTCGATATTAAAGGTATTATGGATCACAGAAGGAATAAATGAGGATATGGAACAAAAGCTTGTCTACTGAAGCTAAAGCGCAATACATGTTTTTTTTTACGACCGTTCCGTCTTCCTCGTTTTCCGTCCCTCATTGTTTTGGTCATATTCATCAACATGCGTGGTCTTTTTAACAATATTACAACACCACGACAAAGTGACTTCAAGGAGAATATTAAAGGCATTTGATACCTTAGAATTTCGAACAGCTGAGGGTGTTTTATATGATTACTTGGCCTATAAGTAACCTACTTTTTCAGTCTGCGAATATCTTTCGGTTTCCTGTTTTATCCAATTTTAAATCCAATTTCAATCTTTTTAGCGGAATATTATCGTGGCCTTTTTCGATCTTCGTATTTTTCTGATTTTTTTATCGTTCTTCTAGGTTTACATCGATTTAATCCGACTATTTAAACCACAAACTGCGTGGATAAATTTATGAACAAAAGCATCCAGGCTGTAGAAAAACTTAAGATGGAATTATTCTGCACACTACACCGATCCATGACAATTCGAACCGTTAGAAACGTAGAACATGGAAAGAGCTTCGTTTTGATAGGTTGTGGCTCCCGTAACTCCAAACGAGTCAAAAGTTATGGCCGTTAGAAGAAACGGAAGAAAGCGACGGACCGCTCGCAGATCCGTTTCGACGGTTTTGGCAAAAGTATTCGATCTCCGCGAAAGGCACGAGCATGCTCACACGGTAGAACTCGATATTAAAGGTATTATGGATCACAGAAGGAATAAATGAGGATATGGAACAAAAGCTTGTCTACTGAAGCTAAAGCGCAATACATGTTTTTTTTACGACGTTCCGTCTTCCTCGTTTTCCTTCCCTCAATGTTTTGGTCATATTCATCAACATGCGCGGTCTTTTTAACAATATTACAACACCACGACAAAGTGACTTCAAGGAGAATATTAAACGCATTTGATACCTTAGAATTTCGAACCGCTGAGGGTGTTTTATATGATTACTTGGCCTATAAGTAACCTACTTTTTCAGTCTGCGAATATCTTTCGGTTTCCTGTTTTATCCAATTTTAAATCCAGTTTCAATCTTTTTAGCGGAATATTGTCTTCGCCTTTTTTGATCTTTGTATTTTTCTGATTTTTTGTCTTTCTTCTAGGTTTACATCGATTTAATCCGACTATTTAAACCACAAACAGCGTGGAATAAATTTATGAACAAAAACATCTAGGCTGTAGAAAAAACTTATGATGGAATTATTCTGCACACAAAACCGATCCATGACAATTCTAACCATTAGAAACGTAGAACATGGAAAGAGCTTTGTTTTGATAGGTTGTGGCTCCCGTAACTCTAAACGAGTCAAGAGTTATGGCCGTTATAAGAAACGGAAGAAAGCGACGGACCGCTCGCTGATCCGATTCGACGGTTTTGGCAAAAGCATTCGATCTCCGCGAAAGGCACGAGCATGCTCACACGGTAGCACTCGATATTAAAGATATTATGGATCACAGAAGGAATAAATGAGGATATGGAACAAAAGCTTGTCTACTGAAGCTAAAGCGCAATACATGTTTTTTTTACGACGTTCCGTCTTCCTCGTTTTCCGTCCCTCAATGTTTTGGTCATATTCATCAACATGCGCGGTCTTTTTAACAATATTACAACACCACGACAAAGTGACTTCAAGGAGAATATTAAACGCATTTGATACCTTAGAATTTCGAACCGCTGAGGGTGTTTTATATGATTACTTGGCCTATAAGTAACCTACTTTTTCAGTTTGCGAATATCTTTCGGTTTCCTATTTTATCCAATTTTAAATCCAGTTTCAATCTTTTTAGCGGAATATTGTCTTCGCCTTTTTTGATCTTCGTATTTTTCTGATTTTTTGTCTTTCTTCTAGGTTTACATCGATTTAATCCGACTATTTAAACCACAAACAGCGTGGAATAAATTTATGAACAAAAACATCTAGGCTGTAGAAAAAACTTATGATGGAATTATTCTGCACACAAAACCGATCCATGACAATTCTAACCGTTAGAAACGTAGAACATGGAAAGAGCTTTGTTTTGATAGGTTGTGGCTCCCGTAACTCTAAACGAGTCAAAAGTTATGGCCGTTAGAAGAAACGGAAGAAAGCGACGGACCGCTCGCTGATCCGATTCGACGGTTTTGGCAAAAGCATTCGATCTCCGCGAAAGGCACGAGCATGCTCACACGGTAGCACTCGATATTAAAGATATTATGGATCACAGAAGGAATAAATGAGGATATGGAACAAAAGCTTTTCTACTGAACCTAAAGCGCAATACATGTTTTTTTTTACGACCGTTCTGTCTTCCTCGTTTTCCGTCCCTCATTGTTTTGGTCATATTCATCAACATGCGCGGTCTTTTTAACAATATTACAACACCACGAAAAAATGACTTCAAGGAGAATATTAAACGCATTTGATACCTTAGAATTTCGAACAGCTGAGGGTGTTTTATATGATTACTTAGCCTGTAAGTAACCTACTTTTTCTGTCTGCGAATATCTTTCAGTTTCCTGTTTTGTCCAATTTTAAATCCAATTTCGATCTTTTTGGCGGAATATTGTCGTGGCCTTTTTTGATCTTCGTATTTTTCTGATTTTTTGTCGTTCTTCTAGGTTTACATCGATTTAATCCGACTATTTAAACCACAAACTGCGTGGAATAAATTTATGAACAAAAACATCCACGCTGTAGAAAAAACTTAGGATGGAATTACTCTGCACACAAAACCGATCCATGACAATTCGAACCATTAGAAACGTAGAACATGGAAAGAGCTTCGTTTTGATAGCTTGTGGCTACCGTAACTCCGAACGAGTCAAAAGTTATGGCCGTTAGAAGAAACGGAAGAAAGCGACGGACCGCTCGCTGATCCGATTCGACGGTATTGGCAAAAGTATTCGATCTTCGCGAAAGGCACGAGCATGCTCACACGGTAGCACTCGATATTAAAGATATTATGGATCACAGAAGGAATAAATGAGGATATGTAACAAAAGCTTGTCTACTGAAGCTAAAGCGCAATACATGTTTTTTTTTACGACCGTTCCGTCTTCCTCGTTTTCCGTACCTCATTGTTTTGCTCATATTCATCAACATGCGCGGCCTTTTTAACAATATTGCGACACCACGACAAAGTGACTTCAAGGAGAATATTAAACGCATTTGATACCTTAGAATTTCGAACAGCTGAGGGTGTTTTATACTATTACTTAGCCTGTAAGTAACCTACGTTTTCTGTCTGCGAATATCTTTCGGTTTCCTGTTTTATCCAATTTGAAATCCAATTTCAATCTTTTTAGCGGAATATTATCGTGGCCTTTTTTGATCTTCGCATTTTTCTGATTTTTTGTCGTTCTTCTAGGTTTACATCGATTTAATCCGACTATTTAAACCACAAACTGCGCGGAATAAATTTATGAACAAAAACATCCGAGCTGTAGAAAAAACTTAAGATGGAATTATTCTACACACAAAACCAATGCATGACAATTCGAACCATTAGAAACGTAGAACATGGAAAGAGCTTCATTTTAATAGGTTGTGGCTCCCGTAACTCCCAACTAGTCAAAAGTTATTGCCGTTAGAAGAAACGGAAGAAAGCGACGGACCGCTCGCTGATCCGATTCGACGGTATTGGCAAATGTATTCGATCTCCGCGAAAGGCACGAGCATGCTCACACGGTAGCACTCGATATTAAAGATATTATGGATCACAGAAGGAATAAATGAGGATATGAAACAAAATCTTGTCTACTGAAGCTAAAGCGCAATACATGTTTTTTTTTACGACCGTTCCGTCTTCCTCGTTTTCCGTACCTCATTGTTTTGCTCATATTCATCAACATGCGCGGTCTTGTTAACAATATTACAACACCACGACAAAGTGACTTCAAGGAGAGTATTAAGCGCATTTGGTACCTTAGAATTTCGAACAGCTGAGGGTGTTTATATGATTACTTAGCCTATAAATAACCTTCTTTTTCAGTCTGCGAATATCTTTCGGTTTTCTATTTTATCCAATTTTAAATCCAATTTCAATAATTTTAGCGGAATATTGTCGTGGCCTTTTTTGATCTTCATATTTTTCTGATTTTTTGTCGTTCTTCTAGGTTTACGTCGATTTAATCTGACTATTTAAACCACAAACTGCGTGGAATAAATTTATGAACAAAAACATCCGAGCTGTAGAATACACTTAAGGTGGAATTACTCTGCACACAAAATCGATTAATGACAATTCGAACCGTTAGAAACGTAGAACATGGAAAGAGCTTCGTTTTGATAGGTTGTGGCTCCCGTAACTCCAAGCGAGTCAAAAGTTATGGCCGTTAGAAGAAACGGAAGAAAGCGACGGACCGCTCGCTGATCCGATTCGACGGTTTTGGCAAAAGTATTCGATCTCCGCGAAAGGCACGAGCATGCTCACACGGTAGAACTCGATATTAAAGGTATTATGGATCACAGAAGGAATAAATGAGGATATGGAACAAAAGCTTGTCTACTGAAGCTAAAGCGCAATACATGTTTTTTTTTACGACCGTTCCGTCTTCCTCGTTTTCCGTCCCTCATTGTTTTGGTCATATTCATCAACATGCGTGGTCTTTTTAACAATATTACAACACCACGACAAAGTGACTTCAAGGAGAATATTAAAGGCATTTGATACCTTAGAATTTCGAACAGCTGAGGGTGTTTTATATGATTACTTGGCCTATAAGTAACCTACTTTTTCAGTCTGCGAATATCTTTCGGTTTCCTGTTTTATCCAATTTTAAATCCAATTTCAATCTTTTTAGCGGAATATTATCGTGGCCTTTTTCGATCTTCGTATTTTTCTGATTTTTTTATCGTTCTTCTAGGTTTACATCGATTTAATCCGACTATTTAAACCACAAACTGCGTGGATAAATTTATGAACAAAAGCATCCAGGCTGTAGAAAAACTTAAGATGGAATTATTCTGCACACTACACCGATCCATGACAATTCGAACCGTTAGAAACGTAGAACATGGAAAGAGCTTCGTTTTGATAGGTTGTGGCTCCCGTAACTCCAAACGAGTCAAAAGTTATGGCCGTTAGAAGAAACGGAAGAAAGCGACGGACCGCTCGCAGATCCGTTTCGACGGTTTTGGCAAAAGTATTCGATCTCCGCGAAAGGCACGAGCATGCTCACACGGTAGAACTCGATATTAAAGGTATTATGGATCACAGAAGGAATAAATGAGGATATGGAACAAAAGCTTGTCTACTGAAGCTAAAGCGCAATACATGTTTTTTTTACGACGTTCCGTCTTCCTCGTTTTCCTTCCCTCAATGTTTTGGTCATATTCATCAACATGCGCGGTCTTTTTAACAATATTACAACACCACGACAAAGTGACTTCAAGGAGAATATTAAACGCATTTGATACCTTAGAATTTCGAACCGCTGAGGGTGTTTTATATGATTACTTGGCCTATAAGTAACCTACTTTTTCAGTCTGCGAATATCTTTCGGTTTCCTATTTTATCCAATTTTAAATCCAGTTTCAATCTTTTTAGCGGAATATTGTCTTCGCCTTTTTTGATCTTTGTATTTTTCTGATTTTTTGTCTTTCTTCTAGGTTTACATCGATTTAATCCGACTATTTAAACCACAAACAGCGTGGAATAAATTTATGAACAAAAACATCTAGGCTGTAGAAAAAACTTATGATGGAATTATTCTGCACACAAAACCGATCCATGACAATTCTAACCATTAGAAACGTAGAACATGGAAAGAGCTTTGTTTTGATAGGTTGTGGCTCCCGTAACTCTAAACGAGTCAAGAGTTATGGCCGTTATAAGAAACGGAAGAAAGCGACGGACCGCTCGCTGATCCGATTCGACGGTTTTGGCAAAAGCATTCGATCTCCGCGAAAGGCACGAGCATGCTCACACGGTAGCACTCGATATTAAAGATATTATGGATCACAGAAGGAATAAATGAGGATATGGAACAAAAGCTTGTCTACTGAAGCTAAAGCGCAATACATGTTTTTTTTACGACGTTCCGTCTTCCTCGTTTTCCGTCCCTCAATGTTTTGGTCATATTCATCAACATGCGCGGTCTTTTTAACAATATTACAACACCACGACAAAGTGACTTCAAGGAGAATATTAAACGCATTTGATACCTTAGAATTTCGAACCGCTGAGGGTGTTTTATATGATTACTTGGCCTATAAGTAACCTACTTTTTCAGTCTGCGAATATCTTTCGGTTTCCTGTTTTATCCAATTTTAAATCCAGTTTCAATCTTTTTAGCGGAATATTGTCTTCGCCTTTTTTGATCTTCGTATTTTTCTGATTTTTTGTCTTTCTTCTAGGTTTACATCGATTTAATCCGACTATTTAAACCACAAACAGCGTGGAATAAATTTATGAACAAAAACATCTAGGCTATAGAAAAAACTTATGATGGAATTATTCTGCACACAAAACCGATCCATGACAATTCTAACCGTTAGAAACGTAGAACATGGAAAGAGCTTTGTTTTGATAGGTTGTGGCTCCCGTAACTCTAAACGAGTCAAAAGTTATGGCCGTTAGAAGAAACGGAAGAAAGCGACGGACCGCTCGCTGATCCGATTCGACGGTTTTGGCAAAAGCATTCGATCTCCGCGAAAGGCACGAGCATGCTCACACGGTAGCACTCGATATTAAAGATATTATGGATCACAGAAGGAATAAATGAGGATATGGAACAAAAGCTTTTCTACTGAAGCTAAAGCGCAATACATGTTTTTTTTTACGACCGTTCTGTCTTCCTCGTTTTCCGTCCCTCATTGTTTTGGTCATATTCATCAACATGCGCGGTCTTTTTAACAATATTACAACACCACGAAAAAATGACTTCAAGGAGAATATTAAACGCATTTGATACCTTAGAATTTCGAACAGCTGAGGGTGTTTTATATGATTACTTAGCCTGTAAGTAACCTACTTTTTCTGTCTGCGAATATCTTTCAGTTTCCTGTTTTGTCCAATTTTAAATCCAATTTCAATCTTTTTGGCGGAATATTGTCGTGGCCTTTTTTGATCTTCGTATTTTTCTGATTTTTTGTCGTTCTTCTAGGTTTACATCGATTTAATCCGACTATTTAAACCACAAACTGCGTGGAATAAATTTATGAACAAAAACATCCACGCTGTAGAAAAAACTTAGGATGGAATTACTCTGCACACAAAACCGATCCATGACAATTCGAACCATTAGAAACGTAGAACATGGAAAGAGCTTCGTTTTGATAGCTTGTGGCTACCGTAACTCCAAACGAGTCAAATGTTATGGCCGTTAGAAGAAACGGAAGAAAGCGACGGACCGCTCGCGGATCCGATTCGACGGTATTGGCAAAAGTATTCGATCTCCGCGAAAGGCACGAGCATGCTCACACTGTAGCACTCGATATTAAAGATATTATGGATCACAGAAGGAATAAATGAGGATATGTAACAAAAGCTTGTCTACTGAAGCTAAAGCGCAATACATGTTTTTTTTACGACCGTTCCGTCTTCCTCGTTTTCCGTACCTCATTGTTTTGCTCATATTCATCAACATGCGCGGCCTTTTTAACAATATTACGACACCACGACAAAGTGACTTCAAGCAGAATATTAAACGCATTTGATACCTTAGAATTTCGAACAGCTGAGGGTGTTTTATATGATTACTTAGCCTGTAAGTAACCTACTTTCTCTGTCTGCGAATATCTTACGGTTTCCTGTTTTATCCAATTTTAAATCCAATTTCAATCTTTTTAGCGGAATATTGTCGTGGCCTTTTTTGATCTTCGTATATTTCTTATTTTTTGTCCTTCTTCTGGGTTTACATCGATTTAATCCGACTATTTAAACCACAAACTGCGTCGAATAAATTTATGAACAAAAGCGTCCGAGCTGTACAATAAACTTAAGGTGGAATTATCCTGTACAAAAAACCGATCCATGACAATTCGAACCGTTAGAAACGTAGAACATGGAAAGTGCTTCGTTTTGATAGGTTGTGGCTCCCGTAACTCCAAACGAGTCAAAAGATATGGCCGTTAGAAGAAACGGAAGAAAGCGACGGACCGCTCGCTGATCCAATTCGACGGTATTGGCAAAACTATTCGATCTCCGCGAAAGGCGCGAGCATGCTCACAAGGTAGCACCCGATATTAAAGATATTATGGATCACAGAAGGAATAAATGAGGATATGTAACAAAAGCTTGTCTACTGAAGCTAAAGCGCAATACATGTTTTTTTTACGACCGTTCCGTCTTCCTCGTTTTCCGTCCCTAATTGTTTTAGTCATATTCATCAACATGCGCGGTCTTTTTAACAATATTACAACACCACGACAAAGAGACTTCAAGGAGAATATTAAACGCATTTGATACCTTAGAATTTCGAACAGCTGAGGGTGTTTTATATGATTACTTAGCCTGTAAGTAACCAACTTTTTCAGTCTGCGAATATCTTTTGGTTTCCTGTTTTATCCAATTTTAAATCCAATTTCAATCTTTTTAGCGGAATATTGTCGTGGCCTTTTTTGATCTTCGTATTTTTCTGATTATTTGTCGTTCTTCTTGGTTTACATCGATTTAATCCGACTATTTAAACCACAAACTCCGTGGAATAAATTTATGAACAAAAGCATCCGAGCTGTAGAATACACTTATGGTGGAATTACTCTGCACACAAAACCGATCCATGACAATTCTAACCGTTAGAAACGTAGAACATGGAAAGAGCTTCATTTTGATAGATTGTGGCTACCGTAACTCCAAACGAGTCAAATGTTATGGCCGTTAGAAGAAACGGAAGAAAGCGACGGACCGCTCGCGGATCCGATTCGACGGTATTGGCAAAAATATTCGATCTCCGCGAATGGCACGAGCATGCTCACACGGTAGCACTCGATATTAAAGATATTATAGATCACAGAAGGAATAAATGAGGATATGTAACAAAAGCTTGTCTACGGAAGCTAAAGCGCAATACATGTTTTTTTTACGACCGTTCCATCTTCCTCGTTTTCCGTCCCTCATTATTTTGGTCATATTCATCAACATGGCGGTCTTTTTAACAATATTACAACACCACGACAAAGTGACTTCAAGAAGAATATTAAACGCATTTGATACCTTAGAATTTCGAACAGCTGAGGGTGTTTTATATGATTACTTAGCCTATAAGTAACCTAGTTTTTCAGTCTGCGAATATCTTTCGGTTTCCTGTTTTATCCAATTTTAAATCCAATTTCAATCTTTTTAGCGGAATATTGTCGTGGCTTTTTTTGATCTTCGTATTTATCTGTTTTTTGTCGCTCTTCTAGGTTTACATCGATTTAATCCGACTATTTAAACCACAAACTCCGTGGAATAAATTTATGAACAAAAACATCCGAGCTGTAGAAAAACCTTAAGATGGAATTACTCTGCACACAAAACCGACCCATGACAATTCGAACCGTTAGAAATGTAGAACATGGAAAGAGCTTCGTTTTGATAGGTTGTGGCTCCCGTAACTCCAAACGAGCCAAAAGTTATGGCCGTTAGAAGAAACGGAAGAAAGCGACGGACCGCTCGCGGATCCTATTCGACGGTATTGGCAAAAGTATTCGATCTCTGCGAAAGGCACGAGCATGTTCACACGGTAGCACTCGATATTAAAGATATTATGGATCACAGAAGGAATAAATGAGGATATGTAACAAAAGCTTGTCTACTGAAGCTAAAGCGCAATACATGTTTTTTTTTACGACCGTTCCGTTTTCCTCGTTTTCCGTCCCACATTGTTTTGGCCATATTCATCAACATGCACGGTCTTTTTAACAATATTACAACACCACGACAATGTGACTTCAAGGAGAATATTAAACGCATTTGATACCTTAGAATTTCGAACAGCTGAGGGTGTTTTATATGATTACTTAGCCTGTAAGTAACCTACTTTTTCAGTCTGCGAATATCTTTCGGTTTCCTGTTTTATCCAATTTTAAATCCAATTTCAATCTTTTTAGCGGAATATTGTCGTGGCCTTTTTTGATCTTCGTATATTTCTGATTTTTTGTCGTTCTTTTTGGTTTACATCGATTTAATCCGACTATTTAAACCACAAACTGCGTGGAATAAATTTATGAACAAAAACATCCGAGCTGTAGAAAAAACTTAAGATGGAATTACTCTGCACACAAAACCGATCAATGACAATTCGAACAGTTAGAAACGTAGAACATGGAAAGAGCTTGGTTTTGATAGGTTGTGGCTCCCGTAACTCCAAACAAGTCAAAAGTTATGGCCGTTAGAAGAAACGGAAGAAAGCGACGGACCGCTCGCTGATCCGATTCGACGGTATTGGCAAAAGTATTCGATCTCCGCGAAAGGCACGAGCATGCTCACACGGTAGCACTCGATATTAAAGATATTATGGATCACAGAAGGAATAAATGAGGATATGTAACAAAAGCTTGTCTACTGAGGCTAAAGCGATATACATGTTTTTTTTACGACCATTCCGTCGTCCTCGTTTTCCGTCCCTCATTGTTTTGGTCATATTCATCAACATGCGTGGTCTTTTTAACAATGTTACAACACCACGACAAAGTGACTTCAAGGAGAATATTAAACGCATTTGATACCTTAGAATTTCGAACAGCTGAGGGTGTTTTATATGATTACTTAGCCTATAAGTAACCTACTTTTTCAGTCTGCGAATATCTTTCGGTTTCCTGTTTTATCCAATTTTAAATCCAATTTCAATCTTTTCAGCGGAATATTGTCGTGGCCTTTTTTGATCTTCGTATTTCTGATTTTTTGTCGTTCTTCTTGGTTTACATCGATTTAATCCGACTATTTAAACCACAAACTCCTTGGAATAAATTTATGAACAAAAGCATCCGAACTGTAGAAAACACTTAAGGTGGAATTACTCAGCACACAAAACCGATCCATGACAATTCTAACCGTTAGAAACGTAGAACATGGAAAGAGCTTCATTTTGATAGCTTGTGGCTCCCGTAACTCCAAACGAGTCAAATGTTATGGCCGTTAGAAAAACGGAAGAAAGCGACGGACCGCTCGCGGATCCGATTCGACGGTATTGGCAAAAGTATTCGATCTCCGCGAAAGGCACGAGCATGCTCACACGGTAGCACTCGATATTAAAGATATTATGGATCACAGAAGGAATAAATGAGGATATGTAACAAAAGCTTGTCTACTGAAGCTAAAGCGCAATACATGTTTTGTTTTACGACCGTTCCGTCTTCCTCGTTTTCCGTCCCTCATTGTTTTGGTCATATTCATCAACATGCGTGGTCTTTTTAACAATGTTACAACCCCGCGACAAAGTGACTTCAAGGAGAATATTAAACGCATTTGATACCTTAGAATTTCGAACAGCTGAGGGTGTTTTATATGATTACTTAGCCTATAAGTAACCTACTTTTTCAGTCTGCAAATATCTTTCGGTTTCCTGTTTTATCCAATTTTAAATCCAATTTCAATCTTTTTAGCGGAATATTGTCGTTGCCTTTTTTGACCTTCGTATTTATCTGATTTTTTGTCGTTCTTCTAGGTTTACATCGATTTAATCCGACTATTTAAACCACAAACTCCGTGGAATAAATTTATGAACAAAAACATCCGAGCTGTAGAAAAAACTTAAGATGGAATTACTCTGCACACAAAACCGACCCATGACAATTCGAACCGTTAGAAACGTAGAACATGGAAAGAACTTCGTTTTGATAGGTTGTGGCTCCCGTAACTCCAAACGAGTCAAAAGTTATGGACGTTAGAAGAAGCGGAAGAAAGCGACGGATCGCTCGCTGATCCGATTCGATGGTATTGACAAAAGTATTTGATCTCCGCGAAAGGTACGAGCATGCTCACACGGTAGGACTCGATATTAAAGATATTATGGATCACAGAAGGAATAAATGAGGATATGGAACAAAATCTTGTCTACTGAAGCTAAAGCGCAATACATATTTTTTGACGACCGTTCCGTCTTCCTCGTTTTCCGTCCCTCATTGTTTTGCTCGTATTCATCAACATGCGCGGTCTTTTTAACAATATTATAACACCACGACAAAGTGACTTCAAGGAGAATATTAAACGCATTTGATACCTTAGAATTTCGAACAGCTGAGGGTGTTTTATATGATTACTTAGCCTGTAAGGAACATGCTTTTTCAGTCTGAGAATATCATTCGGTTTTCTGTTTTATCCAATTTTAAATCCAATTTCAATCTTTTCAGCGTAATATTGTCGTGGCCTTTTTTGATCTTCGTATTTCTGATTTTTTGTCGTTCTTCTTGGTTTACATCGATTTAATCCAACTATTTAAACCCCAAACTCCATGGAATAAATTTATGAACAAAAGCATCCGAGCTGTAGAAAAAACTTAAGGTGGAATTACTCTGCACACAAAACCGATTCATGACAATTCGAACCGTTAGAAACGTAGAACATGGAAAGAACTTCGTTTTGATAGGTTGTGGCTCCCGTAACTCCAAACGAGCAAAAAGTTATGGCCGTTAGAATAAACGGAAGAAAGCGACGGACCGCTCGCTGATCCGATTCGACGGTATTAGCTAAAGTATGCGATCTCCGCAAAAGGCGCGAGCATGCTCACACGGTAGCACTCGATATTCAAGATATTATGGATCACATAAGGAATAAATGAGGATATGTAACAAAAGCTTTTCTACTGAAGCTAAAGCGCAATACATGTTTTTTTTTACGACCGTTCCGTCTTCCTCATTTTCCGTCCCTCATTGTTTTGGTCATATTCATCAACATGCGCGGTCTTTTTAACAACATTACAACACCACGACAAAGTGACTTCAAGGAGAATATTAAACGCATTTGATACCTTAGAATTTTGAACAGCTGAGGGTGTTTTATATGATTACTTAGCGTGTACGTAACCAACTTTTTCAGTCTGCGAATATCTTTCGGTTTCTTGTTTTATCCAATTTTAAATGCAATTTCAATCTTTTTAGTGGAATACTGTCGTGGCCTTTTTTGATCTTCGTATATTTCTGATTTTTTGTCATTCTTCTTGGTTTACATCGATTTAATCGGACTATTTAAACCACAAACTGCGTGGAATAAATTTATGAACAAAAACATCCGAGCTGTAGAAAAAACTTAAGATGGAATTACTCTGCACACAAAAATGTTTCATGACAATTCGAACGATAGAAACGTAGAACATGGAAAGAGCTTCGTCTTGATAGGTTGTGGCTCCCGTAACTCCAAACTAGTCAAAAGTTATGGCCGTTAGAAGAAACGGAAGAAAGCGACGGACCGCTCGCTGATCCGATTCGACGGTATTGGCAAAAGTATTCGATCTCCGCGAAAGGCACGAGCATGCTCACACGGTAGCACTCGATATTAAAGATATTATGGATCACAGAAGGAATAAATGAGGATATGTAACAAAAGCTTGTCTACTGAAGCTAAAGCGCAATACATGTTTTTTTTACGACCGTTCCGTCTTCCTCGTTTTCCGTCCCTCATTGTTTTGGTCATATTCATCAACATGCGCGGTCTTTTTAACAATGTTACAACACCACAACAAAGTGACTTCAAGGAGAATATTAAACGCATTTGATACCTTAGAATTTCGAACAGCTGAGGGTGTTTTATATGATTACTTAGCCTATAAGTAACATACTTTTTTCAGTCTGCGAATATCTTTCGGTTTCCTGTTTTATCCAATTTTAAATCCAATTTCAATCTTTTTAGCGGAATATTGTCGTGGCCTTTTTTGATCTTCGTATTTATTTGATTTTTTGTCGTTCTTCTAGGTTTACATCGATTTAGTCCGACTATTTAAACCACAAACTCCGTGGAATAAATTTATGAACAAAAACATCCGAGCTGTAGAAAAAACTTAAGATGGAATTACTCTGCACACAAAACCGACCCATGACAATTCGAACCGTTAAAAACGTAGAACATGGAAAGAGCTTCGTTTTGATTGGTTGTGGCTGCCGTAACTCCAAACGAGTCAAAACTTATGGACGTTAGAAGAAGCGGAAGAAAGCGACGGACCGCTCGCTGATCCGATTCGACGGTATTGGCAAAAGTATTTGATCTCCGCGAAAGGCACGAGTATGCTCACACGGCAGCACTCGATATTAAAGATATTATGGATCACAGACGGAATAAATGAGGATATGGAACAAAAGCTTGTCTACTGAAGCTAAAACGCAATACATGTTTTTTTTTCGACCGTTCCGTCTTCCTCGTTTTCCGTCCCTCATTGTTTTGCTCGTATTCATCAACATGCGCGGTCTTTTTAACAATTTTACAACACCACGACAAAGTGACTTCAAGGAGAATATTAAACGCATTTGATACCTTAGAAATTCGAACAGCTGAGGGTGTTTTATATGATTAATTAGCCTGTAAGTAACCTACTTTTTCAGTCTGCGAATATCTTTCGGTTTCCTGTTTTATCCAATTTTAAATCCAATTTCAATCTTTTCAGCGGAATATTGTCGTGGCCTTTTTTGATCTTCGTATTTCTGATTTTTTGTCGTTCTTCTTGGTTTACATCGATTTAATCTGACTATTTAAACCCCAAACTACGTGGAATAAATTTATGAACAAAAGCATCCGAGCTGTAGAAAAAACTTAAGGTGGAATTACTCTGCACACAAAACCGATCCAGGACAATTCGAACTGTTAGAAACGTACAACATGGAAAGTGCTTCGTTTTGATAGGTTGTGGCTCCCGTAACTCCAAACGAGTCAAAAGTTATGGCCGTTAGAAGAAACGGAAGAAAGCGACGGACCGCTCGCTGATCCGATTCGACGGTATCGGCTAAAGTATGCGATCTCCGCGAAACGCGCGAGCATGCTCACACGGTAGCACTCGATATTCAAGATATTATGGATCACAGAAGGAATGAATGAGGATATGTAACAAAAGCTTGTCTACTGAAGCTAAAGCGCAATACATGTTTTTTTTTACGACTCGTTTTTCATCCCTCATTGTTTTGGTCATATTCATCAACATGCGCGGTCTTTTTAACAATATTACAACTCCACGACAAAGTGATTTCAAGGAGAATATTAAACGCATTTGATACCTTAGAATTTCGTACAGCTGAGTGTGTTTTATATGATTACTTAGCCTATAAGTAACCTACTTTTTCAGTCTGCGAATATCTTTCGGTTTCCTGTTTTATTCTATTTTAAATCCAATTTCAATCTTTTTAGCGGAATATTGTCGTGGCCTTTTTTGATCTTCGTATTTTTCTGATTTTTTGTCGTTCTTCTTGGTTTACATCGATTTAATCCGACTATTTAAACCACAAACTGCGTGGAATAAATTTATGAACAAAAACATCCGAGCAGTAGAAAAAACTTAAGATGAAATTACTCTGCACACAAAACCGACCCATGACAATTCGAACCGTTAGAAACGTAGAACATGGAAAGAGCTTCGTTTTGATAGGTTGTGGTTCCCGTAACTCCAAACGAGTCAAAAGTTATGGCCGTTAGAAAAACGGAAGAAAGCGACGGACCGCTCGCTGATCCGATTCGACGGTATTGGCTAAAGTATGCGATCTCCGCGAAAGGCGCGAGCATGCTCACACGGTAGCACTCGATATTCAAGATATTATGGATCACAGAAGGAATAAATGAGGATATGTAACCAAAGCTTGTCTACTGAAGCTAAAGCGCAATACATGTTTTTTTTACGACCGTTCTGTCTTCCTCGTTTTCCGTCCGTCATTGTTTTGGTCATATTCATCAAAATGCGCGGCCTTTTTTACAATATTACAACACCACGACAAAGTGACTTCAAGGAGAATATTAAACGCATTTGATACCTTAGAATTTCGAACAGCTGAGGGTGTTTTATATGATTACTTAGCCTATAAGTAACCTACTTTTTCAGTCTGCGAATATCTTTCGGTTTCCTGTTTTATCCAATTTTAAATCCAATTTCAATCTTTTCAGCGGAATATTGTCGTGGCCTTTTTTGATCTTCGTATTTCTGATTTTTTGTCGTTTTTCTTGGTTTACATCGATTTAATCCAACTATTTAAACCCCAAACTCCGTGGAATAAATTTATGAACAAAAGCATCCGAGCTATAGAAAAAACTTAAGGTGGAATTACTCTGCACACAAAACCGATCCATGACAATTCGAACCGTTAGAAACGTAGAACATGGAAAGAGATTCGTTTTGACAGGTTGTGGCTCCCGTAACTCCAAACGAGTCAAAAGTTATGGCCGTTAGAAGAAACGGAAGAAAGCGACGGACCGCTCGCTGATCCGATTCGACGGTATTGGCGAAAGTATGCGATCTCCGCGAAAGGCGCGAGCATGCTCACACGGTAGCACTCGATATTCAAGATATTATGGATCACAGAAGGAATGAATGAGGATATGTAACAAAAGCTTGTCTACTGAAGCTAAAGCGCAATACATGTTTTTTTTTACGACCATTCTGTCTTCCTCGTTTTCCGTCCCTCATTGTTTTGGTCATATTCATCAACATGCGCGGTCTTTTTAACAATATTACAACACCACGACAAAGTGATTTCAAGGAGAATATTAAACGCATTTGATACCTTAGAATTTCGAACAGCTTAGGGTGTTTTATATGATTACTTAGCCTATAAGTAACCTACTTTTTCAGTCTGCGAATATCTTTCGGCTTCCTGTTTTGTCCAATTTTAAATCCAATTTCAATCTTTTTAGCGGAATATTGTCGTGGCCATTTTTGATTTTCGTATTTATCTGATTTTTTGTCGTTCTTCTTGGTTTACATCGATTTAATCCGACTATTTAAACCCCAAACTCCGTGGAATAAATTTATGAACAAAAGCATCCGAGCTGTAGAAAAAACTTAAGGTGGAATTACTCTGCACACAAAACCGATCCATGACAATTCGAACCTTTAGAAACATAGAACATGGAAAGAGCTTCGTTTTGATAGGTTGTGGCTCCCGTAACTCCAAACGAGTCAAAAGTTATGGCCGTTAGAATAAACGGAAGAAAGCGACGGACCGCTCGCTGATCCGATTCGACAGTATGGGCTAAAGTATGCGATCTCCGCGAAAGGCGCGAGCATGCTCACACGGTAGCACTCGATATTCAAGATATTATGGATCACAGAAGGAATAAATGAGGATATGTAACAAAAGCTTGTCTACTGAAGCTAAAGCGCAATACATGTTTTTTTTACGACCGTTCCGTCTTCCTCGTTTTCCGTCCCTCATTGTTTTGGTCATATTCATCAATATGCGCGGTCTTTTTAACAACATTACAACACCACGACAAAGTGACTTCAAGGAGAATATTAAACGCATTTGATACCTTAGAATTTTGAACAGCTGAGGGTGTTTTATATGATTACTTAGCCTGTACGTAACCAACTTTTTCAGTCTGCGAATATCTTTCGGTTTCTTGTTTTATCCAATTTTAAATGCAATTTCAATCTTTTTAGTGGAATACTGTCGTGGCCTTTTTTGATCTTCGTATATTTCTGATTTTTTGTCATTCTTCTTGGTTTACATCGATTTAATCGGACTATTTAAACCACAAACTGCGTGGAATAAATTTATGAACAAAAACATCCGAGCTGTAGAAAAAACTTAAGATGGAATTACTCTGCACACAAAAATGTTCCATGACAATTCGAACGATAGAAACGTAGAACATGGAAAGAGCTTCGTTTTGATAGGTTGTGGCTCCCGTAACTCCAAACTAGTCAAAAGTTATGGCCGTTAGAAGAAACGGAAGAAAGCGACGGACCGCTCGCTGATCCGATTCGACGGTATTGGCAAAAGTATTCGATCTCCGCGAAAGGCACGAGCATGCTCACACGGTAGCACTCGATATTAAAGATATTATGGATCACAGAAGGAATAAATGAGGATATGTAACAAAAGCTTGTCTGCTGAAGCTAAAGCGCAATACATGTTTTTTTTTACGACCGTTCCGTCTTCCTCGTTTTCCGTCCCTCATTGTTTTGGTCATATTCATCAACATGCGCGGTCTTTTTAACAATGTTACAACACCACAACAAAGTGACTTCAAGGAGAATATTAAACGCATTTGATACCTTAGAATTTCGAACAGCTGAGGGTGTTTTATATGATTACTTAGCCTATAAGTAACATACTTTTTTCAGTCTGCGAATATCTTTCGGTTTCCTGTTTTATCCAATTTTAAATCCAATTTCAATCTTTTTAGCGGAATATTGTCGTGGCCTTTTTTGATCTTCGTATTTATTTGATTTTTTGTCGTTCTTCTAGGTTTACATCGATTTAGTCCGACTATTTAAACCACAAACTCCGTGGAATAAATTTATGAACAAAAACATCCGAGCTGTAGAAAAAACTTAAGATGGAATTACTCTGCACACAAAACCGACCCATGACAATTCGAACCGTTAAAAACGTAGAACATGGAAAGAGCTTCGTTTTGATTGGTTGTGGCTGCCGTAACTCCAAACGAGTCAAAACTTATGGACGTTAGAAGAAGCGGAAGAAAGCGACGGACCGCTCGCTGATCCGATTCGACGGTATTGGCAAAAGTATTTGATCTCCGCGAAAGGCACGAGTATGCTCACACGGCAGCACTCGATATTAAAGATATTATGGATCACAGACGGAATAAATGAGGATATGGAACAAAAGCTTGTCTACTGAAGCTAAAACGCAATACATGTTTTTTTTCCGACCGTTCCGTCTTCCTCGTTTTCCGTCCCTCATTGTTTTGCTCGTATTCATCAACATGCGCGGTCTTTTTAACAATTTTACAACACCACGACAAAGTGACTTCAAGGAGAATATTAAACGCATTTGATACCTTAGAAATTCGAACAGCTGAGGGTGTTTTATATGATTAATTAGCCTGTAAGTAACCTACTTTTTCAGTCTGCGAATATCTTTCGGTTTCCTGTTTTATCCAATTTTAAATCCAATTTCAATCTTTTCAGCGGAATATTGTCGTGGCCTTTTTTGATCTTCGTATTTCTGATTTTTTGTCGTTCTTCTTGGTTTACATCGATTTAATCTGACTATTTAAACCCCAAACTACGTGGAATAAATTTATGAACAAAAGCATCCGAGCTGTAGAAAAAACTTAAGGTGGAATTACTCTGCACACAAAACCGATCCAGGACAATTCGAACCGTTAGAAACGTACAACATGGAAAGAGCTTCGTTTTGATAGGTTGTGGCTCCCGTAACTCCAAACGAGTCAAAAGTTATGGCCGTTAGAAGAAACGGAAGAAAGCGACGGACCGCTCGCTGATCCGATTCGACGGTATCGGCTAAAGTTTGCGATCTCCGCGAAACGCGCGAGCATGCTCACACGGTAGCACTCGATATTCAAGATATTATGGATCACAGAAGGAATGAATGAGGATATGTAACAAAAGCTTGTCTACTGAAGCTAAAGCGCAATACATGTTTTTTTTTACGACTCGTTTTTCATCCCTCATTGTTTTGGTCATATTCATCAACATGCGCGGTCTTTTTAACAATATTACAACTCCACGACAAAGTGATTTCAAGGAGAATATTAAACGCATTTGATACCTTAGAATTTCGTACAGCTGAGTGTGTTTTATATGATTACTTAGCCTATAAGTAACCTACTTTTTCAGTCTGCGAATATCTTTCGGTTTCCTGTTTTATTCTATTTTAAATCCAATTTCAATCTTTTTAGCGGAATATTGTCGTGGCCTTTTTTGATCTTCGTATTTTTCTGATTTTTTGTCGTTCTTCTTGGTTTACATCGATTTAATCCGACTATTTAAACCACAAACTGCGTGGAATAAATTTATGAACAAAAACATCCGAGCAGTAGAAAAAACTTAAGATGAAATTACTCTGCACACAAAACCGACCCATGACAATTCGAACCGTTAGAAACGTAGAACATGGAAAGAGCTTCGTTTTGATAGGTTGTGGTTCCCGTAACTCCAAACGAGTCAAAAGTTATGGCCGTTAGAAAAACGGAAGAAAGCGACGGACCGCTCGCTGATCCGATTCGACGGTATTGGCTAAAGTATGCGATCTCCGCGAAAGGCGCGAGCATGCTCACACGGTAGCACTCGATATTCAAGATATTATGGATCACAGAAGGAATAAATGAGGATATGTAACCAAAGCTTGTCTACTGAAGCTAAAGCGCAATACATGTTTTTTTTACGACCGTTCTGTCTTCCTCGTTTTCCGTCCGTCATTGTTTTGGTCATATTCATCAACATGCGCGGCCTTTTTTACAATATTACAACACCACGACAAAGTGACTTCAAGGAGAATATTAAACGCATTTGATACCTTAGAATTTCGAACAGCTGAGGGTGTTTTATATGATTACTTAGCCTATAAGTAACCTACTTTTTCAGTCTGCGAATATCTTTCGGTTTCCTGTTTTATCCAATTTTAAATCCAATTTCAATCTTTTCAGCGGAATATTATCGTGGCCTTTTTTGATCTTCGTATTTCTGATTTTTTGTCGTTTTTCTTGGTTTACATCGATTTAATCCAACTATTTAAACCCCAAACTCCGTGGAATAAATTTATGAACAAAAGCATCCGAGCTATAGAAAAAACTTAAGGTGGAATTACTCTGCACACAAAACCGATCCATGACAATTCGAACCGTTAGAAACGTAGAACATGGAAAGAGCTTCGTTTTGACAGGTTGTGGCTCCCGTAACTCCAAACGAGTCAAAAGTTATGGCCGTTAGAAGAAACGGAAGAAAGCGACGGACCGCTCGCTGATCCGATTCGACGGTATTGGCGAAAGTATGCGATCTCCGCGAAAGGCGCGAGCATGCTCACACGGTAGCACTCGATATTCAAGATATTATGGATCACAGAAGGAATGAATGAGGATATGTAACAAAAGCTTGTCTACTGAAGCTAAAGCGCAATACATGTTTTTTTTTACGACCATTCTGTCTTCCTCGTTTTCCGTCCCTCATTGTTTTGGTCATATTCATCAACATGCGCGGTCTTTTTAACAATATTACAACACCACGACAAAGTGATTTCAAGGAGAATATTAAACGCATTTGATACCTTAGAATTTCGAACAGCTTAGGGTGTTTTATATGATTACTTAGCCTATAAGTAACCTACTTTTTCAGTCTGCGAATATCTTTCGGCTTCCTGTTTTGTCCAATTTTAAATCCAATTTCAATCTTTTTAGCGGAATATTGTCGTGGCCATTTTTGATTTTCGTATTTATCTGATTTTTTGTCGTTCTTCTTGGTTTACATCGATTTAATCCGACTATTTAAACCCCAAACTCCGTGGAATAAATTTATGAACAAAAGCATCCGAGCTGTAGAAAAAACTTAAGGTGGAATTACTCTGCACACAAAACCGATCCATGACAATTCGAACCTTTAGAAACATAGAACATGGAAAGAGCTTCGTTTTGATAGGTTGTGGCTCCCGTAACTCCAAACGAGTCAAAAGTTATGGCCGTTAGAAGAAACGGAAGAAAGCGACGGACCGCTCGCTGATCCGATTCGACAGTATGGGCTAAAGTATGCGATCTCCGCGAAAGGCGCGAGCATGCTCACACGGTAGCACTCGATATTCAAGATATTATGGATCACAGAAGGAATAAATGAGGATATGTAACAAAAGCTTGTCTACTGAAGCTAAAGCGCAATACATGTTTTTTTTTACGACCGTTCCGTCTTCCTCGTTTTCCGTCCCTCATTGTTTTGGTCATATTCATCAACATGCGCGGTCTTTTTAACAATTTTACAACACCACGACAAAGTGACTTCAAGGAGAATATTAAACGCATTTGATACCTTAGAATTTCGAAGAGCTGAGGGTGTTTTATATGATTACTTAGCCTGTAAGTAACCTGCTTTTTCAGTCTGCGAATATCTTTCGGTTTCCTGTTTTATCCAATTTTAAATCCAATTTCAATCTTTTTAGCGGAATATTGCCGTGGCCTTTTTTTGTCTTCGTATTTATCTGATTTTTTGTCGTTCTTCTAGGTTTACTTCGATTTAATCCGACTATTTAAACCACAAACTCCGTTGAATAAATTTATGAACAAAAGCATCCGAGCTGTAGAAAAAACTTAAGGTGGAATTACTCTGCACACAATACCGATCCATGACAATTCGAACCGTTAGAAACGTAGAACATGGAAAGAGCTTCGTTTTGATAGGTTGTGGCTGCCGTAACTCCAAACGAGTCAAAAGTTATGGACGTTAGAAGAAGCGGAAGAAAGCGACGGACCGCTCGCTGATCCGATTCGACGGTATTGGCAAAAGTATTTGATCTCCGCGAAAGGCACGAGCATGCTCACACGGCAGCACTCGATATTAAAGATATTATGGATCACAGAAGGAATAAATGAGGATATGGAATAAAAGCTTGTCCGCTGAAGCTAAAGGGCAATACATGGTTTTTTTACGACCGTTCCGTCTTCCTCGTTTTCCGGCCCTCATTGTTTTGCTCGTATTCATCAACATGCGCGGTCTTTTTAACAATATTATAACACCACGACAAAGTGACTTCAAGGAGAATATTAAACGCATTTGATACCTTAGAATTTCGAACAGCTGAGGGTGGTTTATATGATTACTTAGCCTGTAAGTAACCTACTTTTTCAGTCTGCGAATATCTTTCGGTTTCCTGTTTTATCCAATTTTAAATCCAATTTCAATCTTTTCAGCGGAATATTGTCGTGGCCTTTTTTGATCTTCGTATTTCTGATTTTTTGTCGTACTTCTTGGTTTACATCGATTTAATCCGACTATTTAAACCCCAAACTCCGTGGAATAAATTTATGAACAATAGCATCCGAGCTGTAGAAAAAACGTAAGGTGGAATTACTCTGCACACAAAACCTATCCATGACAATTCGAACCGTTAGAAACGTAGAACATGGAAAGAGCTTCGTTTTGATAGGTTGTGGCTCCCGTAACTCCAAACGAGTCAAAAGTTATGGCCGTTAGAAGAAACGGAAGAAAGCGACGGACCGCTCGCTGATCCGATTCGACGCTATTGGCTAAAGTATGCGATCTCCGCGAAAGGCGCGAGCATGCTCACACGGTAGCACTCGATATTCAAGATATTATGGATCACAAAAGGAATGAGTGAGGATATGTAACAAAAGCTTGTCTACTGAAGCTAAAACGCAATACATGTTTTTTTTTACGACCGTTCTGTCTTCCTCGTTTTCCGTCCCTCATTGTTTTGGTAATATTCATCAACATGCGCGGTCTTTTTAACAATATTACAACACCACGACAAAGTGATTTCAAGGAGAATATTAAACGCATTTGATACCTTAGAATTTCGAACAGCTGAGGGTGTTTTATATGATTACTTAGCCGACAAGTAACCTACCTTTTCAGTCTGCGAATATCTTTCGGTTTCCTGTTTTATCCAATTTTAAATCCAATTTCAATCTTTTTAGCGGAATATTGTCGTGGCCTTTTTTGATCTTCGTATTTATCTGATTTTTTGTCGTTCTTCTATGTTTACATCGATTTAATCCGACTGTTTAATCCACAAACTTCGTGGAATAAATTTATGAACAAAAACATCCGAGCTGTAGAAAGACTTAAGACGGAATTACTCTGCACACAAAATCGACCCATGACAATTCGAACCGTTAGAAACGTAGAACATGGAAAGAGCTTCGTTTTGATAGGTTGTGGCTCCCGTAACTCCAAACGAGTCAAAAGTTATGGACGTTAGAAGAAGCGGAAGAAAGCGACGGACCGCTCGCTGATCCGATTCGACGGTATTGGCTAAAGTATGCGATCTCCGCGAAAGGCGCGAGCATGCTCACACGGCAGCACTCGATATTAAAGATATTATCGATCACAGATGGAATAAATGAGGATATGTAACAAAAGCTTGTCTACTGAAGCTAAAGCGCAATACATGTTTTGTTTTACGACCGTTCCGTCTTCCTCGTTTTCCGTCCCTCATTGTTTTGGTCATATTCATCAACATGCGTGGTCTTTTTAACAATGTTACAACACCACGACAAAGTGACTTCAAGGAGAATATTAAACGCATTTGATACCTTAGAATTTCGAACAGCTGAGGGTGTTTTATATGATTACTTAGCCTATAAGTAACCTACTTTTTCAGTCTGCGAATATCTTTCGGTTTCCTGTTTTATCCAATTTTAAATCCAATTTCAATCTTTTTAGCGGAATATTGTCGTGGCCTTTTTTGACCTTCGTATTTATCTGATTTTTTGTCGTTCTTCTAGGTTTACATCGATTTAATCCGACTATTTAAACCACAAACTCCGTGGAATAAATTTATGAACAAAAACATCCGAGCTGTAGAAAAAACTTAAGATGGAATTACTCTGCACACAAAACCGACCCATGACAATTCGAACCGTTAGAAACGTAGAACATGGAAAGAACTTCGTTTTGATAGGTTGTGGCTCCCGTAACTCCAAACGAGTCAAAAGTTATGGACGTTAGAAGAAGCGGAAGAAAGCGACGGATCGCTCTCTGATCCGATTCGATGGTATTGACAAAAGTATTTGATCTCCGCGAAAGGTACGAGCATGCTCACACGGTAGGACTCGATATTAAAGATATTATGGATCACAGAAGGAATAAATGAGGATATGGAACAAAAGCTTGTCTACTGAAGCTAAAGCGCAATACATATTTTTTGACGACCGTTCCGTCTTCCTCGTTTTCCGTCCCTCATTGTTTTGCTCGTATTCATCAACATGCGCGGTCTTTTTAACAATATTATAACACCACGACAAAGTGACTTCAAGGAGAATATTAAACGCATTTGATACCTTAGAATTTCGAACAGCTGAGGGTGTTTTATATGATTACTTAGCCTGTAAGGAACCTGCTTTTTCAGTCTGAGAATATCATTCGGTTTTCCGTTTTATCCAATTTTAAATCCAATTTCAATCTTTTCAGCGTAATATTGTCGTGGCCTTTTTTGATCTTCGTATTTCTGATTTTTTGTCGTTCTTCTTGGTTTACATCGATTTAATCCAACTATTTAAACCCCAAACTCCGTGGAATAAATTTATGAACAAAAGCATCCGAGCTGTAGAAAAAACTTAAGGTGGAATTACTCTGCACACAAAACCGATTCATGACAATTCGAACCGTTAGAAACGTAGAACATGGAAAGAACTTCGTTTTGATAGGTTGTGGCTCCCGTAACTCCAAACGAGCAAAAAGTTATGGCCGTTAGAATAAACGGAAGAAAGCGACGGACCGCTCGCTGATCCGATTCGATGGTATTAGCTAAAGTATGCGATCTCCGCAAAAGGCGCGAGCATGCTCACACGGTAGCACTCGATATTCAAGATATTATGGATCACAGAAGGAATAAATGAGGATATGTAACAAAAGCTTTTCTACTGAAGCTAAAGCGCAATACATGTTTTTTTTACGACCGTTCCGTCTTCCTCGTTTTCCGTCCCTCATTGTTTTGGTCATATTCATCAACATGCGCGGTCTTTTTAACAACATTACAACACCACGACAAAGTGACTTCAAGGAGAATATTAAACGCATTTGATACCTTAGAATTTCGAACAGCTGTGGGTGTTTTATATGATTACTTAGCGTGTAAGTAACCAACTTTTTCAGTCTGCGAATATCTTTCGGTTTCTTGTTTTATCCAATTTTAAATGCAATTTCAATCTTTTTAGTGGAATACTGTCGTGGCCTTTTTTGATCTTCGTATATTTCTGATTTTTTGTCGTTCTTCTTGGTTTACATCGATTTAATCGGACTATTTAAACCACAAACTGCGTGGAATAAATTTATGAACAAAAACATCCGAGCTGTAGAAAAAACTTAAGATGGAATTACTCTGCACACAAAAATGATCCATGACAATTCGAACGTTAGAAACGTAGAACATGGAAAGAGCTTCGTTTTGATAGGTTGTGGCTCCCGTAACTCCAAACGAGTCAAAAGTTATGGCCGTTAGAAGAAACGGAAGAAAGCGACGGACCGCTCGCTGATCCGATTCGACGGTATTGGCAAAAGTATTCGATCTCCGCGAAAGGCACGAGCATGCTCACACGGTAGCACTCGATATTAAAGATATTATGGATCACAGAAGGAATAAATGAGGATATGTAACAAAAGCTTGTCTACTGAAGCTAAAGCGCAATACATGTTTTTTTTACGACCGTTCCGTCTTCCTCGTTTTCCGTCCCTCATTGTTTTGGTCATATTCATCAACATGCGCGGTCTTTTTAACAATGTTACAACACCACAACAAAGTGACTTCAAGGAGAATATTAAACACATTTGATACCTTAGAATTTCGAACAGCTGAGGGTGTTTTATATGATTACTTAGCCTATAAGTAACCTACTTTTTTCAGTCTGCGAATATCTTTCGGTTTCCTATTTTATCCAATTTTAAATCCAATTTCAATCTTTTTAGCGGAATATTGTCGTGGCCTTTTTTGATCTTCGTATTTATTTGATTTTTTGTCGTTCTTCTAGGTTTACATCGATTTAGTCCGACTATTTAAACCACAAACTCCGTGGAATAAATTTATGAACAAAAACATCCGAGCTGTAGAAAAAACTTAAGATGGAATTACTCTGCACACAAAACCGACCCATGACAATTCGAACCGTTAAAAACGTAGAACATGGAAAGAGCTTCGTTTTGATTGGTTGTGGCTCCCGTAACTCCAAACGAGTCAAAAGTTATGGACGTTAGAAGAAGCGGAAGAAAGCGACGGACCGCTCGCTGATCCGATTCGACGGTATTGGCTAAAGTATGCGATCTCCGCGAAAGGCGCGAGCATGCTCACACGGCAGCACTCGATATTAAAGATATTATGGATCACAGAAGGAATAAATGAGGATATGGAACTAAAGCTTGTCTACTGAAGCTAAAGCGCAATACATGTTTTTTTTACGACCGTTCCGTCTTCCTCGTTTTCCGTCCCTTATTGTTTTGCTCGTATTCATCAACATGCGCGGTCTTTTGAACAATATTACAACACCATGACAAAGTGACTTCAAGGTGAATATTAAACGCATTTGATACCTTAGAATTTCAAACAGCTGAGGGTGTTTTATATGACTACTTAGCCTGTAAGTAACCTACGTTTTCAGTCTGCGAATATCTTTCGGTTTCCTGTTTTATCCAATTTTAAATCCAATTTCAATCTTTTCAGCGGAATATTGTCGTGGCCTTTTTTGATCTTCGTATTTATCTGATTTTTTGTCGTTCTTCTAGGTTTACTTCAATTTAATCCGACTATTTAAACCACAAACTCCGTGGAATAAATTTATGAACAAAAGAATCCGAGCTGTAGAAAAAACTTAAGGTGGAATTACTCTGCACACAAAACCGATCCATGACAATTCGAACCGTTAGAAACGTAGAACATGGAAAGAGCTTCGTTTTGATAGGTTGTGGCTGCCGTAACTCCAAACGAGTCAAAAGTTATGGACGTTAGAAGAAGCGGAAGAAAGCGACGGACCGCTCGTTGATCCGATTCGACGGTATTGGCAAAAATATTTGATCTCCGCGAAAGGCACGAGCATGCTCACACGGTAGTACTCGATATTAAAGATATTATGGATCACAGAAGGAATAAATGAGGATATGGAACAAAAGCTTGTCTACTGAAGCTAAAGCGCAATACATGTTTTTTTTACGACCGTTCCGTCTTCCTCGTTTTCCGTCCCTCATTGTTTTGCTCGTATTCATCAACATGCGCGGTCTTTTTAACAATATTACAACTCCACGACAAAGTGACTTCAAGGAGAATATTAAACGCATTTTATACCTTAGAATTTCGAACAGCTGAGGGTGTTTTATATGATTACTTAGCCTGTAAGTAACCTACTTTTTCAGTCTGCGAATATCTTTCGGTGTCCTGTTTTATCCAATTTTAAATCCAATTTCAATCTTTTCAGCGGAATATTGTCGTGGCCTTTTTTGATCTTCGTATTTCTGATTTTTTGTCGTTCTTCTTGGTTTACATCGATTTAATCCGACTATTTAAACCCCAAACTCCGTGGAATAAATTTATGAACAAAAGCATCCGAGCTGTAGAAAAAACTTAAGGTGGAATTACTCTGCACACAAAACCGATCCATGACAATTCGAACCGTTAGAAACGTAGAACATGGAAAGAGCTTCGTTTTGATAGGCTGTGGCTCCCGTAACTCCAAACGAGTCAAAAGTTATGGCCGTTAGAAGAAACGGAAGAAAGCGACGGACCGCTCGCTGATCCTATTCGACGGTATTGGCTAAAGTATGCGATCTCCGCGAAAGGCGCGAGCATGCTCACACGGTAGCACTCGATATTCAAGATATTATGGATCACAGAAGGAATAAATGAGGATATGTAACAAAAGCTTGTCTACTGAAGCTAAAGCGTAATACATGTTTTTTTTTACGACCGTTCCGTCTTCCTCGTTTTCCGTCCCTCATTGTTTTGCTCGTATTCATCAACATGCGCGGTCTTTTTAACAATATTACAACACCACGACAAAGTGACTTCAAGGAGAATATTAAACGCATTTGATACGTTAGAATTTCGAACAGCTGAGGGTGTTTTATATGATTACTTAGCCTGTAAGTAACCTACTTTTTCAGTCTGCGAATATCTTTCGGTTTCCTGTTTTATCCAATTTTAAATCTAATTTCAATCTTTTTAGCGGAATATTGTCGTGGCCTTTTTTGATCTTCGTATTTATCTGATTTTTTGTCGTTCTTCTAAGTTTACATCGATTTAATCCGACTATTTAAACCACAAACTCCGTGGAATAAATTTATTAACAAAAGCATCCTAGCTGTAGAAAAAACTTAAGGTGGAATTACTCTGCACACAAAACCGATCCATGACAATTCGAACCGTTAGAAACGTAGAACATGGAAAGAGCTTCGTTTTGATAGGTTGTGGTTGCCGTAACTCCAAACGAGTCAAAAGTTATGGACGTTAGATGAAGCGGACGAAAGCGACGGACCGCTCGCTGATCCGATTCGACGGTATTGGCTAAAGTATGCGATCTCCGCGAAAGGCACGAGCATGCTCACACGGCAGCACTCGATATTAAAGATATTATGGATCACAGAAGGAATAAATGAGGATATGGAACAAAAGCTTGTCTACTGAAGCTAAAACGCAATACATGTTTTTTTTACGACCGTTCCGTCTTCCTCGTTTTCCGTCCCTCATTGTTTTGCTCGTATTCATCAACATGCGCGGTCTTTTTAACAATATTACAACACCACGACAAAGTGACTTCAAGGAGAATATTAAAAGCATTTGATACCTTAGAATTTCGAACAGCTGAGGGTGTTTTATATGATTACTTAGCCTGTAAGTAACCAACTTTTTCAGTCTGCGAATATCTTTCGGTTTCCTGTTTTATCCAATTTTAAATCCAATTTCAATCTTTTCAGCGGAATATTGTCGTGGCCTTTTTTGATCTTCGTATTTCTGATTTTTTGTCGTTTTTCTTGGTTTACATCGATTTAATCCGACTATTTAAACCACAAACTCCGTGGAATAAATTTATTAACAAAAGCATCCGAGCTGTAGAAAAATTTAAGGTGGAATTACTCTGCACACAAAACCGATCCATGACAATTCGAACCGTTAGAAACGTAGAACATGGAAAGAGCTTCGTTTTGATAGGTTGTGGCTCCCGTAACTCCAAACGAGTCAAAAGTTATGGCCGTTAGAAGAAACGGAAGAAAGCGACGGACCGCTCGCTGATCCGATTCGACGGTATTGGCTAAAGTATGCGATCTCCGCGAAAGGCGCGAGCATGCTCACACGGTAGCACTCGATATTCAAGATATTATGGATCACAGAAGGAATGAGTGAGGATATGTAACAAAAGCTTGTCTACTGAAGCTAAAGCGCAATACATGTTTTTTTTTACGACCGTTTTGTCTTCCTCGTTTTCCGTCCCTCATTGTTTTGGTCATATTCATCAACATGCGCGGTCTTTTTAACAATATTACAACACCACGACAAAGTGATTTCAAGGAGAATATTAAACGCATTTGATACTTTAGAATTTCGAACGGCTGATGGTGTTTTATATGATTACTTAGCCTATAAGTAACCTACTTTTTCAGTCTGCGAATATCTTTCGGTTTCCTATTTTATCCAATTTTAAATCCAATTTCAATCTTTTGAGCGGAATATTATCGTGGCCTTTTTTGATCTTCGTATTTATCTGATTTTTTGTCGTTCTTCTAGGTTTACATCGATTTAATCCGACTATTTAAACCACAAACTCCGTGGAATAAATTTATAAACAAAAACATCCGAGCTGTAGAAAGAACTTAAGATGGAATTACTCCGCACACAAAACCGACCCATGACAATTCGAACCGTTAGAAACGTAGAACATGGAAAGAGCTTCGTTTTGATAGGTTGTGGCTCCCGTAACTCCAAACGAGTCAAAAGTTATGGACGTTAGAAGAAGCGGAGGAAAGCGACGGACCGCTCGCTGATCCGATTCGACGGTATTGGCAAAAGTATTTGATCTCCGCGAAAGGCACGAGCATGCTCACACGGTAGCACTCGATATTAAAGATATTATGGATCACAGAAGGAATAAATGAGGATATGGAACAAAAGCTTGTCTGCTGAAGCTAAAGCGCAATACATGTTTTTTTTACGACCGTTCCGTCTTCCTCGTTTTCCGCCCCTCATTGTTTTGCTCGTATTCATCAACATGCGCGGTCTTTTTAACAATCTTACAACACCACGACAAAGTGACTTCAAGGAGAATATTAAACGCATTTGATACCTTAGAATTTCGAACAGCTGAGGGTATTTTATATGATTACTTAGCCTGTAAGTAACCTACTTTTTCAGTCTGCGAATATCTTTCGATTTCCTGTTTTATCCAATTTTAAATCCAATTTCAATCTTTTCAGCGGAATATTGTCGTGGCCTTTTTTGATCTTCGTATTTCTGATTTTTTGTCGTTCTTCTTGGTTTACATCGATTTAATCCGACTATTTAAACCCCAAACTCCGTGGAATAAATTTATGAACAAAAGCATCCGAGCTGTAGAAAAAACTTAAGGTGGAATTACTCTGCACACAAAACCGATCCATGACAATTCGAACCGTTAGAAACGTAGAACATGGAAAGAGCTTCGTTTTGATAGGTTGTGGCTCCCGTAACTCCAAACGAGTCAAAAGTTATGGCCATTAGAAGAAACGGAAGAAAGCGACGGACCGCTCGCTGATCCGATTCGAAGGTATTGGCTAAAGTATGCGATCTCCGCGAAAGGCGCGAGCATGCTCACACGGTAGCACTCGATATTCAAGATATTATGGATCACAGAAGGAATAAATGAGGATATGTAACAAAAGCTTGTCTACTGAAGCTAAAGCGCAATACATGTTTTTTTTTACGACCGTTCCGTCTTCCTCATTTCCCGTCCCTCATTGTTTTGGTCATATTCATCAACATGCGCGGTCTTTTTAACAATATTACAACACCACGACAAAATGAATTCAAGGAGAATATTAAACGCATTTGATACCTTAGAATTTCGAACAGCTGAGGGTGTTTTATATGATTACTTAGCCTATAAGTAACGTACTTTTTCAGTCTGCGAATATCTTTCGGTTTCCTGTTTTATCCAATTTTAAATCCAATTTCAATCTTTTTAGCGGAATATTATCGTGGCCTTTTTTGATCTTCGTATTTATCTGATTTTTTGTCGTTCTTCTAAGTTTACATCGATTTAATCCGACTATTTAAACCACAAACTCCGTGGAATAAATTTATTAACAAAAGCATCCGAGCTGTAGAAAAAACTTAAGGTGGAATTACTCTGCCCACAAAACCGATCCATGACAATTCGAACCGTTAGAAAAGTAGAACATGAAAAGAGCTTCGTTTTGATAGGTTGTGGCTGCCGTAACTCCAAACGAGTCAAAAGTTACGGACGTTAGAAGAAGCGGAAGAAAGCGACGGACCGCTCGTTGATCCGATTCGACGGTATTGGCAAAAGTATTTGATCTCCGCGAAAGGCACGAGCATGCTCACACGGCAGCACTCGATATTAAAGATATTATGGATCACAGAAGGAATAAATGAGGATATGGAACAAAAGCTTGTCTACTGAAGTTAAAACGCAATACATGTTTTTTTACGACCGTTCTGTCTTCCTCGTTTTCCGTCCCTCATTGTTTTGCTCGTATTCATCAACATGCGCGGTCTTTTTAACAATATTACAACACCACGACAAAGTGACTTCAAGGAGAATATTAAATGCATTTTATACCTTAGAATTTTAAACAGCTGAGGGTGTTTTATATGATTACTTAGCCTGTAAGTAACCTACTTTTTTAGTCTGCGAATATCTTTCGGTTTCCTGTTTTATCCAATTTTAAATCCAATTTCAATCTTTTCAGCGGAATATTGTCGTGGCCTTTTTTGATCTTCATATTTCTGATTTTTTTTCGTTCTTCTTGGTTTACATCGATTTAATCCGACTATTTAAACCCCAAACTCCGAGGAATAAATTTATGAACAAAAGCATCCAAGCTGTAGAAAAAACTTAAGGTGGAATTACTCTGCACATAAAACCGATCCATGACAATTCGAACCGTTAGAAACGTAGAACATAGAAAGAGCTTCGTTTTGATAGGTTGTGGCTCCCGTAACTCCAAACGAGTCAAAAGTTATGGCCGTTAGAAAAAACGGAAGAAAGCGACGGACCGCTCGCTGATCCGATTCGACGGTATTGGCTAAAGTATGCGATCTCCGCGAAAGGCGCGAGCGTGCTCACACGGTAGCACTCGATATTCAAGATATTATGGATCACAGAAGGAATGAGTGAGGATATGTAACAAAAGCTTGTCTACTGAAGCTAAAGCGCAATACATGTTTTTTTTTACGACCGTTCTGTCTTCCTCGTTTTCCGTCCCTCATTGTTTTGGTCATATTCATCAACATGCACGGTCTTTTTAACAATATTACAACACCACGACAAAGTGATTTCAAGGAGAATATTAAACGCATTTGATACCTTAGAATTTCGAATGGCTGAGGGTGTTTTATATGATTACTTAGCCTATAAGTAACCTACTTTTTCAGTCTGCGAATATCTTTCGGTTTCCTGTTTAATCCAATTTTAAATCCAATTTCAAACTTTTTAGCGGAATATTATCGTGGCCTTTTTTGATCTTCGTATTTATCTGATTTTTTGTCGTTTTTCTAGGTTTACATCGATTTAATCCGACTATTTAAACCACAAACTCCGTGGAATAAATTTATGAACAAAAACATCCGAGCTGTAGAAAAAACATAAGATGGAATTACTCTGCACACAAAACCGACCCATGACAATTCGAACCGTTAGAAACATCGAACATGGAAAGAGCTTCGTTTTGATAGGTTGTGGCTCCCGTAACTCCAAACGAGTCAAATGTTATGGACGTTAGAAGAAGCGGAAGAAAGCGACGGACCGCTCGCTGATCCGATTCGACGGTATTGGCAAAAGTATTTGATCTCCGCGAAAGGCACGAGAATGGTCACACGGTAGCACTCGATATTTAAGATATTATGGACCACAGAAGGAATAAATGAGGATATGGAACAAAAGCTTGTCTACTGAAGCTAAAGCGCAATACATGTTTTTTTACGACCGTTCCGTCTACCTCGTTTTCCGTCCCTCATTGTTTTGCTCGTATTCATCAACATGCGCAGTCTTTTTAACAATATTACAACACCACGACAAAGTGACTTCAAGGAGCATATTAAACGCATTTGATACCTTAGAATTTCGAACAGCTGAGGGTGTTTTATATGATAACTTAGCCTGTAAGTAACCTACTTTTTCAGTCTGCGAATATCTTTCGGTTTCCTGTTTTATCCAATTTTAAATCCAATTTCAATCTTTTCAGCGGAATATTGTCATGGCCTTTTTTGATCTTCGTATTTCTGATTTTTTGTCGTTCTTCTTGGTTTACATCGATTTAATCCGACTATTTAAACCCCAAACTCCGTGGAATAAATTTATGAACAAAAGCATCCGAGCTGTAGAAAAAACTTAAGGTGGAATTACTCTGCACATAAAACCGATCCATGACAATTCAAACCGTTAGAAACGTAGAACATGGAAAGAGCTTCGTTTTGATAGGTTGTGGCTCCCGTAACTCCAAACGAGTCAAAAGTTATGGCCGTTAGAAGAAACGGAAGAAAGTGACGGACCGCTCGCTGATCCGATTCGACGGTATTGGCTAAAGTATGCGATCTCCGCGAAAGGCGCGAGCATGCTCACACGGTAGCACTCGATATTCAAGATATTATGGATCACAGAAGGAATAAATGAGGATATATAACAAAAGCTTGTCTACTGAAGCTAAAGCGCAATACATGTTTTTTTTTACGACCGTTCCGTCTTCCTCATTTCCCGTCCCTCATTGTTTTGGTCATATTCATCAACATGCGCGGTCTTTTTAACAATATTACAACACCACGACAAAGTGACTTCAAGAAGAATATTAAACGCATTTGATACCTTAGAATTTCGAACAGCTGAGGGTGTTTTATATGATTACTTAGCCTATAAGTAACCTACCTTTTCAGTCTGCGAATATCTTTCGGTTTCCTGTTTTATCCAATTTTAAATCCAATTTCAATCTTTTTAGCGGAATATTGTCGTGGCCTTTTTTGATCTTCGTATTTATCTAATTTTTTGTCATTCTTCTAAGTTTACATCGATTTAATCCGGCTATTTAAACCACAAACTCCGTGGAATAAATTTATTAACAAAAGCATCCGAGCTGTAGAAAAAACTTAAGGTGGAATTACTCTGCACACAAAACCGATCCATGACAATTCGAACAGTTAGAAACGTAGAACATGTAAAGAGCTTCGTTTTGATAGGTTGTGGCTGCCGTAACTCCAAACGAGTCAAAAGTTATGGACGTTAGAAGAAGCGGAAGAAAGCGACGGACCGCTCGCTGATCCGATTCGACGGTATTGGCAAAAGTATTTGATCTCCGCGAAAGGCACGAGCATGCTCACACGGCAGCACTCGATATTAAAGATATTATGGATCACAGAAGGAATAAATGAGGATATGGAACAAAAGCTTGTCTACTGAAGCTAAAGCGCAATACATGTTTTTTTTACGACCGTTCCGTCTTCCTCGTTTTCCGTCCCTCATTGTTTTGCTCGTATTCATCAACATGCGCGGTCTTTTTAACAATATTACAACACCACGACAAAGTGACTTCAAGGTGAATATTAAACGCATTTGATACCTTAGAATTTCGAACAGCCGAGGGTGTTTTATATGATTACTTAGCCTGTAAGTAACCTACTTTTTTCAGTCTGCGAATATCTTTCGGTTTCCTGTTTTATCCAATTTTATATCCAATTTCAATCTTTTTAGCGGAATATTGTCGTGGCCTTTTTTGATCTTCGTATTTTTCTGATTTTTTGTCGTTCTTCTTGGTTTACATCGATTTAATCCGACTATTTAAACCACAAACTGCGTGTAATAAATGTATGAACAAAAACGTCCGAGCTGTAGAAAAAAACATAAGATGGAATTATGCTGCACACAAAACCGACCCATGACAATTCGAACCGTTAGAAACGCAGAACATGGAAAGAGCTTCTTTTTGATAGGTCGTGGCTCCCGTAACTCCAAACGAGTCAAAAGTTATGGCCGTTAGAAGAAACGGAAGAAAGCGACGGACCGCTCGCTGATCCGATTCGACGGTATTGGCTAAAGTATGCGATCTCCGCGAAAGGCGCGAGCATGCTCACACGGTAGCACTCGATATTCAAGATATTATGGATCACAGAAGGAATGTGTGAGGATATGTAACAAAAGCTTGTCTACTGAAGCTAAAGCGCAATACATGTTTTTTTTTACGACCGTTCTGTCTTCCTCGTTTTCCGTCCCTCATTGTTTTGGTCATATTCATCAGCATGCGCGGTCTTTTTAACAATATTACAACATCACGACAAAGTGATTTCAAGGAGAATATTAAACGAATTTGATACCTTAGAATTTCGAACAGCCGAGGGTGTTTTATATGATTACTTAGCCTATAAGTAACCTACTTTTTCAGTCTGCGAATATCTTTCGGTTTCCTGTTTTATCCAATTTTAAATTCCATTTCAATCTTTTTAGCGGAATATTGTCATGGCCTTTTTTGATCTTAGTATTTTTCTGATTTTTTGTCGTTCTTCTAGGTTTACATCGATTTAATCCGACTATTTAAACCACAAACTGCGTGGAATAAATTTATGAACAAAAGCATCCGAGCTGTAGAAAAAACTCAAGGTGGAATTATCCTGTACAGAAAACCGATCCATGCCAATTCGAACCGTTAGAAACGTAGAACATGGAAAGAGCTCCGCTTTGATAGGATGTGGCTCCCGTAACTCCAAACGAGTAAAAAGTTATGGACGTTAGAAGAAGCGGAAGAAAGCGACGGACCGCTCGCTGATCCGATTTGACGGTATTGGCAAAAGTATTTGATCTCCGCGAAAGGCACGAGCATGCTCACACGGCAGCACTCAATATTAAAGATATTATGGATCACAGAAGGAATAAATGAGGATATGGAACAAAAGCTTGTCTACTGAAGCTAAAACGCAATACATGTTTTTTTTACGACCGTTCCGTCTTCCTCCTTTTTCGTCCCTCATTGTTTTGCTCGTATTCATCAACATGCGCGGTCTTTTTAACAATATTACAACACCACGACAAAGTGACTTCAAGGAGAATGTTAAACGCATTTGATACCTTAGAATTTCGAACAGCTGAGGGTGTTTTATATGATTACTTAGCCTGTAAGTAACCTACTTTTTCAGTCTGCGAATACCTTTCGGTTTCCTGTTTTATCCAATTTTAAATCCAATTTCAATCTTTTCAGCGGAATATTGTCGTGGCCTTTTTTGATCTTCGTATTTCTGATTTTTTGTCGTTCTTCTTGGTTTACATCGATTTAATCCGACTATTTAAACCCCAAACTCCGTGGAATAAATTTATGAACAAAAGCATCCGAGCTGTAGAAAAAACTTAAGGTGGAATTACTCTGCACACAAAACCAATCCATGACAATTCGAACCGTTAGAAACGTAGAACATGGAAAGAGCTTCGTTTTGATAGGTTGTGGCTCCCGTAACTCCAAACGAGTCAAAAGTTGTGGCCATTGGAAGAAACGGAAGAAAGCGACGGACCGCTCGCTGATCCGATTCGACGGTATTGGCTAAAGTATGCGATCTCCGCGAAAGGCGCGAGCATGCTCACATGGTAGCACTCGATATTCAAGATATTATGGATCACAGAAGGAATGAATGAGGATATGTAACAAAAGCTTGTCTACTGAAGCTAAAGCGCAATACATGTTTTTTTTACGACCGTTCCGTCTTCCTCGTTTTCCGTCCCTCATTGTTTTGCTCGTATTCATCAACATGCGCGGTCTTTTTAACAATATTACAACACCACGACAAAGTGACTTCAGGGAGAATATTAAACGCATTTGATACCTTAGAAGTTCGAACAGCTGAGGGTGTTTTATATGATTACTTAGCCTATAAGTAACCTACTTTTTCAGTCTGCGAATATCTTTAGGTTTCCTGTTTTATCCAATTTTAAATCCAATTTCAATCTTTTCAGCGGAATATTGTCGTGGCCTTTTTTGATCTTCGTATTTCTGATTTTTTGTCGTTCTTCTTGGTTTACATCGATTTAATCCGACTATTTAAACCACAAACTCCGTGGAATAAATTTATGAACAAAAACATCCGAGCTGTAGAAAAAACTTAAGATGGAATTACTCTGCACACAAAACCGACCCATGACAATTCGAACCATTAGAAACGTAGAACATGGAAAGAGCTTTGTTTTGATAGGTTGTGGCTCCCGTAACTCCAAACGAGTCAAAAGTTATGGACGTTAGAAGAAGCGGAAGAAAGCGACGGACCGCTCGCTGATCCGATTCGACGGTATTGGCAAAAGTATTAGATCTCCGCGAAAGGCACGAGCATGCTCACACGGTAGCACTCGATATTAAAGATATTATGGATCACAGAAGGAATAAATGAGGATATGGAACAAAAGCTTGTCTACTGAAGCTAAAGCGCAATACATGTTTTTTTTTACGACCGTTCCTCCTTCCTCGTTTTCCGTCCCTCATTATTTTGCTCGTATTCATCAACATGCGCGGTCTTTTTAACAATATTACAACACCACGACAAAGTGACTTCAAGGAGAATATTAAACGCATTTGATATCTTAGAATTTCGAACAGCTGAGGGTGTTTTATATGATTACTTAGCCTGTAAGTTTTTCAGTCTGCGAATATCTTTCGGTTTCCTGTTTTATCCAATTTTAAATCCAATTTCAATCTTTTCAGCGGAATATTGTCGTGGCCTTTTTTGATCTTCGTATTTCTGATTTTTTGTCGTTCTTCTTGGTTTACATCGATTTAATCCGACTATTTAAACCCCAAACTCCGTGGAATAAATTTATGAACAAAAGCATCCGAGCTATAGAAAAAACTTAAGGTGGAATTACTCTGCACACAAAACTGATCCATGACAATTCGAACCGTTAGAAACGTACAACATGGAAAGAGCTTCGTTTTGATAGGTCGTGGCTCCCGTAACTCCAAACGAGTCAAAAGTTATGGCCGTTAGAAGAAACGGAAGAAAGCGACGGACCGCTCGCTGATCCGATTCGACGGTATTGGCTAAAGTATGCGATCTCCGCGAAAGGCGCGAGCATGCTCACACGGTAGCACTCGATATTCAAGATATTATGGATCACAGAAGGAATAAATGAGAATATGTAACAAAAGCTTGTCTACTGAAGCTAAAGCGCAATACATGTTTTCTTTTTACGACCGTTCCGTCTTCCTCGTTTTCCGTCCCTCATTGTTTTGGTCATATTCATCAACATGCGCGGTCTTTTTAAAAATATAACAACACCACGACAAAGTGACTTCAAGGAGAATATTAAACGCATTTGATACCTTAGAATTTCGAACAGCTGAGGGTGTTTTATATGATTACTTAGCTTATAAGTAACCTACTTTTTCAGTCTGCGAATATCTTTCGGTTTCCTGTTTTATCCAATTTTAAATCCAATTTCAATCTTTTTAGAGGAATATTATCGTGGCCTTTTTTGATCTTCGTATTTATCTGATTTTTTGTCGTTCTACTAGGTTTACATCGATTTAATCCGACTATTTAAATCACAAACTCTGTGGAATAAATTTATGAACAAAAGCATCCGAGCTGTAGAAAAAACTTAAGGTGGAATTACTCTGCACACAAAACCGATCCATGACAATTCGAACCGTTAGAAACGTACAACATGGAAAGAGCTTCGTTTTGATAGGTTGTGGCTGCCGTAACTCCAAACGAGTTAAAAGTTATGGACGTTAGAAGAAGCGGAAGAAAGCGACGGACCGCTCGCTGATCCGATTCGACGGTATTGGCAAAAGTATTTGATCTCCGCGAAAGGCACGAGCATGCTCACACGACAGCACTCGATATTAAAGATATTATGGATCACAGAAGGAATAAATGAGGATATGGAACAAAAGCTTGTCTACTGAAGCTAAAGCGCAATACATGTTTTTTTTACGACCGTTCCGTCTTCCTCGTTTTCCGTCCCTCATTGTTTTGCTCATATTCATCAACATGCGCGGTCTTTTTAACAATATTACAACATCATGACAAAGTGACTTCAAGGAGAATATTAAACACATTTGATACCTTAGAATTTCGAATAGCTGAGGGTGTTTAATATGATTACTTAGCCTGTAAGTAACCTACTTTTTCAGTCTGCGAATATCTTTCGGTTTCCTGTTTTATCCAATTTTAAATCCAATTTCAATCTTTTAAGCGGAATATTGTCGTGGCCTTTTTTGATCTTCGTATTTCTGATTTTTTGTCGTTCTTCTCGGTTTACATCGATTTAATCCGACTATTTAAACCCCAAACTCCGTGGAATAAATTTATGAACAAAAGCATCCGAGCTGTAGAAAAAACTTAAGGTGAAATTACTCTGCACACAAAACCGATCCATGACAATTCGAACCGATCCATGACAATTCGAACCGTTAGAAACGTAGAACATGGAAAGAGCTTCGTTTTGATAGGTTGTGGCTCCCGTAACTCCAAACGAGTCAAAAGTTATGGCCGTTAGATGAAACGGAAGAAAGCGACGGACCGCTCGCTGATCCGATTCGACGGTATTGGCTAAAGTATGCGATCTCCACGAAAGGCGCGAGCATGCTCACACGGTAGCACTCGATATTCAAGATATTATGGATCACAGAAGGAATGAGTGAGGATATGTAACAAAAGCTTGTCTACTGAAGCTAAAGCGCAATACATGTTTTTTTTACGACCGTTCCGCCTTCCTCGTTTTCCGTCCCTCATTGTTTTGCTCGTATTCATCAACATGCGCGGTCTTTTTAACAATATTACAACACCACGACAAAGTGACTTCAAAGAGAATATTAAACGCATTTGATACCTTAGAATTTCGAACAGTTGAGGGTGTTTTATATGATTACTTAGCCTGTAAGTAACCTACTTTTTCAGTCTGCGAATATCTTTCGGTTTCCTGTTTTATCCAATTTTAAATCCAATTTCAATCTTTTCAGCGGAATATTGTCGTGGCCTTTTTTGATCATCGTATTTCTGATTTTTTGTCGTTCTTCTTGGTTTACATCGATTTAATCCGACTATTTAAACCCCAAACTCCGTGGAATAAATTTATGAACAAAAGCATCCGAGCTGTAGAAAAAACTTAAGGTGGAATTACTCTGCACAAAAAACCGACCCATGACAATTCGAACCGTTAGAAACGTACAACATGGAAAGAGCTTCGTTTTGATAGGTTGTGGCTGCCGTAACTCCAAACGAGTCAAAAGTTATGGACGTTAGAAGAAGCGGAAGAAAGCGACGGACCGCTCGCTGATCCGATTCGACGGTATTGGCAAAAGTATGCGATCTCCGCGAAAGGCGCGAGCATGCTCACACGGTAGCACTCGATATTCAAGATATTATGGATCACAGAAGGAATAAATGGGGATATGTAACAAAAGCTTGTCTACTGAAGCTAAAGCGCAATACATGTTTTTTTTTTACGACCGTTCCGTCTTCCTCGTTTTCCGTCCCTCATTGTTTTGGTCATATTCATCAACATGCGCGGTCTTTTTAACAATATTACAACACCACGACAAAGTGACTTCAAGGAGAATATTAAACGCATTTGATACCTTAGAATTTCGAACAGCTGAGGGTGTTTTATATGATTACTTAGCTTATAAGTAACCTACTTTTTCAGTCTGCGAATATCTTTCGGTTTCCTGTTTCATCCAATTTTAAATCCAATTTCAATCTTTTTAGAGGAATATTGTCGTGGCCTTTTTTGATCTTCGTATTTATCTGATTTTTTGTCGTTCTACTTGGTTTACATCGATTTAATCCGACTATTTAAACCACAAACTCCGTGGAATAAATTTATGAACAAAAGCATCCGAGCTGTAGAAAAAACTTAAGGTGGAATTACTTTGCACACCAAACCAATCCATGACAATTCGAACCGTTAGAAACGTACAACATGGAAAGAACTTCGTTTTGATAGGTTGTGGCTGCCGTAACTCCAAACGAGTCAAAAGTTATGGACGTTAGAAGAAGCGGAAGAAAGCGACGGACCGCTCGCTGATCCGGTTCGACGGTATTGGCAAAAGTATTTGATCTCCGCGAAAGGCACGAGCATGCTCACACGGCAGCACTCGATATTAAAGATATTATGGATCACAGAAGGAATAAATGAGGATATGGAACAAAAGCTTGTCTACTGAAGCTAAAGCGCAATACATGTTTTTTTACGACCGTTCCGTCTTCCTCGTTTTCCGTCCCTCATTGTTTTGCTCGTATTCATCAACATGCACGGTCTTTTTAACAATATTACAACACCACGACAAAGTGACTTCAAGGAGAATATTAAACGCATTTGATACCTTAGAATTTCGAACAGCTGAGGGTGTTTTATATGATTACTTAGCCTGTAAGTAACCTACTTTTTCAGTCTGCGAATATCTTTCGGTTTCCTGTTTTATCCAATTTTAAATCCAATTTCAATCTTTTCAGCGGAAAGTTGTCGTGGCCTTTTTTGTTCTTCGTATTTCTGATTTTTTGTCGTTCTTCTTGGTTTACATCGATTTAATCCGACTATTTAAACCCCAAACTCCGTGGAATAAATTTATGAACAAAAGCATCCGAGCTGTAGAAAAAAATTAAGGTAGAATTACTCTGCACACAAAACCGATCCATGACAATTCGAACCGTTAGAAACGTACAACATGGAAAGAGCTTCGTTTTGATAGGTTGTGGCTCCCGTAACTCCAAACGAGTCAAAAGTTATGCCCGTTAGAAGAAACGGAAGAAAACGACGGACCGCTCGCTGATCCGATTCGACGGTATTGGCTAAAGTATGCGATCTCCGCGAAAGGCGCGAGCATGCTCACACGGTAGCACTCGATATTCAAGATATTATGGATCACAGAAGGAATGAGTGAGGATATGTAACAAAAGCTTGTCTACTGAAGCTAAAGCGCAATACACGTTTTTTTTTACGACCGTTCCGTCTTCCTCGTTTTCCGTCCCTCATTGTTTTGGTCATATTCATCAACATGCGCGGTCTTTTTAACAATATTACAACACCAGGACAAAGTGACTTCAAGGAGAATATTAAACGCATTTGATACCTTAGAATTTCGAACAGCTGAGGGTGTTTTATATGATTACTTAGCCTATAAGTAACCTACTTTTTCAGTCTGCGAATATCTTTCGGTTTCCTGTTTTATCCAATTTTAAATCCAATTTCAATCTTTTTAGCGGAATATTGTCGTGGCCTTTTTTGATCTTCGTATTTATCTGATTTTTTGTCGTTCTTCTAGGTTTACATCGATTTAATCCGACTATTTAAACCACAAACTCCGTGGAATAAATTTATGAACAAAAACATCCGAGCTGTAGAAAAACTTAAGATGGAATTACTCTGCACACAAAACCGACTCATGACAATTCGAACCGTTAGAAACGTAGAACATGGAAAGAGCTTCGTTTTGATAGGTTGTGGCTCCCGTAACTCTAAACGAGCCAAAAGTTATGGCCGTTAGAAGAAACGGAAGAAAGCGACGGACCGCTCGCTGATCCGATTCGACGGTATTGGCAAAAGTATTCGATCTCCGCGAAAGGCGCGAGCATGCTCACACGGTAGCACTCGATATTAAAGATATTATGGATCACAGAAGGAATAAATGAGGATATGTAACAAAAGCTTGTCTACTGAAGGTAAAGCGCAATACATGTTTTTTTTACGACCGTTCCGCCTTCCTCGTTTTCCGTCCCTCATTGTTTTGGTCATATTCATCAACATGCGCGGTCTTTTTAACAATATTACAACACCACGACAGAGTGACTTCAAGGAGAATATTAAACGTATTTGATACCTTAGAATTTCGAACCGCTGAGTGTGTTTTGTATGATTACTTAGCCAATAAGTAACCTACTTTTTCAGTCTGCGAATATCTTTCGGTTTCCTGTTTTATCCAATTTTAAATCCAATTTCAATATTTTTAGCAGAATACTGTCGTGGCCTTTTTTGATCTTCGTATTTTTCGGATTTTTTGTCGTTCTTCTTGGTTTACATCGATTTAATTCGACTATTTAAACAACAAACTGCGTGGAATAAATTTATGAACAAAAACATCCAAGCTGTAGAAAAAATTTAAGATGGAATTATTCTGCACACAAAACCGATCCACGACAATTCGAACCATTAGAAACGTAGAACAAGGAAAGAGCTTCGTTTTGGTAGGTTGTGGCTCCCGTAACTCCGAACGAGTCAAAAGTTATGGCCGTTAGAAGAAACGGAAGAAAGCGACGGACCGCTCGTTGATCCGATTCGACGGTATTGGCAAAAGAATTCGATCTCCGCGAAAGGCACGAGCATGCTCACACGGTAGCACTCGATATTAAAGATATTATGGATCACAGAAGGAATAAATGAGGATATGGAACAAAAGCTTGTCCACTGAAGCTAAAGCGCAATACATGTTTTTTTTACGACCGTTCCGTCTTTCTCGTTTTCCGTCCCTCATTGTTTTGGTCATATTCATCAACATGCGCGGTCTTTTTAACAATATTACAACACCAGGACAAAGTGACTTCAAGGAGAATATTAAACGCATTTATACCTTAGAATTTTGAACAGCTGAGGGTGTTTTATATGATTACTTAGCCTATAAGTAACCTACTTTTTCAGTCTGCGAATATCTTTCGGTTTCCTGTTTTATCCAATTTTAAATCCAATTTCAATCTTTTTAGCGGAATATTGTCGTGGCCTTTTTTTATCTTCGTATATTTCTGATTTTTTATCGTTCTTCTTGGTTTATATTGATCTAAATCCGACTATTTAAACCAAAAACTCCGTGGAATAAATTTATGAACAAAAGCATCCGAGCTGTAGAAAAAACTTAAGGTGGAATTACTCTGCACACAAAACCGATCCATGACAATTCTAACCGTTAGAAACGTAGAACATGGAAAGAGCTTCGTTTTGATAGGTTGTGGCTCCCGTAACTCCAAACGAGTCAAAAGTTATGGCCGTTAGAATAAACGGGAGAAAGCGACGGACCGATCGCTGATCCGATTCGACGGTTTTGGCAAAAGTATTCGATCTCCGCGAAAGGCACAAGCATGCTCACACGGTAGCACTCGATATTAAAGATATTATGGATCACAGAAGGAATAAATGAGGATATGGAACAAAAGCTTGTCTACTGAAACTAAAGCGCAATACATGTTTTTTTTTACGACCGTTCCGTCCTCCTCGTTTTCCGTCCCTCATTGTTTTGGTCATATTCATCAACATGCGCGGTCTTTTTAACAATATTACAACACCACGACAAAGTAACTTCAAGGAGAATATTAAACGCATTTGATACCTTAGAATTTCGAACCGCTGAGTGTGTTTTATATGATTACTTAGCCTATAAGTAACCTACTTTTTCAGTCTGCGAATATCTTTCGGTTTCCTGTTTTATCCAATTTTAAATCCAATTTCAATATTTTTAGCAGAATACTGTCGTGGCCTTTTTTGATCTTCGTATTTTTCTGATTTTTTGTCGTTCTTCTAGGTTTACATCGATTTAATTCGACTATTTAAACAACAAACTGCGTGGAATAAATTTATGAACAAAAACATCCGAGCTGTAGAAAAAATTTAAGATGGAATTATTCTGCACACAAAACCGATCCACAACAATTCGAACCATTAGAAACGTAGAACATGGAAAGAGCTTCGTTTTGGTAGGTTGTGGCTCCCGTAACTCCGAACGAGTCAAAAGTTATGGCCGTTAGAAGAAACGGAAGAAAGCGACGGACCGCTCGCTGATCCGATTCGACGGTATTGGCAAAAGAATTCGATCTCCGCGAAAGGCACGAGCATGCTCACACGGTAGCACTCGATATTAAAGATATTATGGATCACAGAAGGAATAAATGAGGATATGGAACAAAAGCTTGTCCACTGAAGCTAAAGCGCAATACATGTTTTTTTTTACGACCGTTCCGCTTTCTCGTTTTCCGTCCCTCATTGTTTTGGTCATATTCATCAACATGCGCGGTCTTTTTAACAATATTACAACACCAGGACAAAGTGACTTCAAGAAGAATATTAAACGCATTTATACCTTAGAATTTTGAACAGCTGAGGGTGTTTTATATGATTACTTAGCTTATAAGTAACCTACTTTTTCAGTCTGCGAATATCTTTCGGTTTCCTGTTTTATCCAATTTTAAATCCAATTTCAATCTTTTTAGCGGAATATTGTCGTGGCCTTTTTTTATCTTCGTATATTTCTGATTTTTTATCGTTCTTCTTGGTTTACATCGATTTAATCCGACTATTTAAACCAAAAACTCCGTGGAATAAATATATGAACAAAAACATCCGAGCTGTAGAAAAAACTTAAGGTGGAATTACTCTGCACACAAAACCGATCCATGACAATTCTAACCGTTAGAAACGTAGAACATGGAAAGAGCTTCGTTTTGATAGGTTGTGGCTCCCGTAACTCCAAACGAGTCAAAAGTTATGGCCGTTAGAAGAAACGGGAGAAAGCGACGGACCGATCGCTGATTCGATTCGACGGTTTTGGCAAAAGTATTCGATCTCCGCGAAAGGCACGAGCATGCTCACACGGTAGCACTCGATATTAAAGATATTATGGATCACAGAAGGAATAAATGAGGATATGGAACAAAAGCTTGTCTACTGAAACTAAAGCGCAATACATGTTTTTTTTTACGACCGTTCCGTCCTCCTCGTTTTCCGTCCCTCATTGTTTTGGTCATATTCATCAACATGTGCGGTCTTTTTAACAATATTACAACACCACGACAAAGTGACTTTAAGGAGAATATTAAACGCATTTGATACCTTAGAATTTCGAACAGCTGAGGGTGTTTTATATGATTACTTAGCCTATAAGTAACCTACTTTTTCTGTCTGCGAATATCTTTCGGTTTGCTGTTTTATCCAATTTTAAATCCAATTTCAATCTTTTTAGCGGAATATTATCGTGGCCTTTTTTGATCTTCGTATTTTTCTGATTTTTTGTCGTTCTTCTCGGTTTACGTCGATTTAATCCGACTATTTAAACCACAAACTGCGTGGAAAAAATTTATGAACAAAAACATCCAGGCTGTAGAAAAAACTTATAATGGAATTATTCTGCATGCAAAACCGATCGACGACAATTCGAACCGTTAGAAACGTAGAATACGGAAAGAGCTTCGTTTTGATAGGTTGTGGCTCCCGTAACTCCAAAAGAGTCAAAAGTTATGACCGTTAGAAGAAACGGAAGAAAGCGACGGACCGCTCGCTGATCCGATTCGACGGTTTTGGCAAAAGTATTCGGTCTCCGCGAAAGGCACGAGCATGCTCACACGGTAGCACTCGATATTAAAGATATTATGGATCACAGAAGGAATAAATTAGGATATGGAACAAAAGCTTGTCTACTGAAGCTAAAGCGCAATACATGTTTTTTTTACGACCGTTCCGTCTTCCTCGTTTTCCGTCCCTCTTTGTTTTGGTCATATTCATCAACATGCTTGGTCTTTTTAACAATATTACAACACCACGACAAAGTGACTTCAAGAAGAATATTAAACGCATTTGATACCTTAGAATTTCGAACAGCTGAGAGTGTTTTATATGATTACTTAGCCTGTAAGTAACCTACTTTTTCTGTCTGCGAATATCTTTCGGTTTCCTGTTTTATCCAATTTTAAATCCAATTTCAATCTTTTTAGCGGAATATTGTCGTGGCCTTTTTTGATCTTCGTATTTTTCTGATTTTTTGTCGTTCTTCTAGGTTTACATCGATTTAATCCGACTATTTAAATCACAAACTGCGTGGAATAAATTTATGAACAAAAACATCCGCGCTATAGAAAAAATTTAAAATGGAATTATTCTGTACACAAAACCGATCCACGAAAATTCAAACTGTTAGAAACGTAGAACATGTAAAGAGCTTCCTTTTGATAGGTTGTGGCTCCCGTAACTCCAAACGAGTCAAAAGTTATGGCCGTTAGAAGAAACGGAAAAAGCGACGGACCGCTCGCTGATACGATTCGACGGTTTTGGCAAAAGTATTCGATCTCCGCGAAAGGCACGAGCATGCTCACACGGTAGCACTCGATATTAAAGATATTATGGATCATAGAAGGAATAAATGAGGATATGGAACAAAAGCTTGTCTACTGAAGCTAAAGCGCAATACATGTTTTTTTTACGACCGTTCCGTCTTCCTCGTTTTCCGTCCCTCATTGTTTTGGTCATATTCATCAACATGCGTCGTCTTTTTAACAATATTACAACACCACGACAAAGTGACTTCAAGGAGAATATTAAACGCATTTGATATCTTAGAATTTCGAACAGCTGAGGGTGTTTTATATGATTACTTAGCCTGTAAGTAACCTACTTTTTCTGTCTGCGAATATCTTTCGATTTCCTGTTTTATCCAATTTTAAATCCAATTTCAATCTTTTTAGCGGAATATTGTCGTGGCCTTTTTTGATCTTCGTATTTTTCTGATTTTTTTTCGTTCTTTTAGGTTTACATCGATTTAATCCGACTATTTAAATCACAAACTGCGTGTAATAAATTTATGAACAAAAACATCCGTGCTGTAGAAAAAACTTAAAATGGAATTATTCTGCACACAAAACCGATCCACGACAATTCGAACCGCTAGAAACGTAGAACATGGAAAGAGCTTCGTTTTGATAGGTTGTGCCTCCCGTAACTCTGAACGAGTCAAAATTTATGGCCGTTAGAAGAAACAGAAGAAAGCGACGGACCGCTCGCTGATCCGATTCGACGGTATTGGCAAAAGTATTCGATCCCTGCGAAAGCCACGAGCATGCTCACACGGTAGCACTCGATATTAAAGATATTATGGATCACAGAAGGAATAAATGAGGATATGGAACAAAAGCTTATCTACAGAAGCTAAAGCGCAATACATGTTTTTTTTTATGACCGTTCCGTCTTCCTCGTTTTCCGTCCCTCATTGTTTTGGTCATATTCATCAACATGCGCGGTCTTTTTAACAATATTACAACACCACGACAAAGTGACTTCAAGGAGAATATTAAACGCATTTGATACCTTAGAATTTCGAACAGCAGAGGGTGTTTTATATGATTACTTAGCCTATAAGTAACCTACTTTTTCAGTCTGCGAATATCTTTCGGTTTCCTGTTTTATCCAATTTTAATTCCAATTTCAATATTTTTAGCAGAATATTATCGTGGACTTTTTTGATCTTCGTATTTGTTTGATTTTTTGTCGTTCTTCTAGGTTTACGTCGATTTAATCCGACTATTTAAACCATAAACTGCGTGGAATAAATTTATGAAAAAAACATACGAGCTGTAGAAAAAACTTAAGATAGAATTATTCTGCACACAAAACCGATCCATGACAATTCGAATTGTTAGAAATGTAGAACATGGAAAGAGCTTCGTTTTGATAGGTTGTGGCTCGCGTAACTCCAAACGAGTCAAAAGTTATGGCCGTTAGAAAAAAACGGAAGAAAGCGACGGACCGCTCGCTGATCCGATTCGACGGTATTGGCAAAATTATTCGATCTCCGCGAAAGGCACGAGCATGCTCACATGGTAACACTCGATATTAAAGATATTATGGATCACAGAAGGAATAAATGAGGATATGTGACAAAAGCTTGTCTACTGAAGCTAAAGCGCAATACATTTTTTTTTTACGACCGTTCCGTCTTCCTCGTTTTCCGTACCTCATTGTTTTGCTCATATTCATCAACATGCGCGGTCTTTTTAACAATATCACGACACCACGACAAAGTGACTTCAAGGAGAATATTAAACGCATTTGATACCTTAGAATTTCGAACAGCTGAAGGTGTTTTATATGATTACTTAGCCTGTAAGTAACCTACTTTTTCTGTCTGCGAATATCTTTCGGTTTCCTGTTTTATCCAATTTAAAATCCAATTTCAATCTTTTTAGCGGAATATTGTCGTGGCCTTTTTTGATCTTCGTATATTTCTGATTTTTTGTCGTTCTTCTGGGTTTACATCGATTTAATCCGACTATTTAAACCACAAACTCCGTCGAATAAATTTATGAACAAAAGCGTCCGAGCTGTACAAAAAACTTAAGGTGGAATAATCCTGTACACAATACCGATCCATGACAATTCGAACCGTTAGAAACGTAGAACATGGAAAGTGCTTCGTTTTGATAGGTTGTTGCTCCCGTAACTCCAAACGAGTCAAAAGTTATGGCCGTTAGAAGAAACGGAAGAAAGCGACGGACCGCTCGCTGATCCGATTCGACGGTATTGGCAAAAGTATTCGATCTCCGCGAAAGGCGCGAGCATGCTCACACGGTAGCACTCGATATTAAAGATATTACGGATCACAGAAGGAATAAATGCGGATATGTAACAAAAGCTTGTCTACTGAAGCTAAAGCGTAATACATGTTTTTTTTACGACCGTTCCGTCTTCCTCGTTTTCCATCCCTCATTGTTTTGGTCATATTCATCAACATGCGCGGTCTTTTTAACAATATTACAACACCACGACAAAGTGACTTCAAGGAGAATATTAAACGCATTTGATACCTTAGAATTTCGAACAGCTGAGGGTGTTTTATATGATTACTTAGCCTGTAAGTAACCTACTTTTTCAGTCTGCGAATATCTTTCGGTTTCCTGTTTTACCCAATTTTAAATCCAATTTCAATCTTTTTAGTGGAATATTGTCGTGGCCTTTTTTGATCTTCGTATTTTTGTGATTTTTTGCGGTTCTTCTTTGTTTACATCGATTTAATCCGACTATTTAAACCACAAACTCCGTGGAATAAATTTATGAACAAAAGCATCCGAGCTGTAGAATACACTTAAGGTGGAATTACTCTGCACACAAAACCGATCCATGACAATTCTAACCGTTAGAAACGTAGAACATGGAAAGAGCTTCGTTTTGATAGGTTGTGGCTCCCGTAACTCCAAACGAGCCAAAAGTTATGGCCGTTAGAAGAAACGGAAGAAATCGACGGACCGCACGCTGATCCGATTCGACGGTATTGGCAAAAGTATGCGATCTCCAAGAAAGGCGCGAGCATGCTCACACGGTAGCACTTGATATTAAAGATATTACGGATCACAGAAGGAATAAATGAGGATATGTAACAAAAGCTTGTCTACTGAAGCTAAAGCGCAATACATGTTTTTTTTTACGACCGTTCCGTCTTCCTCGTTTTCTGTACCTCGTTGTTTTGGTCATATTCATCAACATGCGCGGTCTTTTTAACAATATTACAAACACCACGACAAAGTGACTTCAAGGAGAATATTAAACGCATTTGATACCTTAGAATTTCGAACAGCTGAGGGTGTTTTATATGATTACTTAGCCTGTAAGTAACCAACTTTTTCAGTCTGCGAATATCTTTCGGTTTCCTGTTTTATCCAATTTTAAATACAATTTCAATCTTTTTAGTGGAATATTGTCGTGGCCTTTTTTGATCTTCGTATATTTCTGATTCTTTGTCGTTCTTCTTGGTTTACATCGATTTAATCTGACTATTTAAACCACAAACTGCGTGGAGTAAATTTATGAACAAAAACATCCGAGCTGTAGAAAAAACTTAAGATGGAATTACTCTGCACACAAAACCGATCCATGACAATTCGAACCGTTAGGAACGTAGAACATGGAAAGAGCTTCGTTTTGATAGGTTGTGACTCCCGTAACTCCATACGAGTCAAAAGTTATGGCCGTTAGAAGATACGGAAGAAAGCGACGGACCGCTCGCTGATCCGATTCGACGGTATTGGCAAAAGTATTCAATCTCCGCGAAAGGCACGAGCATGCTCGCACGGTAGCACTCGATATTAAAGATATTATGGATCACAGAAGGCATAAATGAGGATATGTAACAAAAGCTTGTCTACTGAAGCTAAAGCGCAATACATGTTTTTTTACGACCGTTCCGTCTTCCTCGTTTTCCGACCCTCATTGTTTTGGTCATATTCATCAACATGCGCGGTCTTTTTAACAATATTACAAACACCACGACAAAGTGAATTCAAGGAGAATATTATACGCATTTGATACCTTAGAATTTCGAACAGCTGAAGGTGTTTTATATGATTACTTAGCCTGTAAGTAACCAACTTTTTCAGTCTGCGAATATCTTTCGGTTTCCTGTTTTATCGAATTTTAAATACAATTTCAATCTTTTTACTGGAATATTGTCGTGGCCTTTTTTGATCTTCATATATTTCTGATTTTTTGTCGTTCTTCGTGGTTTACATCGATTTAATCCGACTATTTAAATCACAAACTGCGTGGAATAAATTTATGAACAAAAACATCCGAGCTGTAGAAAAAACTTAAGATGGAATTACTATGCACACAAAACCGATCCATGACAATTAGAACCGTTAGAAACGTCGAACATGGAAAGAGCTTCGTTTTGATAGGTTGTGACTCCCGTAACTCTAAACGAGTCAAAAGTTATGGCCGTTAGAAGAAACGGAAGAAAGCGACGGACCGCTCGCTGATCCGATTCGACGGTATTGGCAAAAGTATTCGATCTCCGCGAAAGGCACGAACATGCTCACACGGTAGCACTCGATATTAAAGATATTATGGATCACAGTAGGAATAAATGTTGATATGTAAGAAAAGCTTGTCTACTGAAGCTAAAGCGCAATACATGTTTTTTTACGACCATTCTGTCTTCCTCGTTTTCCGTCCCTCATTGTTTTGGTCATATTCATCAACATGCGCGGTCTTTTTAACAATATTACAACACCACGACAAAGTGACTTCAAGGAGAATATTAAACGCATTTGTTACCTTAGAATTTCGAACAGCTGAGGGTGTTTTATATGATTACTTAGCCTATAAGTAACCTACTTTTTCAGTCTGCGAATATCTTTCGGTTCACTGTTTTATCCAATTTTAAATCCAATTTCAATCTTTTTAGCTGAATATTGTCGTGGCCTTTTTTGATCTTCGTATGTATCTGATTTTTTGTCGTTCTTCTAGGTTTACATCAATTTAATCCGACTATTTAAACCACAAACTCCGTGGAATAAATTTATGAACAAAAACATCCGAGCTGTAGAAAAAACTTAAGATGGAATTACTCTGCACACAAAACCGACCCATGACAATTCGAACCGTTAGAAACGTAGAACATGGAAAGAGCTTCGTTTTGATAGGTTGTGGCTCCCGTAACTCCAAACGAGTCAAAAGTTATGGACGTTAGAAAAAGCGGAAGAAAGCGACGGACCGCACGCTGATCCGATTCGACGGTATTGGCAAAAGTATTTGATCTCCGCGAAAGGCACGAGCATGCTCACACGGTAGCACTCCATATTAAAGATATTATGGATCACAGAAGGAATAAATGAGGATATGGAACAAAAGCTTGTCTACTGAAGCTAAAGCGCAATACATGTTTTTTTTACGACCGTTCCGTCTTCCTCGTTTTCCGTCCCTCATTGTTTTGTCTCGTATTCATCAACATGCGCGGTCTTTTTAACAATATTACAACACCACGACAAAGTGACTTCAAGGAGAATATTAAACGCATTTGATACCTTAGAATTTCGAATAGCTGAGGGTGTTTTATATGATTACTTAGCCTGTAAGTAACCTACTTTTTCAGCCTGCGAATATCTTTCGGTGTCCTGTTTTATCCAATTTTAAATCCAATTTCAATCTTTTCAGCGGAATATTGTCGTGGCCTTTTTTGATCTTCGTATTTCTGATTTTTTGTCGTTCTTCTTGGTTTACATCGATTTAATCCGACTATTTAAACCACAAACTCCGTGGAATAAATTTATGAACAAAAGCATCCGAGCTGTACAAAAAACTTAAGGTGAAATTACTCTGCACACAAAACCGATACATGACAATTCGAACCGTTAGAAACGTAGAACATGGAAAGAGCTTCGTTTTGATAGGTTGTGGCTCCCGTAACTCCAAACGAGCCAAATGTTATGGCCGTTAGAAGAAACGGAAGAAAGCGACGGACCGCTCGCTGATCCGATTCGACGGATTGGCTAAAGTATGCGATCTCCGCGAAAGGCGCGAGCATGCTCACACGGTAGCACTCGATATTCAAGATATTATGGATCACAGAAGGAATAAATGAGAATATGTAACGAAAGCTTGTCTACTGAAGCTAAAGCGCAATACATGTTTTCTTTTTACGACCGTTCCGTCTTCCTCGTTTTCCGTCCCTCATTGTTTTGGTCATATTCATCAACATGCGCGGTCTTTTTAAAAATATAACAACACCACGACAAAGTGACTTCAAGGAGAATATTAAACGCATTTGATACCTTAGAATTTCGAACAGCTGAGGGTGTTTTATATGATTACTTAGTCTGTAAGTAACCAACTTTTTCAGTCTGCGAATATCTTTCGGTTTCCTGTTTTATCCAATTTTAAATACAATTTCAATCTTTTTGGTGGAATATTGTTGTGGCCTTTTTTGATCTTCGTATATTTCTGATTTTTTATCGTTCTTCTTGGTTTACATCGATTTAATCCGACTATTTAAACCACAAACTGCGTGGAATAAATTTATGAACAAAAACATCCGAGCTGTAGAAAAAACTTAAGATGGAATTACTCTGCACATAAAACCGATCCATGACAATTCGAACCGTTAGAAACGTAGAACATGGAAAGAGCTTCGTTTTGATAGGTTGTGGCTCCCGTAACTCCAAACGAGTCAAAAGTTATGGCCGTTAGAAGAAACGGAAGAAAGCGACGGACCGCTCGCTGATCCGATTCGACGGTATTGGCAAAAGTATTCGATCTCCGCGAAAGGCACGAGCATACTCACACGGTAGCACTCGATATTAAAGATATTATGGATCACGGAAGGAATAAATGAGGATATGCAACAAAAGCATGTCTACTGAAGCTAAAGCGCAATACATGTTTTTTTTTACGACCGTTCCGTCTTCCTCGTTTTCCGTCCCTCTTTGTTTTGGTCATATTCATCAACATGCGCGGTCTTTTTAACAATATTACAAACACCATGACAAAGTGACTTCAAGGAGAATATTAAACGCATTTGATACCTTAGAATTTCGAACAGCTGAGGGTGTTTTATATGATTACTTAGCCTGTAAGTAATCTACTTTTTCAGTCTGCGAATATCTTTCGGTTTCCTGTTTTATCCAATTTTAAATCCAATTTCAATCTTTTTAGCGGAATATTGTCGTGGGCTTTTTTGATCTTCGTATTTATCTGATTTTTTGTCATTCTTCTAAGTTTACATCGATTTAATCCGACTATTTAAACCACAAACTCCGTGGAATAAATTTATGAACAAAAACATCCGAGCTGTAGAAAAAACTTAAGATGGAATTACTCTGCACACAAAACCGACCCATGACAATTCGAACCGTTAGAAACGTAGAACATGGAAAGAGCTTCATTTTGATAGGTTGTGACTCCCGTAACTCCAAATGAGCCAAAAGTTATGACCGTTAGAAGAAACGGAAGAAAGCGACGGACCGCTCGCGGGTCCGATTCGACGGTATTGGCAGAAGCATTCGATCTCCGCTAAAGGCACGAGCATGTTTATACGGTAGCACTCGATATTAAAGATATTATGGATCACAAAAGGAATAAATGAGGATATGTAACAAAAGCTTGTCTACTGAAGCTAAAGCGCAATACATGTTTTTTTTTACGACCGTTCCGTCTTCCTCGTTTTCCGTCCCTTATTGTTTTGGTCATATTCATCAACATGCACGGTCTTTTTAACAATATTACAAAACCACGATAAAGTGACTTCAAGGAGAATATTAAACGCATTTGATACCTTAGAATTTCGAACAGCTGAGGGTGTTTTATATGATTACTTAGCCTGTAAGTAACCTACTTTTTCAGTATGCGAATATCTTTCGGTTTCCTATTTTATCCAATTTTAAATCCAATTTCAATCTTTTTAGCAGAATATTGTCATGGCCATTTTTGATCTTCGTATATTTCTGATTTTTTGTCGTTCTTCTTGGTTTACATCGATTTAATCCGACTATTTAAACCACAAACTCCGTGGAATAAATTTATGAACAAAAGCATCCGAGCTGTAGAAAAAACTTAAAGTGGAATTATCCTGCACACATAACCGATTCATGACAATTCGAAGCGATAGAAACGTAGAACGTGGAAAGAGGTTCGTTTTGATAGGTTGTGGCTCCCGTAACTCCAAACGAGCCAAAAGTTATGGCCGTTAGAAGAAACGGAAAAAAGCGACGGACCGCTCGGTGATCCGATTCGACGGTATTGGCAAAAGTATGCGATCTCCGCGAAAGGCACGAGCATGCTCACAAGGTAGCACTCGATATTAAAGATATTATGGATCACAGAAGGAATAAATGAGTATATGTAACAAAAGCTTGTCTACTGAAGCTAAAGCGCAATACATGTTTTTTTTTACGACCATTCCGTCTTCCTCGTTTTCCGTCCCTCATTGTTTTGGTCATATTCATCAACATGCGCGGTCTTTTTAACAATATTACAACACCACGACAAAGTGACTTCAAGGAGAGTATTAAGCGCATTTGATACCTTAGAATTTTGAACAGCTGAGGGTGTTTTATATGATTACTTAGCCTGTAAGTAACCTACTTTTTCAGTCTGCGAATATCTTTCGGTTTCCTGTTTTATCCAATTTTAAATCCAATTTCAATCTTTTTAGCGGAATATTGTCGTGGCCTTTTTTGATCTTCATATTTTTCTGATTTTTTGTCGTTCTTCTAGGTTTACGTCGATTTAATCCGACTATTTAAACCACAAACTGCGTGGAATAAATTTATGAATAAAAACATCCAAGCTGTAGAAAAAACTTAAGATGGAATTATTCTGCACACAAAACCGATCGATGATAATTCGAACCGTTAGAAACGTAGAACATGGAAAGAGCTTCGTTTTGATAGGTTGTGGCTCCCGCAACTCCAAACGAGTCAAAAGTTATGGCCGTTAGTAGAAACGGAAGAAAGCGACGGACCGCTCGCTGATCCGATTCGATGGTATTGGCAAAAGTATTCGATCTCCGTGAAAGGCACGAGCATGCTCACACGGTAGCACTCGATATTAAAGATATTATGGATCACAGAAGGAATAAATGAGGATATGTAACAAAAGCTTGTCTACTGAAGCTAAAGCGCAATACATGTTTTTTTTACGACCGTTCCGTCTTCCTCGTTTTCCGTCCCTCATTGTTTTGGTCATATTCATCAACATGCGCGGTCTTTTTAACAATATTACAACACCACGACAAAGTGACTTCAAGGAGAATATTAAACGCATTTGATACCTTAGAATTTCGAACAGCTGAGGGTGTTTTATATGATTATTTAGCCTATAAGTAATCTACTTTTTTAGTCTGCGAATATCTTTCGGTTTCCTGTTTTATCCAATTTTAAATCCAATTTCAATCTTTTTAGCGGAATATTGTCGTGGCCTTTTTTGATCTTCGTATTTATCTGATTTTTTGTCGTTCTTCTTGGTTTACATCGATTTAATCCGACTATTTAAACCACAAACTCCGTGGAATAAATTTATGAACAAAAACATCCGAGCTGTAGAAAAAACTTAAGATGGAATTACTCTGCGCACAAAACCAACCCATGACAATTCGAACCGTTAGAAACGTAGAACATGGAAAGGGCTTCATTTTGATATGTTGTGGCTCCCGTAACTCCAAACGAGCCAAAAGTTATGGCCGTTAGAAGAAACGGAAGAAAGCGACGGACCGCTCGCGGGTCCGATTCGACGGTATTGGCAAAAGTATTCGATCTCCGCGAAAGGCACGAGCATGTTCATACGGTAGCACTCGATATTAAAGATATTATGGATCACAGAAGGAATAAATGAGGATATGTAACAAAAGCTTGTCTACTGAAGCTAAAGCGCAATACATGTTTTTTTTTACGTCCGTTCCGTCTTCCTCGTTTTCCGTCCCTCATTGTTTTGGTCATATTCATCAACATGCGCGGTCTTTTTAACAATATTACAACACCACGACAGAGTGACTTCAAGGAGAATATTAAACGCATTTGATACCTTAGAATTTCGAACAGCTGAGTGTGTTTTATATGATTACTTAGCCTGTAAGTAACCTACTTTTTCAGTATGCGAATATCTTTCGGTTTCCTGTTTTGTCCAATTTTAAATCCAATTTCAATCTTTTTAGCAGAATATTGTCATGGCCTTTTTTTATCTTCGTATATTTCTGATTTTTTGTCGTTCTTCTTGGTTTACATCGATTTAATCCGACTATTTAAACCACATACTGCGTGGAGTAAATTTATGAACAAAAACATCCGAGCTGTAGAAAAAACTTAAGATGGAATTACTCTGCAAACAAAACCGATCCATGACAATTCGAACCGTTAGAAACGTATAACATGGAAAGAGCTTAGTTTTGATAGGTTGTGGCTCCCGTAACTCCAAATGAGCCAAAAGTTATGGCCGTTAGAAGAAACGGAAGAAAGCGACGGACCGCTCGCTGATCCGATTCGATGGTATTGGCAAAAATATGCGATTTCCGCGAAAGGCACGAGCATGCTCACACGGTAGCACTCGATATTAAAGATATTATGGATCACAGAAGGAATAAATGAGGATATGTTACAAAAGCTTGTCTACTGAAGCTAAAGCGCAATACATGTTTTTTTTTACGACCGTTTCGTCTTTCTCGTTTTCCGTCCCTCATTGTTTTGGTCATATTCATCAACATGCGCGGTCTTTTTAACAATATTACAACACCACGACAAAGTGACTTCAAGGAGAATATTAAACGCATTTGATACTTTAGAATTTCGAACAGCTGAGGGTGTTTTATATGAATACTTAGCCTATAACTAACCTACTTTTTCAGTCTGCGAATATCTTTCGGTTTCCTGTTTTATCCAATTTTAAATCCAATTTCAATCTTTTTAGCGGAATATTGTCGTGGGCTTTTTTGATCTTCGTATTTTTCTGATTTTTTGTCGTTCTTCTAGGCTTACATCGATTTAATCCGACTATTTAAACCACAAACCGCGTGGAATAAATTTATGAACAAAAACATCCGAGCTGTAGAAAAAACTTAAGATGGAATTATTGTACACACAAAACCGATCCACGACAATTCGAACCGTTAGAAACGTAGAACATGGAAAGAGCTTCGTTTTGGCAGGTTGTGGCTCCCGTAACTCCGAACGAGCCAAAAGTTATGGCCGTTAGAAGAAACGGAAGAAAGCGACGGACCGCTCGCTGATCCGATGCGACGGTATTGGCAAAAGAATTCGAGCTTTGCGAAAGGCACGAGTATGCTCACATGGTAGCACTCGATATTAAAGATATTATGGATCACAGAAGGAATAAACGAGGATATGGAACAAAAGCTTGTCTACTGAAGCTAAAGCGCAATACATGTTTTTTTTACGACCGTTCTGCCTTCCTTGTTTTCCGTCCCTCATTGTTTTGGTCATATTCATCAACATGCGCTGTCTTTTTAACAATATTACAACACCACGACAAAGTGACTTAAAGGAGAGTATTAAGCGCATTTGATACCTTAGAATTTCGAACAGCTGAGGGTATTTATATGATTACTTAGCCAATAAGTAACCTACTTTTTCAGTCTGCGAATATCTTTCGGTTTCCTATTTTATCCAATTTTAAATCCAATTTCAATCTTTTTAGCGGAATATTGTCGTGGCCTTTTTTGATCTTCATATTTTTCTGATTTTTTGTCGTTCTTCTAGGTTTACGTCGATTTAATCCGACTTTTTAAACCACAAACTGCGTGGAATAAATTTATGAATAAAAACATCCGAGCTATAGAAAAAATTTAAGATGGAATTACTCTGCACACAAAACCGACCCATGACAATTCGAACTGTTAGGAACGTAGAACATGGAAAGAGCTTCGTTTTGATAGGTTGTGGCTCACGTAACTCCAAACGAGTCAAAAGTTATGGCCGTTAGAAGAAACGGAAGAAAGCGACGGACCGCTCGCTGATCCGATTCGACGGTTTTGGCAAAAGTATTCGATCTCCGCGAAAGGCACGAGCATGCTCACACGGTAGCACTCGATATTAAAGATATTATGGATCACAGAAGGAATAAATGAGGATATGGAACAAAAGCTTGTCTACTGAAGCTAAAGCGCAATACATGTTTTTTTTACGACCGTTCCGTCTTCCTCGTTTTCCGTCCCTCATTGTTTTGGTCATATTCATCAACATGCGCGGTCTTTTTAACAATATTACAACACCACGACCGAGTGACTTCAAGGAGAATATTAAACGCATTTGATACCTTAGAATTTCGAACAGCTGAGGGTGTTTTATATGATTACTTAGCCTGTATGTAACCTACTTTTTCAGTATGCGAATATCTTTCGGTTTCCTGTTTTATCCAATTTTAAATCCAATTTTAATCTTTTTAGCAGAATATTGTCATGGCCTTTTTTGATCTTCGTATATTTCTGATATTTTGTCGTTCTTCTTGGTTTACATCGATTTAATCCGACTATTTAAACCACAAACTGCGTGGAATAAATTTATGAACAAAAACATCCGAGCTGTAGAAAAAACTTAAGATGGAATTACTCTGCACACAAAACCGATCCATGACAATTCGAACCATTAGAAACGTAGAACATGGAAAGAGCTTCGTTTTGATAGGTTGTGGCTCTCGTAACTCCAAACGAGCCAAAAGTTATGGCCGTAAGAAGAAACGGAAGAAAGCGATGGGCCGCTCGCTGATCCGATTCGACGGTATTGGCAAAAGTATGCGATCTCCGCGAAAGGCACGAGCATGCTCACAAGGTAGCACTCGATATTAAAGATATTATGGATCACAGAAGGAATAAATGAGTATATATAACAAAAGCTTGTCTACTGAAGCTAAAGCGCAATACATGTTTTTTTTACGACCGATCCGTCTTCCTCGTTTTCCGTCCCTCATTGTTTTGGTCATATTCATCGACATTTGCGGTCTTTTTAACAATATTACAACACCACGACAAAGTGACTTCAAGGAGAATATTAAATGCATTTGATACCTTAGAATTTCGAATAGCTGAGGGTGTTTTATATGATTACTTAGCCTGTAAGTAACCAACTTTTTCAGTCTGCGAATATCTTTCGGTTTCCTATTTTATCCAATTTTAAATACAATTTCAATCTTTTCGTGGAATATTGTCGTGGCCTTTTTTGATCTTCGTATATTTATGATTTTTTGTCGTTCTTCTTGGTTTACATTGATTTAATCCGACTATTTAAACCACAAACTGCGTGGAATAAATTTATGAACAAAAACATCCGAGCTGTAAAAAAAACTTAAAATGGAATTACTCTGCACACAAAACCGATCCATGACAATTCGAACCGTTAGAAACGTAGAACATGGAAAGAGCTTCGTTTTGATAGGTTGTGGCTCCTGTAACTCCAAACGAGTCAAAAGTTATGGCCGTTAGAAGAAACGGAAGAAAGCGAAGGACCGCTCGCTGATCCGATTCGATGGTATTGGCAAAAGTATGCGATTTCCGCGAAAGGCACGAGCATGCTCACACGGTAGCACTCGATATTAAAGATATTATGGATCACAGAAGGAATAAATGAGGATATGTTACAAATGCTTGTCTACTGAAGCTAAAGCGCAATATATGTTTTTTTACGACCGTTTCGTCTTTCTCGTTTTCCGTCCCTCATTGTTTTGGTCATATTCATCAACATGCGCGGTCTTTTTAACAATATTACAACACCACGACAAAGTGACTTCAAGGATAATATTAAACGCATTTGATACCTTAGAATTTCGAACAGATGAGGGTGTTTTATATGATTACTTAGCCTATAAGTAACCTACTTTTTCAGTCTGCGAATATCTTTCGGTTTCCTGTTTTATCCAATTTTAAATCCAATTTCAATCTTTTTAGCGGAATATTGTCGTGGCCTTTTTTGATCTTCGTATTTTTCTGATTTTTTGTCGTTCTTCTAGGTTTACATCGATCTAATCCGACTATTTAAACCACAAACCGTGTGGAATAAATTTATGAACAAAAACATCCGAGCTGTAGAAAAAAATTAAGATGGAATTATTCTGCACACAAAACCGATCCACGACAATTCGAACCGTTATAAACGTAGAACATGGAAAGAGCTTCGTTTTGGTAGGTTGTGCCTCCCGTAACTCCGAACGAGCCAAAAGTTATGGCCGTTAGAAGAAACGGAAGAAAGCGACGGACCGCTCGCTGATCCGATTCGACGGTATTGGCAAAAGAATTCGATCTTTGCGAAAGGCACGAGCATGCTCACACGGTAGCACTCGATATTAAAGATATTATGGATCACAGAAGGAATAAACGAGGATATGGAATAAAAGCTTGTCTACTGAAGCTAAAGCGCAATACATGTTTTTTTTTACGACCGTTCCGCCTTCCTTGTTTTCCGTCCCTCATTGTTTTGGTCATATTCATCAACATGCGCTGTCTTTTTAACAATATTACAACACCACGACAAAGTGACTTCAAGGAGAGTATTAAGCGCATTTGATACCTTAGAATTTCGAACAGCTGAGGGTGTTTATATGATTACTTAGCCTATAAGTAACCTACTTTTTCAGTCTGCGAATATCTTTCGGTTTCCTGTTTTATCCAATTTTAAATCGAATTTCAATCTTTTTAGCGGAATATTGTCGTGGCCTTTTTTGATCTTCATATTTTTCTGATTTTTTGTCGTTCTTCTAGGTTTACGTCGATTTAATCCGACTATTTAAACCACAAACTGCGTGGAATAAATTTATGAACAAAAACATCCAAGCTGTAGAAAAAACTTAAGATGGAATTATTCTGCACACAAAACCGATCCATGACAATTCGAACCGTAAGGAACGTAGAACATGGAAAGAGCTTCGTTTTGATCGGTTGTGGCTCCCGTAACTCCAAACGAGTCAAAAGTTATGGCCGTTAGAAGAAACGGAAGAAAGCGACGGACCGCTCGCTGATCCGATTCGACGGTTTTGGCAAAAGTATTCGATCTCCGCGAAAGGCACGAGCATGCTCACACGGTAGCACTCGATATTAAAGATATTATGGATCACAGAAGGAATAAATGAGGATATGGAACAAAAGCTTGTCTATTGAAGCTAAAGCGCAATACATATTTTTTTTACGACCGTTCTGTCTTCCTTGTTTTCCGTCCCTCATTGTTTTGGTCATATTCATCAACATGCGCGCTCTTTTTAACAATATTACAACACCACGACAAAGTGACTTCAAGGAGAATATTAAACGCATTTGATACCTTAGAATTTCGAACTGCTGAGGGTGTTTTATATGATTACTTGGCCTATAAGTAACCTACTTTTTCAGTCTGCGAATATCTTTCGGTTTCCTGTTTTATCCAATTTTAAATCCAATTTCAATCTTTTTAGCGGAATATTATCATGGCCTCTTTTGATCTTCGTATTTTTCTGATTTTTTATCGTTCTTCTAGGTTTACATCGATTTAGTCCGACTATTTAAACCACAAACTGCGTGGATAAATTTATGAACAAAAACATCCAAGCTGTAGAAAAACTTAAGATGGAATTATTCTGCACACAAAACCGATCCATGACAATTCGAACCGTTAGAAACATAGATGTTATCCCGCTTTTTGGCAAAGCCGTGATACCAAAAGATTGATCAAATACAAAAGAAAGTTCGTCTCAGAGATTGGTTATACTTCACTTTGCTATGGATATCGATGAATTTTGTCCGAGTCCGGAACGGGCCAAAATTGATAGGACATGATAAGAAAGGTCGAAGGAGTCGTCATTTCAAATTTCAAGTCAATCCGAGTTCGTATGCTCAAGATATGATGGATTCAATTTGAGAGAGGTAGTCATTGTCTGCCACGAAACCATCACCTTCGAACCCGTCCAATACCCCTACCTCGAAACCATCCAGTTCGAACCCATCCACTGTCTTTGCTTCGAACCCATCTAGTTCGAACCCATCTGGTTCGAAACCATCCCAAAGCCTTCCTTCGTACCCGCCGGTCCTTCGAATCCATGACGTCACCCAGCTTCGCATCCATCCAACTAAAGCCCCTTCGTGTCCTTGCTTCGAATCCATGCAAGCCCTTACTTCGAATCCATCCTCACCAGTATGTCCGAGTCCATAGAAAACCCTCTAGCTTTGAGTCCATGTCACTTCGAACCGACCCTGTTCGAATCGATCAAGTTCGAACCCATAGGGACTCCCTGATTCGAATCGGTCGCGTTCGAAGCCAGGGATACTCCTTTGTTCGAATCCACCGAGTCAGCTGGTTTAAATGACGTGTCATTCCATCGATACGAAGTCGCCATAGTTCACGGAGTCGAAGCGGTCCATTCGGAGATAAATTAGGATCGATTCGAGAGATACGCGCCACGACACTGCAGACCCACGTGCATTCATGGATTCGAACTCAAGGGTTCGAGAATATCGGTTCGAACCACACAGCCAACCGAGAATCCTCATTTCGAACCGATCATATCTCCTAAACCACTGATCCAAATGCAACCAAATTTTCACAGTAGCTTCCATACAAGATAAATATTGTTCCTGCCAAGTTTCAGCTCGATTCGACCATTTCTTGATGGGTTCGAAATGACTTCGAATCGATGTCAGATCGAGACGAAACTTGGTGGGGTCGGTCGCGTGGGCCCACTCACGTGCCAGAAGAGGTCTCCCGAAGTTTCAGCAAGATCTGTGCCTCCAACGCCTATAAATAGCACCCTGAAGCCTTCAGAAAAGGGGATCTTCCGAGAACTTCTGCCATTGAACACCAAGACTCTGCCGGATTCAAATCTATTCATCAGAATCACTGTTGTATTCAGATTTCAAAGCTATTATCAACTGTAATCCGTTGTAATTGATTTAATCAAGCAAAGCAATAAAGAGAAAACCTTCAAAGTGGACGTAGGCACGAACGCCGAACCACTATAAATCCTGTGTTTGTGATTGTTGTTTGTGAGTTACCTTGATTTGTTACTTAGAGCTGAATTCCATATTGATTGTTGCTGAGTTCTGTGTTGATTATTATCGAGTTGGGTAAGTAAACGGGTGCTTTCATGATATTGGGTGTTTGTGACCAATTTTGGCTCAAACATTTTGGTGCTTTCACTGAGAAGGCTAACTCGGAAGTTCTACTAATTGATAGCAAATTCAAAGAGAGTTTGAAAGTTCAAATTTGAGAAATTATGACGAGACAATCAAGCCGAAGGCCAAGGCCAGAGAGAAGTGAACAACAAGGAAGTCAGGAGGCTTCCTCAGGAGCGAATCAACCATCGATCTACATCACTAGGGAAGAGATGGAGACGATGATGAAAAAGCAAGAGGAGTTGATCCAGAGTTTATTTCAACAGATAGGACAGCTTGGAGCACAGAATAGAGAAGCCAATGGAGTCCAGAACGGAGCAGGACCATCCGCCATAGCACCCGAGCTAGGGGGCACACATATGGAAAATGTTGACCCAATCTTGGAAAGAGAGAGAGAAGGATCTGCGCAACCTAGGAGTAGTAGAGGAGTGAACGCTCAGTCAAGGGGGCAGATTCCAGAGTTCCCTCACGAACTCGGGGGGCAGGATGAAAGTAAAGAACGAAGGTTACATCTTGGAGACACCGACAAGTTGGCAGAGATGGTTAGGCGAGCAATGATAGGCGGTTTGGTGAACAAAGACCTAGAGGATGTTAATAGGAGTCCTTTCACTCCGGCAATCAGACGAGCTAGAAACCCACCGGATTTCAAATTACCATCGTTGGATATGTATGACGGGAGAACGGACCCCACGGTCCATCTGACGAAATATATGAGACATATGGAGGTGCTGGGGGCATCAGAGGAGGTTATGGCCCGGTGCTTCCCATTGTATTTAACGGATATTGCAGCGTTATGGTTCAGGCAACTAGATAGTGGGTCCATCGGAACATGGAACGATTTAACTGAGAGATTTATGAGGCAATTCAGGGTTCACATTACAAGACCCAAGAATGTGATGACGTTGGCAACTTTAAAACAGAAGGCTGGAGAAACGTTGAGAAGTTTCCTGACATGGTTCAATGCGGTAGCAGCTTCGGTGGATCGACCGGATCCATCCATGGTTATGATGGCGGCTGTGTCCGGAATAGCAGACGGAACGGAGTTCAAAAATTTATTAACTAAGGACCCACCCGTGGATCTGGGAGAATTCTATCATGAGGCGGAAAAGTTTTTACGATTAGAGGATGCGAATGCAGAAAGAGAAGAAGGAGATGGGATAGAAGTTTATGCACTTAAAGACGAAAAGCCTCTTAAAAAGGATTCGGACAAGGATAAAGGTAAAAGAAAGATTGAGAATGACGGAGAGAGATCAATGCGGCAACGGAGGGAGCCGCGATTCACCACCTACACTGAGCTGAACGAGAGCCTGGAACGAATTTATCAGGATACCAAAGAACAGATTCCGTATCGTAGGCCGATGCGAAGGGATCCTACCTCTGACGAAAGGAAATCAGATAAGTTTTGTGTATTCCATGAATTAAACGGTCATAACACTAATGATTGTAGGCACCTGAAGGATGAGGTGGAAGGGCATATCAGGAACGGTATGCTCCTTCAATATGTAAGGAGGCGAGCTCCTGCGGCGGAACCGGAGCGACCACCGTCCACATCAGCCAGAGGGGACCCCGAATCAAGGCACCGTTTGGTTATCAATTGAGTGAAATAACGATGAACAAGTTGTAAGCTTCCACTAACGCAATTAAATCATTTACACATGTGCGAGATCGCGAACGATCTCCAGGCATGCTCTAAATGATCATTGACCGTTTCGTAGTGGGAACTTACGCTTCGACATCCATGCTTTGCTTTCATATCATTTTAATTTGAACATTTAGACTATGTTTGTTTGGACACTGTTTTTGAAACTCATTCGTTTAATAGACATTTGATTCTGATAACTCTGGAATGGCTAAGCTACTTACACATGTATGGGGTCGCGAACGATCCTTAGGCATGCTCTGAGATGGCGATGAACCGCCCTGACAAACGATCCAGGATCTCACCCGAACGTGCCCCTGGCATCGATAACATCAAGCCCTCCCGGGTACACTTTATCGCCTCGAATGGCACCCGACCTCGAACGGTCACAATTCGCCTTGAACGGCACTCGACTTCGAACAGTCACAACTCACCTCACCTCAAATGGCTTGATCGCGAACGGTCGTCACTTGAGGTCCAACACCCGACCGCGAACGGTCACAAATTCGCCTCGAACGGCACACGATCGCGAACGATCACTTTCTGCCCTGAATGGCACCGACCGCGAACGGTCATGGTTCACTAATTATAAAATCCGACCTCGAACGGTCACCATTCGCCTTGAACGGCACTTGGTCGCGAACGATCATCATTTGCCACGAACAGCAGTCGACCGCGAACGGTCCCATCTTATCATTTGCCGCGAACGGCATCGACTGCGAACGGTCCTATTCCATCCTATGCCACGAACGGCACGGACCGCGAACGGTCCCGATTCACCTCAAACAGCATACGATCCCGAACGATCGACGCATGGATTTATACGCTCGACTGCGCACGGTCGCACTTCACCTCGAATGACTCGATCACGAACAATCGTCATTTGAAGTTGAGCGCTTGACCACGAACGGCCGCGCTTCATCCCAAATAGCTCGATCCCGAACGATCGTCATTTGAGGCCATATGAAACTATCAAGTTCTTTGCAGGTTGATGATCGGATACGAACGTCCAACTCGAAGCATTACAAAACACACCTTCCTACCGCAAGGCATGTTTTGGGGGGCGAAATGTTATCCCGCTTTTTGGCAAAGCCGTGATACCAAAAGATTGATCAAAAACAAAAGACAGTTCGTCTCAGAGATTGGTTATACTTCACTTTGCTATGGATATCGATGAATTTTGTCCGAGTCCGGAACAGGCCAAAATTGATAGGACATGATAAGAAAGGTCGAAGGAGTCGTCATTTCAAATTTCAAGTCAATCCGAGTTCGTATGCTCAAGATATGATGGATTCAATTTGAGAGAGGTAGTCATTGTCTGCCACGAAACCATCACCTTCGAACCCATCCAATACCCCTACCTCGAAACCATCCAGTTCGAACCCATCCACTGTCTTTGCTTCGAACCCATCTAGTTCGAACCCATCTGGTTCGAAACCATCCCAAAGCCTTCCTTCATACCCGCCGGTCCTTCGAATCCATGACGTCACCCAGCTTCGCATCCATCCAACTAAAGCCCCTTCGTATCCTTGCTTCGAATCCATGCAAGCCCTTACTTCGAATCCATCCTCACCAGTATGTCCGAGTCCATAGAAAACCCTCTAGCTTTGAGTCCATGTCACTTCGAACCGACCCTGTTCGAATCGATCGAGTTCGAACCCATAGGGACTCCCCGATTCGAATCGGTCACGTTCGAAGCCAGGGATACTCCTTTGTTCGAATCCACCAAGTCAGCTGGTTTAAATGAAGTGTCATTCCATCGATACGAAGTCGCCATAGTTCACGGAGTCGAAGCGGTCCATTCGGAGATAAATTAGGATCGATTCGAGAGATACACGCCACGTCACTGCAAACCCACGTGCATTCATGGATTCGAACTCAAGGGTTCGAGAATATCGGTTCGAACCACACAGCCAACCGAGAATCCTCATTTCGAACCGATCATATCTCCTAAACCACTGATCCTAATGCAACCAAATTTTTACAGTAGCTTCCATACAAGATAAAGATTGTTCCTGCCAAGTTTCAGCTCGATTGGACCATTTCTTGATGGGTTCGAAATGACTTCGAATCGATGTCAGATCGAGACGAAACTTGGTGGGGTCGGTCGCGTGGGCCCACTCACGTGCCAGAAGAGGTCTCCCGAAGTTTCAGCAAGATCTGGGCCTCCAACGCCTATAAATAGCACCCTGAAGCCTTCAGAAAAGGGGATCTTCCGAGAACTTCTGCCATTGAACACCAAGACTCTGCCGGATTCAAATCTATTCATCAGAATCACTGTTGTATTCAGATTTCAAAGCTATTATCAACTGTAATCCGTTGTAATTGACTTAATCAAGCAAAGCAATAAAGAGAAAACCTTCAAAGTGGACGTAGGCACGAACGCCGAACCACTATAAATCCTGTGTTTGTGATTGTTGTTTGTGAGTTACCGTGATTTGTTACTTAGAGATGAATTCCATATTGATTGTTGCTGAGTTCTGTGTTGATTATTATCGAGTTGGGTACGTAAACGGGTGCTTTCGTGATATTGGGTGTTTGTGACCAATTTTGGCTCAAACAATAGAACATGGAAAGAGCTTCGTTTTGATAGGTTGTGGCTCCCGTAACTCCAAACGAGCCAAAAGTAACGGCCGTTAGAAGAAACGGAAGAAAGCGACGGACCGCTCGCTGATCCGATTCGACTGTATTGGCAAAAGTATTCGATCTCTGCGAAAGGCACGAGCATGCTCACACGGTAGCACTCGATATTAAAGATATTATAGATCACAGAAGGAATAAATGAGGATATGTTACAAAAGCTTGTCTACTGAAGCTAAAGCGCAATACATGTTTTTTTTACGACCGTTCCGTCTTTCTCGTTTTCCGTCCCTCATTGTTTTGGTCATATTCATCAACATGCGAGGTCTTTTTAACAATATTACAACACCACGACAAGGTGACTTCAAGGAGAGCATTAAACGCATTTGATACCTTAGAATTTCGAACAGCTGAGGGTGTTTATATGATTACTTAGCCTATAAGTAACCTACTTTTTCAGTCTGCGAATATCTTTCGGTTTCCTCTTTTATCCAATTTTAAATCCAATTTCAATCTTTTTAGCGAAATATTGTAGTGGCCTTTTTTGATCTTCATATTTTTCTGATTTTTTGTCGTTCTTCTAGGTTTACGTCGATTTAATCCGACTATTTAAACCACAAACTGCGTGGAATAAATTTATGAACAAAAACATCCGAGCTGTAGAAAAAGTTTAAGATGGAATTACTCTACACACAAAACCGATCCATGACAATTCGAACCGTTAGAAACGTTGAACATGGAAAGAGCTTCGTTTTGATAGGTTGTGGCTCCCGTAACTCCAAACGAGCCAAAAGTTATGGCCGTTAGAAGAAACGGAAGAAAGCGACGGACCGCTCGCTGATCCGATTCGATGGTATTGGCAAAAGTATGCGATTTCCGCGAAAGGCACGAGCATGCTCACACGGTAGCACTCAATATTAAAGATATTATGGATCACAGAAGGAATAAATGAGGATATGTTAAAAAAGCTTGTCTGCTGAAGCTAAAGCGCAATACATGTTTTTTTTACAACCGTTCCGTCTTTCTCGTTTACCGTCCCTCATTGTTTTGGTCATATTCATCAACATGCGTGGTCTTTTTAACAATATTACAACACCACGACAAAGTGACTTCAAGGAGAATATTAAACGCATTTGATACCTTAGAATTTCGAACAGCTGAGGGTATCCTGTTTTATCCAATTTTAAATCCAATTTCAATCTTTTTAGCGGAATATTGTAGTGGCCTCTTTTGATCTTCATATTTTTCTGATTTTTTGTCATTCTTCTGGGTTTACGTCGATTTAATCCGACTATTTAAACCACAAACTGCGTGGAATAAATTTATGAACAAAAACATCCAGGCTGTAGAAAAAACTTATGATGGAATTATTCTGCACACAAAACCGATCCATGACAATTCTAACCGTTAGAAACGTAGAACATGGAAAGAGCTTCGTTTTGATAGGTTGTGGCTCCCGTAACTCCAAACGAGTCAAAAGTTATGGCCGTTAGAAGAAACGGAAGAAAGCGACGGACCGCTCGCTGATCCGATTCGATGGTTTTGGCAAAAGTATTCGATCTCCGCGAAAGGTACGAGCATGCTCACACGGTAGCACTCGATATTAAAGATATTATGGATCACAGAAGGAATAAATGAGGATATGGAACAAAAGCTTGTCTACTGAAGCTAAAGCGCAATACAGGTTTTTTTTTACGACCGTTCTGTCTTCCTCGTTTTCCGTCCCTCGTTGTTTTGGTCATATTCATCAACATGCGCGGTCTTTTTAACAATATTACAACACTACGACAAAGTGACTTCAAGGAGAATATTAAACGCATTTGATACCTTAGAATTTCGAACAGTTGAGGGTGTTTTATATGATTACTTAGCCTGTAAGTAACCTACTTTTTCTGTCTGTGAATATCTTTCGGTTTCCTGTTTTATCCAATTTTAAATCCAATTTCAATCTTTTTAGCGGAATATTGTCGTGGCCTTTTTTGATCTTCGTATTTTTCTGATTTTTTGTCATTCTTCTCGGTTTACATCGATTTAATCCGACTATTTAAACCACAAACTGCGTGGAATAAATTTATGAACAAAAACATCCAGGCTGTAGAAAAAACTTAAGATGGAATTATTCTGCACACAAAACCGATCCATGACAATTCGAACCGTTAGAAACGTAGAACATGGAAAGAGCTTCGTTTTGATAGGTTGTGGCTCCCGTAACTCCAAATGAGTCAAAAGTTATGGCCGTTAGAAGAAACGGAAGAAAACGACGGACCGCTCGCTGATCCGATTCGACGGTTTTGGCAAAAGTATTCGATCTCCGCGAAAGGCACGAGCATGCTCACACGGTAGCACTCGATATTAAAGATATTATGGATCACAGAAGGAATAAATGAGGATATGGAACAAAAGCTTGTCTACTGAAGCTAAAGCGCAATACATGTTTTTTTACGACCGTTCCGTCTTCCTCGTTTTCCGTCCCTCATTGTTTTGGTCATATTCATCAACATGCGCGGTCTTTTTAACAATATTACAACACCACGACAAAGTGACTTCAAGGAGAATATTAAACGCATTTGATACCTTATAATATCGAACAGGTGAGGGTGTTTTATATGATTACTTAGCCTGTAAGTAACCTACTTTTTCTGTCTGCGAATATCTTTCGGTTTTCTGTTTTATCCAATTTTAAATCCAATTTCAATCTTTTTAGCGGAATATTGTCGTGGCCTTTTTTGATCTTCGTATTTTTCTGATTATTTGTCGTTCTTCTCGGTTTACATCGATATAATCCGACTATTTAAACCACAAACTGCGTGGAATAAATTTATGAACAAAAACATCCAGGCTGTAGAAAAAACTTAAGATGGAATTATTCTGCACATAAAACCGATCCATGACAATTCGAACCTTTAGAAACGTAGAACATGGAAAGAGCTTCGTTTTGATAGGTTGTGGCTCCCGTAACTCCAAACGAGTCAAAAGTTATGGCCGTTAGAAGAAACGGAAGAAAGCGACGGACCGCTCGCTGATCCGATTCGACGGTATTGGCAAAAATATTCGATCTCTGCGAAAGGCACGAGCATACTCACACGGTAGCACTCGATATTAAAGATATTATGGATCACAGAAGGAATAAATGAGGATATGGAACAAAAGCTTGTCTACTGAAGCTAAAGCGCAATGCATGTTTTTTTTTACGACCGTTCCGTCTTCCTCGTTTTCCGTCCCTCATTGTTTTGGTCATATTCATCGACATGCGCGGTCTTTTTAACAATATTACAACACCACGACAAAGTGACTTCAAGGAGAATATTAAACGCATTTGATACCTTAGAATTTCGAACGGCAGAGGGTGTTTTATATGATTACTTAGCCTGTAAGTAACCTACTTTTTCAGTCTGCGAATATCTTTCGGTTTCCTGTTTTATCCAATTTTAATTCCAATTTCAATCTTTTTAACGGAATATTATCATGGCCTTTTTTGATCTTCGTATTTTTCTGATTTTTGTCGTTCTTCTAGGTTTACGTCGATTTAGTCCGACTATTTAAACCACAAACTGCGTGGAATAAATTTATGAAAAAAACATCCGAGCTGTAGAAAAAACTTAAGATGGAATTATTCTGCACACAAAACCGATCCATGACAATTCGAACCGTTAGAAACGTAGAACATGGAAAGAGCTTCGTTTTAATAGGTTGTGGCTCGCGTAACTCCAAACGAGTCAAAAGTTATGGCCGTTAGAAGAAACGGAAGAAAGCGACGGACCGCTCGCTGATCCGATTCGACGGTATTGGCAAAAGCATTCGATCTCCGCGAAAGGCACGAGCATGCTCACACGGTAGCACTCGATATTAAAGATATTATGGATCACAGAAGGAATAAATGAGGATATGTAACAAAAGCTTGTCTACTGAAGCTAAAGAGCAATACATGTTTTTTTTACGACCGTTCCGTCTTCCTCGTTTTCCGTACCTCATTGATTTGCTCATATTCATCAACATGCGCGGTCTTTTTAACAATATTACGACACAACGACAAAGTGACTTCAAGGAGAATATTAAACGCCTTTGATACCTTAGAATTTCGAACAGCTGAGGGTGTTTTATATGATTACTTAGCCTGTAAGTAACCTACTTTTTCTGTCTGCGAATATCTTTCGGTTTCCTGTTTTATCCAATTTTAAATCCAATTTCAATCTTTTTAGCGGAATATTGTCATGGCCTTTTTTGATCTTCGTATATTTCTGATTTTTTTTCGTTCTTCTGGGTTTACATCGATTTAATCCGACTATTTAAACCACAAACTCCGTCGAATAAATTTATGAACAAAAGCATCCGAGCTGTACAAAAAACTTAAGGTGGAATTACTCTGCACACAAAACCGATCCATGATAATTCTAACCGTTAGAAACGTAGAACATGGAAAGAGCTTCGTTTTGATAGGTTGTGGCTCCCGTAACTCCGAACGAGTCAAATGTTATGGCCGTTAGAAGAAACGGAAGAAAGCGACGGACCGCTCGCGGATCCGATTCGACGGTATTGGCAAAAGTATTCGATCTCCGCGAAAGGCGCGAGCATGCTCACACGGCAGCACTCGATATTAAAGATATTATGGATCACAGAAGGAATAAATGAGGATATGGAACAAAAGCTTGTCTATTGAAGCTAAAACGCAATACATTTTTTTTTACGACCGTTCCGTCTTCCTCGTTTTCCGTCCCTCATTGTTTTGGTCATATTCATCAACATGCGTGGTCTTTTTAACAATATTACAACACCACGACAAAGTGACTTCAAGGAGAGTATTAAACGCATTTGATACCTTAGAATTTCGAACAGCCGAGGGTGTTTTATATGATTACTTAGCCTGTAAGTAACCTACTTTTTCAGTCTGCGAATATCTTTCGGTTTCCTGTTTTATCCAATTTTAAATCCAATTTCAATCTTTTTAGCGGAATATTATCGCGGCCTTTTTTGATCTTCGTATTTTTTTGTCGTTCTTCTAGGTTTACATCGATTTAATCCGACTATTTAAACCACGAACTCCGTGGAATAAATTTAAGAACAAAAGCATCCGAGCCGTAGAAAAAACTAAAGGTGGAATTACCCTGCACACAAAACCGATCCATGACAATTCGAACCGTTAGAAACGTTGAACACGGAAAGAGCTTCGTTTTGATAGGTTGTGACTCCCGTAACTCCAACTAGCCAAAAGTTATGGCCGTTAGAAGAAACGGAAGAAAGCGGCGGAACGCTCGCTGATCCGATTCGACGGTGTTGGCAAAAGTATGCGATCTCCGCGAAAGGCGCGAGCATGCTCACACGATAGCACTCGATATTCAAGATATTATGGATCACAGAAGGAATAAATGAGAATATGTAACAAAAGCTTGTCTACTGAAGCTAAAGCGCAATACATGTTTTTTTTTACGACCGTTCCGTCTTCCTCGTTTTCCGTCCCTCAATGTTTTGGTCATATTCATCAACATGCGCGGTCTTTTTAACAATATTACAACACCACGATAAAGTGACTTCAAGGAGAATATTAAACGCATTTGATACCTTAGAATTTCGAACAGCTGAGGGTGTTTTATATGATTACTTAGCCTGTAAGTAACCTACTTTTTCAGTCTGCGAATATCTTTCGGTTTCCTGTTTTATCCAATTTCAATCTTTTTAGCGGAATATTGTCGTGGCCTTTTTTGATCTTCGTATTTTTCTGATTTTTTCTCGTTCTTCTTGGTTTACATCGATTTAATCCGACTATTTAAACCACAAACTCCGTGGAATAAATTTATGAACAAAAGTATCCGAGCTGTAGAAAACACTTAAGGTGGAATTACTCTGCACACAAAACCGATCCATGACAATTCTAACCGTTAGAAACGTAGAACATGGAAAGAGCTTCGTTTTGATAGGTTGTGGCTCCCATAACTCCAAACGAGTCAAATGTTATGGCCGTTAGAAAAACGGAAGAAAGCGACGGACCGCTCGCAGATCCGATTCGACGGTATTGGCAAAGGTATTCGATCTCCGCGAAAGGCACGAGCATGCTCACACGGTAGCACTCGATATTAAAGATATTATGGATCACAGAAGGAATAAATGAGGGTATGTAACAAAAGCTTGTCTACTGAAGCTAAAGCGCAATACATGTTTTTTTTTACGACCGTTCCGTCTTCCTCGTTTTCCGTCCCTCATTGTTTTGGTCATATTCATCAACATGCGCGGTCTTTTTAACAATATTACAACACCACGACAAAGTGACTTCAAGGAGAATATTAAACGCATTTGATACCTTAGAATTTCGAACTGCTGAGGGTGTTTTATATGATTACTTAGCCTATAAGTAACCTACTTTTTCAGTCTGCGAATATCTTTGGTTTCCTGCTTTATCCAATTTTAAATCCGATTTCAATCTTCTTAGCGGAATATTGTCGTGGCCTTTTTTGATCTTCGTATTTTTCTGATTTTTTGTCGTTCTTCTAGGTTTACATCTATTCAATCCGACTATTTATACCACAAACTCCGTGGAATAAATTTATGAACAAAAGCATCCGAGCCGTAGAAAAAACTAAAGGTGGAATTACCCTGCACACAAAACCGATCAATGACAATTCGAACCGTTAGAAACGTAGAACACGGAAAGAGCTTCGTTTTGATAGGTTGTGACTCCCGTAACTCCAAACGATCCAAAAGTTATGGACGTTAGAAGAAACGGAAGAAAGCGACGGACCGCTCGCTGATCCGATTCGACGGTATTGGCAAAAGTATGCGATCTCCGCGAAAGGCGCGAGCATGCTCACACGGTAGCACTCGATATTCAAGATATTATGGATCACAGAAGGAATAAATGAGGATATGTAACAAAAGCTTGTCTACTGAAGCTAAAGCGCAATACATGTTTTTTTTTACGACCGTTCCGTCTTCCTCGTTTTCCGTCCCTCATTGTTTTGGTCATATTCATCAACATGCGCGGTCTTTTAAACAATATTACATCACCACGACAACGTGACTTCAAGGAGAATATTAAACGTATTTGATACCTTAGAATTTCGAACAGCTGAGGGTGTTTTATATGATTACTTAGCCTGCAAGTAACCTACTTTTTCAGTCTGCGAATATCTTTCGGTTTCCTGTTTTATCCAATTTTAAATCCAATTTCAATCTTTTTAGTGGAATATTGTCGTGGCCTTTTTTGATCTTCGTATTTTTCTGATTTTTTGTCGTTCTTCTTGGTTTACATCGATTTAATCCGATTATTTAAACCACAAACTCCGTGGAATAAATTTATGAACAAAAGCATCCGAGCTGTAGAAAACACTTAAGGTGGAATTACTCTGCACACAAAACCGATCCATGACAATTCGAACCGTTAGAAACGTAGAACATGGAAAGAGCTTCGTTTTGATAGGTTGTGGCTCCCGTAACTCCAAAGGAGTCAAAAGTTATGGCCGTTAGAAGAAACAGAAGAAAGCGACGGACCGCTCGCTGATCCGATTCGACGGTTTTGGCAAAAGTATTCGATCTCCGCGAAAGGCACGAGCATGCTCACACGGTAGCACTCGATATTAAAGATATTATGGATCACAGAAGGAATAAATGAGGATATGGAACAAAAGCTTGTCTACTGAAGCTAAAGCGCAATACATGTTTTTTTACGACCGTTCCGTCTTCCTCGTTTTCCGTCCCTCATTGTTTTGGTCATATTCATCAACATGCGCGGTCTTTTTAACAATATTACAACACCACGACAAAGTGACTTCAAGGAGAATATTAAACGCATTTGATACCTTAGAATATCGAACAGGTGAGGGTGTTTTATATGATTACTTAGCCTGTAAGTAACCTACTTTTTCTGTCTGCGAATATCTTTCGGTTTTCTGTTTTATCCAATTTTAAATCCAATTTCAATCTTTTTAGCGGAATATTGTCGTGGCCTTTTTTGATCTTCGTATTTTTCTGATTATTTGTCGTTCTTCTCGGTTTACATCGATATAATCCGACTATTTAAACCACAAACTGCGTGGAATAAATTTATGAACAAAAACATCCAGGCTGTAGAAAAAACTTAAGATGGAATTATTCTACACACAAAACCGATCCATGACAATTCGAACCTTTAGAAACGTAGAACATGGAAAGAGCTTCGTTTTGATAGGTTGTGGCTCCCGTAACTCCAAACGAGTCAAAAGTTATGGCCGTTAGAAGAAACGGAAGAAAGCGACGGACCGCTCGCTGATCCGATTCGACGGTATTGGCAAAAATATTCGATCTCTGCGAAAGGCACGAGCATACTCACACGGTAGCACTCGATATTAAAGATATTATGGATCACAGAAGGAATAAATGAGGATATGGAACAAAAGCTTGTCTACTGAAGCTAAAGCGCAATGCATGTTTTTTTTTACGACCGTTCCGTCTTCCTCGTTTTCCGTCCCTCATTGTTTTGGTCATATTCATCGACATGCGCGGTCTTTTTAACAATATTACAACACCACGACAAAGTGACTTCAAGGAGAATATTAAACGCATTTGATACCTTAGAATTTCGAACGGCAGAGGGTGTTTTATATGATTACTTAGCCTGTAAGTAACCTACTTTTTCAGTCTGCGAATATCTTTCGGTTTCCTGTTTTATCCAATTTTAATTCCAATTTCAATCTTTTTAACGGAATATTATCATGGCCTTTTTTGATCTTCGTATTTTTCTGATTTTTGTCGTTCTTCTAGGTTTACGTCGATTTAGTCCGACTATTTAAACCACAAACTGCGTGGAATAAATTTATGAAAAAAACATCCGAGCTGTAGAAAAAACTTAAGATGGAATTATTCTGCACACAAAACCGATCCATGACAATTCGAACCGTTAGAAACGTAGAACATGGAAAGAGCTTCGTTTTAATAGGTTGTGGCTCGCGTAACTCCAAACGAGTCAAAAGTTATGGCCGTTAGAAGAAACGGAAGAAAGCGACGGACCGCTCGCTGATCCGATTCGACGGTATTGGCAAAAGCATTCGATCTCCGCGAAAGGCACGAGCATGCTCACACGGTAGCACTCGATATTAAAGATATTATGGATCACAGAAGGAATAAATGAAGATATGTAACAAAAGCTTGTCTACTGAAGCTAAAGAGCAATACATGTTTTTTTTACGACCGTTCCGTCTTCCTCGTTTTCCGTACCTCATTGATTTGCTCATATTCATCAACATGCGCGGTCTTTTTAACAATATTACGACACAACGACAAAGTGACTTCAAGGAGAATATTAAACGCCTTTGATACCTTAGAATTTCGAACAGCTGAGGGTGTTTTATATGATTACTTAGCCTGTAAGTAACCTACTTTTTCTGTCTGCGAATATCTTTCGGTTTCCTGTTTTATCCAATTTTAAATCCAATTTCAATCTTTTTAGCGGAATATTGTCATGGCCTTTTTTGATCTTCGTATATTTCTGATTTTTTTTCGTTCTTCTGGGTTTACATCGATTTAATCCGACTATTTAAACCACAAACTCCGTCGAATAAATTTATGAACAAAAGCATCCGAGCTGTACAAAAAACTTAAGGTGGAATTACTTTGCACACAAAACCGATCCATGATAATTCTAACCGTTAGAAACGTAGAACATGGAAAGAGCTTCGTTTTGATAGGTTGTGGCTCCCGTAACTCCGAACGAGTCAAATGTTATGGCCGTTAGAAGAAACGGAAGAAAGCGACGGACCGCTCGCGGATCCGATTCGACGGTATTGGCAAAAGTATTCGATCTCCGCGAAAGGCGCGAGCATGCTCACACGGCAGCACTCGATATTAAAGATATTATGGATCACAGAAGGAATAAATGAGGATATGGAACAAAAGCTTGTCTATTGAAGCTAAAACGCAATACATTTTTTTTTACGACCGTTCCGTCTTCCTCGTTTTCCGTCCCTCATTGTTTTGGTCATATTCATCAACATGCGTGGTCTTTTTAACAATATTACAACACCACGACAAAGTGACTTCAAGGAGAGTATTAAACGCATTTGATACCTTAGAATTTCGAACAGCCGAGGGTGTTTTATATGATTACTTAGCCTGTAAGTAACCTACTTTTTCAGTCTGCGAATATCTTTCGGTTTCCTGTTTTATCCAATTTTAAATCCAATTTCAATCTTTTTAGCGGAATATTATCGCGGCCTTTTTTGATCTTCGTATTTTTTTGTCGTTCTTCTAGGTTTACATCGATTTAATCCGACTATTTAAACCACGAACTCCGTGGAATAAATTTAAGAACAAAAGCATCCGAGCCGTAGAAAAAACTAAAGGTGGAATTACCCTGCACACAAAACCGATCCATGACAATTCGAACCGTTAGAAACGTAGAACACGGAAAGAGCTTCGTTTTGATAGGTTGTGACTCCCGTAACTCCAACTAGCCAAAAGTTATGGCCGTTAGAAGAAACGGAAGAAAGCGGCGGACCGCTCGCTGATCCGATTCGACGGTGTTGGCAAAAGTATGCGATCTCCGCGAAAGGCGCGAGCATGCTCACACGATAGCACTCGATATTCAAGCTATTATGGATCACAGAAGGAATAAATGAGGATATGTAACAAAAGCTTGTCTACTGAAGCTAAAGCGCAATACATGTTTTTTTTTACGACCGTTCCGTCTTCCTCGTTTTCCGTCCCTCATTGTTTTGGTCATATTCATCAACATGCGCGGTCTTTTTAACAATATTACAACACCACGATAAAGTGACTTCAAGGAGAATATTAAACGCATTTGATACCTTAGAATTTCGAACAGCTGAGGGTGTTTTATATGATTACTTAGCCTGTAAGTAACCTACTTTTTCAGTCTGCGAATATCTTTCGGTTTCCTGTTTTATCCAATTTCAATCTTTTTAGCGGAATATTGTCGTGGCCTTTTTTGATCTTCGTATTTTTCTGATTTTTTCTCGTTCTTCTTGGTTTACATCGATTTAATCCGACTATTTAAACCACAAACTTCGTGGAATAAATTTATGAACAAAAGTATCCGAGCTGTAGAAAACACTTAAGGTGGAATTACTCTGCACACAAAACCGATCCATGACAATTCTAACCGTTAGAAACGTAGAACATGGAAAGAGCTTCGTTTTGATAGGTTGTGGCTCCCGTAACTCCAAACGAGTCAAATGTTATGGCCGTTAGAAAAACGGAAGAAAGCGACGGACCGCTCGCAGATCTGATTCGACGGTATTGGCAAAAGTATTCGATCTCCGCGAAAGGCACGAGCATGCTCACACGATAGCACTCGATATTCAAGATATTATGGATCACAGAAGGAATAAATGAGGATATGTAACAAAAGCTTGTCTACTGAAGCTAAAGCGCAATACATGTTTTTTTTTACGACCGTTCCGTCTTCCTCGTTTTCCGTCCCTCATTGTTTTGGTCATATTCATCAACATGCGCGGTCTTTTTAACAATATTACAACACCACGACAAAGTGACTTCAAGGAGAATATTAAACGCATTTGATACCTTAGAATTTCGAACTGCTGAGGGTGTTTTATATGATTACTTAGCCTATAAGTAACCTACTTTTTTAGTCTGCGAATATCTTTGGTTTCCTGCTTTATCCAATTTTAAATCCGATTTTAATCTTTTTAGCGGAATATTATCGTGGCCTTTTTTGATCTTCGTATTTTTCTGATTTTTTGTCGTTCTTCTAGGTTTACATCTATTTAATCCGACTATTTAAACCACAAACTCCGTGGAATAAATTTATGAACAAAAGCATCCGAGCCGTAGAAAAACTAAAGGTGGTATTACCCTGCACACAAAACCGATCCATGACAATTCGAACCGTTAGAAACGAAGAACACGGAAAGAGCTTCGTTTTGATTGGTTGTGACTCCCGTAACTCCAAACGAGCCAAAAGTTATGGACGTTAGAAGAAACGGAAGAAAGCGACGGACCGCTCGCTGATCCGATTCGACGGTATTAGCAAAAGTATGGGATCTCCGCGATAGGCGCAAGCATGCTCACACGGTAGCACTCGATATTCAAGATATTATGGATCACAGAAGGAATAAATGGGGATATGTAACAAAAGCTTGTCTACTGAAGCTAAAGCGCAATACATGTTTTTTTTTTACGACCGTTCCGTCTTGCTCGTTTTCCGTCCCTCATTGTTTTGGTCATATTCATCAACATGCGCGGTCTTTTTAACAATATTACAACACCACGATAAAGTGACTTCAAGGAGAATATTAAACGCATTTGATACCTTAGAATTTCGAACAGCTGAGGGTGTTTTATATGATTACTTAGCCTGTAAGTAACCTACTTTTTCAGTCTGCGAATATCTTTCGGTTTCCTGTTTTATCCAATTTCAATCTTTTTAGCGGAATATTGTCGTGGCCTTTTTTGATCTTCGTATTTTTCTGATTTTTTGTCGTTCTTCTTGGTTTACATCGATTTAATCCGACTATTTAAACCACAAACTCCGTGGAATAAATTTATGAACAAAAGTATCCGAGCTGTAGAAAATACTTAAGGTGGAATTACTCTGCACACAAAACCGATCCATGACAATTCTAACCGTTAGAAACGTAGAACATGGAAAGAGCTTCGTTTTGATAGGTTGTGGCTCCCGTAACTCCAAACGAGTCAAATGTTATGGCCGTTAGAAAAACAGAAGAAAGCGACGGACCGCTCGCGGATCCGATTCGACGGTATTGGCAAAAGTATTCGATCTCCGCGAAAGGCACGAGCATGCTCACACGGTAGCACTCGATATTAAAGATATTATGGATCACAGAAGGAATAAATGAGGATATGTAACAAAAGCTTGTCTACTGAAGCTAAAGCGCAATACATGTTTTTTTTTACGACCGTTCCGTCTTCCTCGTTTTCCGTCCCTCATTGTTTTGGTCATATTCATCAACATGCGCGGTCTTTTTAACAATATTACAACACCACGACAAAGTGACTTCAAGGAGAATATTAAACGCATTTGATACCTTAGAATTTCGAACTGCTGAGGGTGTTTTATATGATTACTTAGCCTATAAGTAACCTACTTTTTCAGTCTGCGAATATCTTTGGTTTCCTGCTTTATCCAATTTTAAATCCAATTTTAATCTTTTTAGCGGAATATTATCGTGGCCTTTTTTGATCTTCGTATTTTTCTGATTTTTTGTCGTTCTTCTAGGTTTACATCTATTTAATCCGACTATTTAAACCACAAACTCCGTGGAATAAATTTATGAACAAAAGCATCCGAGCCGTAGAAAAAACTAAAGGTGGTATTACCCTGCACACAAAACCGATCCATGACAATTCGAACCGTTAGAAACGAAGAACACGGAAAGAGCTTCGTTTTGATTGGTTGTGACTCCCGTAACTCCAAACGAGCCAAAAGTTATGGACGTTAGAAGAAACGGAAGAAAGCGACGGACCGCTCGCTGATCCGATTCGACGGTATTAGCAAAAGTATGTGATCTCCGCGATAGGCGCAAGCATGCTCACACGGTAGCACTCGATATTCAAGATATTATGGATCACAGAAGGAATAAATGGGGATATGTAACAAAAGCTTGTCTACTGAAGCTAAAGCGCAATACATGTTTTTTTTTTACGACCGTTCCGTCTTCCTCGTTTTCCGTCCCTCATTGTTTTGGACATATTCATCAACATGCGCGGTCTTTTAAACAATATTACAACACCACGACAAAGTGACTTCAAGGAGAATATTAAACGCATTTGATACCTTAGAATTTCGAACAGCTGAGGGTGTTTTATATGATTACTTAGCCTGCAAGTAACCTACTTTTTCAGTCTGCGAATATCTTTCGGTTTCCTGTTTTATCCAATTTTAAATCCAATTTCAATCTTTTTGGCGGAATATTGTCGTGGCCTTTTTTGATCTTAGTATTTTTCTGATTTTTTGTCGTTCTTCTTGGTTTACATCGATTTAATCCGATTATTTAAACCACAAACTCCGTGGAATAAATTTATGAACAAAAGCATCCGAGCTGTAGAAAACATATAAGGTGGAATTACTCTGCACACAAAACCGATCCATGACAATTCTAACCGTTAGAAACGTAGAAACATGGAAAGAGCTTCGTTTTGATAGGTTGTGGCTGCCGTAACTCCGAACGAGTCAAAAGTTATGGACGTTAGAAGAAGCGGAAGAAAGCGACGGACCGCTCGCTGATCCGATCCGACGGTATTGGCAAAAGTATTCGATCTCCGCGAAAGGCACGAGCATGCTCGCACGGCAGCACTCGATATTAAAGATATTATGGATCACAGAAGGAATAAATGAGGATATGGAACAAAAGCTTGTCTACTGAAGCTAAAGCGCAATACATATTTTTTTTACGACCATTCCGTCTTCCTCGTTTTCCGTCCCTCATTGTTTTGCTCGTATTCATCAACATGCGCGGTCTTTTTAACAATATTACAACACCACGACAAAGTGACTTCAAGGAGAATATTAAACGCATTTCATACCTTAGAATTTCGAACTGCTGAGGGTGTTTTATATGATTACTTAGCCTATAAGTAACCTACTTTTTCAGTCTGCGAATATCTTTCGGTTCCTGTTTTATCCAATTTTAAATCCAATTTCAATCTTTTTAGCGGAATATTATCGTGGCCTTTTTTGATCTTCGTATTTTTCTGATTTTTTGTCGTTCTTCTAGGTTTACATCGATTAAATCCGACTATTTAAACCACGAACTCCGTGGAATAAATTTAAGAACAAAAGCATCCGAGCCGTAGAAAAAACTAAAGGTGGAATTACCCTGCACACAAAACCGATCCATGACAATTCGAACCGTTAGAAACGTAGAACACGGAAAGAGCTTCGTTTTGATAGGTTGTGACTCCCGTAACTCCAAACGAGCCAAAAGTTATGGCCGTTAGAAGAAACGGAAGAAAGCGACGGACCGCTCGCTGATCCGATTCGACGGTGTTGGCAAAAGTATGCGATCTCCGCGAAAGGCGCGAGCATGCTCACACGGTAGCACTCGATATTCAAGATATTATGGATCACAGAAGGAATAAATGAGGATATGTAACAAAATCTTGTCTACTGAAGCTAAAGCGCAATACATGTTTTTTTTTTACGACCGTTCCGTCTTCCTCGTTTTCCGTCCCTCATTGTTTTGGTCATATTCATCAACATGCGCGGCCTTTTTAACAATATTACAACACCACGACAAAGTGACTTCAAGGAGAATATTAAATGCATTTGATACCTTAGAATTTCGAACAGCTGAGGGTGTTTTATATGATTACTTAGCCTGTAAGTAACCTACTTTTTCAGTCTGCGAATATCTTTCGGTTTCCTGTTTTATCCAATTTCAATCTTTTTAGCGGAATATTGTCGTGGCCTTTTTTGATCTTCGTATTTTTCTGATTTTTTATCGTTCTTCTTGGTTTACATCGATTTAATCCGACTATTTAAACCACAAACTCCGTGGAATAAATTTATGAACAAAAACATCCGAGTTGTAGAAAAAACATAAGTTGGAATTACTCTGCATACAAAACCGATACATGACAATTCAAACCATTAGAAACGTAGAATATGGAAAGAGCTTCTTTTTGATAGGTTGTGGCTCCCGTAACTCCAAACGAGCCAAAAGTTATGGCCGTTAGAAGAAACGGAAGAAAGCGACGGACCGCTCGCTGATCCGATTCGACGGTATTGGCAAAAGTATTCGATCTCCGCGAAAGGCACGACCATGTTCACATGGTAGCACTCGATATTAAAGATATTATGGATCACAGAAGGAATAAATGAGGATATGTAACAAAAGCTTGTCTACTGAATCTAAAGCGCAATAAATGTTTTTTTACGACCGTTCCGTCTTCATCGTTTTCCGTCCCTCATTGTTTTGGTCATATTCATCAACATGCGCGGTCTTTTTAACAATATTACAACACCACGACAAAGTGACTTCAAGGAGAATATTAAACGCATTTGATACCTTAGAATTTCGAACAGCTGAGGGTGTTTTATATGATTACTTAGCCTGTAAGTAACCTACTTTTTCAGTCTGCGAATATCTTTCGGTTTCCTGTTTTATCCAATTTTAAATCCAATTTCAATCTTTTTAGCGGAATATTATCGTGGCCTTTTTTGACCTTCGTATTTCTGATTTTTTGTCGTTCTTCTTGGTTTACATCGATTTAATCCGACTATTTAAACCACAAACTGCGTGGAATAAATTTATGAACAAAAACATCCGAGCTGTAGAAAAAACTTAAGTTGGAATTACTCTGCACACAAAACCGATCCATGACAATTCGAACCGTTAGAAACGTAGAACATGGAAAGAGCTTCGTTTTGATAGGTTGTGGCTCCCGTAACTCCAAACGAGTCAAAAGTTATGGCCGTTAGAAGAAACGGAAGAAAGCGACGGACCGCTCGCGGATCCGATTCGAAGGTATTGGCAAAAGTGTTCGATCTCCGCGAAAGGCACGAGCATGTTCACACTGTAGCACTCGATATTAAAGATATTATGGATCACAGAAGGAATAAATGAGGATATGTAACAAAAGCTTGTATACTGAAGCAAAAGCGCAATACATGTTTTTTTTACGACCGTTCCGTCTTCCTCGTTTTCCGTCCCTCATTGTTTTGGTCATATTCGTCATCATGCGCGGTCTTTTTAACAATATTACAACACCACGACAAAGTGACTTCAAAGAGAATATTAAACGCATTTGATACCTTAGAATTTCGAACTGCTGAGGGTGTTTTATATGATTACTTAGCCTGTAAGTAACCTACTTTTTCAGTCTGCGAATATCTCTCGGTTTTCTGTTTTATCCAATTTTAAATCCAATTTCAATCTTTTTAGCGGAATATTATCGTGGTCTTTTTTGATCTTCGTATTTTTCTGATTTTTTGTCGTTCTTCTTTGTTTACATCGATTTAATCCGAATATTTAAACCATAAACTCCGTGGAATAAATTTATGAACAAAAGCATCCGAGCTGTAGAAAAAACTTAAGGTGGAATTACTCTGCACACAAAATCGATCCATGACAATTCTAACCGTTAGAAACGTAGAATATGGAAAGAGCTTCGTTTTGATGGGTTGTGGCTCCCGTAACTCCAAACGAGCCAAAAGTTATGGCCGTTAGAAGAAACGGAAGAAAGCGACGGACCGCTCGCTGATCCGATTCGACGGTATTGGCAAAAGTATTCGATCTCCACGAAAGGCACGAGTAAGCTCACACGGTAGCACTCTATATCAAAGATATTATGGATCACAGAAGGAATAAATGAGGATATGTAACAAAAGCTTGTCTACTGAAGCTAAAGCGCAATACATGTTTTTTTTCACGACCGTTCCGTCTTCCTCGTTTTCCGTCCCTCATTGTTTTGGTCATATTCATCAACATGCGCGGTCTTTTTAACAATATTACAACACCACGACAAAGTGACTTCGAGGAGAATATTAAACGCATTTGATACCTTAGAATTTCGAACAACCGAGGGTGTTTTATATGATTACTTAGCCTGTAAGTAACTTACTTTTTCAGTCTGCGAGTATCTTTCGGTTTCCTATTTTATCCAATTTTAAATCCAATTTCAATCTTTTTAGCGGAATATTGTCGTGGCCTTTTTTGATCTTCGTATTTTTCTGATTTTTTGTCGTGCTTCTTGGTTTACATTGATTTAATCCGACTATTTAAACCAAAAACTCCGTGGAATAAATTTATGAACAAAAGCATCCGAGCCGTAGAAAAAACTAAAGGTGGAATTACTCTACACACAAAACCGATCCATGACAATTCGAACCGTTAGAAATGTAGAACATGGAAAGGGCTTCGTTTTGATAGGTTGTGGCTCCCGTAACTCCAAACGAGCCAAAAGTTATGGTCGTTAGAAGAAACGGAAGAAAGCGACGGACCGCTCGCTGATCCGATTCGACGGTATTGGCAAAAGTATGCGATCTCCGCGAAAGGCACGAGCATGCTCACACGGTAGCACTCGATATTAAAGATATTATGGATCACAGAAGGAATAAATGAGGATATGTAACAAAAGCTTGTCTATTGAAGCTAAAACGCAATACATGTTTTTGTTTACGACCGTTCCGTCTTCCTCGTTTTCCGTCCCTCATTGTTTTGGTCATATTCATCAACATGCGCGGTCTTTTTAACAATATTACAACACCACGACAAAGTGACTTCAAGGAGAATATTAAACGCATTTGATACCTTAGAATTTCGAACAGCTGAGGGTGTTTTATATGATTACTTAGCCTGTAAGTAACCTACTTTTTCAGTCTGCGAATATCTTTCGGTTTCCTGTTTTATCCAATTTTAAATCCAATTTCAATCTTTTTAGCGGAATATTGTCGTGGCCTTTTTTGATCTTCGTATTTCTGATTTTTTGTCGTTCTTCTTGGTTTACATCGATTTAATCGGACTATTTAAACCAAAAACTGCGTGGAATAAATTTATGAACAAAAACATTCGAGCTGCAGAAAAAACTTAAGATGGAATTACTCTGCACACAAAACCGATCCATGACAATTCGAACCGTTAGAAACGTAGAACATGGAAAGAGCTTCGTTTTGATAGGTTGTGGCTCCCGTAACTCCAAACGAGTCAAAAGTTATGGCCGTTAGAAGAAACGTAAGAAAGCGACGGACCACTCGCTGATCTGATTCGACGGTATTGGCAAAAGTATGCGATCTCCGCGAAAGGCACGAGCATGCTCACACGGTAGCACTCGATATTAAAGATATTATGGATTACAGAAGGAATAAATGAGGATATGTAACAAAAGCTTGTCTACTGAAGCTAAAGCGCAATACATGTTTTTTTTTACGACCGTTCCGTCTTCCTCGTTTTCCGTTCCTCATTGTTTTGGTCATATTCATCAACATGCGCGGTCTTTTTAACAATATTACAACACCACGACAAAGTGACTTCAAGGAGAATATTAAACGCATTTGATACCTTAGAATTTCGAACGGCTGAGGGTGTTTTATATGATTACTTAGCCTGTAAGTAACCTACTTTTTCAATCTGCGAATATCTTTCGGTTTCCTGTTTTATCCAATTTTAAATCCAATTTCAATCTTTTTAACGGAATATTGTCGTGGCCTTTTTTTATCTTCGTATTTCTGATTTTTTGTCGTTCTTCTTGGTTTACATCGATTTAATCCGACTATTTAAACCACAAACTGCGTGGAATAAATTTATGAACAAAAACATCCAAGCTGTAGAAAAAACATAAGTTGGAATTACTCTGCACACAAAACCGATCCATGACAATTCCAACCGTTAGAAACGTAGAACATGGAAAGAGCTTCGTTTTGATAGGTTGTGGCTCCCGTAACTCCAAACGAGCCAAAAGTTATGGCCGTTAGAAGAAACAGAAGAAAGCGACGGACCGCTCGCTGATCCGATTCGACGGTATTGGCAAAAGTATGCGATCTCCGCGAAAGGCACGAGCATGCTCACACGGTAGCACTCGATATTAAAGATATTATGGATCACAGAAGGAATAAATGAGGATATGTAACAAAAGCTTGTCTATTGAAGTTAAAGCGCAATACATGTTTTTGTTTACGACCATTCCGTCTTCCTCGTTTTCCGTCCCTCATTGTTTTGGTCATATTCATCAACATGCGCGGTCTTTTTAACAATATTACAACACCACGACAAAGTGACTTCAAGGAGAATATTAAACGCATTTGATACCTTAGAATTTCGAACAGCTGAGGGTGCTTTATATGATTACTTAGCCTGTAAGTAACCTACCTTTTCAGTCTGCGACTATCTTTCGGTTTCCTGTTTTATCCAATTTTAAACCCAATTTCAATCTTTTTAGCGGAATATTGTCGTGGCCTTTTTTGACCTTCGTATTTTTCTGATTTTTTGTCGTTCTTCTAGGTTTACATCGATTTAATCCGACTATTTAAACCACAAACTGCGTGGAATAAATTTATGAACAAAAACATCCGAGCGGTAGAAAAAACATAAGTTGGAATTACTCTGCACACAAAACCGATTCATGACAATTCGAACCATTAGAAACGTAGAACATGTAAAGAGCTTCTTTTTGATAGGTTGTGGCTCCCGTAACTCCAAACGAGCCAAAAGTTATGGCCGTTAGAAGAAACGGAAGAAAGCGACGGACCGCTCGCTGATCCGATTCGACGGTATTGGCAAAAGTATTCGATCTCCGCGAAAGGCACGAGCATGTTCACATGGTAGCACTTGATATTAAAGATATTATGGATCACAGAAGGAATAAATGAGGATATGTAACAAAAGCTTGTCTACTGAAGCTAAAGCGCAATGGATGTTTTTTTTTACGACCGTTCCGTCTTCATCGTTTTCCATCCCTCATTGTTTTGGTCATATTCATCAACATGCGCGGTCTTTTTAACAATATTACAACACCACGACAAAGTGACTACAAGGAGAATATTAAACGCATTTGATAACTTAGAATTTCGAACAGCTGAGGGTGTTTTATATGATTACTTAGCCTGTAAGTAACCTACCTTTTCAGTCTGCGAATATCTTTCGGTTTCCTGTTTTATCCAATTTTAAATCCAATTTCAATCTTTTTAGCGGAATATTGTCGTGGCCTTTTTTGATCTTCGTATTTCTGATTTTTTGTCGTTCTACTTGGTTTATATCGATTTAATCCGACTATTTAAACCAAAAACTGCGTGGAATAAATTTATGAACAAAAACATTCGAGCTGTAGAAAAAACTTAAGATGGAATTACTCTGCACACAAAACCGATCCATGACAATTCGAACCGTTAGAAACGTAGAACATGGAAAGAGCTTCGTTTTGATAGGTTGTGGCTCCCGTAACTCCAAACGAGTCAAAAGTTATGGCCGTTAGAAGAAACGTAAGAAAGCGACGGACCGCTCGCTGATCCGATTCGACGGTATTGGCAAAAGTATGCGATTTCCGCGAAAGGCACGAGCATGCTCACACGGTCGCACTCGATATTAAAGATATTATGGATCACAGAAGGAATAAATGAGGATATGTAACAAAAGCTTGTCTACTGAAGCTAAAGCGCAATACATGTTTTTTTTTTACGACCGTTCCGTCTTCCTCGTTTTCCGTCCCTCATTGTTTTGGTCATATTCATCAACATGCGCGGTCTTTTTAACAATATTACAACACCACGACAAAGTGACTTCAAGGAGAATATTAAACGCATTTGATACCTTAGAATTTCGAACAGCTGAGGGTGTTTTATATGATTACTTAGCCTGTAAGTAACTTACTTTTTCAGTCTGCGAATATCTTTCGGTTTCCTGTTTTATCCAATTTTAAATCCAATTCAATATTTTTAGCGGAATATTGTCGTGGCCTTTTTTGATCTTTGTATTTCTGATTTTTTGTCGTTCTTCTTGGTTTACATCGATTTAATTCGACTATTTAAACCACAAACTCCTTGGAATAAATTTATGAACAAAAGCATCCGAACTGTAGAAAACACTTAAGGTGGAATTACTCAGCACACAAAACCGATCCATGACAATTCCAACCGTTAGAAACGTAGAACATGGAAAGAGCTTCGTTTTGATTGGTTGTGGCTCCCGCAACTCCAAACGATCCGAAAGTTATGGCCGTTAAAAGAAACGGAAGAAAGCGACGGACCGCTCGCTGATCCGATTCGACGGTATTGGCAAAAGTATGCGATCTCCGCGAAAGGCACGAGCATGCTCACACGGTAGCACTCGATATTAAAGATATTATGGATCACAGAAGGAATAAATGAGGATATGTAACAAAAGCTTGTCTATTAAAGCTAAAACGCAATACATGTTTTTGTTTACGACCGTTCCGTCTTCCTCGTTTTCCGTCCCTCATTGTTTTGGTCATATTCATCAACATGCGCGGTCTTTTTAACAATATTACAACACCACGACAAAGCGACTTCAAGGAGAATATTAAACGCATTTGATACCTTAGAATTTCGAACAGCTGATGGTGTTTTATATGATTACTTAGCCTGTAAGTAACCTGCCTTTTCAGTCTGCGAACATCTTTCGGTTTCCTGTTTTATCCAATTTTAAATCCAATTTCAATCTTTTTAGCGGAATATTGTCGTGGCCTTTTTTGATCTTCGTATATTTCTGATTTTTTGTCGTGCTTCTTGGTTTACATTGATTTAATCCGACTATTTAAACCAAAAACTCCGTGGAATAAATTTATGAACAAAAGCATCCGAGCCGTAGAAAAAACTAAAGGTGGAATTACTCTACACACAAAACCGATCCATGACAATTCGAACCGTTAGAAATGTAGAACATGGAAAGGGCTTCGTTTTGATAGGTTGTGGCTCCCGTAACTCCAAACGAGCCAAAAGTTATGGTCGTTAGAAGAAACGGAAGAAAGCGACGGACCGCTCGCTGATCCGATTCGACGGTATTGGCAAAAGTATGCGATCTCCGCGAAAGGCACGAGCATGCTCACACGGTAGCACTCGATATTAAAGATATTATGGATCACAGAAGCAATAAATGAGGATATGTAACAAAAGCTTGTCTATTGAAGCTAAAGCGCAATACATGTTTTTGTTTACGACCGTTCCGTCTTCCTCGTTTTTCGTCCCTCATTGTTTTGGTCATATTCATCAACATGCGCGGTCTTTTTAACAATATTACAACACCACGACAAAGTGACTTCAAGGAGAATATTAAACGCATTTGATACCTTAGAATTTCGAACAGCTGAGGGTGTTTTATATGATTACTTAGCCTGTAAGTAACCTACCTTTTCAGTCTGCAAATATCTTTCGGTTTACTGTTTTATCCAACTTTAAATCCAATTTCAATCTTTTTAGCGGAATATTGTCGTGGCCTTTTTTGACCTTCGTATTTTTCTGATTTTTTGTCGTTCTTCTAGGTTTACATCGATTTAATCCGACTATTTAAACCACAAACTGCGTGGAATAAATTTATGAACAAAAACATCCGAGCTGTAGAAAAAACATAAGTTGGAATTACTCTACACACAAAACCGATCCATGACAATTCGAACCATTAGAAACGTAGAATATGGAAAGAGCTTCTTTTTGATAGGTTGTGGCTCCCGTAACTCCAAACGAGCGAAAAGTTATGGCCGTTAGAAGAAACGGAAGAAAGCGACGGACCGCTCGCTGATCCGATTCGACGGTATTGGCAAAAGTATTCGATCTCCGCGAAAGGCACGAGCATGTTCACATGGTAGCACTCGATATTAAAGATATTATGGATCACAGAAGGAATAAATGAGGATATGTAACAAAAGCTTGTCTACTGAAGCTAAAGCGCAATAGATGTTTTTTTACGACCGTTCCGTCTTCATCGTTTTCCGTCCCTCATTGTTTTGGTCATATTCATCAACATGCGCGGTCTTTTTAACAATATTACAACACCACGACAAAGTGACTACAAGGAGAATATTAAACGCATTTGATACCTTAGAATTTCGAACAGCTGAGGGTGTTTTATATGATAACTTAGCCTGTAAGTAACCTACTTTTTCAGTCTGCGAATATCTTTCGGTTTCCTGTTTTATCCAATTTTAAATCCAATTTCAATCTTTTTAGCGGAATATTGTCGTGGCCTTTTTTGATCTTCGTATTTCTGATTTTTTGTCGTTCTTCTTGGTTTACATCGATTTAATCCGACTATTTAAACCAAAAACTGCGTGGAATAAATTTATGAACAAAAACATTCGAGCTGTAGAAAAAACTTAAGATGGAATTACTCTGCACACATAACCGATCCATGACAATTCGAACCGTTAGAAACGTAGAACATGGAAAGAGCTTCGTTTTGATAGGTTGTGGCTCCCGTAACTCCAAACGAGTCAAAAGTTATGGCCGTTAGAAGAAACGTAAGAAAGCGACGGACCACTCGCTGATCTGATTCGACGGTATTGGCAAAAGTATGCGATCTCCGCGAAAGGCACGAGCATGCTCACACGGTAGCACTCGATATTAAAGATATTATGGATCACAGAAGGAATAAATGAGGATATGTAACAAAAGCTTGTCTACTGAAGCTAAAGCGCAATACATGTTTTTTTTTACGACCGTTCCGTCTTCCTCGTTTTCCGTCCCTCATTGTTTTGGTCATATTCATCAACATGCGCGGTCTTTTTAACAATATTACAACACCACGACAAAGTGACTTCAAGGAGAATATTAAACGCATTTGATACCTTAGAATTTCGAACGGCTGAGGGTGTTTTATATGATTACTTAGCCTGTAAGTAACCTACTTTTTCAATCTGCGAATATCTTTCGGTTTCCTGTTTTATCCAATTTTAAATCCAATTTCAATCTTTTTAGCGGAATATTGTCGTGGCCTTTTTTTATCTTCGTATTTCTGATTTTTTGTCGTTCTTCTAGGTTTACATCGATTTAATCCGACTATTTAAACCACAAACTGCGTGGAATAAATTTATGAACAAAAACATCCAAGCTGTAGAAAAAACATAAGTTGGAATTACTCTGCACACAAAACCGATCCATGACAATTCCAACCGTTAGAAACGTAGAACATGGAAAGAGCTTCGTTTTGATAGGTTGTGGCTCCCGTAACTCCAAACGAGCCAAAAGTTATGGCCGTTAGAAGAAACAGAAGAAAGCGACGGACCGCTCGCTGATCCGATTCGACGGTATTGGCAAAAGTATGCGATCTCCGCGAAAGGCACGAGCATGCTCACACGGTAGCACTCGATATTAAAGATATTATGGATCACATAAGGAATAAATGAGGATATGTAACAAAAGCTTGTCTATTGAAGTTAAAGCGCAATACATGTTTTTGTTTACGACCGTTCCGTCTTCCTCGTTTTCCGTCCCTCATTGTTTTGGTCATATTCATCAACATGCGCGGTCTTTTTAACAATATTACAACACCACGACAAAGTGACTTCAAGGAGAACATTAAACGCATTTGATACCTTAGAATTTCGAACGGCTGAGGGTGTTTTATATGATTACTTAGCCTGTAAGTAACCTACATTTTCAGTCTGCGAATATCTTTCGGTTTCCTGTTTTATCCAATTTTAAACCCAATTTCAATCTTTTTAGCGGAATATTGTCGTGGCCTTTTTTGACCTTCGTGTTTTTCTGATTTTTTGTCGTTCTTCTAGGTTTACATCGATTTAATCCGACTATTTAAACCACAAACTGCGTGGAATAAATTTATGAACAAAAACATCCGAGCGGTAGAAAAAACATAAGTTGGAATTACTCTGCACACAAAACCGATTCATGACAATTCGAACCATTAGAAACGTAGAACATGGAAAGAGCTTCTTTTTGATAGGTTGTGGCTCCCGTAACTCCAAACGAGCCAAAAGTTATGGCCGTTAGAAGAAACGGAAGAAAGCGACGGACCGCTCGCTGATCCGATTCGACGGTATTGGCAAAAGTATTCGATCTCCGCGTAAGGCACGAGCATGTTCACATGGTAGCACTTGATATTAAAGATATTATGGATCACAGAAGGAATAAATGAGGATATGTAACAAAAGCTTGTCTACTGAAGCTAAAGCGCAATGGATGTTTTTTTTTACGACCGTTCCGTCTTCATCGTTTTCCGTCCCTCATTGTTTTGGTCATATTCATCAACATGCGCGGTCTTTTTAACAATATTACAACACCACGACAAAGTGACTACAAGGAGAATATTAAATGCATTTGATAACTTAGAATTTCGAACAGCTGAGGGTGTTTTATATGATTACTTAGCCTGTAAGTAACCTACTTTTTCAGTCTGCGAATATCTTTCGGTTTCCTGTTTTATCCAATTTTAAATCCAATTTCAATCTTTTTAGCGGAATATTGTCGTGGCCTTTTTTGATCTTCGTATTTCTGATTTTTTGTCGTTCTACTTGGTTTATATCGATTTAATCCGACTATTTAAACCAAAAACTGCGTGGAATAAATTTATGAACAAAACCATTCGAGCTGTAGAAAAAACTTAAGATGGAATTACTCTGCACACAAAACCGATCCATGACAATTCGAACCGTTAGAAACGTAGAACATGGAAAGAGCTTCGTTTTGATAGGTTGTGGCTCCCGTAACTCCAAACGAGTCAAAAGTTATGGCCGTTAGAAGAAACGTAAGAAAGCGACGGACCGCTCGCTGATCCGATTCGACGGTATTGGCAAAAGTATGCGATCTCCGCGAAAGGCACGAGCATGCTCACACGGTAGCACTCGATATTAAAGATATTATGGATCACAGAAGGAATAAATGAGGATATGTAACAAAAGCTTGTCTACTGAAGCTAAAGCGCAATACATGTTTTTTTTTTACGACCGTTCCGTCTTCCTCGTTTTCCGTCCCTCATTGTTTTGGTCATATTCATCAACATGCGCGGTCTTTTTAACAATATTACAACACCACGACAAAGTGACTTCAAGGAGAATATTAAACGCATTTGATACCTTAGAATTTCGAACAGCTGAGGGTGTTTTATATGATTACTTAGCCTGTAAGTAACTTACTTTTTCAGTCTGCGAATATCTTTCGGTTTCCTGTTTTATCCAATTTTAAATCCTATTCAATATTTTTAGCGGAATATTGTCGTGGCCTTTTTTGATCTTCGTATTTCTGATTTTTTGTCGTTCTTCTTGGTTTACATCGATTTAATCCGACTATTTAAACCACAAACTGCGTGGAATAAATTTATGAACAAAAACATCCGAGCTGTAGAAAAAACATAAGTTGGAATTACTCTGCACACAAAACCGATCCATGACAATTCCAACCGTTAGAAACGTAGAACATGGAAAGAGCTTCGTTTTGATAGGTTGTGGCTCCCGTAACTCCAAACGATCCGAAAGTTATGGCCGTTAAAAGAAACGGAAGAAAGCGACAGACCGCTCGCTGATCCGATTCGACGGTATTGGCAAAAGTATGCGATCTCCGCGAAAGGCACGAGCATGCTCACACGGTAGCACTCGATATTAAAGATATTATGGATCACAGAAGGAATAAATGAGGATATGTAACAAAAGCTTGTCTATTGAAGCTAAAACGCAATACATGTTTTTGTTTACGACCGTTCCGTCTTCCTCGTTTTCCGTCCCTCATTGTTTTGGTCATATTCATCAACATGCGCGGTCTTTTTAACAATATTACAACACCACGACAAAGTGACTTCAAGGAGAATATTAAACGCATTTGATACCTTAGAATTTCGAACAGCTGAGGGTGTTTTATATGATTACTTAGCCTGTAAGTAACCTACCTTTTCAGTCTGCGAATATCTTTCGGTTTCCTGTTTTATCCAATTTTAAATACAATTTCAATCTTTTTAGCGGAATATTGTCGTGGCCTTTTTTGACCTTCGTATTTTTCAGATTTTTTGTCGTTCTTCTAGGTTTACATCGATTTAATCCGACTATTTAAACCACAAAATGCGTGGAATAAATTTATGAACAAAAACATCCGAGCTGTAGAAAAAACATAAGTTGGAATTACTCTGCACACAAAACCGATCCATGACAATTCAAACCATTAGAAACGTAGAATATGGAAAGAGCTTCTTTTTGATAGGTTGTGGCTCCCGTAACTCCAAACGAGCCAAAAGTTATGGCCGTTAGAAGAAACGGAAGAAAGCGACGGACCGCTCGCTGATCCGATTCGACGGTATTGGCAAAAGTATTCGATCTCCGCGAAAGGCACGAGCATGTTCACATGGTAGCACTCGATATTAAAGATATTATGGATCACAGAAAGAATAAATGAGGATATGTAACAAAAGCTTGTCTACTGAAGCTAAAGCGCAATAGATGTTTTTTTTTACGACCGTTCCGTCTTCATCGTTTTCCGTCCCTCATTGTTTTGGTCATATTCATCAACATGCGCGGTCTTTTTAACAATATTACAACACTACGACAAAGTGACTTCAAGGAGAATATAAACGCATTTGATACCTTAGAATTTCGAACAGCTGAGGGTGTTTTATATGATTACTTAGCCTGTAAGTAACCTACTTTTTCAGTCTGCGAATATCTTTCGGTTTCCTGTTTTATCCAATTTTAAATCCAATTTCAATCTTTTTAGCGGAATATTGTCGTGGCCTTTTTTGATCTTCGTATTTCTGATTTTTTGCCGTTCTTCTTGGTTTACATCGATTTAATCCGACTATTTAAACCAAAAACTGCGTGGAATAAATTTATGAACAAAAACATTCGAGCTGTAGAAAAAACTTAAGATGGAATTACTCTGCACACAAAACCGATCCATGACAATTCGAACCGTTAGAAGCGTAGAACATGGAAAGAGCTTCGTTCTGATAGGTTGTGGCTCCCGTAACTCCAAACGAGTCAAAAGTTATGGCCGTTAGAAGAAACGTAAGAAAGCGACGGACCGCTCGCTGATCCGATTCGACGGTATTGGCAAAAGTATGCGATCTCCGCGAAAGGCACGAGCATGCTCACACGGTAGCACTCGATATTAAAGATATTATGGATCACAGAAGGAATAAATGAGGATATGTAACAAAACCTTGTCTACTGAAGCTAAAGCGCAATACATGTTTTTTTTACGACCGTTCCGTCTTCCTCGTTTTCCGTTCCTCATTGTTTTGGTCATATTCATCAACATGCGCGGTCTTTTTAGCAATATTACAACACCACGACAAAGTGACTTCAAGGAGAATATTAAACGCATTTGATACTTAGAATTTCGAACAGCTGAGAGTGTTTTATATGATTACTTAGCCTGTAAGTAACCTACCTTTTCAGTCTGCGAATATCTTTCGGTTTCCTGTTTTATCCAATTTTATATCCAATTTCAATCTTTTTAGCGGAATATTGTCGTGGCCTTTTTTGACCTTCGTATTTTTCTGATTTTTTGTCGTTCTTCTAGGTTTACATCGATTTAATCCGACTATTTAAACCACAAACTGCGTGGAATAAATTTATGAACAAAAACATCCGAGCTGTAGAAAAAACATAAGTTGGAATTACTCTGCACACAAAACCGATCCATGACAATTCGAACCATTAGAAACGTAGAATATGGAAAGAGCTTCTTTTTGATAGGTTGTGGCTCCCGTAACTCCAAACGAGCCAAAAGTTATGGCCGTTAGAAGAAACGGAAGAAAGCGATGGACCGCTCGCTGATCCGATTCGACGGTATTGGCAAAAGTATTCGATCTCCGCGAAAGGCACGACCATGTTCACATGGTAGCACTCGATATTAAAGATATTATGGATAACAGAAGGAATAAATGAGGATATATAACAAAAATTTGTCTACTGAAGCTAAAGCGCAATAGATGTTTTTTTTTACGACCGTTCCGTCTTCATCGTTTTCCGTCCCTCATTGTTTTGGTCATATTCATCAACATGCACGGTCTTTTTAACAATATTACAATACCACGACAAAGTGACTTCAAGGAGAATATTAAACGCATTTGATACCTTAGAATTTCGAACAGCTGAGGGTGTTTTATATGATTACTTAGCCTGTAAGCAACCTACTTTTTCAGTCTGCGAATATCTTTCGGTTTAATGTTTTATCCAATTTTAAATCCAATTTCAATCTTTTTAGCGGAATATTGTCGTGGCCTTTTTTGATCTTCGTATTTTTCTGATTTTTTGTCGTTCTTCTTTGTTTACATCGATTTAATCCGAATATTTAAACCACAAACTCCGTGGAATAAATTTATGAACAAAAGCATCCGAGCTGTAGAAAAAACTTAAGGTGGAATTACTCTGCGCACAAAACCGATCCATGACAATTCGAACCGTTAAAAACGTAGAACATGGAAAGAGCTTCGTTTTGATAGGTTGTGGCTCCCGTAACTCCAAACGAGCCAAAAGTTATGGCCGTTAGAAGAAACGGAAGAAAGCGACGGACCGCTCGCTGATCCGATTCGACGGTATTGGCAAAAGTATTCGATCTCCGCGAAAGGCACGAGCAAGCTCACACGGTAGCACTCTATATTAAAGATATTATGGATCACAGAAGGAATAAACGAGGATATGTAACAAAAGCTTGTCTACTGAAGCTAAAGCGCAATACATGCTTTTTTTACGACCGTTCCGTCTTCCTCGCTCTCCGTCCTTCATTGTTTTGGTCATATTCATCAACATGCGCGGTCTTTTTAACAATATTACAACACCACGACAAAGTGACTTCAAGGAGAATATTAAACGCATTTGATACCTTAGAATTTCGAACAGCTGAGGGTGTTTTATATGATTACTTAGCCTGTAAGTAACCTACTTTTTCAGTCTGCGAATATCTTTCAGTTTCCTGTTTTATCCAATTTTAAATCCAATTTCAATCTTTTTAGCGGAATATTGTCGTGGCCTTTATTGATCTTCGTATATTTCTGATTTTTTGTCGTTCTTCTTGGTTACATCGATTTAATCCGACTATTTAAACCACAAACTGCGTGGAATAAATTTATGAACAAAAACATCCGAGCAGTAGAAAAAACTTAAGATGGAATTACTCTGCACACCAAACCGATCCATGACATTTCGAACCGTTAGAAACGTAGAACATGGAGAGAGCTTCGTTTTGATAGGTTGTGGCTTCCGTAACTCCAAACGAGTCAAAAGTTATGGCCGTTAGAAGAAACGGAAGAAAGCGACGGACCGCTCGCTGATCCGATTCGACGGTATTGGCAAAAGTATTCGATCTCCGCGAAAGGCGCGAGCATGCTCACACGGTAGCACTCGATATTAAAGATATTATGCATCATAGAAGGAATAAATGAGGATATGGAACAAATGCTTGTCTACTGAAGCTAAAGCGCAATACATGTTTTTTTTACGACCGTTACGTCTTCCTCGTTTTCCGTCCCGCATTGTTTGGTCATATTCATCAACATGCGCAGTCTTTTTTCCAATATTACAACACCACGACAAAGTGACTTCAAGGAGAATATTAAACGCATTTGATAACTTAGAATTTCAAACAGCTGAGGGTGTTTTACATGATTACTTAGCCTATAAGTAATCTACTTTTTCAGTCTGCGAATATCTTTCGGTTTCCTGTTTTATCCAATTTGAAATCCAATTTCAATCTTTTTAGCGGAATATTGTCGTGGCATTTTTTGATTTTCGTTTTTTTCTGATTTTTTGTCGTTCTTCTAGGTTTACATCGATTTAATCCGACTATTTAAACCACAAACTGCGTGGAATAAATTTATGAACAAAAACATCCGAGCTGTAGAAAAAACATAAGTTGGAATTACTCTGCACACAAAACCGATCCATGACAATTCAAACCATTAAAAACGTAGAATATGGAAAGAGCTTCTTTTTGATAGGTTGTGGCTCCCATAACTCCAAACGAGCCAAAAGTTATGGCCGTTAGAAGAAACGGAAGAAAGCGACGGACCGCTCGCTGATCCGATTCGACGGTATTGGAAAAAGTATGCGATCTCCGCGAAAGGCACGAGCATGCTCACACGGTAGCACTCAATATTAAAGATATTATGGATCACAGAAGGAATAAATGAGGATATGTTACAAAAGCTTGTCTACTGAAGCTAAAACGCAATACATGTTTTTTTTTACGACCGTTCCGTCTTCCTCGTTTTCCGTCCCTCATTGTTTTGGTCATATTCATCAACATGCGCGGTATTTTTAACAATATTACAACACCACGACAAAGTGACTTCAAGGAGAATATTAAACGCATTTGGTACCTTAGAATTTCGAACAGCGGAGGGTGTTTTGTATGATTACTTAGCCTGTAAGTAACCTACTTTGTCAGTCTGCGAATATCTTTCGGTTTCCTGTTTTATCCAATTTTAAATCCGATTTCAATCTTTTTAGTGGAATATTGTCGTGGCCTTTTTTGATCTTCGTATTTTTCTGATTTTTTGTCGTTCTTCTAGGTTTACATCGATTTAATCCGACTATTTAAACCACAAATTGCGTGGAATAAATTTATGAACAAAAACATCCGAGCTGTAGAAAAAACATAAGTTCGAATTACTCTGCACACAAAACAGATCCATGACAATTCGAACCATTAGAAACGTAGAACATGGAAAGAGCTTCGTTTTGATAGGTTGTGGCTCCCGTAACTCCAAACGAGTAAAAAGTTATGGCCATTAGAAGAAACGTAAGAAAGCGACGGACCGCTCGCTGATCCGATTCGATGGTATTGGCAAAAGTATTCGATCTCCGCGAAAGGCACGAGCATGCTCACACGGTAGCACTTGATATTAATGATATTATGGATCACAGAAGGAATAAATGAGGATATGTAACAAAAGCTTGTCTACTGAAGCTAAAGCGCAATACATGTTCTTTTTACGACCGTTCCGTCTTCCTCGTTTTTCGGCCCTTATTGTTTTGGTCATATTCATCGACATGCGCGGTCTTTTTAACAATATTACAACACCACGACAAAGTGACTTCAAGGAGAATATTAAACGCATTTGATACCTTAGAATTTCGAACAACTGAGGGTGTTTTATATGATTACTTAGCCTGTAAGTAACCAACTTTTCAGTCTGCGAATATCTTTCGGTTTCCTGTTTTATCCAATTTTAAATCCAATTTCAATCTTTTTAGCGGAATATTGTCGTGGCCTTTTTTGATCGTCGTATTTTTCTGATCTTTTGTCGTTCTTCTAGGTTTACATCGATTTAATCCGACTATTTAAACCACAAACTGCGTGGAATAAATTTAAGAACGAAAACATCCGAGCTGTAGAAAAAACATAAGATGGTATTACTCTGCACACAAAACCGATCCATGATAATTCGAACCATTAGAAACGTAGAACATGGAAAGAGCTTCGTTTTGACAGGTTGTGGCTCCCGTAACTCCAAACGAGCCAAAAGTTATGGCCGTTAGAAGAAACGAAAGAAAGCGACGGACCGCTCGCTGATCCGATTCGACGGTATTGGCAAAAGTATTCGATCTCCGCGAAAGGCACGAGCATGCTCACACGGTAGCACTCGATATTAAAGATATTATGCATCACATAATGAATAAATGAGGATATGTAACAAAAGCTTGTCTACTGAAGCTAAAGCGCAATACATGTTTTTTTTTTACGACCATTCCGTCTTCCTCGTTTTCCGTCCCTCATTATTTTGGTCATATTCATCAACATGCGCGGTCTTTTAAACAATATTACAACACCACGACAAAGTGACTTCAAGGAGAATATTAAACACATTTGATACCTGAGAATTTCGAACAGCTGAGGGTGTTTTATATGATTACTTAGCCTGTAAGTAACCTGCCTTTTCAGTCTGCGAACATCTTTCGGTTTCCTGTTTTATCCAATTTTAAATCCAATTTCAATCTTTTTAGCGGAATATTGTCGTGGCCTTTATTGATCTTCATATATTTCTGATTTTTTGTCGTTCTTCTTGGTTTACATCGATTTAATCCGACTATTTAAACCACAAACTGCGTGGGATAAATTTATAAACAAAAACTTCCGAGCAGTAGAAAAAACTTAAGATGGAATTACTCTGCACACCAAACTGATCCATGACAATTCGAACCGTTAGAAACGTAGAACATGGAGAGAGATTCGTTTTGATAGGTTGTGGCTTCCGTAACTCCAAACGAGTCAAAAGTTATGGCCGTTAGAAGAAACGGAAGAAAGCGACGGACCGCTCGCTGATCCGATTCGACGGTATTGGCAAAAGTATTCGATCTCCGCGAAAGGCGCGAGCATGCTCACACGGTAGCACTCGATATTAAAGATATTATGGATCACAGAAGGAATAAATAAGGATATGGAACAAAAGCTTGTCTACTGAAGCTAAAGCGCAATACATGTTTTTTTTACGACCGTTACGTCTTCCTCGTTTTCCGTCCCACATTGTTTGGTCATATTCATCAACATGCGCAGTCTTTTTTACAATATTACAACACCACGACAAAGTGACTTCAAGGAGAATATTAAACGCATTTGATACCTTAAAATTTCGAACAGCTGAGGGTGTTTTATATGATTACTTAGCCTGTAAGTAACCTACTTTTCAGTCTGCGAATATCTTTCGGTTTCCTGTTTTATCCAATTTTAAATCCAATTTCAATCTTTTTAGCGGAATATTGTCGTGGCCTTTTTTGATCTTCGTATTTTTCTGATCTTTTGTCGTTCTTCTAGGTTTACATCGATTTAATCCGACTATTTAAACCACAAACTGCGTGGAATAAATTTAAGAACGAAAACATCCGAGCTGTAGAAAAAACATAAGATGGTATTACTATGCACACAAAACCGATCCATGATAATTCGAACCATTAGAAACGTAGAACATGGAAAGAGCTTCGTTTTGACAGGTTGTGGCTCCCGTAACTCCAAACGAGCCAAAAGTTATGGCCGTTAGAAGAAACGAAAGAAAGCGACGGACCGCTCGCTGATCCGATTCGACGGTATTGGCAAAAGTATTCGATCTCCGCGAAAGGCACGAGCATGCACACACGGTAACACTCGATATTAAAGATATTATGTATCACAGAATGAATAAATGAGGATATGTAACAAAAGCTTGTCTACTGAAGCTAAAGCGCAATACATGTTTTTTTTACGACCGTTCCGTCTTCCTCGTTTTCCGTCCCTCATTGTTTTGGTCATATTCATCAACATGCGCGGTCTTTTAAACTATATTACAACACCACGACAAAGTGACTTCAAGGAGAATATTAAACGCATTTGATACCTTAGAATTTCGAACAGCTGAGGGTGTTTTATATGATTACTTAGCCTGTAAATAACCTGCCTTTTCAGTCTGCGAACATCTTTCGGTTTCCTGTTTTATCCAATTTTAAATTCAATTTCAATCTTTTTAGCGGAATATTGTCGTGGCCTTTATTGATCTTCGTATATTTCTGATTTTTTGTCGTTCTTCTTGCTTTACATCGATTTAATCCGACTATTTAAACCACAAACTGCGTGGAATAAATTTATATACAAAAACTTCCGAGCAGTAGAAAAAACTTAAGATGGAATTACTCTGCACACCAAACCGATCCATGACAATTCGAACCGTTAGAAACGTAGAACATGGAGAGAGCTTCGTTTTGATAGGTTGTGGCTTCCGTAACTCCAAACGAGTCAAAAGTTATGGCCGTTAGAAGAAACGGAAGAAAGCGACGGACTGCTCGCTGATCCGATTCGACGGTATTGGCAAAAGTATTCGATCTCCGCGAAAGGCGCGAGCATGCTCACACGGTAGCACTCGATATTAAACATATTATGGATCACAGAAGGAATAAATGAGGATATGGAACAAAAGCTTGTCTACTGAAGCTAAAGCGCAATACATGTTTTTTTTACGACCGTTACGTCTTCCTCGTTTTCCGTCCCACATTGTTTGGTCATATTCATCAACATGCGCAGTCTTTTTTACAATATTACAACACCACGACAAAGTGACTTCAAGAAGAATATTAAACGCATTTGATACCTTAGAATTTCGAACAGCTGAGGGTGTTTTATATGATTACTTAGCCTGTAAGGAACCTACTTTTTCAGTCTGCGAGTATCTTTCGGTTTCCTGTTTTATCCAATTTTAAATCCAATTTCAATCTTTTTAGCGGAATATTGTCGTGGCCTTTTTTTATCTTCGTATTTTTCTGATTTTTTGTCGTTCTTCTTGGTTTACATCGATTTAATCCGACTATTTAAACCAAAAACTCCGTGGAATAAATTTATGAACAAAAGCATCCGAACCGTAGAAAAAACTAAAGGTAGAATTACTCTACACACAAAACCGATCCATGACAATTCAAACTGTTAGAAACGTAGAACATGGAAAGGGCTTCGTTTTGATAGGTTGTGGCTCCCGTAACTCCAAACGAGTCAAAAGTTATGGTCGTTAGAAGAAACGGAAGAAAGCGACGGACCGCTCGCGGATCCTATTCGACGGTATTGGCAAAAGTATTCGATCTCCGCGAAAGGCACGAGCATGCTCACATGGTAGCACTCGATATTAAAGATATTATGGATCACAGAAGGAATAAATGAGGATATGTAACAAAAGCTTGTCTACTGAAGCTAATGCCCAATACGTGTTTTTTTTCACGACCGTTCCGTCTTCCTCGTTTTCCGTCCCTCATTGTTTTGGTCATATTCATCAACATGAGCGGTCTTTTTAACAATATTACAACACCACGACAAAGTGACTTCGAGGAGAATATTAAACGCATTTGATACCTTAGAATTTCGAACAGCCGAGGGTGTTTTATATGATTACTTAGCCTGTAAGTAACTTACTTTTTCAGTCTGCGAGTATCTTTCGGTTTCCTGTTTTATCCAATTTTAAATCCAATTTCAATCTTTTTAGCGGAATATTGTCGTGGCCTTTTTTGATCTTCGTATATTTCTGAATGTTTGTCGTGCTTCTTGGTTTACATCGATTTAATCCGACTATTTAAACCAAAAACTCCGTGGAATAAATTTATGAACAAAAGCATCCGAGCCATAGAAAAAACTAAAGGTGGAATTACTCTACACACAAAACCGACCCATGACAATTCGAACCGTTAGAAATGTAGAACATGGAAAGCGCTTCGTTTTGATAGGTTGTGGCTCCCGTAACTCCGAACGAGCCAAAAGTTATGGCCGTTAGAAGAAACGGAAGAAAGCGACGGACCGCTCGCTGATCCGATTCGACGGTATTGGCAAAAGTATTCGATCTCCGCGAAAGGCACGAGCATGCTCACACGGTAGCACTCGATATTAAAGATATTATGGATCACAGAAGGAATAAATGAGGATATGGAAAAAAAGCTTGTCTACTGAAGCTAAAGCGCAATACATGTTTTTTTTTACGACCGTTCCGTCTTCCTCGTTTTCCGTCCTTCATTGTTTTGGTCATATTCATCAACATGCGCGGTCTTTTTAACAATATTACAACACCACGACAAAGTGACTTCGAGGAGAATATTAAACGCATTTGATACCTTAGAATTTCGAAAAGCTGAGGGTGTTTTATATGATTACTTAGCCTGTAAGTAACCTACTTTTTCAGTCTGTGAATATCTTTCGGTTTCCTGTTTTATTCAATTTTAAATCCAATTTCAATCTTTTCAGCGGAATATTGTTGTGGCCTTTTTTTATCTTCGTATTTTTCTGATTTGTTGTCGTTCTTCTTGGTTTACATCGATTTAATCCGACTATTTAAACCACAAACTGCGTGGAATAAATTTATGAACAAAAGCATCCGAGCTGTAGAAAAAACTTAAGATTAATTCTGCACACAAAACCGATCCATGACAATTCGAACCGTTAGAAACGTAGAACATGGAAAGAGCTTCGTTTTGATAGGTTGTGGCTCCCGTAACTCTAAACGAGTCAAAAGTTATGGCCGTTAGAAGAAACGGAAGAAAGCGACGGATCGCTCGCGGATCCGATTCGACGGTATTGGCAAAAGTATTCGATCTCCGGGAAAGGCACGAGCATGCTCACACGGTAGCACTCGATATTAAAGATAATATGGATCACAGAAGGAATAAATGAGGATATGTAACAAAAGCTGGTCTTCTGAAGCTTAAGCGCAATACATGATTTTTTTATGACCGTTCCGTCTTCCTCGTTTTCCGTCCCTCGTTGTTTTGGTCATATTCATCAACATGCGCGGTCTTTTTAACAATATTACAACACCACGACAAAGTGACTTCAAGGAGAATATTAAACGCATTTGATACCTTAGAATTTCGAACAGCTGAGGGTGTTTTATATGATTACTAAGCCTCTAAGTAACCTACTTTTTCAGTCTGCGAATATCTTTCGTTTCCTGTTTTATCCAATTTTAAATCCAATTTCAATCTTCTTAGCGGAATATTGTCGTGGCCTTTTTTGATCTTCGTATTTTTCCGATTTTTTGTCGTTCTTCTTGGTTTACATCGATTTAATCCGACTATTTAAACCACAAACTCCGTGGAATAAATTTATGAACAAAAGCTTCCGAGCTGTAGGAAAAATTTAAGGTGGAATTATCCTGCACACAAAACCGATCCATGACAATTCGAACCGTTAGAAACATAGAACATGGAGAGAGCTTCGTTTTGATAGGTTGTGGCTCCCGTAACTCTAAACGAGTCAAAAGTTATGGCCGTTAGAAGAAACGAAAGAAAGCGACGGACCGCTCGCGGATCCGATTCGACGGTATTGGCAAAAGTATTCGATCTCCGGGAAAGGCAAGAGTATGCTCACACGGTAGCACTCGATATTAAAGATAATATGGATCACAGAAGGAATAAATGAGGATATGTAACAAAAGCTTGTCTACTGAAGCTAAAGCGCAATACATGATTTTTTTATGACCGTTCCGTCTTCCTCGTTTTCCGTCCCTCATTGTTTTGGTCATATTCATCAACATGCGTGGTCTTTTTAACAGTATTACAACACCACGACTAAGTGACTTCAAGGAGAATATTAAACACATTTGATACCTTAGAATTTCGAACAGCTGAGGGTGTTTTATATGGTTACTTAGCCTGTAAGTAACCTACTTTTTCAATCTGCGAATATCTTTCGGTTTCCTGTTTTATCCAATTTTAAATCCAATTTCAATCTTTTTAGCGGAATATTGTCGTGGCCTTTTTTGATCTTTGTATACTTCTGATTTTTTGTCGTTCTTCTTGGTTTACATCGATTTAATCCGACTATTTAAACCACTAACTCAGTGGAATAAATTTATGAACAAAAACATCCGAGCTGTAGAAAAAATATAAGATGGAATTACTCTGCACACAAAACCGATCCATGACAATTCGAACCGTTAGAAACGTAGAACATGGAAAGAGCTTCGTTTTGATAGGTTGCGGCTCTCGTAACTCCAAACGAGTCAAAAGTTATGGCCGTTAGAAGAAATGGAAGAAAGCGACGTACCGCTCGCGGATCTGATTCGACGGTATTGGCAAAAGTATTCGATCTCCGCGAAAGGCACGCGCCTGTTCACACGGTAGGACTCGATATTAAAGAAATTATGGATCACAGAAGGAGTAAATAAGGATATGTTAACAAAAGCTTGTCTACTGAAGATAAAGCGCAATACAAGTTTTTTTTTACGACCGTTCCGTCTTCCTCGTTTTCCGTCCCTCATTGTTTTGGTCATATTCATCAACATGCGCGGTCTTTTTAACAATATTACAACACCACGACAAAGTGACTTCAAGGAGAATAGTAAACGCATTTGATACCTTAGAATTTCGAACAGCTGAGGATGTTTTATATGATTACTTAGCCTGTAAATAACCTACTTTTCAGTCTGCGAATATCTTTCGGTTTCCTGTTTTATCCAATTTTAAATCCAATTTCAATCTTTTTAGCGGAATATTGTCGTGGCCTTTTTTGATCTTTGTATATTTCTGATTTTTTTGTCGTTCTTCTTGGTTTACATCGATTTAATCCGAATATTTAAACCACAAACTGCGTGGAATAAATTTATGAACAAAAACATCCGAGCTGTAGAAAAAACTTAAGTTGGAATTATTCTGCACACAAAACCGATCCATGACAATTCGAACCGTTAGAAACGTAGAACATGGAAAGAGCTTCGTTTTGATAGGTTGTGGCTCCCGTAACTCCAAACGAGTCAAAAGTTATGGCCGTTAGAAGAAACGGAAGAAAGCGAAGGACCGCTCGCTGATCCGATTCGACGGTATTGGCAAAAGTATTCGGTCTCCGCGAAAGGCGCGAGCATGCTCACACGGTAGCACTCGATATTAAAGATATTATGGACCACAGAAGGAATAAATGAGGATATGAAACAAAAGCTTGTCTACTGAAGCTAAAGCGCAATACATGTTTTTTTTTACGACCGTTCCGTCTTCCTCGTTTTCCGTCCCTCATTGTTTTGGTCATATTCATCAACATGCGCGGTCTTTTTAACAATATTACAACACCACGACAAAGTGACTTCAAGGAGAATATTAAACGCATTTGATACCTTAGAATTTCGAACAGCTGAGGATGTTTCATATGATTACTTAGCCTGTAAATAACCTAGTTTTTCAGTCTGCGAATATCTTTCGATTTAATGTTTTATCCAATTTTAAATCCAATTTCAATCTTTTTAGCGGAATATTGTCGTGGCCTTTTTTGATCTTCGTATTTTTTAGATTTTTTGTCATTCTTCTTGGTTTACATCGATTTAATCCGAATATTTAAACCAAAAACTCCGTGGAATAAATTTATGAACAAAAGCATTCGAGCCATAGAAAAAACTAAAGGTAGAATTACCCTGCACACAAAACCGATCTATGACTATTCGAACCATTAGAAACGTAGAACACGGAAAGAGCTTCGTTTTAATAGGTTGTGACTCCTATAACTCCAAACGAGTCAAAAGTTATAGCCGTTAGAAGAAACGGAAGAAAGCGACGGACCGCTCGCGGATCCGATTCGACGGTATTGGCAAAAGTATTCGATCTCCGCGAAAGGCACGAGCATGCTCACACGGTAGCACTCGATATTAAAGATATTATGGATCACAGAAGGAATAAATGAGGATATGTAACAAAAGCTTGTCTACTGAAGCTAAAGCGCAATACATGTTTTTTTTTACGACCGTTCCGTCTTCCTCGTTTTCCGTCCCTCATTGTTTTGGTCATATTCATCAACATGCGCGGTCTTTTTAACAATATTACAACACCACGACAAAGTGACTTCAAGGAGAATATTAAACGCATTTGATACCTTAGAATTTAGAACAGCCGATGGTGTTTTATATGATTACTTAGCCTATAAGTAACCTACTTTTTCAGACTGCGAATATCTTTCGGTTTCCTGTTTTATCCAATTTTAAATCCAATTTCAATCTTCTTAGCGGAATATTGTAGTGGCCTTTTTTGATATTCGTATTTTTCTGATTTTTTGTCGTGCATCTTGGTTTACATCGATTTAATCCGACTATTTAAACCAAGAACTGCGTGGAATAAATTTATGAACAAAAATATCCGAGCTGTAGAAAAAACATAAGATGGAATTACTCTGCACACATAACCGATCCATGACAATTCGAACCGTTAGAAACGTAGAACATGGAAAGAGCTTCGTTTTGATAGGTTGTGGCTCCCGTAACTCCAAACGAGCCAAAAGTTATGGCCGTTAGAAGAAACGGAAGAAAGCAACGGACCGCTCGCTGATCCGATTCGACGGTATTGGCAAAAATATTAGATCTCCGCAAAAGGCACGAGCATGCTCACACGGTAGCACTCGATATTAAAGATATTATGGATCACAGAAGGAATAAATGAGGATATGTAACAAAAGCTTGTCTACTGAAGCTAAAGCGCAATACATGTTTTTTTTTACGACCGTTCCGTCTTCCTCGTTTTCCGTCCCTTGTTGTTTTGGTCATATTCTTCAACATGCGCGGTCTTTTTAACAATATTACAACACCACGACAAAGTGACTTCATGGAGAATATTAAACGCATTTGGTACCTTAGAATTTCGAACAGCTGAGGGTGTTTCATATGATTACTTAGCCTGTAAGTAACCTACTTTTTCAGTCTGCGAATATCTTTCGGTTTTCTGTTTTATCCAATTTTAAAACCAATTTCAATCTTTTTAGCGGAATATTGTCGTGACCTTTTTCGATCTTTGTATTTTTCTGATTTTTTGTCGTTCTTCTTGGTTTACATCGATTTAATCCGGCTATTTAAACCAAAAACTCCGTGGAATAAATTTTTGAAAAAAAAAGTTTCCGAGCCGTGAAAAAATTAAAGGTGGAATTACTTTGCACACAAAACCGATCCACGACAATTCGAACCGTTAGAAACGTAGAACATGGAAAGAGCTTCGTTTTGATAGGTTGTGGCTCCCGTAACTACAAACGAGTCAAAAGTTATGGCCGTTAGAAGAAACGGAAGAATGCGACGGACCACTCGCTGATCCGATTCGACGTTATTGGCAAAAGTATTCGATCTCCGCGAAAGGCGCGAGCATGCTCACACGGTAGCACTCGATATTAAAGATATTATGGACCACAGAAGGAATAAATGAGGATATGAAACAAAAGCTTGTCTTCTGAAGCTAAAGCGCAATACATGTTTTTTTTTACGACCGTTCCGTCTTCCTCGTTTTCCATACCTCATTGTTTTGCTCATACTCATCAACATGCGCGGTCTTTTTAACAATATTACAGCACCATGACAAAGTGACTTCAAGGAGAATATTAAACGCATTTGATACCTTAGAATTTCGAATAGCTGAGGATGTTTTATATGATTACTTAGCCTGTAAGTAACCTACTTTTTCCGTCTGCGAATATCTTTCGGTTTCCTGTTTTATCCAATTTTAAATCCAATTTTAATTTTTTTAGCAGAATATTGTCGTGGCCTTTTTTGATCTTCGTATATTTCTGATTTTTTGTCGTTCTTCTTGGTTTACATCGATTTAATCCGACTATTTAAACCAGAACTCCGTGGAATAAATTTATGAACAAAAGCATCCGAGCTGTAGAAAAAACTTAAGGTGGAATTATCCTGGACACAAAACCGATCCATGACAATTCGAACCGTTAGAAACGTAGAACATGGAAAGAGCTTCGTTTTGATAGGTTGTGGCTCCCGTAACTCCAAACGAGTCAAAAGTTATGGCCGTTAGAAGAAACGGAAGAAAGCGACGGACCGCTCGCGTATCCGATTCGACGGTATTGGCAAAAGTATCCTATCTCCGCGAAAGGCGCGAGCATGCTCACACAGTAGCACTCGATATTAAAGATATTATGGATCACAGGAGGAATAAATGAGGATATGTAACAAAAGCTTGTCTACTGAAGCTAAAGCGCAATACATGTTTTTTTTACGACCGTTCCGTCTTCCTCGTTTTCCGTCCCTCATTGTTTTGGTCATATTCATCAACATGCACGGTCTTTTTAACTATATTACAACACCACGACAAAGCGACTTCAAGGTGAATATTAAACGCATTTGATACCTAAGAATTTCGAACAGCTGAGGGTGTTTTATATGATTACTTAGCCTATAAGTAACCTACTTTTTCAGTCTGCGAATATCTTTCGGTTTCCTGTTTTATCCAATTTTAAATCCAATTTCAATCTTTTTAGCGGAATATTGTCGTGGCCTTTTTTGATCTTCGTATTTTTATGATTTTTGTCGTGCTTCTTGGTTTACATCGATTTAATCCGACTATTTAAACCACAAACTGGGGGGAATAAACTTATGAACAAAAACATCCGAGCTGTAGAAAAAACTTAAGATGGAATTATTCTGCACACAAAAACGATCCATGACAATTCGAACCGTTAGAAATGTAGAACATGGAAAGAGCTTCGTTTTGATAGGTTGTGGCTCCTATAACTCCAAACGAGTCAATAGTTATGGCCATTAGAAGAAACGGAAGAAAGCGACGGACCGCTCGCGGATCCGATTCGACGGTATTGGCAAAAGTATTCGATCTCCGCGAAAGGCACGAGCATGTTCACACGGTAGCACTCGATATTAAAGATATTATGGATCACAGAAGGAATAAATGAGGGTATGTTAACAAAAGCTTGTATACTGAAGCTAAAGCGCAATACATGTTTTTTTTTACGACCGTTCCGTCTTCCTCGTTTTCTGTCCCTCATTGTTTTGGTCATATTCATCAACATGCGCGGTCTTTTTAACAATATTACAACGCCACGACAAAGTGACTTCGAGGAGAATATTAAACGCATTTGATACCTTAGAATTTCGAACAGCTTAGGGTGTTTTATATGATTACTTAGCCTGTAAGTAACCTACCTTTTCAGTCTGCGAATATCTTTCGGTTTTCTGTTTTATCCAATTTTAAATCCAATTTCAATCTTTTTAATGGAATATTGTCGTGGCCTTTTTTGATCTTCGTATATTTCTGATTTTTTGTCGTTCTTCTTGGTTTACATCGATTTAATCCGACTATTTAAACCCCAAACTCGGTGGAATAAATTTATGAACAAAAGCATCCGAGCTGTAGAAAAAACTTAAGGTGGAATTATCCTGGACACAAAACCGATCCATGACAATTCGAACCGTTAGAAACGTAGAACATGGAAAGAGCTTCCTTTTGATAGGTTGTGGCTCCCGTAACTCCAAACGAGTCAAAAGTTATGGCCGTTAGAAGAAACGGAAGAAAGCGACGGACCACTCGCGTATCCGATTCGACGGTATTGGCAAAAGTATTCTATCTCCGCGAAAGGCGCGAGCATGCTCACACGGTAGCACTCGATATTAAAGATATTATGGATCACAGGAGGAATAAATGAGGATATGGAACAAAAGCTTGTCTACTGAAGCTAAAGCGCAATACATGTTTTTTTTTACGACCGTTCCGTCTTCCTCGTTTTCCGTTCCTCATTGTTTTGGTCATATTCATCAACATGCGCGGTCTTTTTAACAATATTACAACACCACGACAAAGTGACTTCAAGGAGAATAGTAAACGCATTTGATACCTTAGAATTTCGAACAACAGAGGGTGTTTTATATGATTACTTAGCCTGTAAGTAACCTACTTTTCAGTCTGCGAATATCTTTCTGTTTCCTGTTTTATCCAATTTTAAATCCAATTTCAATCTTTTTAGCGGAATATTGTCGTGGCCTTTTTTGATCTTCGTATATTTCTGATTTTTTGTCGTTCTTCTTGGTTTAAATCGATTCAATCCGACTATTTAAACCACAAACTCCGTGGAATAAATTTATGAACAAAAGCATCCGATCTATAGAAAAAAAATAAGGTGGAATTATCCTGTACACAAAACCGGTCCATGACAATTCGAACCATTAGAAACGTAGAACATGGAAAGAGCTTCGTTTTGATAGGTTGTGGCTCCCGTAACTCCAAACGAGTCAAAAGTTATGGCCGTTAGAAGAAACGGAAGAAAGCGACGGACCGCTTGCTGATCCGATTCGACGGTATTGGCAAAAGTATTCGGTCTCCGCGAAAGGCGCGAGCATGCCCACACGGTAGCACTCGATATTAAAGATATTATGGATCACAGAAGGAATAAATGAGGATATGGAACAAAAGCTTGTCTACTGAAGCTAAAGCGCAATACATGTTTTTTTTTACGACCGTTCTGTCTTCCTCGTTTTCCGTCCCTCATTGTTGTGGTCATATTCATCAACATGCGCGGTCTTTTTAACAATATTACAACACCACGACAAAGTGACTTCAAGGAGAATATTAAACGCATTTGATACCTTAGAATTTCGAACAGCTGAGGGTATTTTATATGATTACTTAGCATGTAAGTAACCTACTTTTTCAGTCTGCGAATATCTTTCGGTTTTTTGTTTTATCCAATTTTAAATCCAATTTCAATCTTTTTAGCGGAATATTGTGGTGGCCTTTTTTGATCTTCGTATTTTTCAGATTTTTTGTCGTTCTTCTTGGTTTACATCGATTTACTCCGACTATTTAAACCAAAAACTCCGTGGAATAAATTTATGAACAAAAGCATCCGAGCCGTAGAAAAAACTAAAGGTGGAATTACCTTGCACACAAAACCGATCCATGACAATTCGAACCGTTAGAAACGTAGAACATGGAAAGAGCTTCGTTTTGATAGGTTGTGACTCCCGTAACTCCAAACGAGTCAAAAGTTATGGCCGTTAGAAGAAACGGAAGAAAGCGACGGACCGCTCGCGGATCCGATTCGACGGTATTGGCAAAAGTATTCGATCTCCGCGAAAGGCACGAGCATGCTCATACGATAGCACTCGATATTAAAGATATTATGGATCACAGAAGGAATAAATGAGGATATGTAACAAATGCTTTTGTGCTGAAGTTAAAGTGCAATACATGTTTTTTTTTACGACCGTTCTGTCTTCCTCGTTTTCCGTCCCTCATTGTTTTGGTCATATTCATCAACATGCGCGGTCTTTTTAACAATATTACAACATCACGACAAAGTGACTTCAAGGAGAATATTAAACGCATTTGATACCTTAGAATTTAGAACAGCCGAGGGTGTTTTATATGATTACTTAGCCTATAAGTAACCTACTTTTTCAGTCTGCGAATATCTTTCGGTTTCCTGTTTTATCTAATTTTAAATCCAATTTCAATCTTTTTAGTGGAATATTGTCGTGGCCTTTTTTGATCTTCGTATTTTTCTGATTTTTTGTCGTGCTTCTTGGTTTACATCGATTTAATCCGACTATTTGAACCAAAAACTGCGTGGAATAAATTTATGAACAAAAACATTCGAGCTGTAGAAAAAACATAAGATGGAATTACTCTGCACACAAAACCGATCCATAACAATTCGAACCATTAGAAACGTAGAACATGGAAAGAGCTTCGTTTCGATAGGTTGTGGCTCCCGTAACTCCAAACGAGTCAAAAGTTATGGCCGTTAGAAGAAACGGAAGAAAACGACGGACCGCTCGCTGATCCGATTCGACGGTATTGGCAAAAGTATTCGGTCTCCGCGAAAGGCGCGAGCATGCTCACACGGTAGCACTCGATATTAAAGATATTATGGATCACAGAAGGAATAAATGAGGATATGGAACAAAAGCTTGTCTACTGAAGCTAAAGCGCAATACATGTTTTTTTTACGACCGTTTTGTCTTCCTCGTTTTCCGTCCCTCATTGTTGTGGTCATATTCATCAACATGCGCGGTCTTTTTAACAACATTACAACACCACGACAAAGTGACTTCAAGGAGAATATTAAATGCATTTGGTACCTTAGAATTTCGAACAGCTGAGGGTGTTTTATATGATTACTTAGCCTGTAAGTAACCTACTTTTTCAGTCTGCGAATATCTTTCGGTTTTCTGTTTTTATCCAATTTTAAATCCAATTTCAATCTTTTTAGCGGAATATTGTCGTGGCCTTTTTTGATCTTCGTATTTTTCAGATTTTTTGTCGTTCTTCTTGGTTTACATCGATTTAATCCAACTATTTAAACCAAAAACTACGTGGAATAAATTTATGAACAAAAGCATCCGAGCCGTAGAAAAAACTAAAGGTGGAATTACCCTGCACACAAAACCGATCCATGACAATTCGAACCGTTAGAAACGTAGAACACGGAAAGAGCTTCGTTTTAATAGGTTGTGACTCCCGTAACTCCAAACGAGTCAAAAGTTATGGCCGTTAGAAGAAACGGAAGAAAGCGACGGACCGCTCGCGGATCCGATTCGACGGTATTGGCAAAAGTATTCAGTCTCCGCGAAAGGCACGAGCATGCTCACACGGTAGCACTCGATATTAAAGATATTATGGATAACAGAATGAATAAATGAGGATATGTAACAAAAGCTTGTCTACTGAAGCTAAAGCGCAATACATGTTTTTTTTTACGACCATTCCTTCTTCCTCGTTTTCCGTCCCTCATTGTTTTGGTCATATTCATCAACATGCGCGGTCTTTTTAACAATACTACAACACCACGACTAAGTGACGTCAAGGAGAATATTAAACGCATTGATACCTTAGAATTTAGAACAGCCGATGGTGTTTTATATGATTACTTAGCCTATAAGTAACCTACTTTTTCAGTCTGCGAATATTTTTCGGTTTCCTGTTTTATCCAATTTTAAATCCAATTTCAATCTTTTTAGCGGAATATTGTCGTGGCCTTTTTTGATCTTCGTATTTTTCTGATTTTTTGTCGTGCTTCTTGGTTTACATCGATTTAATCCGACTATTTAAACCAAAAACTGCGTGTAATAAATTTATGAACAAAAACCTTCGAGCTGTAGAAAAAATATAAATGGAATTACTCTGCCCACAAAACCGATCCATGACAATTCGAACCGTTAGAAACGTAGAACATGGAAAGAACTTCGTTTTGATAGGTTGTGGTTCCCGTAACTCCAAATGAGCCAAAAGTTATGGCCGTTAGAAGAAACGGAAGAAAGCGACGGACCGCTCGCTGATCCGATTCGACGGTATTGGCAAAAGTATTAGATCTCCGCGAAAGGCACGAGCATGCTCACACGGTAGCACTCGATATTAAGGATATTATGGATCACAGAAGGAATAAATGAGGATATGTAACAAAAGCTTGTCTACTGAAGCTAAAGCGTAATACATGGTTTTTTTTATGACCGTTCCGTCTTTCTCGTTTTCCGTCCCTCGTTGTTTTGGTCATATTCATCAACATGCGCGGTCTTTTTAACAATATTACAACACCACGACAAAGTGACTTCATGGAGAATATTAAACGCATTTGGTACCTTAGAATTTCGAACAGCTGAGGGTGTTTCATATGATTACTTAGCCTGTAACTAACCTACGTTTTCAGTCTGCGAATATCTTTCGGTTTTCTGTTTTATCCAATTTTAAAACCAATTTCAATCTTTTTAGCGGAATATTGTCGTGGCCTTTTTTGATCTTTGTATTTTTCTGATTTTTTGTCGTTCTTCTTGGTTTACATCGATTTAATCCGACTATTTAAACCAAAAACTCCGTGGAATAAATTTATGAACAAAAGCATCCGAGCCGTGAAAAGATTAAAGGTGGAATTACTCTACACACAAAACCGATCCACGACAATTCGAACCATTAGTAACGTAGAACATGGAAAGAGCTTCGTTTTGATAGGTTGTGGCTCCCGTAACTACAAACGAGTCAAAAGTTAAGGCCGTTAGAAGAAACGGAAGAAAGCGACGGACCGCTCGCTGATCCGATTCGACGGTATTGGCAAAAATATTCGATCTCCGCGAAAGGCACGAGCATGCTCACACGGTAGCACTCGATATTAAAGATATTATGGATCACAGAAGGAATAAATGAGGTTATGTAACAAAAGCTTGTCTACTGAAGCTAAAGTGCAATACATGTTTTTTTTGACGACCGTTCCGTCTTTCTCGTTTTCCGTACCTCATTGTTTTGCCCATATTCATCAACATGCGCGGTCTTTTTAACAATATTACAACACCATGACAAAGTGACTTCAAGGAGAATATTAAACGCATTTGATACCTTAGAATTTCGAACAGCTGAGGATGTTTTATATGATTACTTAGCCTGTAAGTAACCTACGTTTTCCGTCTGCGAATATCTTTCGGTTTCCTGTTTTATCCAATTTTAAATCCAATTTCAATCTTTTTAGCAGAATATTGTCGTGGCCTTTTTTGATCTTCGTATATTTCTGATTTTTTGTCGTTCTTCTTGGTTTACATCGATTTAATCCGACTATTTAAACCACAAACTCCGTGGAATAAATTTATGAACAAGAGCATCCGAGCTGTAGAAAAAACTTAAGGTGGAATTATCCTAGACACAAAACCGATCCATGACAATTCGAACCGTTAGAAACGTCGAACATGGAAAGAGCTTCGTTTTGATAGGTTGTGGCTCCCGTAACTCCAAACGAGTCAAAAGTTATGGCCGTTAGAAGAAACGGAAGAAAGCGACGGACCGCTCGCGTATCCGATTCGACGGTATTGGCAAAAGTATTCTATCTCCGCGAAAGGCGCGAGCATGCTCACACGGTAGCACTTGATATTAAAGATATTATGGATCACAGGAGGAATAAATGAGGATATGTAACAAAAGCTTGTCTACTGAAGCTAAAGCGCAATACATGTTTTTTTTTACGTCCGTTCCGTCTTCCTCGTTTTCCGTCCCTCATTGTTTTGGTCATATTCATCAACATGTGCGGTCTTTTTAACAATATTACAACACCACGACAAAGTGACTTCAAGGTGAAAATTAAACGCATTTGATACCTTAGAATTTCGAACAGCTGAGGGTGTTTTATATGATTACTTAGCCTATAAGTAACCTACTTTTTCAGTCTGCGAATATCTTTCGGTTTCATGTTTTATCCAATTTTAAATCCAATTTCAATCTTTTTAGCGGAATATTGTCGTGGACTTTTTTTTATCTTCGTATTTTTCTAATTTTTTGTCGTGCTTCTTGGTTTACGATTAAATCCGACTATTTAAACCACAAACGGCGGGGAATAAATTTATGAACAAAAACATCCGAGCTATAGAAAAACTTAAGATGGAATTATTCTGCACACAAAAACGATCCATGACAATTCGAACCGTTAGAAACGTAGAACATGGAAAGAGCTTTGTTTTGACAGGTTGTGGCTTCCGTAACTCCAAACGAGTCAAAAGTTATGGCCATTAGAAAAAACGGAAGAAAGCGACGGACCGCTCGCGGATCCGATTCGACGGTATTGGCAAAAGTATTCGATCTCCGCGAAAGGCACGAGCATGTTCACACGGTAGCACTCGATATTAAAGATATTATGGATCACAGAAGGAATAAATGAGGGTATGTTAACAAAAGCTTGTATACTGAAGCTAAAGCGCAATACATGTTTTTTTTACAACCGTTCCGTCTTCCTCGTTTTCCGTCCCTCATTGTTTTGGTCATATTCATCAACATGCGTGGTCTTTTTAACAATATTACAATGCCACGACAAAGTGACTTCGAGGAGAATATTAAACGCATTTGATACCTTAGAATTTCGAACAGCTGAGGGTGTTTTATATGATTACTTAGCCTGTAAGTAACCAACTTTTTCAGTCTGCGAATATCTTTCGGTTTCCTGTTTTATCCAATTTTAAATCCAATTTCAATCTTTTTAGCGGAATATTGTCGTGGCCTCTTTTGATCTTCGTATATTTCTGATTTTTTGTCGTTCTTCTTGGTTTACATCGATTTAATCCGAATATTTAAACCACAAACTCCGTGGAATAAATTCATGAACAAAAGCATCCGAGCTGTAGAAAAAACTTAAGGTGGAATTATCCTGTATACAAAATCGGTCTATGACAATTCGAACCGTTAGAAACGTAGAACATGGAAAGAGCTTCGTTTCGATAGGTTGTGGCTCCCGTAACTCCAAACGAGTCAAAAGTTATGGCCGTTAGAAGAAACGGAAGAAAGCGACGTACCGCACGCGGATCCGATTCGACAGTATTGGCAAAAGTATTCGATCTCCGCGAAAGGCACGAGCATGCTCACACGGTAGCACTCGATATTAAAGATATTATGGATCACAGAAGGAATAAATGAGGATATGGAACAAAAGCTTGTCTACTGAAGCTAAAGCGCAATACATGTTGTTTTACGACCGTTCCGTCTTCCTCGTTTTCCGTCCCTCATTGTTTTGGTCATATTCATCAACATGCGCGGTCTTTTTAACAATATTACAACACCACGACAAAGTGACTTCAAGGAGAATAGTAAACGCATTTGATACCTTAGAATTTCGAACAGCAGAGGGTGTTTTATATGCTTACTTAGCCTGTAAGTAACCTACTTTTTCAGTCTGCGAATATCTTTCGGTTTCCTGTTTTATCCAATTTTAAATCCAATTTCAATCTTTTTAGTGGAATATTGTCGTGGCCTTTTTTGATCTTCGTATTTTTCTGATTTTTTATCGTGCTTCTTGGTTTACATCGATTTAATCCGACTATTTAAACCAAAAACTGCGTGGAATAAATTTATGAACAAAAACATCCGAGCTGTAGAAAAAACATAAGATGGAATTACTCTGCACACAAAACCGATCCATGACAATTCGAACCGTTAGAAACGTAGAACATGGAAAGAGCTTCGTTTTGATAGGTTGTGGCTCCCGTAACTCCAAACGAGCCAAAAGTTATGGCCGTTAGAAGAAACGGAAGAAAGCGACGGACCGCTCGCTGATCCGATTCGACGGTATTGGCAAAAGTATTCGATCTCCGCGAAAGGCACGAGCATGCTCACACGGTAGCACTCGATATTAAAGATATTATGGATCACAGAAGGAATAAATGAGGATATGTAACAAAAGCTTGTCTAATGAAGCTAAAGCGCAATACATGTTTTTTTTACGACCGTTCCGTCTTCCTCGTTTTCCTTCCCTCATTGTTTTGGTCGTATTCATCAACATGCGCGGTCTTTTTAACAATATTACAACACCACGACAAAGTGACTTCATGGAGAATATTAAACGCATTTGGTACCTTAGAATTTCGAACATCTGAATATTAAACGCATTTGGTACCACGACAAAGTAAACTACTTTTTCAGTCTGTGAATATCTTTCGGTTTTCTGTTTTATCCAATTTTAAAACCAATTTCAATCTTTTTAGCAGAATATTGTCGTGGCCTTTTTTGATCTTCGTATTTTTCTGATTTTTTGTCGTTCTTCTTGGTTTACATCGATTTAATCCGACTATTTAAACCACAAACTCCGTGGAATAAATTAATGAACAAAAGCATCCGAGCCGTGAAAAAACTAAAGGTGGAATTACTCTGCACACAAAACCGATCCACGACAATTCGAACCGTTCGAAACGTAGAACATGGAAAGAGCTTCGTTTTGATAGTTGTGGCTCCCGTAACTACAAACGAGTTAAAAGTAATGGCCGTTAGAAGAAACAGAAGAAAGCGACGGACCGCTCGCTGATCCGATTCGACGGTATTGGCAAAAGTATTCGATCTCCGCGAAAGGCACGAGCATGCTCACACGGTAGCACTCGATTTTAAAGATATTATGGATCACGGAAGGAATAAATGAGGATATGTAACAAAAGCTTGTCTACTGAAGCAAAAGTGCAATACATGTTTATTTTTACGACCGTTTCGTCTTCCTCGTTTTCCGTACCTCATTGTTTTGCTCATATTCATCAACATGCGCGGTCTTTTTAACAATATTACAACACCAGGACAAAGTGACTTCAAAGAGAATATTAAATGCTTACCTTAGAATTTCGAACAGCTGAGGGTATTTTATATGATTACTTAGCCTGTAAGTAACCTACTTTTTCAGTATGCGAATATCTTTCGGTTTCCTGTTTTATCCCATTTTAAATCCAATTTCAATCTTTTTAGCGGAATATTATCGTGGCCTTTTTTAATCTTCGTATATTTCTGATTTTTTGTCGTTCTTCTTGGTTTACACCGATTTAATCCGACTATTTAAACCACAAACTCCGTGGAATAAATTTATGAGCAAAAGCATCCGAGCTGTAGAAAAAACTTAAGGTGGAATTATCCTGTACACAAAACCGGTCCATGACAATTCGAACCGTTAGAAACGTCGAACATGGAATGAGCTCCGTTTTGATAGGTTGTGGCTCCCGTAACTCCAAACGAGTCAAAAGTTATGGCCGTTAGAAGAAACGGAAGAAAGCGACGGACCGCTCGCGGATCCGATTCGACGGTATAGGCAAAAGTATTCGATCTCCGCGAAAGGCACGAGCATGCTCACACGGTAGCACTCGATATTAAAGATATTATGGATAACAGAAGGAATAAATGAGGATATGTAACAAAAGCTTGTCTACTGAAGCTAAAGCGCAATACATGTTTTTTTTTACGACCGTTCCGTCTTCCTCGTTTTCCGTCCCTCATTGTTTTGGTCATATTCATCAACATGCGCGGTCTTTTTAACAATATTACAACACCACGACAAAGTGAATTCAAGGAGAATATTAAACGTATTTGATACCTTAAAATTTAGAACAGCCGATGGTGTTTTATATGATTACTTAGCCTATAAGTAACCTACTTTTTCAGTCTGCGAATATCTTTCGGTTTCCTGTTTTATCCAATTTTAAATCCAATTTCAATCTTTTTAGTGGAATATTGTCGTGGCCTTTTTTGATCTTCGTATTTTTCTGATTTTTTGTCGTGCTTCTTGGTTTACATCGATTTAATCCGACTATTTAAACCAAAAACTGCGTGTAATAAATTTATGAACAAAAACATTCGAGCTGTAGAAAAAACATAAGATGGAATTACTCTGCACACAAAACCGATCCATGACAATTCGAACCGTTAGAAACGTAGAACATGGAAAGACCTTCCTTTTGATAGGTTGTGGTTCCCGTAACTCCAAACGAGCCAAAAGTTATGGCCGTTAAAAGAAACGGAAGAAAGCGACGGACCGCTCGCTGATCCGATTCGACGGTATTGGCAAAAGTATTAGATCTCCGCGAAAGGCACGAGCATGCTCACACGGTAGCACTCGATATTAAGGATATTATGGATCACAGAAGGAATAAATGAGGATATGTAACAAAAGCTTGTCTACTGAAGCTAAAGCGCAATACATGTTTTTTTTTACGACCGTTCCGTCTTCCTCGTTTTCCGTCCCTCGTTGTTTTGGTCATATTCATCAGCATGCGCGGTCTTTTTAACAATATTACAACACCACGACAAAGTGACTTCATGCAGAATATTAAACGCATTTGATACCTTAGAATTTCGAACAGCTGAGGGTGTTTTATATGATTACTTAGCCTGTAAGTAACCTACCTTTTCAGTCTGCGAATATCTTTCGGTTTTCTGTTTTATCCAATTTTAAAACCAGTTTCAATCTTTTTAGCGGAATATTGTCGTGGCCTTTTTTGATCTTCGTATTTTTCTGATTTTTTGTCGTTCTTCTTGGTTTACATCGATTTAATCCGACTATTTAAACCACAAACTGCGTGGAATAAATTTATGAGTAAAACCATCCGAGCTGTAGAAAAAACTTAAGATGGAATTTTTCTGCACACAAAACCAATCCATGACAATTCGAACGGTTAGAAACGTAGAACATGAAAAGGGCTTCGTTTTGATAGGTTGTGGCTCCCGTAACTCCAAACGAGTCAAAAGTTATGGCCGTTAGAAGAAACGGGAGAAAGCGACGGACCGCTCGCTGATCCGATTCGACGGTATTGGCAAAAGTATTCGATCTCCGTGAAAGGCACGAGCATGCCCACACGGTAGCACTCGATATTAAAGATATTATGGATCACAGAAGGAATAAATGAGGATATGGAACAAAAGCTTGTCTACTTAAGCTAAAGCGCAATACATGTTTTTTTTACGACCATTCCGTCTTCCTCGTTTTCCGTACCTCATTGTTTTGGTCATATTCATCAACACGCGCGGTCTTTTTAACAATATTACAACACCACGACAAAGTGACTTCAAGGAGAATATTAAACGCATTTGATACCTTAGAATTTCAAACAGTTGAGGGTGTTTTATATGATTACTTAGCCTGTAAGTAACCTACTTTTTCAGTCTGCGAATATCTTTCGGTTTCCTGTTTTATCCAATTTTAAATTAAATTTCAATCTTTTTAGCGGAATATTGTCGTGGCCATTTTTGATCTTGGTATTTTTCTGATTTTTTATCGTTCTTCTTGGTTTACATCGATTTAATCCGACTATTTAAACTACAAACTCCGTGGAATAAATTTATGAACAAAAGCATCCGAGCCGTAGAAAAAACTAAAGGTGGAATTACTCTGCACACAAAACTGATCCATGACAATTGGCGCCGTTAGAAACGTAGAACATGGAAAGAGCTTCGTTTTGATCGGTTGTGGCTCCCGTAACTCCAAACGAGCCCAAAGTTATGGCCGTTAGAAGAAACGGAAGAAAGCGACAGACCGCTCGCTGATCCAATTCGACGGTATTGGCAAAAGTATTCGATCTCCGCGAAAGGCACGAGCACGCTCACACGGTAGCACTCGATATTAAAGATATTATGGATCACAGAAGGAATAAATGAGGATATGGAGCAAAAGCTTGTCTACTGAAGCTAAAGCGCAATACATGTTTTTTTTTACGACCGTTCCGTCTTCCTCGTTTTCCGTCCCTCATTGTTTTGGTCATATTCATCAACATGCGCGGTCTTTTTAACAATATTACAACACCACGACAAAGTGACTTTAAGGAGAATATTAAACGCATTTGATACCTTTGAATTTCGAACAGCTGAGGGTGTTTTATATGATTGCTTAGCCTGTAAGTAACCTACTTTTTCAGTCTGCGAATATCTTTCGGTTTCCTGTTTTATCCAATTTTAAATCCAATTTCAATCTTTTTAGCGGAATATTGTCGTGGCCTTTTTTGATCTTCGTATTTTTTTGATTTTTTGTCGTTCTTCTTGGTTTACATCGATTTAATCCGACTATTTAAACCAGAAACTCCGTGGAATAAATTTATGAACCAAAGCATCCGAGCCGTAGAAAAAACTAAAGGTGGAATTACTCTGCACACAAAACCGATCCATGACAATTCGAACCATTAGAAACGTAGAACATGGAAAGAGCTTCGTTTTGATAGGTTGTGGCTCCCGTAACTCCAAACGAGTCAAAAGTTATGGCTGTTAGAAGAAACGGAAGAAAGCGACGGACCGCTCGCGGATCCGATTCGACGGTATTGGCAAAAGTATTCGATCTCCGCGAAAGGCACGAGCATGCTCACACGGTAGCACTCGATATTAAAGATATTATGGATCACAGAAGGAATAAATTAGGATATGTAACAAAAGCTTGTCTACTGAAGCTAAAGCGCAATACATGTTTTTTTTACGACCTTTCCGTCTTCCTCGTTTTCCGTCCCTCATTGTTTTGGTCATATTCATCAACATGCGCGGTCTTTTTAACAATATTACAACACCACGACAAAGTGACTTCAAGGAGAATATTAAACGCATTTGATACCTTAGAATTTCGAACAGCTGAGGGTGTTTTATGTGATTAGTTAGCCTACAAGTAACCTACCTTTTCAGTCTGCGAATATCTTTCGATTTTCTGTTTTATCCAATTTTAAATCCAATTTCAATCTTTTTAGCGGAATATTGTCGTGGCCTTTTTTGATCTTCATATTTTTCTATTTTTTGTCGTGCATCTTGGTTTACATCGATTTAATCCGACTATTCAAACCACAAACTGCGTGGAATAAATTTATGAACAAAAACATCCGAGCTGTAGAAAAAACATAAGATGGAATTACTCTGCACACAAAACCGATCCATGACAATTCGAACCGTTAGAAACGTAGAACATGGAAAGAGCTTCGTTTTGATAGGTTGTGGCTCCCGTAACTCCAAACGAGCCAAAAGTTATAGCCGTTAGAAGAAACGGAAGAAAGCGACGGACCGCTCGCTAATCCGATTCGACGGTATTGGCAAAAGTATTCGATCTCCGCGAAAGGCGCGAGCATGCTCACATGGTAGCACGCGATATTAAAGATATTATGGATCACAGAAGGAATAAATGAGGATATGGAACAAAAGCTTGTCTACTGAAGCTAAAGCGCTATACATGTTTTTTTTTACGACCGTTCCGTCTTCCTCGTTTTCCGTCCCTCATTGTTTTGGTCATATTCATCAACATGTGTGGTCTTTTTAACAATATTACAACACCTCGACAAAGTGACTTCAAAGAGAATATTAAACGCATTTGATACCTTAGAATTTCGAACAGTTGAGGGTGTTTTATATGATTACTTAGCCTGTAAGTAACCTACTTTTTCAGTCTGCGAATATCTTTCGGTTTTCCGTTTTATCCAATTTTAAATCCAATTTCAATCTTTTTTGTGGAATATTGTCGTGGCCTTTTTTGATCATCGTATTTTTCTGATTTTTTGTCGTTCTTCTTGGTTTACATCGATTTAATCCGACTATTCAAACCACAAACTCCGTGGAATAAATTTATGAACAAAAGCATCCGAGCCGTAGAAAAAACTAAAGGTGGAATTACTCTGCACACAAAACCGATCCATGCCAATTCGAACCGTTAGAAACGTAGAACATGGAAAGAGCTTCGTTTTGATAGGTTGTGGCTCCCGTAACTCTAAACGAGTCAAAAGTTATGGCCGTTAGAAGAAACGGAAGAAAGCAAAGGACCGCTCGCGGATCCGATTCTACGGTATTGGCAAAAGTATTCGATCTCCGCGAAAGGCACGAGCATGCTCACACGGTAGCACTCGATATTAAAGATATTATGGATCACAGAAAGAATAAATGAGGATATGTAACAAAAGCTTGTCTATTGAAGCTAAATCGCAATACATGCTTTTTTACGACCTTTCCATCTTCCTCGTTTTCCGTCCCTCATTGTTTTGGTCATATTCATCAACATGCGCGGTCTTTTTAACAATATTACAACACCTTGACAAAGTGACTTCAAGGAGAATATTAAACGCATTTGATACCTTAGAATTTCGAACAGCTGAGGGTGTTTTATATGATTACTTAGCCTATAAGTAACCTACTTTTTCACTCTGCGAATATCTTTCGGTTTCCTGTTTTGTCCAATTTTAAATCCAATTTCAATCTTTTTAGCGGAATATTGTCGTGGCCTTTTTTGATCTTCGTATTTTTCTGATTTTTTTTCGTGCTTCTTGGTTTACATCGATTTAATCCGACTATTTAAACCACAAACTGCGTGGAATAAATTTATGAACAAAAACATCCGAGCTGTAGAAAAAACTTAAGATGGAATTATTCTGCACACAAAACCGATCCATGACAATTCGAACCGTTAGAAACATAGAACATGGAAAGAGCTTCGTTTTGATCGGTTGTGGCTCCCGTAACTCCAAACGAGTCAAAAGTTATGGCCGTTAGAAGAAACGGAATAAAGCGACGGACCACTCGCTGATCCGATTCGACGGAATTGGCAAAAGTATTCGATCTCCGCGAAAGGCGCGAGCATGCTCACACGGTAGCACTCGATATTAAAGATATTATGAATCACAGAAGGAATAAATGAGGATATGGAACAAAAGCTTATCTACTGAAGCTAAAGCGCAATACATGTGTTTTTTTTATGACCGTTCTGTCTTCCTCGTTTTCCGTCCCTCATTGTTTTGGTCATATTCATCAACATGCGCGGTCTTTTCAACAATATTACAACACTACGACAAAGTGACTTCAAGGAGAATATTAAACGCATTTGATACCTTAGAATTTCATACAGTTTAGGGTGTTTTATATGATTACTTAGCCTGTAAGTAACCTACTTTTTCAGTCTGCGAATATCTTTCGTTTTCCTGTTTTATCCAATTATAAATCCAATTTCAATCTTTTTAGCGGAATATTGTCGTGGCCTTTTATGATCTTCGTATTTTTCTGATTTTTGGTCGTTCTTCTTAGTTTACATCGATTTAATCCGATTATTTAAACCAAAAACTTCATGGAATAAATTTATGAAGAAAAGCATCCGAGCCGTAGAAAAAACTAAAGGTGGATTACTCTACACACAAAACCGATCCATGACAATTCGAACCGTTAGAAACGTAGTGTAACGACCCGGAATTTTGGGTCGCTAAAATTGAACATTTAATTCATTTTAAATGATTGAATATGGATTTTAATTTGAATCTTGAAAATAAAAGAACTTTGGTTAAGTTAATAAAATTAGAAAATTTTAATATACGGAAATTTAGTTGAAAATTTGAATAATATCAATTTAATATTAGAATTGAGGAAACTGATAATTTTGAGTGTAGATAGAGATAAAAATAGATCTAAAATTTATTTTAGGTCTAATCGGGTTTGAATTATAATATTGGGATTGTTAAATGGAATTATTAGCAGATAGATTGAATTTGAAATTTTATATTAATTTAATAATAGAATTTAATAATAAAATATTGCAATTTAATCAGATTTTAGTCCGGAATGAGCCAAAGTGATTTTTAATGTGAATATAAATTTTATACGAGTTATAATAAAGTTAATAAAGTTTAAAAGCGAAATTTTAAGAGTTTTGACAATTTCAGTAAATCGCCGATTTAAATAGACGAGTTAAAATAGCCTTCCGGGGGACAGTCTCGGAATTCGACGAAACTAGTTCCATTGGATCCGTAATAGTTAGTTATTCTCGGATTTCAATTTTCGTAGCAATCGGAGTTGTCGTTTGACCCTGGCAGCTCGAAACGCATCGAAATCGTTTTAATCGATTTAAATTGATCGTTTAATTCCGTAACTCGCACATATGATCAAATTAGCTTATGAAACCTGTTCCATTGTGTCCGGAACGCGGAAAAACCCTAGAATCGCCTGTCGGAACGCGTAGTTTGGAGGTCGTATGCATGAACTGTTAAATTGAGGATTTATTTTAATAAAATAATATTAAATTTTATATATATATATATATATATATATATATATATATTATAATAACTAAACCCTAGCTTATTCGTTCCTAGGCCGCCGTTTACATTACTCCAATGGCCGGAAATGATTGCGATTCTTCGTCCAAAATCTCCTAATCCACTAATTCTTAGCGAAATCCTCCAACTAGAGAATCGAAGATCCCATCGAGTACTTTACATCCGTACGGTGAGTTGTTTCGAAGTTCATCGATTTGGTCAGAATCTGCTCCGAAAGGAGACGCGTTTGGGCGCGATTTTCATGGTGGTCTCGGCACCGAGCTCGCGCGCGCTTAGGGCGTAGGTAGAGGCCGAGTCGAACTTCCGCGTGGTGGTGCTTGATCGTTCTCTCGGAGTTCGCGTGTGGAGCGGCATCAATACCTAATTGCACGTGTTGGGTTCTTTTGTCGACCTGGGTATTCGCGTGCGTGAAGTTGATGGGGGGGAGATGAAGTATCGGCCGTTGGTTTGGTAATAATAATAAAAAAAAAAAGAAATTGTCTAAAATTTTATATACAAACTTCAAAAATTCATAACTATTGCGTACGATATCAGATTGAGGCGAATCTGGAAGCGTTGGAATCGCAGAAACGAGTGCTACGTGATGGTGCTGTTCCGGATCCATTCGGGGCAAGTAGAAATTTGGGTTAAATTGAACGTCGTTCGGTTTAATTTAAATTTCGAACGCTCGCCGAAACCTAAGGTGAGTTATTCTCACTAACATCTGGATATTGGCTGATTTAAAATAATAAATATTTAAATATCTGTGTGATTGGTTGCATATTATTGTTATTATCAGTCTGGATTGATATTTATATATGTGATGTGCTAATATTTGTGGATGTAGGGAAAACAGGTTGGAGGGATCCAACTGGATTCCTCACAATGTAGTAATTATTTTTATAATTGATAATGATGCCTGTTTATATATTGTGATTGATAAACTTGGAATTTAATTATATCGTGATGTTGTTGGATAAACTATAAACTCAGAATGTTAATTATAAAGAAATAAATTGGGTTCTAAAAAGAAATCAAGAAATTGATAAATAAAGAATATGGTGAAATAATGAATTAAAAGAATAAAAAAATTGAAATCTGTTTGGAATAAGATTGGAAATTGGTAAAATTTGGAATAATGAACAAAGAGAAAAGTTAGTAGTTAATAAATTGAAAGTAAATTTATTTTATTAAAACATAAACCTGAATTGAAATAAATTGACAGAATTTATAAGAAGGATTTTTGGGATATTTGAGTGAGAATGAGTTTCCCTGGGAAAAACCAAGTTCGAGTTTTAGACAATCTTATTAAAAGAAAGTTTTAAGTTCAAACTTGTTTAAAAAGAGTGTTTTTTGAAAAATTATTATTTTTAAAAAGTTACTATTTATAAATTAGCAATAGTAAAGTAATTATTCTTTTATAAATGGATTTGTTTTAAAGGGCTAGTTTGACCTAAGTTATATCGAAATTAGTATTAATCCTTTTACAACTCTATTTTTAAACATTTAGTTTAACTAAAACCTTATTTTAAATCAAGTTATATCTTATAAAATAGTTTTACTTTAAATATTTCGGAAGTATATTTTTAGTTAATAACTAGTAGTAAATTCACATATTTTAAAGTATATTTCAGAATAAAGTATTTTTACTGTTTTAAATCTATACGTTTTGAACTTGGTTATTTCCAATGGAAATTAATGGTAAAGGATTTACCTTGGAAAGGAAGAACTTTAGGAATTGTTTTCAAATGAGCTTTGAAAATTTGAAAATATATCTTTTAAAGATATCTGAGGCAAATAAATAATGTGGGAATTATTTATTGTGCGATGGATGCTAATGGATGTTTATGAATATAAATTGATTGTTAAATCACCGACTATCAATATTGGACAAATGCGTTGATCGTTTCGAAGAGACCGGGATCGAGATTTATTTCTCGAAAACCACTTCGATCTGGTTTGTACGTTTCGTACGAAAAACGTGTTCGGAGTCGAAGATGGAGCAGTGAAGTGCAAGGGCTAGTCGCTACTAATCCTGAGGATATTTCCAAAATGGATGTAGTAGGAGTAGTGTCTTCGGTTCCGTTCGAACCCGGGACGGACTTGTATAAATGAATGCTTGCGAAACATCGTCAGGTGGACGATGGGCATTCTAAGTGAAAACGTTCTAAAGGTAACGCTAAGCCTCAAGCCTCATCAACCGGGAATGACTGAAAATCAGGGGATATGCAGCAAGGTTAGGTGGGTCATGCCCAAGCAGGACAAGATATTTCCCCTGTCTAGACGTCCCTTTTTATTCGGCTTAGTGGGTGGTTGGTCGCGCCAACCACGGGGTTTATCTTGTTCGGGACTGTTCAGTAAGGAATGGTTCCGGCCTTGTGTTGCAGGGGATGAAGGGAGTAGTCCTCGGTACGGTGATCTAGGCCCCATACTGTGACAGGTGGTACCCCAGTGCCTAGTCATTGTTGGAAATCCATTTTCCCTACGAGCCTTGTACGAGTTTTGTTTGTATTACCCACTTTTGTGGCTAGTAGCTGGAATTTAATGAATGTAACAATTTCAGCTATTTTATAAGTATTTGTAAATAGACCCTATTATAATATCAGAGGATTTCTATAAAAAGTGATTTAGCTATCGTAAGGTAAAAACCCGACATGTTTATTTGTGGCGTGTTCTTACGAGATGCTTTTGTTTTCAAAGGATTTTTGAAACTTTAATAATCAATTTGGAAGCATTATTATCAGCTGGTATTCCAGACTGACTCGGGTGTTATTTCATTATAATGCTCGGGTCAGACCGAGTATTATTTGTACAGGACAGGATGCTATGGAGCAGGAGAGGAGCTGTGATGACCCGCCCTTCTAACTACCAGAAAGACGCATCATCATTAAGAAAGAAAGAGATAGAAATAGAAAAGAATGGAAAAGGAAGAAACAAAACATCAGAATCTCACAGCGGAACGAAACAAAATATAATATATCACATGTCTATTACATAGATTTACATATATCAGAGTTATATAATATCAATATACACGACAATCATACATATATCTGTCACTATATACATCAGAGATACAGTATACATCAACTAACACAGCAGAACTAGATAGATATCTACAGCGTTGAAGCCTCCTGCTCCATTGCTCCTCCAGAAGTCGTCAAAGCCAACCTAAATCCCTTGGCTACCCGTAAAAAAATTTGGGTACCCGAGAGTTTATGGAAAACAAAAATAAACTCCGGGTCAGACATGGGTATGGTATGAGTAAACGGGTTAAATTGTTTAACTTTGAAAACCATTTAAAAACAAAGGTATCACGTAAGACTCCCCATAAATAAATACGGGAAAGTTTTTACCTTACGCTAACCAAAACATTTTATAGGAAATCCAGTGATATTATAATAGTGTCTAGGGTTTTCAAGTAAAATACAGAAATAGCCGAAACGCTTACATCTCACATTCCAACATAGTTGGGCACAATCAAAACGTACGGCGCTTATTGGAAATTGGATCCCATACAATGGCAGGGCTACTGGGGTACCGCCCGTCACAATACGTGGTCTAGATCACAGTACCGAGGAGCCACCCTAACTCCCCTGCAACACAAGGCCGGAACCATTCCTTACTGAACAGTCCCGAACAAGATAACCCCGCAGTTGGTGCGCAATTCCAACCGCCCACACAGCCGAAATAAAGGGACATCTAGACAGGGGTATATCTCGTCCTGCTTGGGCATGACCCACCTAACCTTGCTGCACCTCCCCTGTTTTAGCCATTCCCGGTTGATGAGTCTTGAGGCTGCGATTACCTTTATAGGACAAATATCTTAGAATGCTCATCGTCCGCCTGACGATGTGCTGAAAGCATTCAATCCATACAAGTTCGTTCCGGGTTCGAACGAAACCGAAGGCATTATCTCGTCACACTCATTTTGGAATCACCCTCAGGGTCAACGACGATAACCCTTGCATTCTGAAATCACCATCTTGATCTTCACTTGAGAATTCACGACCTAAGTTTAATTTGGATCGATGTGGTTTTCGGAATATCAATTGGATACCCGATCCCGGTCTCATCGAAATCCAAACGCCATTTTAAAGGCCAAGTTGTCTAATTAACTTAACAGTTTAATAATTTAAATTCAACAATTGAATTAAGATAGCACTTATCACAGATAATTCATACACAATTGCCATGGATATATTAAAGCATATCAGAGAGCATCACATAATATCATCAATAAACATCACAAGCAAATATACAACACATACAACATCCATAAGCAATCATCTTAAGTTCTCAATTTAGTCAATTCAATTAAACCAATTACTTGAGGATTAACCTCTTAATCCTGTTAAATTAATCATTAGTCAATAATTCATTACTTATTCCATTACAAATTATTTAATTTAATAATCAACTCTTAATTAATAATTATATCTTAATTACTTAGTTAATTACTCCTAATTATTAATTAATAACTTTAATTATTAACTTATTGAACTTAATTATCCATCAGTTACTTAATTACTTGAGAGTTAATCTCTTAACCCTGTTTAATCACTTATTTCCCTTCAAATTATTCAATCAACAAATCATTTCTTAATTAATGTTTATGTCTTAATTGCTTAATTACTTAATCATTATTTAACTAATTACTTTCTTAATCAAGTTATCTAATTTTAATTACTATCCTTCTCTCTAAAATATGACTTAATTACTTGTTTATTTATTGCTAATTGCTTCATTAATCATTTTTCAATTCTTAATTAAATCACTTGATTAATTAACTGTTACTCGTTTATTAATTAATTAAGTGATTAATTACAATTTCACTTTACATTACTAATTAAAATTACAAAGTAATTACTCTTAACTACTTTTGAATTCAATCAATCACTATTGATTATTTACTTAGTTAACGTTCAAGACTTCTTGAAATTAGATATCAACTAAATTACTAACTGAAACATTATTTGTTAACTTACTTAATTCATTACTTAATAGAAATATTAACAATATTTTAAAAACATGGTTAAGCTTAAAATAATTTGTTAATTTAAATAGTTAATCACGAGTTAAAAACTAATGTTAAGTCTTAACTAGGCTAATTAATACTCGGATTAAATTTAAACTAAAACTTTGAACAGTATTTATTTTTCACTGTGATACCTTACCGAATCCCATATTTATTAACAAATTTTATAATCAGCTTATACGCAAGTATAAAAGGATCCGAGACTTCCCAACAAAACTCAAGTGTTGCTTCGAGAAACTCACCCAAACCACCGAGTAACCACCCAGGTATGCGACTTCCCCCTTCTTCCCTCATTTTAAATTACAGCAAGCTTTTATATAAACTTATTTAAAGGATAACTATCAGAAGCTTTACGCACTCGAACTCGAAAAAAAATAACCCAAAGCATCCAATAAAAACTCTCGAGTATAACTCGAGACAGTACCCCCCTTCACCCCAACGTCAAACGCTGATACGCCTCAGTGCCTGTACACGTGTACAGCGCCGTTCATGGTTCCGACGATCATCTGAGGCGTCGCACAAATCCCAGCTAGCACGAATACGAGAAATCCTAAGTCGCAGTACCACCAAACAATCAAAATCAAAATTTTGCAGTTCGAACGAAAGTAAAACAACAACCTCTCTGCAACCCACGTCGCGCCACCCAACACGGTTCACCAGAGGCGATGCCATCTCGACCACACCTTGTCAACGTCACTAGAAACCTTCCCACCAAGCCTCGATTCACTCGGTCATAGGTACGAGACGAATTTCACATTTTACTGACATGAACTAAAACACGCAGTAAACCCTATATTGACCTCGTATTCCATTTCTATGCAATGGAAAAATTAAAGAATATTTTTCCTAAGATCACATACATTCATACTTGCTTCGATTTGAATTTCAACAATTTACATTGGGTAATTTTCGAGAATTCCATAGAAGTTCAATTTTTGTTTAACAACAAATTGCTCTTGATATATTGAGCTAAAAATTCCCATTCAACCTCTAAAAATCATAACTTGTAGTCATAATTCAGGATATAAGTTTGAATTAGCTTTCATATGATTGAATTTATCAGTGTTTATTTGCTTGACTGTAAACAGTTAAGTATGAGTTACTGATATGTTTGAAACAGAATTTTAAAAATCATAATTGAAGTTCAAGCAACAAGTTTTTGATGATAACAAGTTTAAAACTTACCATAGTCAAAAGAAAACAATTCAAAGTTCAATTGTTTTCAACCCTGTAACATAAAGCAGAGAACAGCACCTTCAATATTCCAAATTCAACTTGTCTAAAATCTCAGACACATATCAAAACAAAGCACATACCATACATATGTAAATATCATAAAATTATCTTACTGTTTTTAATTAACTTACGCTTGAAAATTTAAGTTTACTCACCCCATAAACTGTTGAACTGAAATCCCTTGAATGCCTTGAACTGCAGTTGAAAACAGTCTGTGCTAGTTCATGAATCTGTTCTTCATTTAGATTTGAATGTGTTTTCTCTTCTTGTTTTTAGTTCTTCAGGTTCCATTTTTTTTTTCTTTTTTTTTCTTGTTTCACGAATTTGCAGTAGCATAATAGATACATATAAGTAGAGAACATGATGGGCAGGCTTTAACTGGACAATAATTTCTAGATTGAACAGGTTTACAAATATCTTGACTTAACAAAGATTGGCTGAGAAGATTTGCAATTTAATGCCTTGTTTACCAAATTGGTTTACATACTTATTATGTTCAGCTGCACATAATATTCATGTACTATTGTTTTGTACTATACATAAATATATTGATTTGCTCTTTATGTTGCAGGCCAACACAGCTTACACAAGAAGCTATTCATTAGTTCATATTTGCTTTGCTGACACAAATTTTAACTTGTACAAAAACCTGAGATACATCAACAAATTTCGGCTGGAAGGTATATTGTTTCAGATTTAAGGTGGCTACATAAATGTTTGTGTTTATGTTTAAGTTAACACCTGATTAATGCTAGCTGACACAACAATATCACAAAGATATTTGCAGACTTTGGTCTGTACTAATGTTTTATTTGATATGAACTCATGCTCTCTTATTAACATATAAACAAAATGTTTTGCTGTAGGTTGATTTGTTCATAGATATTAGTTTGTCCCCTTTTTATTTTGCAGGCCATCAAAGCTTGTACATGAAGCTATTATATGGAATTGATTAGTTACTTAAACAATTTTTTTTTTATACTATCTTAATAAAGACAACTTGACTTTGAAGCTATGTTAATCCTATTTATGTTATTTTATTTTATATTATATTATTATTATTTTTCTACTCTATACTTTGTTCTTAATTTAGTTATATTCATGTGTTATAGTTAATATCCTATATTTATATTTTAACTGTTAATATTTAAATTAGATTCGTGAGTTTACTCCTTCTTTATATTTATTTTATTTGTATTTAACTATAAATATTTAAATTATGAATAATATGATTTATTTACATTTACACTTATTTTATATTTATCTCCACTTGTATTTTATTTAAATTATATGCATAAGTTTGACTTATATTTCACATTTATATTTTATATTGGTTACTTTGATTCTATTTCAAACATCATCACTCATATGTGTTCTTACCAAATATAAACAAAGTAAGATAATCTAATTCAATCATAAAAGACAAATTTTATTATGAACATTATTGAGAAAATTTATTAAACTTCCAAATCAATTTCCTTTTAAAAATACCATTTATATAAACAATGGCAATTATCTCAAAATTATATCTGTTTCAAATGAAAAAGTATACATTTTATTTAAATTGATTTGAATATTTATTAAAAATAAATAGGGCCAAAATCCAGGGTCGTTACATTCCTCCCTCCTTAAAAGAATTTCGTCCCCGAAATTTAAAACAAAGATAATTTAAAAGTTGTCATATCAACCATTCAAACATACATATCATTCATATATTAGCAAACAACCAACATCTATCCTAACAAACGTCGCTAGCCATCCAGACACAAATCTAGATAAGCTTTTCTAAAACTATCCAGAGTTTCTATGTAAAATTTCTAGAATCCTCGCTCCACTACACTATGACAAGCTACACTACTATACTCCTGAGTTGCCTCTCACCTTAACTAACAATCCGAACTAAATTTCTATCCACAGACACATTCGGCTCATCTTTCAAGTCTTCCTGTACTATTGGTTCTACAACTAATACTGAATCAAGAACAAATTCCTTAGATGGGTCACACAGAATACACTATGAATTCCAGACATCTTTTCTGACAATTCGACTCTGCAAGCTACAGTTCCAATCTTTTCAATATCCGAAATGGTCCAATATAACTCGGGTCAAGTTTTTCCCGCCTTCCGAATCTAATAGTTCCTTTTTAATCGGGAAACTTTGGTCAAAGCAAATTACCAAACTCAAATTCCAATTGTCTCCTTCTTATCTGCGTACTTCTTCTAACGGTTTTGAAAAGTTCTTATCTTATCCATTGATAAGCCTAACCTTAGCATAAACTTCACAAAACAAAACTGGTCCAAACACAAGATAGTCTTTCCACACTTCACCAAAATCCAAAACTCAAACTTATCGCATATGCTCTAAAATACGGTTCAGTCTCTCTGTCCTTCCAAGGAAAATAGGCTATACTAAATTTCAAACTCGATCCCAAAGTCAATTGTAGAACCTTCCAGAAATTTGCTGATCAAAAATAGGGTCACGATCACTTACTATACTAACAGGAACACCAAGCAATCTTACTATTTCCTCAAGAAAATTTTGACCAGAAACTGTAGTCCGAGTTACCTAACTAGTATAGAATGACCACTCTTAGTTAATCTATCCACAATAATCCATATTCCATCGTTTCTTTTTATTTCTTGGCAAACCGTCGATGAAATTCATCGAAATCATCGCCCACTTCTATCAGAGATTTCTAAAGATTGCAATAGTCCTAGACAACTTCTATTGATCACCTTAACTTGCTGATAGAAAGTACAACTACAAATGAAAACAACTACGATCCTCTTCATGCTCGGTCTCCAGAAAATTCTTCTCAAATCTTTATACATCTTAAAGATTCTGGGTGAATATTCAGTTTGGAGTGAAGTCATTTAGCTAAATTTATTGCCTCAATCCAACTATATCAAGCACACAAATGGCCACTAATCCTTTAGGCACCTTGATCATCCACTTACAATCTGAACACCTTCCATCCTTAGTTTAAGAATCAATTCCTTAAAAGATCTATCTTCCCTTAGCTTACTCATGATTCTTCCCTGGAGAGAAAGAACAACTTCCAAAAGAAACAAAACTGCATTCCTACTAAGAGCATCAACTACCACATCCGCTTATTCTGGGTATACAGAATCACAAGATGTCAGAAATTCGATTTGCCATGGCTGCCACAAATTAAAATCCCCTTAGAGAGAAAATTCCAATGGTTTTGTGATCCGTTAATACCTCATATTCTCTCCCAACAGATAGTGCCTCCCAAACTCAAAACAAACACAATGGCTAACGACACATGGTCATGCGTAGCGTAGCTCCCTTCATGTTGCTTTAATTGCTGTCACGCATATGCAGTTACTCTTTTATCTTGCATCAACACTGCTTCCCAAATCAATTATACGAGCATCCATATAAATCCCAAAGCTGCCCTTCACTTTCGGAATAACAATCACTGGAGCTCTGGTCAGCCTCGTCTTCCACTCTTAGAATAGATTCTTCCTTTGCTGGGTCTACAGAGATATCTTTACCCAAAATAATGTGTCCCAAAAATAACTCCCGATTTCCAAAAATGGCACTTACAGTACTCGCCTTCAAAACATGCCTTTTCAGTGTCTCCAACACCATTCTCGAATACAGCTTGAGCTCTTCTCTTCAAACTTAGGATATACCAAAGTAAACTTATTCATATTCTTATTGATCCATCTGATTTTGTGACAACACCAACTGTGACATCCTAGGCTGAATCACTAGCACTATTCTGAAATCAAATCAACACGAAACTCTATTTCTCTCGATAGGAAGACAAACAATTTGGATCACATCAATAACTTAAAACTTCTCTTGAGAAGTCCCAACTCCAAATAAAAGATTACTCAAATGAATTCCTGACGCAGCGGATAATTCTAAACAAACTTCAATCGATGGAATGTAGCAATCGGTGAGTTGAGAATACTGCAAGGCCCAAATCCGTTGATCCAAAGATACTGGATTCTAGCTATCTTCGTCTCGTTGATCTCGCTTGATGCCGAGAAAGAAGATCTACGATTCTTCGTACGTTGATCTAGCGCACTAGATACCGTGAATCGGCTTCAACAAACGTGGATTTGAGCGCACTCGAATGACGTAAGTGGAGATAGGAGATTACACTCCACTACCAATTAGAGAGGAAAGCACAAAGCAATCAACAAGAATTTTTTTTATTCAAAATCAACAACCTTACAAATGACCCCCAACTCACCTATTTATAGGCTACATCACAACACACAACACCTTACAACACCACCGACCTACCATAGGTCGTTCACGACCTAACTTCCCACACTAGGTCGTACGCGACCTAACACCAATACACGACCCATACACGAATCTCACAAATACACGACCTACGACCTAAACAAGGTCGTTAACAACCTACGTATTACATCAAGCGACTCAACTTATACACAACAAGGAACAGTACAAAACACAACATACACGACTCGACTTACGACCTATCATAGGTCGAAAACGACTTAAGAAACAATAGTACAAACAACTTATTACAACACAAGTACATGCGACCTAACTTCATGCGGCAAAACCCATCAGCGACCTAACATAGATCGGTAGGTCGTATGAGCGACCTAAGGAAATCACCATGCAGCGACCTATCTTTTCAGTGCATAAGGTCGAGCGACCTAAAATAAAGCGGCATCCACATTAGCGACCTAACATAGGTCGTAACTCGAAACATTCTTCACTCGATAGATCGGAGCGACCTAAAGTGAGCGATCTAAGGCCTCGCGACCTAAGGCCTTGCGACTTATCATAGGTCGTTGGCTTTCCTGTTCTTGCATAATCTGCTTCTTTGCCTTGTATCTCGCCATCCTGGAACCTGTTAGGTCGCACACGACTTATCATCACGTTAGGTCGCTCGCGACCTAAGGCTTTAGTTTCCACTGCATCATCATAGGAGTTAGGTCGCAACTCCTTAGCTCTTGCTCTGTTAGGTCGTGGCCGACCTATAGCCATTTCGTCAACTTGTAGATGACCTAAAATGGTAATGTTAGATCGCAGCCCCTCTTCTTCTGACCTGTTAGGTCGTGGTCGACCTAAGTCTTTAGGTCGTGGCCGACCTAAACCTTGTGACTCTGTAGCTCGTGCTGCATCATCCTCCCCCGGTTGACAGAAATTCGACCTCGAATTTTCACCATCTTCTTTCACAACACATTCGTTTCCATGATACGGAATTAAATGTTTTACGTTGAACACATCAGAAGTATACACATCCTCCGGCAGCTTTAACCTGTAGGCATTTTCATTGATCCGTTTCACAATTTTTACAGGACCAATTTTTCTGGCCTTCAACTTGTTGTAAGCGCCCACTGGAAAACGATCCTTGGTTAATACAGCATACACCATATCTCCTTCATTAAACTCAACATTTCTTCGCTTTAGATCTGCGGATCTTTTATATTTTTCATTTGCCTTCTCCAATCGTTCCTGAACGATTTTATGACATTCCGTCAAACCTTCAACAAAATCAACAGCTCGTTTAACCGTCCCCTTTGGTTGTGGTACTACCGTTAAGTCCAACGGTCCCCTGGGTAGATTTGAATATACAATCCGAAATGGACTGAATCCCGTGCTACGATTCACTACATGATTATGAGCAAACTCTGCTTGGCATAACTTCATGTCCCAACTTTTCAAATTGTCTTTCACAAGACATCGCAACAAATTTCCCAATGATCTGTTAACAACTTCGGTCTGTCCGTCTGTTTGCGGATGATAAGCGCTGCTAAAATTCAACTTCGTTCCCACCATCTTCCACAAACTTAGCCAAAAATGACTTAAAAAACGAGTATCTCTATCCGACACAATAGACCCTGGCAATCCATGAAGTCGATAGATCTCCTTGCAAAATAACTGAGCAACATGAACAGCATCCGCCGTCTTCTTACAAGCAATAAAATGCGCCATTTTCGAAAATCTGTCCACCACAACAAATATAGAATCATTTCTCCTTTGAGTTCTCGGCAAACCCACAACGATATCCATGCTGATATCAACCCATGGTTTAGTCGGTACAGGTAACGGCATATACAATCCTGCATTTGTCGCTGTTCCCTTCGAAACCTGACATATATGACATCTCTCCACAAATCTTTCAACCTCTTTCCTCATCGATGGCCAATAGTAGGATTGAGAGATTAACTGCAATGTTCGGTCTCTACCCACATATCCTTCTTCATGTAATTCTTTAACAATCTTCATTCTCAAACTGCTTTCTGGTATACATAATCGATTCCCCTTAAATAAGAAACCATCAACCAATGCAAATTCATCAGTATTTCCATCCTTAACTTTCTCAACGAACTTTGCAAAGTAAGGATCCTCCTCAAACAATTCTGGCAATAACTCAAATCCTGTCACCTCAACTTTCATTGTCGTTAATAAATGACTCCTCCTACTCAATGCATCTGCTACACGATTCGTCACCCCTGACTTATGTTTCACGACAAAAGTAAACTGTTGTAAATAAGCAGTCCATGATGCATGTCTTGCTGAAATCTTGTCTTGCCCCTGTAAATGTTTCAATGCCTCATGATCAGTGTACATAACAAATTCTTTCTGAAATAGATAGTGCCTCCAGTGCTTAACAGCTTGTACCACAGCATAGAATTCAACGTCATATGTACTGTATCTCATCTTTGCTCCTGATAACTTTTCACTGAAATAAGCAACTGGCTTCCCATTCTGACTCAGAACTCCTCCAATACCGACCTTCGATGCATCAGTATGCAATTCAAACAATAACTGAAAATTCGGTAAAACAAGAATTGGTGCAGACGTCAACACTTCCTTGATCTTCTCAAAAGCAACCCCCGCTTCCTCTGACCATACAAACTGTTTCCCCTTCATGCAATCAGTAACTGGAGCCATCACGCTACTGAAGTGCGGAATGAATCTTCGGTAGAATGATGCTAGCCCATGAAAACTTCTCACCTCTGTAATCGTCCTCGGCTGTGGCCAATTCCTGACTGCTTCCACTTTATTCTGGTCAACTTGAATTCCTGCTTCCGAAACAATATACCCCAGAAATAAAACACTTCTTGCCATGAACACACATTTCTTCGTAGCAGCGTAAAATTGTTCCTCGCGAAGAATAATCAACACTTTCCTCAAATGTAGAACATGCTCCTCCATACTCCTGCTATATATCAGAATATCATCGAAATAAACCACCACGAACTTCCCAATGAATGGTCTAAAGATTTGATTCATCACCCGCATGAATGTACTAGGTGCATTTGATAAACCAAATGGCATAACCAACCATTCGTATAACCCCTCTCTCGTCTTAAACGCTGTCTTCCACTCGTCTCCAGGTCTAATCCGAATCTGGTGGTAACCACTCTTCAAATCAATCTTCGAAAAAATAGTTGCCCCACTCAACTGATCCAGCAAGTCATCCAACCTCGGCATTGGAAATCTATATCTCACGGTAATCTTGTTTAATGCTCGACTGTCAGTGCACATCCTCCACGTCCTGTCCTTTTTGGGTACCAATAAAGCTGGCACAGCACATGGGCTCAGACTCTCCTGCACACGTCCCTGTTCAAGCAACTCTTCCACCTGCCTTCTCAACTCTTCATGTTCCTTCGGACTCATTCGATAATGTGGTCTATGCGGTAATACTGCTCCCGGAACAAGATCGATTTGATGTTGAATGTCTTTAGTGGCGGTAACTCCTTTGGCAACTCTTCTGGAAATACATCTTCAAACTCTTTCAAAACTGGCTTTGCTTCTTCGGCAATTTCAACCTCTTCACTGCTCTCACGCCCAATCAACAAGTATACTTCAGGCTCCTCTTCAACCTCCTTAACAAACTCCTTCAAAGTCAACAGAATTTTCAATTCCTCAATCTCCTCCAGCTTGCTCTCCTTCTGTTGTTGCTTCTTGGGAACCAAAGTGATTTTAGTACCTTCGAACATGAAACTATAGCTATTGGCCCGACCATCGTGTTGTACTGCTCGATCAAACTGCCATGGCCTGCCCAACAACAGATGACACACATCCATGTCCACTACATCGCACCAGATTTCATCTTTGTATTTCTTCCCAATAGAAAATTTCACGCAAGCTCTTCTCCCAACTTTCACTTCACCACCCTTCCTTAACCAAGCTAACTTGTATGGTTTAGGATGCTTCTCGGTTTTCAACTCCAATTTCCTCACTGCCTCTGTAGAGATAATATTATCGCAACTCCCAGCATCAATGACAAATTTACAAACTTTCCCAAGAATAGTGCAAGTAGATTGAAATATGTTATTCCTCAACCAACTATCCTCCTCCTCTTGTTTTGGCGTCAAACAAGACCTCCTCATCATCAGATTACAACCTTCGTCTCCCGACACTTCTTCTTCCTCCTCAACATAAGGTGAATTAGAACATTCAGCTTCTTCCTCCTCATCCTCAGCTTCAACTATCATAGTTCTCTTCTTCGGCTTCGGACATTCATTGCTTTTATGACCCATCTCCTGGCAGTTGTAACATTTGAATCCACTGCCAACCTTCGCCTTCTCACCCTCCTTCACAACTGGTTTGGCAACAGCTTTAGTAACATTAGAACTTCCACCGACACCCTTTGCTTGATTGTTAGAATTAGTAAACACACCACCTCCACGCCTTCCTTGCTTTTCCCAAGCTAACGCCTTTTGATGTGCCTCCGCTACAGATCTGGGATCGAACATATTAACCATATCCTGGATCAGCATTCTCAACCCTCCAACAAACCTAGCAGTCAGCTGTTCTTCTATCTCCATTATATCGTTCCTGGCAATGAGTTGATAAAATTCATCTGTATAGTCATTTACTGATTTTGTCCCCTGCCGTAGATTCTGCAATCTCTGGTACATAAGTGATTGATAGTTGTATGGTAAAAATGTAGCTCTCATCATCTTCTTCATCTTATCCCAAGACTCAACCTTTGACTTCCCCATTCGTTCACGAGTAAGTTTAGTTTGCTGCCACCACGCCAAAGCTCTCCCCCTCAGCCTTGTAGCAACAACTTCACCCTTCGATTCTCCGGAACTTCCTTAAAGTCAAAAATTCCTCCACATTAGATAACCAATCCAAGAATTCTTCAGCTACCATCCCTCCTTTAAACTCTGGAATTTCCATCTTCATTCCCGATTCCCAACGTTGATCATCATCAATAACCCGATACTAACGTTGTCCCTGATCTCGGTCTCTGAAATGAATACTTCCCCTCTCACCGTCAAACTCCTCATCAAAATCTGATGTATATCGTTGTCTATCACTTCCTCCAACATCTCTACCACCACTCCTACTACCAACATCCCGTCTATCATGATCATCAACATTCCTCCTACTTCGATTGTCAACACTCTGATGATCTTGGCTCTCTCTCCTCTCCCGATCTGAATGTTGTGAAACTCTACTTCCTCCACGGATGGATTCAGGTGAATTTCTTCTTCGACTTTGATTCATATCGATCATCAACTTCTCCAACCTACCAATGCCTTCATCAATCTTCTCATGCATACGTTGTTCCATTTGATCGGCTTCTTCTCTTCGATACAAAGCTTCAATGTTTTGATGACGATTAGCTCTCCTTGGTGGCATGATTGAAAACTCTTGACAAATACTTCAAAGCTTCTCAAACAACAAGTCACGGCTTCAAACTTACACAAGGTGAACGACTTAAGGCTTACGTCGCTCGGCACAACTCCTTACGACTTAACTTGCTCGGCTTGGTCTTGAACTTGGCTCGACCTCTAACTTCAATATTTGGCGCGCAAACTTCCAACAAGTCCAAATTCAAACACTCTCCAACACTTTGATCCAAAATGCTATGGATCAAAATCTTCAAATTTGTAGCAACTTCAAGATGAACACGACGAACAACTTCAAACTTCAAATACTTGGCTCCAAGAATCAACTTAGCTATGATTGGCTAAGTAGGCTCCGATACCAAAACTGACGCAGCGGATAATTCTAAACAAACTTCAATCGATGGAATGTAGCAATCGGTGAGTTGAGAATACTGCAAGGCCCAAATCCGTTGATCCAAAGATACTGGATTCTAGCTATCTTCGTCTCGTTGATCGCGCACGATGCCGAGAAAGAAGATCTACGATTCTTCGTACGTTGATCTAGCGCACTAGATACCATGAATCGGCTTCAACAAACGTGGATTCGAGCGCACTCGAATGACGTAAGTGGAGATAGGAGATTACACTCAACTACCAATTAGAGAGGAAAGCACAAAGCAATCAACAAGAATTTTTTTTATTCAAAATCAACAACCTTACAAATGACCCCCAACTCACCTATTTATAGGCTACATCACAACACACAACACCTTACAACACCACCGACCTACCATAGGTCGTTCACGACCTAACTTCCCACACTAGGTCGTACGCGACCTAACACCAATACACGACCCATACACGAATCTCACAAATACACGACCTACGACCTAAACAAGGTCGTTAACAACCTACGTATTACATCAAGCGACTCAACTTATACACAACAAGGAACAGTACAAAACACAACATACACGACTCGACTTACGACCTATCATAGGTCGAAAACGACTTAAGAAACAATAGTACAAACAACTTATTACAACACAAGTACATGCGACCTAACTTCATGCGGCAAAACCCATCAGCGACCTAACATAGATCGGTAGGTCGTATGAGCGACCTAAGGAAATCACCATGCAGCGACCTATCTTTTCAGTGCATAAGGTCGAGCGACCTAAAATAAAGCGGCATCCACATTAGCGACCTAACATAGGTCGTAACTCGAAACATTCTTCACTCGATAGATCGGAGCGACCTAAAGTGAGCGATCTAAGGCCTCGCGACCTAAGGCCTTGCGACTTATCATAGGTCGTTGGCTTTCCTGTTCTTGCATAATCCGCTTCTTCGCCTTGTATCTCGTCATCCTGGAACCTGTTAGGTCGCACACGACTTATCATCACGTTAGGTCGCTCGCGACCTAAGGCTTTAGTTTCCACTGCATCATCATAGGAGTTAGGTCGCAACTCCTTAGCTCTTGCTCTGTTAGGTCGTGGCTGACCTATAGCCATTTCGTCAACTTGTAGATGACCTAAAATGGTAATGTTAGATCGCAGCCCCTCTTCTTCTGACCTGTTAGGTCGTGGTCGACCTAAGTCTTTAGGTCGTGGCCGACCTAAACCTTGTGACTCTGTAGCTCGTGCTGCATCAATTCCAGAATTGTCGCACGACACTCTGGCAATTCTACCCAAATAAGTTTGTTCTCCCTTCACAATCCATAACAGTCATATGCTATTCGGTAATGAATCCACTCTGCTACTTCCGAAATCACCTCAAGCAAATTGCAAATTAATAACTTCTCTACAGCACACAGAACACTTCAAGCTATATGGCTAACCTCGATGACCAAAGACTTCTATTCAAAGTTCTTCAAGAAACTCGGGCCTCATCCAAACAAAAATACCCTTCTGGACTTGGTTACCATTCCGAAACGGACATACTTCCTTAACTGGTTCCAAAGAAACATCTTCGGAGACATCCAAACTCAAGTTCATCAAAAATTACATTCCAACAATGAAATTCCTCACATCTCCCAAAGCTCACTCGAGACGGTAATAGGTCTACAGTCTCGACAGATACACTTCAACTACAAATATTCAAAACTCCAACCATCGGTAGTCATGTTTCACACACCACTATCTTATCTACCTTTATAACTTATATTGGAAAACCCGAACAGGTAACCCAATGATAGGTGTGTGTGTGTGTATATATATATATATATATATATATATATATATATCAAAATTACAAATACGCTCTCTCAAGAAAGAAATCACTCAAGAGCCTAGGTACTCACTCAACCTAGCGCTCTGATACCAAGTGTGATGACCCGCCCTTCTAACTACCAGAAAGACGCATCATCGTTAAGAAAGAAAGAGATAGAAATAGAAAAGAACAGAAAAGGAAGAAACAAAACATCAGAATCTCACAGCAGAACGGAACAAAATATAATATATCACATATCTATTACATAGATTTACATATATCAGAGTTATATAATATCAATATACATGACAATCATACATATATCTGTCACTATATACATCAGAGATACAGTATACATCAACTAACACAGCAGAACTAGATAGATATCTACAGCGCTGAAGCCTCCTGCTCCATTGCTCCTCCAGAAGTCATCAAAGCCAACCTAAATCCCTTGGCTACCCGTAAAAAAATTTGGGTACCCGAGAGTTTATGGAAAACAAAAATAAACTCCGGGTCAGACATGGGTCTGGTATGAGTAAACAGGTTAAATTGTTTAACTTTGAAAACCATTTAAAAACAAAGGTATCACGTAAGACTCCCCACAAATAAATACGGGAAAGTTTTTACCTTACGCTAACCAAAACATTTTATAGGAAATCCAGTGATATTATAATAGTGTCTAGGGTTTTCAAGTAAAATACAGAAATAGCTGAAATGCTTACATCTCACATTACAACATAGTTGGGCACAATCAAAACGTACGACGCTTATTGGAAATTGGATCCCATACAATGGCAGGGCTACTGGGGTACCGCCCGTCACAGTACGTGGTCCAGATCACAGTACCGAGGAGCGACCATAACTCCCCTGCAACACAAGGCCGGAACCATTCCTTACTGAACAGTCCCGAACAAGATAACCCCGCAGTTGGTGCGCAATTCCAACCGCCCACACAGCCGAAATAAAGGGACATCTAGACAGGGGTATATCTCGTCCTGCTTGGGCATGACCCACCTAACCTTGCTGCACCTCCCCTGTTTTAGCCATTCCTGGTTGATGAGGCTTGAGGCCGCGATTACCTTTATAGGACAAATATCTTAGAATGCTCATCGTCCGCCTGACGATGTGCTGAAAGCATTCAATCCATACAAGTTCGTTCCGGGTTCGAACGAAAGCGAAGGCATTATCTCGTCACACTCATTTTGGAATCACCCTCAGGGTCAACGACGATAACCCTTGCATTCTGAAAGCACCATCTTGATCTTCACTTGAGAATTCACGACCTAACGTTTAATTTGGATCGATGTGGTTTTCGGAATATCAATTGGATACCCGATCCCGGTCTCATCGAAATCCAAACGCCATTTTAAAGGCCAAGTTGTCTAATTAACTTAACAGTTTAATAATTTAAATTCAACAATTGAATTAAGATAGCACTTATCACAGATAATTCATGCACAATTGCCATGGATATATTAAAGCATATCAGAGAGCATCACATAATATCATCAATAAACATCACAAGCAAATATACAACACATACAACATCCATAAGCAATCATCTTAAGTTCTCAATTTAGTCAATTCAATTAAACCAATTACTTGAGGATTAACATCTTAATCCTGTTAGATTAATCATTAGTCAATAATTCATTACTTATTCCATTACAATTATTTAATTTAATAATCAACTCTTAATTAATAATTATATCTTAATTACTTAGTTAATTACTCCTAATTATTAATTAATAACTTTAATTATTAACTTATTGAACTTAATTATCCATCAGTTACTTAATTACTTGAGAGTTAATCTCTTAACCCTGTTTAATCACTTATTTCCCTTCAAATTATTCAATCAACAAATCATTTCTTAATTAATGTTTATGTCTTAATTGCTTAATTACTTAATCATTATTTAACTAATTACTTTCTTAATCAAGTTATCTAATTTTAGTTACTATCCTTCTCTCTAAAATATGACTTAATTACTTGTTTATTTATTGCTAATTGCTTCATTAATCATTTTTCAATTCTTAATTAAATCACTTGATTAATTAACGGTTACTCGTTTATTAATTAATTAAGTGATTAATTACAATTTCACTTTACATTACTAATTAAAATTACAAAGTAATTACTCTTAACTACTTTTGAATTCAATCAATCACTATTGATTATTTACTTAATTAACGTTCAAGACTTCTTGAAATTAGATATCAACTAAATTACTAACTGAAACATTATTTGTTAACTTACTTAATTCATTACTTAATAGAAATATTAACAATATTTTAAAAACATTGTTAAGCTTAAAATAATTTGTTAATTTAAATAGTTAATCACGAGTTAAAAACTAATGTTAAGTCTTAACTAGGCTAATTAATACTTGGATTAAATTTAAACTAAAACTTTGAACAGTATTTGTTTTTCACTGTGATACCTTACTGAATCCCATATTTATTAACAAATTTTATAATCAGCTTATACGCAAGTATAAAAGGATCCGAGACTTCCCAGCAAAACTCAAGTGTTGCTTCGAGAAACTCACCCAAACCACCGAGTAACCACCCAGGTATGCGACTTCCCCCTTCTTCCCTCATTTTAAATTACAACAAGCTTTTATATAAACTTATTTAAAGGATAACTATCAGAAGCTTTACGCACTCGAACTCAAAAAAAAATAACCCGAAGCATCCAATAAAAACTCTCGAGTATAACTCGAGACAGTACCCCCCTTCACCCCAACATCAAACGCTGATACGCCTCAGTGCCTGTACACGTGTACAGCATCGTTCATGGTTCCGGCGATCATCTGAGGCGTCGCACAAATCCCAGCTAGCACGAATACGAGAAATCCTAAGTCGTAGTACCACCAAACAATCAAAATCAAAATTTTGCAGTTCGAACGAAAGTAAAACAACAACCTCTCTGCAACCCACGTCGCGCCACCCAACACGGTTCACCAGAGGCGATGCCATCTCGACCACACCTTGTCAACGTCACCAGAAACCTTCCCACCAAGCCTCGATTCACTCGGTCATAGGTACGAGTCGAATTTCACATTTTACTGACATGAACTAAAACACGCAGTAAACCCTATATTGACCTCGTATTCGATTTCTATGCAATGGAAAAATTAAAGAATATTTTTCCTAACATCACATACATTCATACTTGCTTCGATTTGAATTTCAACAATTTACATTGAGTAATTTTCGAGAATTCCATAAAAGTTCAATTTTTGCTCAACAACAAATTGCTCTTGATATATTGAGCTAAAAATTCCCATTCAACCTCTAAAAATCATAACTTGTAGTCATAATTCAGGATATAAGTTTGAATTAGCTTTCATATGATTGAATTTATCAGTGTTTATTTGCTTGATTATAAACAGTTAAGTATGAGTTACTGATATGTTTGAAACAGAATTTTAAAAATCATAATTGAAGTTCAAGCAACAAGTTTTTGATGATAACATGTTTAAAACTTACCATAGTCAAATGAAAACAATTCAAAGTTCAATTGTTTTCAACCCTGTAACATAAAGCAGAGAACAGCACCTTCAATATTCCAAGTTCAACTTGTCTAAAATCTCAGACACATATCAAAACAAAGCACATACCATACATATATAAATATCATAAAATTATCTTACTGGTTTTAATTAACTTAGGCTTGAAAATTTAAGTTTACTCACCCCATAAACTGTTGAACTGAAATCCCTTGAATGCCTTGAACTGCAGTTGAAAACAGTCTGTGCTAGTTCATGAATCTGTTCTTCTTTTAGATTTGAATGTGTTTTCTCTTCTTGTTTTTAGCTTCTTCAGGTTCCATTTTTTTTCTTTTTCTTTTTTTTTCTTGTTTCACGAATTTGCAGTAGCATAATAGATACATATAAGCAGAGAACATGATGGGGAGGCTTTAACTGGACAATAATTTCTAGATTGAACAGGTTTACAAATAACTTGACTTAACAAAGATTGGCTGAGAAGATTTGCAATTTAATGCCTTGTTTACCAAATTGGTTTACATACTTATTATGTTCATCTGCACATAATATTCATGTACTATTGTTTTGTACTATACATAAATATATTGATTTGCTCTTTATGTTGCAGGCCAGCACAGCTTACACAAGAAGCTATTCATTAGTTCATATTTGCTTTGCTGACACAAATTTTAACTTGTACAAAAACCTGAGATACATCAACAAATTTCGGCTGGAAGGTATATTGTTTCAGATTTAAGGTGGCTACATAAATGTTTGTGTTTATGTTTAAGTTAACACCTGATTAATGCTAGCTGACACAACAATATCATAAAGATATTTGCAGACTTTGGTCTGTACTAATGTTTTATTTGATATGAACTCATGCTCTCTTATTAACATATAAACAAAATGTTTTGCTGTAGGTTGATTTGTTCATAGATATTAGTTTGTCCCCTTTTTATTTTGCAGGCCATCAAAGCTTGTACATGAAGCTATTATATGGAATTGATTAGTTACTTAAACAATTTTTTTTTTATACTATCTTAATAAAGACAACTTGACATTGAAGCTATGTTAATCCTATTTATGTTATTTTATTTTATATTATATTATTATTATTTTTCTACTCTATACTTTGTTCTTAATTTAGTTATATTCATGTGTTATAGTTAATATCCTATATTTATATTTTAACTGTTAATATTTAAATTAGATTCGTGAGTTTACTCCTTCTTTATATTTATTTTATTTGTATTTAACTATAAATATTTAAATTATGAATAATATGATTTATTTACATTTACACTTATTTTATATTTATCTCTACTTGTATTTTATTTAAATTATATGCATAAGTTTGACTTATATTTCACATTTATATTTTATATTGGTTCCTTTGATTCTATTTCAAACATCATCACTCATATGTGTTCTTACCAAATATAAACAAAGTAAGATAATTTAATTCAATCATAAAAGACAAATTTTATTATGAACATTATTGAGAAAATTTATTAAACTTCCAAATCAATTTCCTTTTAAAAATACCATTTATATAAACAATGGCAATTGTCTCAAAATTATATCTGTTTCAAATGAAAAAGTATACATTTTATTTAAATTGATTTGAATATTTATTAAAAATAAATAGGGCCAAAATCCAGGGTCGTTACAGGAGCTGGAGTCCGAGACGTATTATATGTACCTATATATATTCCGCTGCTATGATTGTATGTATGTCTGATTGGTAATTGTTGATGTTTGTGATACTCTGATGATATGATGTATATAACAGTTATAGATTTCATTTTGTGTAAAGTTCTATATCTACTATTATATTTATTCCGCTGCGACTGTGAGATTCTGATATTGTTTAGTTTCTTCTTCTTCTATCTCTTCTTCTTTAACCCTAATGGTTCGTATTTCTGTGCCACTTGATTTAATAGAGGTGGAATAGTGTTGCTTCAAGGGGTACAGATTTGCGGGCTGTCACACTTGGTATCAGAGCCAGGTTGGCGACAACCTAGGCTTTGGTGGGGGAAATTTCTCATTAAACAGAGTTACTCTATAATGAGTTGAGAGTAATAATAGATATGAGAGCGATACTTGTTAGTGAATATAAAATTGTTTTTATACCGTGTTGACTTATCGATTGAGTGTTTATGAATTCTGGTCGGTGCGGGAAGTACAACCGTATCGATAGGGGTTTCTAAACTCTTAAACAAGATAAACCGACATGGTATTGTTTTTTAACGTGGGTAAATGAAATAATTTTACCCAAAATTATATTTTGATATAAAAGGAATAATTTTTTGAAATTACTATATATATATTTGGTTGATTGGGTGCTAATACCATAAGTAAATAAGAACCTAAAAGTTAATCTAAAATGTGAAATAGATATAACCAAATAAATTCCATGTGTATAAATTATATAAAAGGAAGAATAACTAAATTCGAATTAAACCAGAATTTAAATCCTGGAAGCTTTGGAAAGGAACTAGAATGTATTGAAAACTAAAGTTTGGAAATATAAAATCCTGGAAAGATTGAAATGTTTTCTAAAGTGTTTGAAGGCAATGTTGGAATATTATTTTGGGGTAATATGTTTGAATGGAAACTGTTTGAAATGAATGTGAGAAAGTAAGAAGCATTGAACTCACTTCATTCGCTGGAAAATAATCCTGATGATGCTGGCCACATCATTAGAATTCATTTTCGAGTTTCTAAGGTGATGGATTGCTTTCCTAATACTTGGTTATGATATTGTTTGGATTTGTTGGGTATACTAGTTATTTTGGGAAATTTCAAGGTGGAAATTTGTTTTGGTATAAACAGGTTGTTTGGAAATCTAAGATTTGATTGATATACCAAATTGGTATATATTTGATTTTTATTTCAAATGGTTTTGAAATAGAACCGGGTAAATTAAATTCTAGAAAAAAATTATATTTAAATGATGTGTAAAATTAAAATGAATCAACTATTGAACTTATTTAAGTAAAGTTGATGTTAATTAGAAAGAAATGAAATTTAAATCTTGAAAGTAAAATTTAACTTGAGTGGTTGAAAGTGAATCAAATATATTGAAGTAAATTGAAAATTTGAATTAAACTTGGATAAGTAAAATAAATTGGACTTAAAATAAAGTTGATTTGGATTAAATTAAAATGTAAGTTGACTTTGAGATTGTGGGTCATGTGTAATGGATTATACCCACAAGCTATAAAGTGTATGCTTTAGCTGGGGTTATGAATTTAAAATTTGTAAAGGATTAAGGTGAAAGAAGATTTGTATCCTTAAGGATTCAATGACACACACACACACACACACATAGATATATATATATATATATATATATATATATATATAAGTGGGAATTGTGATTATAAGATGAAGATAACTCAAGTGAGCAATATAAACTTTGAAATAAATAAGTTGGTGAACTTATAAATTGAAAGTGAAATTATAATCACAAATTGTAAATAGTTGAATGGTATGGTGAATTCAAAGCTTAATCTCAAATGAAATGTGAATTGAGATAAGATAAAGTGAGATATAAAAGAAGTAAATGAACTTAAGTTAGTAAATAAGTTTTGCACTTGTATATGGAAGATTAAAATTGAGAATTTGAAATTGAATTAAAACTAAATGAAATGGAATTAAATTGAATTGGATATAAAGGTGAAATGTAAATTGTTTATAATTGCATAAAGAAATTCATATTCTTAAGTTATTAAGTGTTATAATTTGAATTTGTGATTATAAAATGGAAATGGACTTAAGTAAGCAATCCAAACTCTGAATGGAAGTGAAATTGTAATTCATTAATGGAAAGATTTGAATGGTGTGGCAAATTCAAAACTTGACCATAAATGAAATGTAAAGTGTAATGAAGCCAGTGAGAATATAAGGTGAATGTTCTTAAGTTAGCAAATAAGTCTTGAACTTATGTATGGGGGAAAAATGAAATATGTTTTAATAATGAAATTGAAATTTGATTTCAGTTGCGTAATAAATTATGTTGAAGGAAAGTTAGATCCTATTTGAAGGAGTGAAATGGAAGGGTAGAAAATTTAAATTTGCTAACAAAAATAATTGGAAAATGTGATATTATAAATGAATTCAGAGGGAATTGAGGAAGCAAATTAAAACCTAATATGGATTAGGCTAGAGACTAAATTGAATTACAATTAAATAGGATTTGTATTGTAATGGATATAATTTTGATAATTGGTAAAAATTTGGAGAGTCAATAAAAATCCAATTGTGGCATGGGATTTAAATTTGTGATAATAAGTGTTGAAAGTGTGAATGAAAAATGGAATTGAATTATAATAGTAATGGTTTGAATTGTAAATAGATTCAAATGAGTGAAATAATTTAAAGTGGTTTCTTTGCAAATAAAATAAGTCTAAAATGGATTTAAATAAATAGGCAAAGAGCTTAAGCAAATTAAATAATTGTGATTAAACTGAATAATGTGGTCTTGGAAAAAATTTGTTTAGATGCAGAAATTGTAATGCAAGTGAAGAGAATTTTAATTAATTATTGTGATGGAATAAGCGAGTATGAATTAAAGATGGGTGAGAGTTGTAAATAATATGGAATGAGATGTTATTAATTTGAACTAAAGCTGAATGTATAAGCTAGTTGGGTTAAAATTTGTAAATGGTTTGATTTGGTAAGAATCAATTAAAATGGAAATAAATTGAGATATTATGGAACTGTAATCCTTTAAGAGAATGATGAGATGGTTATTTTTAAACTTATGAAATAGCTTTAAATGAAATTTGTTTACAAAATAAAATTTCGATGCAAGTAAATGACTTTTAGATTGTAATTGTGAGAAAGAAAGAATATATGAGTTGTAAATTAGAATGGAATGATATATATAACTATAAAACAAAAACAAAAACATAAATAATATAATAAAAATAATTATAATAATAAAATAACAAAAATAAACTTAAGATGAATAATAAATTTGAAAAGTGAGAATAAGGATTGATTTAATAATTGAAATGAAATAAGCATGCTTGGATTATGAACTATGCGAATTGAATAAAATTAATATAAATTTAGACTGAAATTAATTTTTAATGGTTAAGAGCTCAAGTGGTGATTATTTTTAGCTTGAATGACATGAATATTTGAATGTATTCAGAATTGAGTTGTTTAAACAACAACTGAATTGGTTTTGAATAAATTGGAATGGATTGAAATGTTATTAAGTAATTTTGCAAAAGAATGAAAATGAATTATAAAAGAAATGCAAATGCTTCAAATTTGAAATAAGAATTTGGTTTGTGAATCAACTTGATATTGAAATGATATAGAAAGATGTTAGTGAAGCACATGTTAACCATATGTTAAATAACAATAAATTGGTTGAAATAAATATGAATTGTGTATAGTGCACTTGGGTATGAATCATTCAAGTGAAATAAAAATGAAGTTGGACTTGAATAGGTAATTTGAAAGGTGATTTAAATCTTTGAATTGTTAGTAAATACGGTAACATTGTTAAACTATGAATTTTGAGTTTGTAAGAGAGTTTAAAACGATGTCGAAATTGTGAAATTGTCTATAAAGGTGGTTAGCATGCATAATTATGAAATTGCTTGGTTAGATTATGAAATGGATATGTTTTGGCTTATACTTATATTGGAAATGTTGTAAAATGTTCATATCTATGAAAACTGCTATGTTTGTTGAGTAAGTACAGGTATAGAAGGCGTTCGGGAGAGTTGGAGCGCATATATGCGTAATATTAGCCGCTCGCTTTTAAAATTTGCTAAAAAGGTACGCCTACGCAAATATATTTGGGAAAATGATATATATATTGTGATATATTTTGGTTTCCGACCGTGTGGGTCGATGTATATATATTTATCTGTATCGCGATATCGCGAAAGCTCCTCCGTGCAGGGGAGACTCTGCCAAAATTTTCCGGAAATTTTGGGAGTTAGAAAATTTTTGGGAAAATTTGTAAACTTGGAAAGTTATAAGTTAAAATTTAATCTTTAGAATAAATGAAGAAAATGAGATGGGAATTTGAGCTAAAGGTTTTTGGGAAGTGTATATAAGCTTTTAACTAAGCAAATTGGGTAAGTAAATGGGTTGGAGAATTTTTTTACCCTAGCAAATTTCGGGGACGAAATTTTTATAAGGGGGAGGAATGTAACAACCCGGAATTTTGGGTCGCTAAAATTGAACATTTAATTCATTTTAAATGATTGAATATGGATTTTAATTTGAATCTTGAAAATAAAAGAACTTTTATTAAGTTAATAAAATTAGAAAATTTTAATATACGGAAATTTAGTTGAAAATTTGAATAATATCAATTTAATATTAGAATTGAGGAAATTGATAATTTTGAGTGTAGATAGAGATAAAAATAGATCTAAAATTTATTTTAGGTCTAATCGGGATTGAATTATAATATTGGGATTGTTAAATGGAATTATTAGCAGATAGATTGAATTTGAAATTTTATATTAATTTAATAAATTTAATAATAAAATATTGCAATTTAATCAGATTTTAGTCCGGAATGAGCCAAAGTGATTTTTAATGTGAATATAAATTTTATACGAGTTATAATAAAGTTAATAAAGTTTAAAAGCGAAATTTTAAGAGTTTTGACAATTTCAGTAAATCGCCGATTTAAATAGACGAGTTAAAATAGACTTCCGGGGGACAGTCTCGGAATTCGACGAAACCAGTTCCATTGGATCCGTAATAGTTAGTTATTCTCGAATTTCAATTTTCGTAGCAATCGGAGTTGTCGTTTGACCCTAGCAGCTCGAAACGCATCGAAATCGTTTTAATCGATTTAAATTAATCGTTTAATTCCGTAACTCGCACATACGATCAAATTAGCTTACGAAACCTGTTCCAGTGTGTCTGGAACGCGAAAAACCCTAGAATCGCCTGTCGGAACGCGTAGTTTGGAGGTCGTATGCATGAACTGTTAAATTGAGGATTTATTTTAATAAAGTAATATTAAATTATATATATATATATTATAATAACTAAACCCTAGCTTATTCGTTCCCAGGCCGCCGTTTACATTACTCTAATGGCCGGAAATGATTGTGATTCTTCGTCCAAAATCTCCTAATCCACTAATTCTTAGCGAAATCCTCCAACTAGAGAATCGAAGATCCCATCGAGTACTTTACATCCGTACGGTGAGTTGTTTCGAAGTTCATCGATTTGGTCAGAATCTGCTCCAAAAGGAGACGCGTTTGGGCGCGATTTTCAAGGTGGTCCCGGCACCGAGCTCGCGCGCGCTTAGGGCGTAGGTAGAGGCCGAGTCGAACTTCCGCGTGGTGGTGCTTGATCGTTCTCTCGGAGTTCGCGTGTGGAGCAGCATCAAAACCTAATTGCGCGTGTTGGGTTCTTTTGCCGACCTGGGTATTCGCGTGCGTGAAGTTGATGGGGGGGGGGGGGGAGATGAAGTATCGGCCGTTGGTTTGGTAATAATAATAAAAAAAAAAGAAATTGTCTAAAATTTTATATACAAACTTCAAAAATTCATAACTATTGCGTACGATATCAGATTGAGGCGAATCTGGAAGCGTTGGAATCGCAGAAACGAGTGCTACGTGATGGTGATGTTCCGGATCCATTCCGGGTAAGTAGAAATTTGGGTTAAATCGAACGTCGTTCGGTTTAATTTAAATTTCGAACGCTCGCCGAAACCTAAGGTGAGTTATTCTCACTCACATCTGGATATTGGCTGATTTAAAATAATAAATATTTAAATATCTGTGTGATTGGTTGCATATTATTGTTATTATCAGTCTGGATTGATATTTATATATGTGATGTGCTAATATTTGTGGATGCAGCGAAAACAGGTTGGAGGGATCCAACTGGATTCCTCATAATGTAGTAATTATTTTTATAATTGATAATGATGCCTGTTTATATATTGTGATTGATAAACTTGGAATTTAATTATATCGTGATGTTGTTGGATAAACTATAAACTCAGAGTGTTAATTATAAAGAAATAAATTGGGTTCTAAAAAGAAATCAAGAAATTGATAAATAAAGAATATGGTGAAATAATGAATTAAAAGAATAAAAAAATTGAAATATGTTCGGAATAAGATTGGAAATTGGTAAAATTTGGAATAATGAACAAAGAGAAAAGTTAGTAGTTAATAAATTGAAAGTAAATTTATTTTATTAAAACATAAACCTGAATTGAAATAAATTGACAGAATTTATAAGAAGGATTTTTGGGATATTTGAGTGAGAATGAGTTTCCGTGGGAAAAACCAAGTTCGAGTTTTAGACAGATCTTATTAAAAGAAGGTTTTAAGTTCAAATTTGTTTAAAAAGAGTGTTTTTTGAAAAATTATTATTTTTAAAAAGTAACTATTTATAAATTAGCAATAGTAAAGTAATTATTCTTTTATAAATGGATTTGTTTTAAAGGGCTAGTTTGACCTAAGTTATATTGAAATTAGTATTAATCCTTTTACAACTCTATTTTTAAACATTTAGTTTAACTAAAACCTTATTTTAAATCAAGTTATATCTTATAAAATAGTTTTACTTTAAATATTTCGGAAGTATATTTTTAGTAAATAACTAGTAGTAAATTCACATATTTTAAAATATATTTCAGAATAAAGTATTTTTACTGTTTTAAATATAAACGTTTTGAACTTGGTTATTTCCAATGGAAATTAATGGTAAAGGATTTACCTTGTAAAGGAAGAGCTTTGGGAATTGTTTTCAAATGAGCTTTGAAAATTTGAAAATATATCTTTTAAAGATATCTGAGGCAAATAAATAATGTGGGAATTATTTATCGAGCGATGGATGCTTATGGATGTTTATGAATATAAATTGATAGTTAAATCACCGACTATCAATATTGGACAAATGCGTTGATCGTTTCGAAGAGACCGGGATCGAGATTTATTTCTCGAAAACCACTTCGATCCGGTTTGTACGTTTCGTACGAAAAACGTGTTCGGAGTCGAAGATGGAGCAGTGAAGTGCAAGGGCTAGTCGCTACTAATCCTGAGGATATTTCCAAAATGGATGTAGTAGGAGTAGTGCCTTCGGTTCCGTTCGAACCCGGGACGGACTTGTATGGATGAATGCTTGCGAAACATCGTCAGGTGGACGATGGGCATTCTAAGTGAAAACGTTCTAAAGGTAACGCTAAGCCTCAAGCCTCATCAACCGGGAATGACTAAAAATCATGGGATATGCAGCAAGGTTAGGTGGGTCATGCCCAAGCAGGACAAGATATTTCCCCTGTCTAGATGTCCCTTTTTATTCGGCTTAGTGGGTGGTTGGTCGCGCCAACCACGGGGTTTATCTTGTTCGGGAATGTTCAGTATAGAATGGTTCCGGCCTTGTGTTGCAGGGGATGAAGGGAGTAGTCCTCGGTACGGTGATCTAGGCCCCGTACTGTGACAGGTGGTACCCCAGTGCCTAGTCATTGTTGGAAATCCATTTCCCCTACGAGCCTTGTACGAATTTTGTTTGTATTACCCACTTTTGTGGCTAGTAGCTGGAATTTAATGAATGTAACAATTTCAGCTATTTTATAAGTATTTGTAAATAGACCCTATTATAATATCAGAGGATTTCTATAAAAAGTGATTTAGCTATCGTAAGGTAAAAACCCGACATGTTTATTTGTGGCGTGGTCTTACGAGATGCTTTTGTTTTCAAAGGATTTTTGAAACTTTAATAATCAATTTGGATGCATTATTATCAGCTGGTATTCCAGACTGACTCGGGTGTTATTTCATTATAATGCTCGGGTCAGACCGAGTATTATTTGTACAGGACAGGATGCTATGGAGCAGGAGAGGAGCTGGAGTCTGAGACGTATTATATGTACCTACATATATTCCGCTGCTATGATTGTATGTATGTCTGATTGGTAATTGTTGATGTTTGTGATACTCTGATGATATGATGTATATAACAGTTATAGATTTCATTTTGTGTAAAGTTCTATATCTACTATTATATTTATTCCGTTGCGACTGTGAGATTCTGATATTGTTTAGTTTCTTCTTCTTCTATCTCTTCTTCGTTAACCCTAATGGTTCGTATTTCTGTGCCACTTGAGTTAATAGAGGTAGAATAGTGTTGATTCAAGGGGTAAAGATTTGCGGGCAGTCACACGTAGAACATGGAAAGAGCTTCATTTTGATAGGCTGTGGCTCCCGTAACTCCAAACGAGTTAAAAGTTATGGCCGTTAGAAGAAACGGAAGAAAGCGACGGACCGCTCGCGGATCCGATTCGACGGTATTGGCAAAAGTATTCGACCTCCGCGAAAGGCACGAGCATGCTCACACGGTAGCACTCGATATTAAAGATATTATGGATCACAGAAGGAATAAATGAGGATATGTAACAAAAGCTTGTCTACTGAAGCTAAAGCGCAATACATGTTTTTTTTTACGACCATTCCGTCTTCCTCGTTTTCCGTCCTTCATTGTTTTGGTCATATTCATCAACGTGCGCGGTCTTTTTAACAATATTACAACACCACGACAAAGTGACTTCAAGGAGAATATTAAACGCATTTGATACCTTAGAATTTCGAACAATCGAGAGTGTTTTATATGATTACTTAGCCTGTAAGTAACCTACGTTTTCAGTCTGCGAATATCTTTCGGTTTCCTGTTTTATCCAATTTTAAATCCAATTTCAATCTTTTTAGCGGAATATTGTCATGGCCTTTTTTGATCTTCGTATTTTTCTGATTTTTTGTCGTGCTTCTTGGTTTACATCGATTTAATCCGACTATTCAAACCACAAACTGCGTGGAATAAATTTATGAACAAAAACATCCGAGCTGTAGAAAAACCATAAGATGGAATTACTCTGCACACAAAACCGATCCATGACATTTCGAACCATTAGAAACATAGAACATGGAAAGAGCTTCGTTTTGATAGGCTGTGGCTCCCGTAACTCCAAACGAGCCAAAAGTTGTGGCCGGTAGAAGAAACGGAAGAAAGCGACGGACCGCTCGCTGATCCGATTCGACGATATTGGCAAAAGTATTCGATCTCCGTGAAAGGCACGAGCATGCTCACACGGTAGCACTCGATATTAAAGATATTATGGATCACAGAAGGAATAAATGAGGATATGTAACAAAAGCTTGTCTACTGAAGCAAAAGCGCAATACATGTTTTTATTTACGACCGTTCCGTCTTCCTCGTTTTCCGTCCCTCAATGTTTTGGTCATATTCATCAACATGCACGGACTTTTTAACAATATTACAACACCACGACAAAGTGACTTCAAGAAGAATATTAAACGCATTTGTTACCTTAGAATTTCGAACAGCTGAGGGTGTTTTATATGATTACTTAGCCTGTAAGTAACCTACTTTTTCAGTCTGCGAATATCTTTCGGTTTTCTGTTTTATCCAATTTTAAATCCAATTTAAATCTTTTTAGCGGAATATTGTCGTGGCCTTTTTTGATCTTCGTATATTTCTGATTTTTTGTCGTTCTTCTTGGTTTACATCGATTTAATCCGACTATTTAAACCACAAACTGCGTGGAACAAATTTATGAACAAAAACATCCGAGCTGTAGAAAAAACTTAAGATGGAATTACTCTGCACACAAAACCGATCCATGACAATTCGAACCGTTAGAAACGTAGAACATGGAAAGAGCTTCGTTTTGATCGGTTGTGGCTCCCGTAACTCCGAACGAGTCAAAAGTTATGGCCGTTAGAAGAAACAGAAGAAAGCGACGGACCGCTCGCGGATCCGATTCGACGGTATTGGCAAAAGTATTCGATCTCCGCGAAAGGCGCGAGCATGCTCACACGGTAGCACTCGATATTAAAGATATTATGGATCACAGAAGTAATAAATGAGGATATGTAACAAAAGCTTGTCTACTGAAGCTAAAGCGCAATACATATTTTTCTTATGACCGTTCCGTCTTCCTCGTTTTCCGTCCCTCATTGTTTTGGTCATATTCATCAACATGCGCGGTCTTTTTAACAATATTACAACACCACGACTAAGTGACTTCAAGGAGAATATTAAACGCATTTGATACCTTAGAATTTCGAACAGCTGAGGGTGTTTTATATGATTACTTAGCTTGTAAGTAACCTACTTTTTCAGTCTGCGAATATCTTTCGGTTTTCTGTTTTATCCAATTTTAAATCCAATGTCAATCTTTTTAGCGGAATATTGTCGTGGCCATTTTTTATCTTCGTATATTTCTGATTTTTTGTCGTTTTTCTTGGTTTACATCGATTTAATCCGACTATTTAAACCACAAACTCCGTGGAATAAATTTATGAACAAAAGCATCCGAGCTCTAGAAAAAACTTAAGGTGGAATTATCCTTTACACAAAACCGATCCATGTCAATTCGAACCATTAGAAACGTAGAACACGGAAAGAGCTTCGTTTTGATAGGTTGTGGCTCCCGTAACTCCAAACAAGTCAAAAGTTATGGCCGTTAGAAGAAACGGAAGAAAGCGACCGACCGCTCGCTGATCCGATTCGACGGTATTGGCAAAAGTATTCGATCTCCGCGAAAGGCGCGAGCATGCTCACATGGTAGCACTCGATATTAAAGATATTATGGATCACAGAAGGAATAAATGAGGATATGGAACAAAAGCTTGTCTACTGAAGCTAAAGCGCAATACATGTTTTTTTTTGCGACCGTTCCGTCTTCCTCGTTTTCCGTCCCTCGTTGTTTTGGTCATATCCATCAACATGCGCGGTTTTTTTAACAATACTACAACACCACGACAAAGAGACTTCAAGGAGAATATTAAACGCATTTGATACCTTAGAATTTCGAACAGCTGAGGGTGTTTTATATGATTACTTAGCTTGTAAGTAACCTACTTTTTCAGTCTGAGAATATCTTTCGGTTTCCTGTTTTATCCAATTTCAAATCCAATTTAAATCTTTTTAGCGGAATATTGTCGTGGCCTTTTTTGATCTTCATATTTTTCTGATTTTTTGTCGTTCTTCTTGGTTTACATCGATTTAATCCGACTATTTAAACCACAAACTGCGTGGAATAAATTTATGAACAAAAACATCCAGGCTGTAGAAAAAACATAAGATGGAATTACTCTGCACACAAAACCGATCCAAGACACTTCGAACAGTTAGAAACGTAGAACATGGAAAGAGCTTCCTTTTGATAGGCTGTGGCTCCCGTAACTCCAAACGAGTCAAAAGTTATGGCCGTTAGAAGAAACGGAAGAAAGCGACGGATCGCTCGCGGATCCGATTCGACGGTATAGGCAAAAGTATTCGATCTCCACGAAAGGCACGAGCATGCTCACACGGTAGCACTCGATATTAAAGATATTATGGATCACAGAAGGAATAAATGAGGATATGTAACAAAAGCTTGTCTACTGAAGCTAAAGCGCAATACATGTTTTTTTTTACGACCGTTCCGTCTTCCACGTTTTCCGTCCCTCATTGTTTTGGTCATATTCATCAACATGCGCGGTCTTTTTAACAATATTACAACACCACGACAAAGTGACTTCAACGAGAATATTAAACGCATTTGATACATTAGAATTTCGAACATCCGAGGGTGTTTTATATGATTACTTAGCCTGTAAGTAACCTACTTTTTCAGTCTGCGAATATCTTTCGATTTCCTGTTTTATCCAATTTTAAATCCAATTTCAATCTTTTTAGCGGAATATTGTCGTGACCTTTTTTGATCTTCGTAATTTTCTGATTTTTTGTCGTGCTTCTTGGTTTACATCGATTTAATCCGACTATTCAAACCACAAACTCCGTGGATTAAATTTATGAACAAAAGCATCCGAGCTGTAGAAAAAACTTAAGATGGAATTACCCTGTACACAAAACCGATCCATGACAATTCAAACCGTTAGAAACGTAGAACGTGGAAAGAGCTTCGTTTTGATAGGTTGTGGCTCCCGTAACTCCAAACGAGCCAAAAGTTATGGCCGTTAGAAGAAACGGAAAAAAGCGATGGACCGCTCGCTGATCCGATTCGACGGTATTGGCAAAAGTATTCGATCTCCGCGAAAGACACGAGCATGCTCACACGGTAGCACTCGATATTAAAGATATTATGGATCACAGAAGGAATAAATGAGGATATGTAACAAAAGCTTGTCTACTGAAGCTAAAGCGCAATACATGTTTTTATTTACGACCGTTCCGTCTTCCTCGTTTTCCGTCCCTCAATGTTTTGGTCATATTCATCAACATGCACGGACTTTTTAACAATATTACAACACCACGACAAAGTGACTTCAAGGAGAATATTAAACGCATTTGATACCTTAGAATTTCGAACAGCTGAGGGTGTTTTATATGATTACTTAGTCTGTAAGTAACCTACTTTTTCAGTCTGCGAATATCTTTCGGTTTCCTGTTTTATCCAATTTTAAATCCAATTTCAATCTTTTTAGCAGAATATTGTCGTGGCCTTTTTTGATCTTCGTATATTTCTGATTTTTTGTCGTTCTTCTTGGTTTACATCGATTTAATCCCACTATTTAAACCACAAACTGCGTGGAACAAATTTATGAACAAAAACATCCGAGCTGTAGAAAAAACATAAGATGGAATTACTCTGCACACAAAACTGATCCATGACAATTCGAACCGTTAGAAACGTAGAACGTGGAAAGAGCTTCATTTTGATAGGTTGTGCCTCCCGTAACTCCGAACGAGTCAAATATGGCCGTTAGAAGAAACGGAAGAAAGCGACGGACCGCTCGCGGATCCAATTCGACGGTATTGGCAAAAGTATTCGATCTCCGCGAAAGGTGCGAGCATGCTCGCACGGTAGCACTCGATATTAAAGATATTATGGATCACAGAAGGAATAAATGAGGATATGTAACAAAAGCTTGTCTACTGAAGCTAAAGCGCAATACATATTTTTTTTTACGACCGTTCCGTCTTCCTCGTTTTCCGTCCCTCATTGTTTTGGTCATATTCATCAACATGCGCGATCTTTTTAACAATATTACAACACCACGACTAAGTGACTTCAAGGAGAATATTAAACGCATTTGATACCTTAGAATTTCGAACAGCTGAGGGTGTTTTATATGATTACTTAGCATGTAAGTAACCTACTTTTTCAGTCTGTGAATATCTTTCGGTTTCCTGTTTTATCCAATTTTAAATCCAATTTCAATCTTTTTAGCGGAACATTGTCGTGGCCTTTTTTGATCTTCGTATTTTTCTGATTTTTTGTCGTTCTTCTTGGTTTACATCGATTTAATCCGACTATTTAAACAAAAAACTCCGTGGAATAAATTTATGAACAAAAGCATCCGAGCCATAGAAAAAACTAAAGGTGGAATTACTCTACACACAAAACCGATCCATGACAATTCGAACCGTTAGAAACGTAGAACACGGAAAGAGCTTCGTTTTGATAGGTTGTGGCTCCCGTAACTCCAAACGAGTCAAAAGTTATGGCCGTTAGAAGAAACGGAAGAAAGCGACCGACCGCTCGCTGATCCGATTCGACGGTATTGACAAAAGTATTCGATCTCCACGAACGGCGCGAGCATGCTCACACGGTAGCACTCGATATTAAAGCTATTATGGATCACAGAAGGTATAAATGAGTATATGGAACAAAAGCTTGTCTACTGAAGCTAAAGCGCAATACATGTTTTTTTTGCGACCGTTCCGTCTTCCTCGTTTTCCGTCCCTCATTGTTTTAGTCATATTCATCAACATGCGCGGTCTTTTTAACAATATTACAACACCATAACAAAGTGACTTCAAGGAGAATATTAAACGCATTTGATACCTTAGAATTTCGAACAGCTGAGGTGTTTTATATGATTACTTAGCCTGTAAGTAACCTACTTTTTCAGTCTGCGAATATCTTTCGGTTTCCCTATTTATCCGATTTTAAATCCAATTTCAATCTTTTTAGCGGAATATTATCGTGGCCTTTTTTGATCTTCGTATATTTCTGATTTTTTGTCGTTCTTCTTGGTTTACATCGATTTAATCCGACTATTTAAACCACAAACTCCGTGGAATAAATTTATGAACAAAAGCATCCGAGCTCTAGAAAAAACTTAAGGTGGAATTATCCTTTACGCAAAATCGATCCATGACAATTCGAACAGTTAGAAACGTAGAACATGGAAAGAGCTTCGTTTTGATAGGCTGTGGCTCCCGTAACTCCAAACGAGTCAAAAGTTATGGCCGTTAGAAGAAACGGAAGAAAGCGACGGACGGCTCGCGGATCCGATTCAACGGTATTGGCAAAAGTATTCGATCTCCGCGAAAGGCGCGAGCATGCTCACACGGTAGCACTCGATATTAAAGATATTATGGATCACAGAAGGAGTAAATGAGGATATGGAACAAAAGCTTGTCTACTGAAGCTAAAGCGCAATACATTTTTTTTTTGCGACCTTTCCGTCTTCCTCGTTTTCTGTCCCTCATTGTTTTCGTCATATTCATCAACATGCGCGGTCTTTTTAACAATATTACAACACTATGACAAAGTGACTTCAAGGAGAATATTAAACGCATTTGATACCTTAGAATTTCGAACAGCTGAGTGTGTTTTATACGATTACTTAGCTTGTAAGTAACCAACTTTTTAAGTCTACGAATATCTTTCGGTTTCCTATTTTATCCAATTTAAAATCCAATGTCAATCTTTTTAGCGGAATATTGTCGTGGCCTTTTTGGATGTTCGTATATTTCTAATTTTTTGTCGTTCTTCTTGGTTTACATCGATTTAATCTGACTTTTTAAACCACAAACTCCGTGGAATATATTTATGAACAAAAACATCCGAGCTGTAGAAAAAACTTAAGGTGGAATTATCCTTTACACAAAACCGACCCATGCCAATTCGAACCGTTAGAAACGTAGAACACAGAAAGAGCTTCGTTTTGATAGGTTGTGGCTCCCGTAACTCCAAACGAGTCAAAAGTTATGACCGTTAGAAGAAACGGAAGAAAGCGACCGACCGCTCGCTGATCCGATTCAACGGTATTGGCAAAAGTATTCGATCTCCGCGAAAGGCGCGAGCATGCTCACACGGTAGCACTCGATATTAAAGATATTATGGATCACAGAAGTAATAAATGAGGATATGGAACAAAAGCTTGTCTACTGAAGCTAAAGCGCAATACATGTTTTTTTTTGCGACCGTTCCGTCTTCCTCGTTTTCCGTCCCTCATTGTTTTAGTCATATTCATCAACATGCGCGGTCTTTTTAACAATATTACAGCACCACGACAAAGTGACTTCAAGGAGAATATTAAACGCATTTGATACCTTAGAATTTCGAACAGCTGAGGGTGTTTTATATGATTACTTAGCCGGTAAGTAACCTACTTTTTCAGTCTGCGAATATCTTTCGGTTTCCCTATTTATCCAATTTTAAATCCAATTTCAATCTTTTTAGCGGAATATTATCGTGGCCTTTTTTGATCTTCGTATATTTCTGATTTTTTGTCGTTCTTCTTGGTTTACATCGATTTAATCCGACTATTTAAACCACAAACTCCGTGGAATAAATTTATGAACAAAAGCATCCGAGCTCTAGAAAAAACTTAAGGTGGAATTGTCCTTTACGCAAAACCGATCCATGACAATTCGAACCGTTAGAAACGTAGAACATGGAAAGAGCTTCGTTTTGATAGGCTGTGGCTCCCGTAACTCCAAACGAGTCAAAAGTTATGGCCGTTAGAAGAAACGGAAGAAAGCGACGGACGGCTCGCGGATCCGATTCGACGGTATTGGCAAAAGTATTCGATCTCCGCGAAAGGCGCGAGCATGCTCACGCGGTAGCACTCGATATTATAGATATTATGGATCACAGAAGGAGTAAATGAGGATATGGAACAAAAGCTTGTCTACTGAAGCTAAAGCGCAATACATTTTTTTTTTTGCGACCTTTCCGTCATCCTCGTTTTCTGTCCCTCATTGTTTTCGTCATATTCATCAACATGCGCGGTCTTTTTAACAATATTACAACACTATGATAAAGTGACTTCAAGGAGAATATTAAACGCATTTGATACCTTAGAATTTCGAACAGCTGAGGGTGTTTTATACGATTACTTAGCTTGTAAGTAACCAACTTTTTAAGTCTACGAATATCTTTCGGTTTCCTGTTTTATCCAATTTTAAATCCAATGTCAATCTTTTTAGCGGAATATTGTCGTGGCCTTTTTGGATCTTCGTATATTTCTAATTTTTTGCCGTTCTTCTTGGTTTACATCGATTTAATCTGACTTTTTAAACCACAAACTCCGTGGAATAAATTTATGAACAAAAACATCCAAGCTGTAGAAAAAACTTAAGGTGGAATTATCCTTTACACAAAACCGACCCATGCCAATTCGAACCGTTAGAAACGTAGAACACAGAAAGAGCTTCGTTTTGATAGGTTGTGGCTCCCGTAACTCCAAACGAGTCAAAAGTTATGACCGTTAGAAGAAACGGAAGAAAGCGACCGACCGCTCGCTGATCCGATTCAACGGTATTGGCAAAAGTATTCGATCTCCGCGAAAGGCGCGAGCATGCTCACACGGTAGCACTCGATATTAAAGATATTATGGATCACAGAAGTAATAAATGAGGATATGGAACAAAAGCTTGTCTACTGAAGCTAAAGCGCAATACATGTTTTTTTTGCGACCGTTCCGTCTTCCTCGTTTTCCGTCCCTCATTGTTTTAGTCATATTCATCAACATGCGCGGTCTTTTTAACAATATTACAGCACCACGACAAAGTGACTTCAAGGAGAATATTAAACGCATTTGATACCTTAGAATTTCGAACAGCTGAGGGTGTTTTATATGATTACTTAGCCTGTAAGTAACCTACTTTTTCAGTCTGCGAATATCTTTCGGTTTCCCTATTTATCCAATTTTAAATCCAATTTCAATCTTTTTAGCGGAATATTATCGTGGCCTTTTTTGATCTTCGTATATTTCTGATTTTTTGTCGTTCTTCTTGGTTTACATCGATTTAATCCGACTATTTAAACCACAAACTCCGTGGAATAAATTTATGAACAAAAGCATCCGAGCTCTTGAAAAAACTTAAGGTGGAATTATCCTTTACGCAAAACCGATCCATGACAATTCGAACCGTTAGAAACGTAGAACATGGAAAGAGCTTCGTTTTGATAGGCTGTGGCTACCGTAACTCCAAACGAGTCAAAAGTTATGGCCGTTAGAAGAAACGGAAGAAAGCGACGGACGGCTCGCGGATCCGATTCAACGGTATTGGCAAAAGTATTCGATCTCCGCGAAAGGCGCGAGCATGCTCACACGGTAGCACTCGATATTAAAGATATTATGGATCACAGAAGGAGTAAATGAGGATATGGAACAAAAGCTTGTCTACTGAAGCTAAAGCGCAATACATTTTTTTTTTGCGACCTTTCCGTCTTCCTCGTTTTCTGTCCCTCATTGTTTTCGTCATATTCATCAACATGCGCGGTCTTTTTAACAATATTACAACACTATGACAAAGTGACTTCAAGGAGAATATTAAACGCATTTGATACCTTAGAATTTCGAACAGCTGAGTGTGTTTTATACGATTACTTAGCTTGTAAGTAACCAACTTTTTAAGTCTACGAATATCTTTCGGTTTCCTGTTTTATCCAATTTAAATTCCAATGTCAATCTTTTTAGCGGAATATTGTCGTGGCCTTTTTGGATCTTCGTATATTTCTAATTTTTTGTCGTTCTTCTTGGTTTACATCGATTTAATCTGACTTTTTAAACCACAAACTCCGTGGAATATATTTATGAACAAAATCATCCGAGCTGTAGAAAAAACTTAAGGTGGAATTATCCTTTACGCAAAACCGATCCATGACAATTCGAACCGTTAGAAACGTAGAACATGGAAAGAGCTTCGTTTTGATAGGCTGTGGCTCCCGTAACTCCAAACGAGTCAAAAGTTATGGTCGTTAGAAGAAACGGAAGAAAGCGACGGACGGCTCGCGGATCCGATTCGACGGTATTGGCAAAAGTATTCGATCTCCGCGAAAGGCGCGAGCATGCTCACGCGGTAGCACTCGATATTATAGATATTATGGATCACAGAAGGAGTAAATGAGGATATGGAACAAAAGCTTGTCTACTGAAGCTAAAGCGCAATACATTTTTTTTTTTGCGACCTTTCCGTCATCCTCGTTTTCTGTCCCTCATTGTTTTCGTCATATTCATCAACATGCGCGGTCTTTTTAACAATATTACAACACTATGACAAAGTGACTTCAAGGAGAATATTAAACGCATTTGATACCTTAGAATTTCGAACAGCTGAGGGTGTTTTATACGATTACTTAGCTTGTAAGTAACCAACTTTTTAAGTCTACGAATATCTTTCGGTTTCCTGTTTTATCCAATTTTAAATCCAATGTCAATCTTTTTAGCGGAATATTGTCGTGGCCTTTTTGGATCTTCGTATATTTCTAATTTTTTGTCGTTCTTCTTGGTTTACATCGATTTAATCTGACTTTTTAAACCACAAACTCCGTGGAATAAATTTATGAACAAAAACATCCGAGCTGTAGAAAAAACTTAAGGTGGAATTATCCTTTACACAAAACCGACCCATGCCAATTCGAAACGTTAGAAACGTAGAACACGGAAAGAGCTTCGTTTTGATAGGTTGTGGCTCCCGTAACTCCAAATGAGTCAAAAGTTATGACCGTTAGAAGAAACGGAAGAAAGCGACCGACCGCTCGCTGATCCGATTCAACGGTATTGGCAAAAGTATTCGATCTCCGCGAAAGGCGCGAGCATGCTCACACGGTAGCACTCGATATTAAAGATATTATGGATCACAGAAGTAATAAATGAGGATATGGAACAAAAGCTTGTCTACTGAAGCTAAAGCGCAATACATGTTTTTTTTGCGACCGTTCCGTCTTCCTCGTTTTCCGTCCCTCATTGTTTTAGTCATATTCATCAACATGCGCGGTCTTTTTAACAATATTACAACACCACGACAAAGTGACTTCAAGGAGAATATTAAACGCATTTGATACCTTAGAATTTCGAACAGCTGAGGGTGTTTTATATGATTACTTAGCCTGAAAGTAACCTACTTTTTCAGTCTGCGAATATCTTTCGGTTTCCTGTTTTATCCAATTTTAAATCCAATTTCAATCTTTTTAGCGGAATATTGTCGTGGCCTTTTTTGATCTACGTATTTTTCTGATTTTTTGTCGTTCTTCTTGGTTTACATCGATTTAATCCGACTATTTAAACCACAAACTCCGTGGAATAAATTTATGAACAAAAGCATCCGAGCTGTAGAAAAAACTTAAAGTGGAATTACTCTACACACAAAACCGATCCATGACAATTCGAACCATTAGAAACGTAGAACATGGAAAGAGCTTCGTTTTGATAGGTTGTGGCTCCCGTAACTCCAAACGAACCAAAAGTTATGGCCGTTAGAAGAAACGGAAGAAAGCGATGGACCGCTCGCTGATCCGATTCGACGGTATTGTCAAAAGTATTCGATCTCCGCGAAAGGCACGAGCATGCTCACACGGTAGCACTCGATATTAAAGATATTATGGATCACAGAAGGAATAAATGAGGATATGTAACAAAAGCTTGTCTACTGAAGCTAAAGCGCAATACATGTTTTTTTTATGACCGTTCCGTCTTCCTCGTTTTCCATCCCTCATTGTTTTGGTCATATTCATCGACATGCGCGGTCTTTTTAACAAAATTACAACACCACGACAAAGTGACTTCAAGGAGAATATTAAACGCATTTGATACCTTAGAATTTCGAACAGCCGAGGGTGTTTTATATGATTACTTAGCCTGTAAGTATCCTACTTTTTCAGTCTGCGAATATCTTTCGGTTTCCTGTTTTATCCAATTTTAAATCCAATTTCAATCTTTTTAGCGGAATATTGTCGTGGCTTTTTTTGATCTTCGTACTTTTCTGATTTTTTGTCGTGCTTCTTGGTTTACATCGATTTAATCCGACTATTCAAACCACAAACTGCGTGGAATAAATTTATGAACAAAAACATCCGAGCTGTAGAAAAAACATAAGATGGAATTACTCTGCACACAAAATCGATCCATGAAAATTCGAACCATTAGAAACATAGAACATGGAAAGAGCTTCGTTTTGATAGGTTGTGGCTCCCGTAACTCCAAACGAGCCAAAAGTTATGGCCGTTAGAAGAAACGGAAGAAAGCGACGGACCGCTCGCTGATCCGATTCGACGGTATTGGCAAAAGTATTCGATCTCCGCGAAAGGCACGAGCATGCTCACACGGTAGCTCTCGATATTAAAGATATTATGGATCACAGAAGGAATAAATGAGGATATGTAACAATAGCTTGTCTACTGAAGCTAAAGCGCAATACATGTTTTTATTTACGACCGTTCCGTCTTCCTCGTTTTCCGTCCCTCAATGTTTTGGTCATATTCATCAACATGCGCGGACTTTTTAACAATATTACAACACCACGACAAAGTGACTTCAAGGAGAATATTAAACGCATTTGATACCTTAGAATTTCGAACAGCTGAGGGTGTTTTATATGATTACTTAGCCTGTAAGTAACCTACTTTTTCAGTCCGCGAATATCTTTCGGTTTCCTGTTTTATCCAATTTTAAATCCAATTTCAACCTTTTTAGCGGAATATTGTCGTGGCCTTTTTTGATCTTCTTATATTTCTGATTTTTTGTCATTCTTCTTGGTTTACATCGATTTAATCCGACTATTTAAACCACAAACTGCGTGGAACAAATTTATGAACAAAAACATCCGAGCTGTTGAAAAAACTTAAGATGGAATTACTCTACACACAAAACTGATCCATGACAATTCAAACAGTTAGAAACGTAGAACATGGAAAGAGCTTCGTTTTGATAGGTTGTGCCTCCCGTAACTCCGAACGAGTCAAAAGTTATGGCCGTTAGAAGAAACGGAAGAAAGCGACGGACCGCTCGCGGATCCGATTCGACGGTATTGGCAAAAGTATTCGATCTCCGCGAAAGGCGCGAGAATGCTCACAAGGTAGCACTCGATATTAAAGATATTATGGATCACAGAATGAATAAATGAGGATATGTAACAAAAGCTTGTCTACTAAGGCTAAAGCGCAACACATATTTTTTTTACGACCGTTCCGTCTTCCTCGTTTTCCATCCCTCATTGTTTTGGTCATATTCATCAACATGCGCGTTCTTTTTAACAATATTACAACACCACGACTAAGTGACTTCAAGGAGAATATTAAACGCATTTGATACCTTAGAATTTCGAACAGCTGAGGGTGTTTTATATGATTACTTAGCCTGTAAGTAACCTACTTTTTCAGTCTGCGAATATCTTTCGGTTTCCTATTTTATCCAATTTTAAATCCAATTTCAATCTTTTTAGCGGAACATTGTCGTGGCCTTTTTTGATCTTTGTATTTTTCTGATTTTTTGTCGTTCTTCTTGGTTTACATCGATTTAATTCGACTATTTAAACCAAAAACTCTGTAGAATAAATTTATGAACAAAAGCATCCGAGCCATAGAAAAAACTAATGGTGGAATTACTCTACACACAAAACCGATCCATGACGACTCGAACCGTTAGAAACGTAGAATATGGAAAGAGCTTCGTTTTGATAGGCTGTGGCTCCCGTAACTCCAAACGAGTCAAAAGTTATGGCCGTTAGAAGAAACGGAAGAAAGCGACGGACGGCTCGCGGATCCGATTCGACGGTATTGGCAAAAGTATTCGATCTCCGCGAAAGGCGCGAGCATGCTCACACGGTAGCACTCGATATTAAAGATATTATGGATCACAGAAGGAATAAATGAGGATATGGAACAAAAGCTTGTCTACTGAAGCTAAAGCGCAATACATTTTTTTTGCGACCTTTCCGTCTTCCTCGTTTTCCGTCCCTCATTGTTTTAGTCATATTCATCAACATGCGCGGTCTTTTTAACAATATTACAACACCATGACAAAGTGACTTCAAGGAGAATATTAAACGCATTTGATACCTTAGAATTTCGAACAGCTGAGGGTGTTTTATACGATTACTTAGTTTGTAAGTAACCAACTTTTTCAGTCTATGAATATCTTTCGGTTTCCTGTTTTATCCAATTTTAAATCCAATGTAACGCCCCGAAAATTTTCGACTTTCGAAAATTCAACATCGATACTCACTTTATCGACTGCCGAGAAATCGAAGGCCGGAAACCCGAAATGTTATGGTTTAAGAAGAAGAAAGAGGTAGAAGAAGATAGAAAAAGATAGAACAGAACAGAAGAAATAACAGAACAACATCAGAATCTCACAATTCGCAGCGGAACAACATATAATAATAAATGAATAATCTTTAAACAAAGAACTATATCAGTTATTACATTACATTTCATTTCATTTCATTACATCATATCATCAGAGTGTACAACAACATACAACAACAAACAATGCAGCGGAAAAAGAAATACTATATAAATTAGTAATACGCCATGCCATCCAGCTTGCCTCCAGCAACTCCTGAATATCCTGAATAAACCTTAACTCTTGACTGCCCGTGTGAAAATTGGTGGGCACCCAGAGTTTAGGAAGGAAAACAATAAACTCCGAGTCAGTCATGTGACTGGTGTGAGAACTCAAAACAGTTTATTTACTTTAAAATCAAAATAGAGGAATATTTTTAAATTCAATTCGCAATGCTTTTAAAAATGAGACTACCATAAGGCCTCCCGCACACACACATGCAAACGCAGAATCGGAGGAGATTTCTCCTTATGATAGTCAAAGATGCTTGATACGCATTAAAAAGAAACATTTGATATTATTACTAGTGCATAGTGTAGAAAATTATTTCAAAAATAAAGATATAAATCTTACCCAACATACGACCATTATCGTATGCCTACTATAGCTAACCATGTTCAATAGCAGGTTACCGCCACATTCCATGGCAGGTTATACAACTAAAACCGTACAAGATCGTATTGTTTCTTTGGATTTCCAACAAATGGTCAGGCCAAGGAACTTCCCATTGCCACATGAGAATGTCTCTGGAAGGACATCCCCGAGAACCAAACCGGATCTCTGCCAACACAAGGACGGGTTACCCCTAACTGGGTAACTACTGACACGAATATGTCATCCCCCGATTGTAACCGATCTATCCGAGGATCCTCGATTTCCAACAACCACAAAAATATGCAGTAACAACATAGGTTAAATATCTGGGCTCCATACCATGATACCACCTCTATCCAGAAGGAATGACATACACTAAAGGGCGCTACCCCTAATAACCTTGCTGCATCCTTCCTGTTTTGACCATTTCCGGGGTGTGAGGTCCGACGAAGTCTCGTCCACAAAAACACACTTTATACAAAAGCCGTGCTTTGGGTCAACAAATGATCATAGAAATGATCACCAAGATAAACGATCAAATAAATGATCCTATCACAAATGATCAACACAATGATCATTTCGCAGCAACACTCTGCATGCCACACTACCAAATTGGGAGTATATCACTAATAACCTTCAACTATATAACCTCTGAGCTCGTACGTCTCAGAGAAGGGTGTTAAGCTAAAAGAATAAATTCTCCGCCACCAACAGAAATATATTTGAAAGAAATCAGCTTTATATCTCAATTTGTAATGTCAGACATACAATCATACAAGTCTGTTCCGGGATCGAACAGAACCGAAGGCACTTACAAAGAAGTCCTTGCAATCCGGATATTCACTAATCACGACCGGACTTCCCGTCACCAAGGGTGATAAAACCTCTATATCGGAGATCAGCCGATGTAGAGTAACTCGACGGTAATCCTTCCGTTTTCATAAACATCCGGTCTTCAACACCGGTCATCAAATGCAATCCATAACGACGTATCACATACTCGGAATGGGTTATACGACCCCAAGGTCCTTTCCCGGTTAACCCGAATAGTGAGCGCTTATTCAAAAATAAGTGTGGTATTCAAATTCAACAATTCACAACAAATACCTATTTAAAGGTAAATATTGATAGTCGGATTATTTAACTATCAATAGGCGTGTTCAACGTCACCAAATCCAAATAATTTCCCAAATTATTTACTTTCCAAAATATCTTTACTAGATATAAACTTTCCCACACTTCAAACATTTGAAAACAATTCTTCAAATCACTTTTCCTTACTCGGAATTATTTTCATTTCAACATGGTTCATTTAAACCAATTAAATAAATCCTTACCGATTTACTTTATATTTACGTTCCAAATCCGTAAATTTATTCCCACACTTTAAAAATAAATCAACGTTTATTTTTAAACTAATTTCCCCTTTCCTTTACAAATTCCGTAGTGAATTTATAATCCCAAAATATCTATGATATACGATTTTCAATCGATTTTCAATATTCACTTTCAATTTATCTTACAAGGATAAATTCTAAACATTCATTTCATATTGGAAAAACATTTCCATACTTATTTAATAATAAGTACATCACAAATCTATTTATTTTCAATACTTAGAAAATATTCCATATACTTAATATCAAAATTAAGTATATACTTCATTCTTTAAGAAAATCATTCTCTTAACACATTTATTTGGGTCAAAAACGAATGTTGTGTAAAACATCGTTACGACGACCCAAAAATCACTGGTATCGGGATTTAAAGATTAAATAGATATATAAATCCCAATACTATACAAAACATTTCCTTTCGAAAACCATTTACTATAACAACAGTGTTATAGTCCACCATTTCCTTCTATTTCTCGAAAACATCTATTTCAACAATAAATGTTGAAATCTATGTATTCGATACTTAATGCATTTTAAAACGTCTTTAAAATCATTCACTTCATTTCATAATGTACCTTCCCCAATACATATCCATTTCATTTAATAATATATTCACTATCCAAAATCGTGAATATAATTCCTTTCATATATTCCTATATTCAACTTATCAAATTCAATTGATTTCGGATTTATAAACAACGTTTATAAACTCCATTTATATTTTTATAAACTTCTATTTATAAATATCCTTTTTATATCTCATTTTAAATGCCAAAATCCGATTTATAAGTTAATCTCTTATAAATCTTTTATTTTACAAAACTTATTTATATTTATAACTTCACGATTTATAAATCTATAAATCTTCATTCACTTATAAAATCCATTTATATTTCCTTTTAACACTTATAAAACGGGTTTCACAATTCCTATATTTTTAATCCATAAATATCAATATTTTTAAATCGTTTATAATAATTCAAAATTCCCAATTTAAACCATTTCATGAATTAATTAACTATTTATTTCCAAAAATCTCATTTATGTTATATTTCTCAAAAATCTTAATTTTTATAACATAAAAATTTATAACGTTTTAATTATTTAAAGTGAATCAATTCAAAATTTTAAATAAAACATATACTTTCAAAAATAACTTTAAAACCCTTTTAAAAACCAAATCATTATTTTTAAACTTTAAAATGGATCCGATGATGTAAACATCACCAAATAGTCAATCACGACCTTCAAATATCATATATTGATATGATAATCAACAAATATCACAATATCTGTAAATAAATCAATACAGTTGAGGAATCCAGTTGGATCCCTCCAACCTGTTTCCTGCATCCACAAACATTAGCACAATACCAATTCCGCTCCAGTACGGAATTATCGCGGTATATGGGATTTATAAATATTATCCGCTTAATAGACGGCGCAATAGGGTGTCATCCGCTAAAAAAATGCGGGAAATCAACAACTGCAATATATACATATGCCAATATATATATTGATATTATATATAATACCAATTTCACTATTTATGAAATATTCGCGGTATATGTTTTTAATAAATAACATCCGCTTACTAACGGCGCATAATGTCTATTTTAACAATCAATAGATAACAATCATCATTCAAACATGCATTCAGATATTTTAAATCTAACTATTTAAAATATAAATCGAAACTAATTCGATTGAGTGAGAAGTTCTTACCTTGGTTTTATTTCCGGTTCGGCGTTCGTTTCGAATAAAATTAAACAAACGTTTAATTTTACCCGAAATTCAAACGAGCTCCAATTGACTCCAAACCAGCTTCATCACGAAGAGCACGACCATACGATTCCAACGCCGCGAATTTCGTCGAATTCTGATATAGTATGAATTTGTTATTAATTTTTAAAGCTTGAATTTAATTTCAAAACAATCTTCTTTTAAATAAATTGCAATTACCAACACAACGGGCCCCGCTGCCACATACCCTGGACCATCACGCACGCGCGTTCAGCCTTCTCCTCCCAGGCATCTCTTTCCCGTGCGCAATAACCCAAATCTAGCTTCCTAGGGCTTGAAAACGCAACCACCATATGACGCCTAGCCTCCGATCAGATGATGCCGTTCCATTCGCCATGACGAGAGCTACCCACGCCCTAAAGCATGTGCAACTCGGTGGTCCCCTGCTTCCCCACGACGAGCTCGAACGGCCCACGCCTCGGCCTCGATTCTGGCCACCACGTCGCACGAAAAATCATCCTGACCGTTGGATTTACCCGTCTCTCCATCCCCTACGACTTCTTAGTTGAGAACTTTGGACGAAAACGATTAGATTGAGAGAAAAATCGCGATGAATTCTGGAGCATATCGGCCATTGGCATATGTGAATGGCGGCTGTTAGCTAGGGTTTCTCTAATGAAACATGGTGAAGAGGTGAAGTGCTTATATAGAAATTTGCCGAACACTATTCATCCGGCTAAACCAAACTCCGATTTACACGCCGAAATTGACATTCGCAGGGTTTATCCCGCGTTCCGGACACAATGGAACAGGTTTCGGAAACTAATTCGAACATCTGTGCGAGTTATGGCTATAAACGTTCGATTTAAATTAAACCGATTTAAACGATTTTCTAGGCGTTTTAATTTGTACCGGACAAATGGTAAATCCAATTGACTTGAAATTTGAAACCTTACAATAATATCACATTATGGATCCGATGAAACTGGTTTCGTCGAAATCCGAGACAGTTTGAAAAATGGCTATTTTAACTCGCCAAATAAATATTAAAAACAATTCGATGCGTTTCGAGCTGCCACGATCAAACGATAGCTCCGATTGACACGAAAATTGAAATCCGATAATAACTAATTATTACGGATCCAATGGAACTAGCTTCGTTCAATTCTGAGACTGTTCAAAAATTGGCTATTTTCACTAGTCGATTAAATATTAAAATATTCAATTTTCACAATTTAATTTTTAATTCGATTTTAAAAGTTCTAAAATATCATTCTAACTTCAACATGATATAATAAAATTTTACAAATCATTTGCAATCATATTTAACTCAATTTTCAATTATTTCTGAAATTTTCACATATTAAACTATCGATTTAATTGTCCAATTAAATCCAATATTCGATAAATAAATTATTTGACTTATAAATTTCACTTATTAATATTTAAAATTAATTAAATATTCAAATTTTAATTTAATAAAATTCTGGGTGGTTACATCCAATGTCAATCTTTTTAGCGGAATATTGTCGTGGCCTTTTTTGATCTTCGTATATTTCTGATTTTTTGTCGTTCTTCTTGGTTTACATCGACTTAATCCGACTATTTAAACCACAAACTCCGTGCAATAAATTTATGAACAAAAACATCCGAGCTGTAGAAAAAACTTAAGGTGGAATTATCCTTTACACAAAACCGATCCATGCCAATTCAAACCGTTAGAAACGTAGAACACGGAAAGGGCTTCGTTTTGATAGGTTGTGGCTCCCGTAACTCCAAACGAGTCAAAAGTTGTGGCCGTTAGAAGAAACGGAAGAAAGCGACCGACCGCTCGCTGATCCGATTCGACGGTATTGGCAAAAGTATTCGATCTCCGCGAAAGGCGCGAGCATGCTCACACGGTAGCACTCGATATTAAAGATATTATGGATCACAGAAGGAATAAATGAGGATATGGAACAAAAGCTTGTCTACTGAAGCTAAAGTGCAATACATGTTTTTTTCGCGACCGTTCCGTCTTCCTCGTTTTCCGTCCCTTATTGTTTTAGTCATATTCATCAACATGCACGGTCTTTTTAACAATATTACAACACCACGACAAAGTGACTTCAAGGAGAATATTAAACGCATTTGATACCTTAGAATTTCGAACAGCTGAGGGTGTTTTATATGATTACTTAGCCTGTAAGTAACCTACCATTTCAGTCTGCGAATATCTTTCGGTTTCCTGTTTTATCCAATTTTAAATCCAATTTCAATCTTTTTAGCGGAATATTGTCGTGGCCTTTTTTGATCTTCGTATTTTTCTGATTTTTTGTCGTTCTTCTTGGTTTACATCGATTTAATCCGACTATTTAAACCACAAACTCCGTGGAATAAATTTATGAACAAAAGCATCCGAGCTGTAGAAAAAACTTAAGGTGAAATTACTCTGCACACAAAACCGATCCATGACAATTCGAACCGTTAGAAACGTAGAACATGGAAAGAGCTTCGTTTTGATAGGTTGTGGCTCCCGTAACTCCAAACGAGTCAAAAGTTATGGCCGTTAGAAGAAACGGAAGAAAGCGAAGGACCGCTCGTGGATCCGACTCGACGGTATTGGCAAATGTATTCGATCTCCGCGAATGGCACGAGCATGTTCACACGGTAGCACTCGATATTAAAGATATTATGGATCACAGAAGGAATAAATGAGGATATGTTAACAAAAGCTTGTATACTGAAGCTAAAGCGCAATACTTGTTTTTTTACCACCGTTCCGTCTTCCTCGTTTTCCATCCCTCATTGTTTTGGTCATATTCATCAACATGCGCGGTCTTTTTAAAAATATTACAACACCACGACAAAGTGACATCAAGGAGAATAGTAAATGCATTTGATACCTTAGAATTTCGAACAGCTGAGGGTGTTTTATATGATTACTTAGCCTGTAAGTAACCTACTTTTTCAGTCTGCGAATATCTTTCGGTTTCCTGTTTTATCCAATTTTAAATCCAATTTCAATCTTTTTAGCGGAATATTGTCGTGGCCTTTTTTAATCTTCGTATTTTTCTTATTTTTTGTCGTTCTTCTAGGTTTACATCGATTTAATCCGACTATTTAGACCACAAACTGCGTGGAATAAATTTATGAATAAAAACATCCGAGCTGTAGAAGAAACTTAAGATGGAATTATTCTGCACACAAAACCGATCCATGACAATACGAACGTTATAAACATAGAACATGGAAAGGGCTTCGTTTGGATAGGTTGTGGCTCCCGTAACTCCAAACGAGTCAAAAGTTATGGCCGTTAGAAGAAACGGAAGAAAGCGACGGACTGCTCGCTGATCCGATTCGACGGTATTGGCAAAAGTATTCGGTCTACGCGAAAGGCGCGAGCATGCTCACACGGTAGCACTCGATATTAAAGATATTATGGATCACAGAACGAATAAATGAGGATATGGAACAAAAGCTTGTCTACTGAAGCTACAGCGCAATACATGTTTTTTTTACGACCGTTCCGTCTTCCTCGTTTTACGTCCCTCATTGTTTTGGTCATATTCATCAACATGCACGGTCTTTTTAACAATATTACAACACCACGACAAAGTGACTTCAAGGAGAATATTAAACGCATTTGATACCTTAGAATTTCGAAAACGCTGAGGGTGTTTTATATGATTACTTAGCCTGTAAGTAACCTACTTTTTCAGTCTACGAATATCTTTCGGTTTCCTGTTTTATCCAATTTTAAATCCAATTTCAATCTTTTTAGCGGAATATTGTCGTGGCCTTTTTTGATCTTCGTATTTTTCTGATTTTTTGTCGTTCTTCTAGGTTTACATCTATTTAATCCGACTATTTAAACCACAAACTGCGTGGAATAAATTTATGAACAAAAACATCCGAGCTGTAGAAAAACATAAGACGGAATTACTCTGCACACAAAACCGATCCATGGCAATTCGAACCATTAGAAACGTAGAACATGGAAGAGCTTCGTTTTGATAGGTTGTGGCTCCCGTAACTCCAAACGAGCCAAAAGTTATGGCCGTTAGAAGAAACGGAAGAAAGCGACGGACCGCTCGCTGATCCGATTCGAAGGCATTGGCAAAAGTATTCGATCTCCGCGAAAGGCACAATCATGCTCACACGGTAGCACTCGATATTAAAGATATTATGGATCACAGTTAGAATAAATGAGGATATGGAACAAAAGCTTGTCTACTGAAGCTAAAGCGCAATAAATGTTTTTTTTTTACGACCGTTCCGTCTTCCTCGTTTTTCGTCCCTCATTATTTTGGTCATATTCATCAACATGGGCGGTCTTTTTAACAATATTACAACACCACGACAAAGTGACTTCAAGGAGAATATTAAACGCATTTGATACCTTAGAATTTCGAACAGCTGAGGGTGTTTTATATGATTACTTAGCCTGTAAGTAACCTACTTTTTCAGTCCGCGAATATCTTTCGGTTTCCTGTTTTATCCAATTTTAAATCCAATTTCAATCTTTTTAGAGGAATATTGTCGTGGCCTTTTTTGATCTTCGTATTTTTCTGATTTTTTGTCGTTCTTCTACGTTTACATCGATTTAATCCGACTATTTAAACCACAAACTGCGTGGATTAAATTTATGAACAAAAGCATCCGAGTTGTAGAAAAAACTTAAGGTGGAATTATCCTGTACACAAAACCGATCCATGACAATTCGAACCGTTAGAAACGTAGAACATGGAAAGAGTTTCGTTTTGATAGGTTATGGCTCCCGTAACTCCAAACGAGTCAAAAGTTATGGCCGTTAGAAGAAACGGAAGAAAGCGACGGACCGCTCGCGGATCCGATTCGACGGTATTGACAAAAGTATTCGATCTCCGCGAAAGGTACGAGCATGGTCACACGGTAGCACTCGATATTAAAGATATTATGGATCACAGAAGGAATAAATGAGGATATGTAACAAAAGCTTGTCTACTGAACCTAAAGTGCAATACATGTTTTTTTTACGAACGTTCTGTCTTCCTCGTTTTCCGTACCTCATTGTTTTGCTCATATTCATCAACATGCGCGGTCTTTCTAACAATATTACAACAACACGCCAAAATGACTTCAAGGAGAATAGTAAACGCATTTGATACCTTAGAATTTTGAACAGCTGAGGGTGTTTTATATGATTACTTAGGCTGTAAGTAACCTACTTTTTCAGTCTGCGAATATCTTTCGGTTTCCTGTTTTATCCAATTTTAAATCCAATTTCAATCTTTTTAGCGGAATATTGTCGTAGCCTTTTTTAATCTTCGTATATTTATGATTTTTTGTCGTCCTTCTTGGTTTACATCGATTTAATCCGACTATTTAAACCACAAACTCCGTGGAATAAATTTATGAACAAAAACATCCGAGCTGTAGAAAAAACATAAGATGGAATTACTCTGCACACAAAACCGATCCATGGCAATTCGAACCATTAGAAACGTAGAACATGGAAAGAGCTTCGTTTTGATAGGTTGTGGCTCCCGTAACTCCAAAGCGCCAAAAGTTATGGCCGTTAGAAGAAACGGAAGAAAGCGACGGACCGCTCGCTGATCCGATTCGACGGCATTGGCAAAAGTATTCGATCTCTGTGAAAGGCACAATCATGCTCACACGGTAGCACTCGATATTAAAGATATTATGGATCACAGTTAGAATAAATGAGGATATGGAACAAAAGCTTGTCTACTGAAGCTAAAGCGCAATAAATGTTTTTTTTACGACCGTTCCGTCTTCCTCGTTTTCCGTCCCTCATTATTTTGGTCATATTCATCAACATGCGCGGTCTTTTTAACAATATTACAACACCACGACAAAGTGACTTCAAGGAGAATATTAAACGCATTTGATACCTTAGAATTTCGAACAGCTGAGGGTGTATTATATGATTACTTAGCCTGTAAGTAACCTACTTTTTCAGTCTACGAATATCTTTCGGTTTCCTGTTTTATCCAATTTTAAATCCAATTTCAATCTTTTTAGAGGAATAATGTCGTGGCCTTTTTTGATCTTCGTATTTCACTGATTTTTTGTCCTTCTTCTAGGTTTACATCGATTTAATCCGACTATTTAAACCACAAACTGCGTGGAATAAATTTATGAACAAAAACATCCGAGCTGTAGAAAAAACATAAGTTGGAATTACTCTGCACAGACAATTTGAACCGTTAGAAACGTAGAACATGGAAAGAGCTTCGTTTTGATAGGTTGTGGCTCCCGTAACTCCAAACGATTCAAAAGTTATGGCCGTTAGAAGAAACGGAAGAAAGCGACGGACCGCTCGCTGATCCGATTCGACGGTATTGGCAGAAGTATTCGATCTCCGAGAAAGCCACGAGCATGCTCACACTATAGCACTCGATATTAAAGATATTATGGATCACAGAAGGAATAAATGAGGATATGTAACTAAAGCTTGTCTACTGAACCTAAAGTGCAATACATGTTATTTTTACGAACGTTCTGTCTTCCTCGTTTTCCGTACCTCATTGTTTTGTTCATATTCATCAACATGCGCGGTCTTTCTAACAATATTACAACACCACGCCAAAATGACTTCAAGGAGAATAGTAAACGCATTTGATACCTTAGAATTTCGAACAGCTGAGGGTGTTTTATATGATTACTTAGCCTGCAAGTAACCTACTTTTTCAGTCTGCGAATATCTTTCGGTTTCCTGTTTTATCCAATTTTAAATCCAATTTCAATCTTTTTAGCGGAATATTGTCGTAGCCTTTTTTGATCTTCGTATATTTCTGATTTTTTGTCGTTCTTCTTGGTTTACATCGATTTAATCCGACTATTTAAACCACAAACTCCGTGGAATAAATTTATGAACAAAAACATCCGAGCTGTAGAAAAACATAAGATGAAATTACTCTGCAAACAAAACTGATCCATGGCAATTCGAACCATTAGAAACGTAGAACATGGAAAGAGCTTCGTTTTGATAGGTTCTGGCTCCCGTAACTCCAAACGAGCCAAAAGTTATGGCCGTTAGAAGAAACGGAAAAAGCGACCGACCGCTCGCTGATCCGATTCGACGGTATTGGCAAAGTATTCGATCTCCGCGAAAGGCACGAGCATTCTCACACGGTAGCACTCGATATTAAAGATATTATGGATCACAGAAGGAATAAATGAGGATATGCAACAAAAACTTGTCTACTGAAGCTAAAGCGCAATACATGTTTTTTTTACGACCGTTCCGTCTTCCTCGTTTTCCGTCCCTCATTGTTTTGGTCATATTCATCAACATGCGCGGTCATTTTAACAATACTACAACACCACGACAAAGTGACTTCAAGGGGAATATTAAACGCATATGATACCTTAGAATTTCGAACAGCTGAGGGTGTTTTATATGATTACTTAGCCTGTAATTAACCTACTTTTTCAGTCTGCGCATATCTTTCGGTTTCCTGTTTTATCCAATTTTAAATCTAATTTCAATCTTTTTAGCGGAATATTGTCGTGGCCTTTTTTGATCTTCGTATATTTCTGATTTTTTGTCGTTCTTCTTGGTTTACATCGATTTAATCCGACTATTTAAACCACAAACTCCGTGGAATAAATTTATGAACAAAAGCATCCAAGCTGTAGAAAAAACTTAAGATGGAATTATCCTGCACACAAAACCGATCCATGACAATTCGAACCGTTAGAAACGTAGAACATGGAAAGAGCTTCGTTATGATAGGTTGTGGCTCCCGTAACTCCAAACGAGTCAAAAGTTTTGGCCGTTAGAAGAAACGGAAGAAAGCGACGGACCGCTCGCTGATCCGATTCGACGGTATTGGCAGAAGTATTCGATCTCCGCGAAAGGCACGAGCATGCTTACACTGTAGCATTCGATATTAAAGATATTATGGATCACAGAAGGAATAAATGAGGATATGTAACAAAAGCTTGTCTAGTGAACCTAAAGTGCAATACATGTTTTTTTTACGAACGTTCTGTCTTCCTCGTTTTCCGTACTTCATTGTTTTGCTCATATTCATCAACATGCGCGGTCTTCCTAACAATATTACAACACCACGACAAAATGACTTCAAGGAGAATAGTAAACGCATTTGATACCTTAGAATTTCGAACAGCTGAGGGTGTTTTATATGATTACTTAGCCTGTAAGTAACCAACGTTTTCAGTCTGCGAATATCTTTCGATTTCCTGTTTTATCCAATTTTAAATCCAATTTCAATCTTTTTAGCGGAATATTGTCGTAGCCTTTTTTGATCTTCTTATATTTTTGATTTTTTGTCGTTCTCCTTGGTTTACATCGATTTAATCCGACTATTTAAACCACAAACTCCGTGGAATAAATTTATGAACAAAAACATCCGAGCTGTAAAAAAACATAAGATGGAATTACTCTGCACACAAAACCGATCCATGGCAATTCGAACCATTAGAAACGTAGAACATGGAAAGAGCTTCGTTTTGATAGGTTGTGGCTCCCGTAACTCCAAACGAGCCAAAAGTTATGGCCGTTAGAAGAAACGGAAGAAAGCGACCAACCGCTCGCTGATCCGATTCGACGGTATTGGCAAAGTATTCGATCTCCGCGAAAGGCACGAGCATGCTCACACGGTAGCACTCGATATTAAAGATTTTATGGATCACAGACAGAATAAATGTGGATATGGAACAAAAACTTGTCTACTGAAGCTAAAGCGCAATACATGTTTTTTTTTTGACCGTTCCGTCTTCCTCGTTTTCCGTCCCTCATTGTTTTGGTCATATTCATCAACATGCGCGGTGATTTTAACAATACTACAACACCACGACAGAGAGACTTCAAGGAGAATATTAAACGCATTTGATACCTTAGAATTTCGAACAACTGCGGGTGTTTTATATGATTACTTAGCCTGTAAGTAACCTACTTTTTCAGTCTGCGAATATCTTTCGGTTTCCTGTTTTATCCAATTTTAAATCCAATTTCAATCTTTTTAGCGGAATATTGTCGTGGCCTTTTTTGATCTTCGTATATTTCTGATTTTTTGTCGTTCTTCTTGGTTTGCATCGATTTAATCCGACTATTTAAACCACAAACTCCGTGGAATAAATTTATGAACAAAAGCATCCGAGCTGTAGAAAAAACTTAAGGTGGAATTATCCTGCACACTAAACCGATCCATGACAATTCGAACAGTTAGAAACGTAGAACATGGAAAGAGCTTCGTTTTGATAGGTTGTGGCTCCCGTAACTCCATACGAGTCAAAAGTTATGGCCGTTAGAAGAAACGGAAGAAAGCGACGGACCGCTCGCGGATCCGATTCGATGGTATTGGCAAAAGTATTCGATCTCCGCGAAAGGCACGAGCATGTTCACACGGTAGCACTCGATATTAAAGATATTATGGATCACAGAAGGAATAAATGAGGATATGTTAACAAAAACTTGTCTACTGAAGCTAAAGCGCAATACATGTTTTTTTTTACCACCGTTCCGTCTTCCTCGTTTTCCATCCCTCGTTGTTTTGGTCATATTCATCAACATGCGCGGTCTTTTTAAAAATATTACAACACCACGGCAGAGTGACTTCAAGGAGAATAGTAAACGCATTTGATACCTTTGAATTTCGAACAGCTGAGGGTGTTTTATATGATTACTTAGCCTGTAAGTAACCTACTTTTCAGTCTGCGAATATCTTTCGGTTTCCTGTTTTATCCAATTTTAAATCCAATTTCAATCTTTTTAGCGGAATATTGTCGTGGCCTTTTTTGAACTTCGTATTTTTCTGATTTTTTGTCACTCTTCTAGGTTTACATCGATTTAATCCGACTATTTAAACCACAAACTGTGTGGAATAAATTTATGAATAAAAACATCCGAGCTGTAGAAAAAACTTAAGATGGAATTATTCTGCACACAAAACCGATCCATGACAATTCGAACCGTTAGAAACGTAGAACATGGAAAGTGCTTCGTTTTGATAGGTTGTGGCTCCCGTAACTCCAAACTAGTCAAAAGTTATGGCCGTTAGAAGAAACGGAAGAAAGCGACGGACCGCTCGCCAATCCGATTCGACGGTATTGGCAAAAGTATTCGGTCTACGCGAAAGGCGCGAGCATGCTCACACGGTAGCACTCGATATTAAAGATATTATGGATCACAGAAGGAATAAATGAGGATATGGAACAAACGCTTGTCTAGTGAAGCTACAGCGCAATACATGTTTTTTTTTACGACCGTTCCTTCTTCCTCGTTTTACGTCCCTCATTGTTTTGGTCATATTCATCAACATGCGCGGTCTTTTGAACAATATTACAACACCACGACAAAGTGACTTCAATGAGAATGTTAAACGCATTTGATACCTTAGAATTTCGAACAGCTGAGGGTGTTTTATATGATTACTTAGCCTGTAAGTAACTTACTTTTTCAGTCTGCGAATATCTTTCGGTTTCCTGTTTTATCCAATTTTAAATCCAATTTCAATCTTTTTAGCGGAATATTTTCGTGGCCTTTTTTGATCTTGGTATTTTTCTGATTTTTTGTCGTTCTTCTAGGTTTACATCGATTTAATCCGACTATTTAAACCACAAACTGCGTGGAATAAATTTATGAACAAAAACATCCGAGCTGTAGAAAAAACATAAGATGGAATTACTCTGCACACAAGATCGATCCATGGCAATTCGAACCGTTAGAAACGTAGAACATGGAAAGAGCTTCGTTTTGATAGGTTGTGGCTCCCGTAACTCCAAACGAGCCAAAAGTTATGGCCGTTAGAAGAAACGGAAGAAAGCGACGGACCGCTCGCTGATCCGATTCGACGGCATTGGCAAAAGTATTCTATCTCCGCGAAAGGCATGAGCATGCTCACACGGTAGCACTCGATATTAAAGATATTATGGATCACAGAAGGAATAAATGAGGATATGGAACAAAAGCTTGTCTACTAAAGCTAAAGCGCAATACATGTTTTTTTACGACCGTTCCGTCTTCCTCGTTTTCCGTCCCTCATTGTTTTGGTCATATTCATCAACATGCGCGGTCTTTTTAACAATATTACAACACCACGATAATGTGACTGCAAGGAGAATATTAAACGCATTTGATACCTTAGAATTTCGAACAACTGAGGGTGTTTTATATGATTACTTAGCCTATAAGTAATCTACTTTTTCAGCCTGCGAATATCTTTCGGTTTCCTGTTTTATCCAATTTTAAATCCAATTTCAATCTTTTTAGCGGAATATTGTCGTGGCCTTTTTTGATCTTCGTATTTATCTGATTTTTTGTCGTTCTTCTAGGTTTACATCGATTTAATCCGAGTATTTAAACCACAAACTCCGTGGAATAAATTTATGAACAAAAACATCTGAGCTGTAGAAAAAAAATAAGATGGAATTACTCTGCACACAAGACCGATCCATGGCAATTCGAACCGTTAGAAACGTAGAACATGGAAAGAGCTTCGTTTTGATAGGTTATGGCTCCCGTAACTCCAAACGAGCCAAAAGTTATGGCCGTTAGAAGAAACGGAAGAAAGCGACGGACCGCTCGCTGATCCGATTCGACGGCATTGGCAAAAGTATTCTATCTCCGCGAAAGGCACGAGCATGCTCACACGGTAGCACTCGATATTAAAGATATTATGGATCACAGAAGGAATAAATGAGGATATGGAACAAAAGCTTGTCTACTGAAACTAAAGCGCAATTCATGTTTTTTTTACGACCGTTCCGTCTTCCTCGTTTTCCGTCCCTCATTGTTTTGGTCATATTCATCAACATGCGCGGTCTTTTTAACAATATTACAACACCACGACAAAGTGACTTCAAGGAGAATATTAAACGCATTTGATACCTTAGAATTTCGAACAGCTGAGGGTGTTTTATATGATTACTTAGCCTGTAAGTAACCTACTTTTCAGTCTGCGAATATCTTTCGGTTTCCTGTTTTATCCAATTTTAAATCCAATTTCAATCTTTTTAGCGGAATATTGTCGTGGCCTTTTTTATCTTCGTATTTTTCTGATTTTTTGTCCTTCTTCTAGGTTTACATCGATTTAATCCGACTATTTAAACAACAAACTGCGTGGAATAAATTTATGAACAAAAACATTCAAGCTGTAGAAAAAACATAAGATGGAATTACTCTGCACACAAAACCGATCCAAGACAATTCGAACCGTTAGAAACGTAGAACATGGAAAGAGCTTCATTTTGATAGGTTGTGGCTCCCGTAACTCCCAACGAGTCAAAAGTCATGGCCGTTAGAAGAAACGGAAGAAAGCGACGGACGGCTCGCTGATCCGATTCGACGGTTTTGACAAAAGAATTCGATCTCCGCGAAAGGCCCGAGCATGTTCACACGGTAGCACTCGATATTATAGATATTATGGATCATAGAAGGAATAAATGAAGATATGTTAACAAAAGCTTGTCTACTTGAGCTAAAGCGCAATACATTTTTTTTTACGACCGTTCCGCCTTTCTCGTTTTCTGTCCCTCATTGTTTTGGTCATATTCATCAACATGCGCGGTCTTTTTAAAAATATTACAACACCACGAAAAAGTGACTTCAAGGAGAATAGTAAACGCATTTGATACCTTAGAATTTCGAACAGCTGAGGGTGTTTTATATGATTACTTAGCCTGTAAGTAACCTACTTTTTCAGTCTGCGAATATCTTTCGGTTTCCTGTTTTATCCAATTTTAAATCCAATTTCAATCTTTTAGCGGAATATTGTCGTGGCCTTTTTTGATCTTCGTATATTTCTGATTTTTTGTCGTTCTTCTTGGTTTACATCGATTTAATCCGACTATTTAAACCACAAACTCCGTGGAATAAATTTATGAACAAAAGCATCCGAGCTGTAGAAAAAAATTAAGATGGAATTATCCTGTACAAAAAACCGATCCATGATAATTCGAACCGTTAGAAACGTAGAACGTGGAAAGAGCTTCGTTTTGATAGGTTGTGGCTCCCGTAACTCCAAATGAGTCAAAAGTTATGGCCGTTAGAAGAAACGGAAGAAAGCGACGGACCGCTCGCGGATCCGATTCGACGGTATTGGAAAAAGTATTCGATCTCCGCGAAAGGCACGAGCGTGTTCACACGGTAGCACTCGATACTAAAGATATTATGGGTCACAGAAGAAATAAATGAGGATATGTTAACAAAAGCTTGTCTACTGAAGCTAAAGAGCAATACATGTTTTTTTATGACCGTTCTGTCTTCCTCGTTTTCCGTACCTCATTGTTTTGCTCATATTCATCAACATGCGCGGACTTTTTTACAATATTACATTACCATGACAAACTGAATTCAAGGAGAATATTAAACGCATTTGATACCTTAGAATTTCGAACAGCTGAGGGTGTTTTATATGATTACTTAGCCTGTAAGTAACCTACTTTTTCAGTCTGCGAATATCTTTCGGTTTCCTGTTTTATCCAATTTTAAATCCAATTTCAATCTTTTTAGCGGAATATTGTCGTGGCCTTTTTTGATCTTCGTATATTTCTGATTTTTTATCGTTCTTCTTGGTTTACATCGATTTAATCCGACTATTTAAACCACAAACTCCGTGGAATAAATTTATGAACAAAAGCATCCGAGCTGTAGAAAAAACTTAAGGTGGAATTATCCTGTACACAAAACCGATACATGACAATTCGAACCGTTAGAAACGTAGAACATGGAAAGAGTTTCGTTTTGATAGGTTGTGGCCCCGTAACACCAAACGAATCAAAAGTTATGGCCGTTAGAAGAAACGGAAGAAAGCGACGGACCGCTCGCTGATCCAATTCGACGGTATTGCCAAAAGTATTCGATCTCCGCGAAAGGGGCGAGCATGCTCACACGGTAGCACTCGATATTAAAGATATTATGGATCACAGAAGGAATAAATGAGGATATGGAACAAAAGCTTGTCTACCGAAGCTAAAGCGCAATACGTGTTTTTTTTTACGACCGTTCCGTCTTCCTCGTTTTCCGTCCCTCATTGTTTTGGTCATATTCATCAACATGCGCGGTCTTTTTAACAATATTACAACACCACGACAAAGTGACTTCAAGGAGAATATTAAACGCATTTGATACCTTAGAATTTCGAACCGCTGAGGGTGTTTTATATGATTACTTAGCCTGTAAGTAACCTACTTTTTCAGTCTGCGAATATCTTTCGGTTTCCTGTTTTATCCAATTTTATATCCAATTTCAATCTTTTTAGCGGAATATTGTCGTGGCCTTTTTCGATCTTCGTATATTTCTGATTTTTTGTCGTTCTTCTTGGTTTACATCGATTTAATCCGACTATTTATACCACAAACTCCGTGGAATAAATTTATGAACGAAAGCATCCGAGCTGTAGAAAAAACTTAAGGTGGAATTATCCTGCACACAAAACCGATCCATGATAATTCAAACCGTTAGAAACGTAGAACATGGAAAGAGCTTTGTTTTGATAGGTTGTGGCTCCCGTAACTCCAAACCAGTCAAAAGTTATGGCCGTTAGAAGAAACGGAAGAAAGCGACCGACCGCTCGCTGATCCGATTCGACGGTATTGGCAAAAGTATTCGATCTCCGCGAAAGGCGCGAGCATGCTCACACGGTAGCACTCGATATTAAAGATATTATGGATCACAGAAGGAATAAATGAGGATATGTAACAAAAGCTTGTCTACTGAAGCTAAAGCGCAATACATGTTTTTTTTTACGACCGTTCCGTTTTCCTCGTTTTCCGTCCCTCATAGTTTTGGTCATATTCATCAACATGCGTGGTCTTTTTAACAATATTACAACACCACGACAAAGTGACTTCAAGGAGAATATTAAACGCATTTGATACCTTAGAATTTTGAACAGCCGAGGGTGTTTTATATGATTACTTAGCCTGTAAGTAACCTACTTTTTCAGTCTGCGAATATCTTTTGGTTTCCTGTTTTATCCAATTTTAAATCCAATTTCAATCTTTTTAGCGGAATATAGTCGTGGCCTTTTTTGATCTTCGTATATTTCTGATTTTTGGTCGTTCTTCTTGGTTTACATCGATTTAATCCGACTATTTAAACCACAAACTCCGTGGAATAAATTTATGAACAAAGGCATCCGAGCTGTAGAAAAAACTTAAGGTGGAATTATCCTGCACAGAAAACCGATCCATGACAATTCGAACCGTTAGAAACGTAGAACATGGAAAGAGCTTCGTTTTGATAGGTTGTGGCTCCCGTAACTCCAAACGAGTCAAAAGTTATGGCCGTTAGAAGAAACGGAAGAAAGCGACCGACCGCTCGCTGATCCGATTCGACGGTATTGGCAAAAATATTCGATCTCCGCGAAAGGCGCGAGCATGCTCACACGGTAGCACTCGATATTAAAGATATTATGGGTCACAGAAGGAATAAATGAGGATATGGAACAAAAGCTTGTCTACTGAAGCTAAAGCGCAATGCATGTTTTTTTTTTACGACCGTTCTGTCTTCCTAGTTTTCCGTCCCTCATTGTTTTGGTCATATTCATCAACATGCGCGGTCTTTTTAACAATATTACAACACCACGACAAAGTGACTTCAAGGAGAATATTAAACGCATTTGACACCTTAGGATTTCTAACAGCTGAGGGTGTTTCATATGATTACTTAGCCTGTAAGTAACCTACCTTTTCAGTCTGCGAATATCTTCCGGTTTCCTGTTTTATCCAATTTTAAATGCAATTTCAATCTTTTTAGCGGAATATTGTCGTGGCCTTTTTTGATCTTCATATTTTTCTGATTTTTTGTCGTTCTTCTTGGTTTACATCGATTTAATCCGACTATTTAAACCACAAACTCCGTGAGATAAATTTATGAACAAAAGCATCCGAGCTGTAGAAAAACTTAAGGTGGAATTATCCTGCACACAAAACCGATCCATGACAATTCAAACCGTTAGAAACGTAGAACATGGAAAGAGCTTCGTTTTGATAGGTTGTGGCTCCCGTAACTCCAAACGAGTCAAAAGTTATGGCCGTTAGAAGAAACGGAAGAAAGCGACCGACCGCTCGCTGATCCGATTCGACGGTATTGGCAAAAGTATTCGATCTCCGCGAAAGGCGCGAGCATGCTTACACGGTAGCACTCGATATTAAAGATATAATGGATCACAGAAGGAATAAATGAGGATATGTAACAAAAGCTTATCTACTGAAGCTAAAGCGCAATACATGTTTTTTTTTACGACCGTTCCGTCTTCCTCGTTTTCCGTCCCTCATTGTTTTGGTCATATTCATCAACATGCGCGGTCTTTTTAACAATACAACACCACGACAAAGTGACTTCAAGGAGAATGTTAAACGCATTTGATACCTTAGAATTTCGAACAGCTGAGGGTGTTTTATATGATTACTTAGCCTGTAAGTAACCTACTTTTTCAGTCTGCGAATATCTTCCGGTTTCCTGTTTTATCCATTTTTAAATCCAATTTCAATCTTTTTAGCGGAATATTGTCGTGGCCTTTATTGATCTTCGTATTTTTCTGATTTTTCGTCGTTCTTCTTGGTTTACATCGATTTAATCCGACTATTTAAACCACAAACTCCGTGAAATAAATTTATGAACAAAAGCATCCGAGCTGTAGAAAAAACTTAAGGTGGAATTATCCTGCACAAAAAACCGACCCATGACAATTCGAACCGTTAGAAACGTAGAACATGGAAAGAGCTTCGTTTTGATAGGTTGTGGCTCCCGTAACTCCAAACGAGTCAAAAGTTATGGCCGTTAGAAGAAACGGAAGAAAGCGACCGACCGCTCGCTGATCCGATTCGACGGTATTGGCAAAAGTATTCGATCTCCGCGAAAGGCGCGAGCATGCTCACACGGTAGCACTCGATATTAAAGATATTATGGATCACAGAAGGAATAAATGAGGATATGGAACAAAAGCTTGTCTACTGAAGCTAAAGCGCAATGCATATTTTTTTTACGACCTTTCCGTCTTCCTCGTTTTCCGTCCCTCATTGTTTTGGACATATTCATCAACATGCGCGGTCTTTTTAACAATATTACAACACCACGACAAAGTGACTTCAAGGAGAATATTAAACGCATTTGACACCTTAGGATTTCTAACAGCTGAGGGTGTTTCATATGATTACTTAGCCTGTAAGTAACCTACCTTTTCAGTCTGCGAATATCTTTCGATTTCCTGTTTTATCCAATTTTAAATCCAATTTCAATCTTTTTAGCGGAATATTGTCGTGGCCTTTTTTGATCTTCGTATTTTTTCGATTTTTTGTCGTTCTCCTTGGTTTACATCGATTTAATCCGACTATTTAAACCACAAACTCCGTGGAATAAATTTATGAAGAAAAGCATCCGAGCTGTAGAAAAACTTAAGGTGGAATTATCCTGCACACAAAACCGATCCCTGACAGTTCGAACCGTTAGAAACGTAGAACATGGAAAGAGCTTCGTTTTGATAGGTTGTGGCTCCCGTAACTCCAAACGAGTCAAAAGTTATGGCCGTTAGAAGAAACGGAAGAAAGCGACCGACCGCTCGCTGATCCGATTCGACGGTATTGGCAAAAGTATTCGATCTCCGCGAAAGGCGCGAGCATGCTCACACGGTAGCACTCGATATTAAAGATATTATGGATCATAGAAGGAATAAATGAGGATATGGAACAAAAGCTTGTCTACTGAAGCTAGAGCGCAATGCATGTTTTTTTTTTACGACCGTTCTGTCTTCCTCGTTTTCCGTCCCTCATTGTTTTGGTCATATTCATCAACATGCGCGGTCTTTTTAACAATATTACAACACCACGACACAGTGACTTCAAGGAGAATATTAAACGCATTTGACACCTTAGGATTTCTAACAGCTGAGGGTGTTTCATATGATTACTTAGCCTGTAAGTAACCTACCTTTTCAGTCTGCGAATATCTTTCGATTTCCTGTTTTATCCAATTTTAAATCCAATTTCAATCTTTTTAGCGGAATATTGTCGTGGCCTTTTTTGATCTTCGTATTTTTCCGATTTTTTGTCGCTCTTCTTGGTTTACATCGATTTAATCCGACTATTTAAACCACAAACTCCGTGGAATAAATTTATGAAGAAAAGCATCCGAGCTGTAGAAAAACTTAAGGTGGAATTATCCTGCACACAAAACCGATCCATGACAATTCAAACCGTTAGAAACGTAGAACATGGAAAGGGCTTCGTTTTGATAGGTTGTGGCTCCCGTAACTCCAAACGAGTCAAAAGTTATGGCCGTTAGAAGAAACGGAAGAAAGCGACCGACCGCTCGCTGATCCGATTCGACGGTATTGGCAAAAGTATTCGATCTCCGCGAAAAGCGCGAGCATGCTCACACGGTAGCACTCGATATTAAAGATATTATGGATCACAGAAGGAATAAATGAGGATATGGAACAAAAGCTTGTCTACTGAAGCTAAAGCGCAACGCATGTTTTTTTTACGACCGTTCCGTCTTCCTCGTTTTCCGTCCCTCATTGTTTTGGTCATATTCATCAACATGCGCGGTCTTTTTAACAGTATTACAACACCACGACAAAGTGACTTCAAGGAGAATATTAAACGCATTTGACACCTTAGGATTTCTAACAGCTGAGGGTGTTTCATATGATTACTTAGCCTGTAAGTAACCTACCTTTTCAGTCTGCGAATATCTTTCGATTTCCTGTTTTATCCAATTTTAAATAAAATTTCAATCTTTTTAGCGGAATATTATCGTGGCCTTTTTTGATCTTCGTATTTTTCCAATTTTTTGTCGTTCTCCTTGGTTTACATCGATTTAATCCGACTATTTAAACCACAAACTCCGTGGAATAAATTTATGAAGAAAAGCATCCGAGCTGTAGAAAAACTTAAGGTGGAATTATCCTGCACACAAAACCGATCCATGACAGTTCGAACCGTTAGAAACGTAGAACATGGAAAGAGCTTCGTTTTGATAGGTTGTGGCTCCCGTAACTCCAAACGAGTCAAAAGTTATGGCCGTTAGAAGAAACGGAAGAAAGCGACCGACCGCTCGCTGATCCGATTCGACGGTATTGGCAAAAGTATTCGATCTCCGCGAAAGGCGCGAGCATGCTCACACGGTAGCACTCGATATTAAAGATATTATGGATCATAGAAGGAATAAATGAGGATATGGAACAAAAGCTTGTCTACTGAAGCTAAAGCGCAATGCATGTTTTTTTTTTACGACCGTTCTGTCTTCCTCGTTTTCCGTCCCTCATTGTTTTGGTCATATTCATCAACATGCGCGGTCTTTTTAACAATATTACAACACCACGACAAAGTGACTTCAAGGAGAATATTAAACGCATTTGACACCTTAGGATTTCTAACAGCTGAGGGTGTTTCATATGATTACTTAGCCTGTAAGTAACCTACCTTTTCAGTCTGCGAATATCTTTCGATTTCCTGTTTTATCCAATTTTAAATCCAATTTCAATCTTTTTAGCGGAATATTATCGTGGCCTTTTTTGATCTTCGTATTTTTCCGATTTTTTGTCGTTCTCCTTGGTTTACATCGATTTAATCCGACTATTTAAACCACAAACTCCGTGGAATAAATTTATGAAGAAAAGCATCCGAGCTGTAGAAAAACTTAAGGTGGAATTATCCTGCACACAAAACCGATCCATGACAGTTCGAACCGTTAGAAACGTAGAACATGGAAAGAGCTTCGTTTTGATAGGTTGTGGCTCCCGTAACTCCAAACGAGTCAAAAGTTATGGCCGTTAGAAGAAACGGAAGAAAGCGACCGACCGCTCGCTGATCCGATTCGACGGTATTGGCAAAAGTATTCGATCTCCGCGAAAGGCGCGAGCATGCTCACACGGTAGCACTCGATATTAAAGATATTATGGATCATAGAAGGAATAAATGAGGATATGGAACAAAAGCTTGTCTACTGAAGCTAAAGCGCAATGCATGTTTTTTTTTTACGACCGTTCTGTCTTCCTCGTTTTCCGTCCCTCATTGTTTTGGTCATATTCATCAACATGCGCGGTCTTTTTAACAATATTACAACACCACGACAAAGTGACTTCAAGGAGAATATTAAACGCATTTGACACCTTAGGATTTCTAACAGCTGAGGGTGTTTCATATGATTACTTAGCCTGTAAGTAACCTACCTTTTCAGTCTGCGAATATCTTTCGATTTCCTGTTTTATCCAATTTTAAATCCAATTTCAATCTTTTTAGCGGAATATTGTCGTGGCCTTTTTTGATCTTCGTATTTTTCCGATTTTTTGTCGTTCTTCTTGGTTTACATCGATTTAATCCGACTATTTAAACCACAAACTCCGTGGAATAAATTTATGAAGAAAAGCATCCGAGCTGTAGAAAAACTTAAGGTGGAATTATCCTGCACACAAAACCGATCCATGACAATTCGAACCGTTAGAAACGTAGAACATGGAAAGAGCTTCGTTTTGATAGGTTGTGGCTCCCGTAACTCCAAACGAGTCAAAAGTTATGGCCGTTAGAAGAAACGGAAGAAAGCGACCGACCGCTCGCTGATCCGATTCGACGGTATTGGCAAAAGTATTCGATCTCCGCGAAAGGCGCGAGCATGCTCACACGGTAGCACTCGATATTAAAGATATTATGGATCACAGAAGGAATAAATGAGGATATGGAACAAAAGCTTGTCTACTGAAGCTAAAGCGCAATGCATCTTTTTTTTACGACCGTTCCGTCTTCCTCGTTTTCCGTCCCTCATTGTTTTGGTCATATTCATCAACATGCGCGGTCTTTTTAACAATATTACAACACCACGACAAAGTGACTTCAAGGAGCATATTAAACGCATTTGACACCTTAGGATTTCTAACAGCTGAGGGTGTTTCATATGATTACTTAGCCTGTAAGTAACCTACCTTTTCAGTCTGCGAATATCTTTCGATTTCCTGTTTTATCCAATTTTAAATCCAATTTCAATCTTTTTAGCGGAATATTGTCGTGGCCTTTTTTGATCTTCGTATTTTTCCGATTTTTTGTCGTTCTTCTTGGTTTACATCGATTTAATCCGACTATTTAAACCACAAACTCCGTGGAATAAATTTATGAAGAAAAGCATCCGAGCTGTAGAAAAACTTAAGGTGGAATTATCCTGCACACAAAACCGATCCATGACAGTTCGAATCGATAGAAACGTAGAACATGGAAAGAGCTTCGTTTTGATAGGTTGTGGCTCCCGTAACTCCAAAGAGTCAAAAGTTATGGCCGTTAGAAGAAACCGAAGAAAGCGACGAACCGCGCGCTGATCCGATTCGACGGTATTGGCAAAAGTATTCGATCTCCGCGAAAGGCGCGAGCATGCTCAAACGATAGCACTCGATATTATGGATATTATGGATCACAGAAGGAATAAATGAGGATATGTAACAAAAGCTTGTCTACTGAAGCTAAAGCGCAATACATGTTTTTTTTTACGACCGTTCCGTTTTCCTCGTTTTCCGTCCCTCATAGTTTTGGTCATATTCATCAACATGCGTGGTCTTTTTAACAATATTACAACACCACGACAAAGTGACTTCAAGGAGAATATTAAACGCATTTGATACCTTAGAATTTTGAACAGCCGAGGGTGTTTTATATGATTGCTTAGCCTGTAAGTAACCTACTTTTTCAGTCTGCGAATATCTTTTGGTTTCCTGTTTTATCCAATTTCAATCTTTTTAGCGGAATATAGTCGTGGCCTTTTTTGATCTTCGTATATTTCTGATTTTTTGTCGTTCTTCTTGGTTTACATCGATTTAATCCGACTATTTAAACCACAAACTCCGTGGAATAAATTTATGAACAAAAGCATCCGAGCTGTAGAAAAAACCTAAGGTGGAATTATCCTGCACAGAAAACCGATCCATGACAATTCGAACCGTTAGAAACGTAGAACATGGAAAGAGCTTCGTTTTGATAGGTTGTGGCTCCCGTAACTCCAAACGAGTCAAAAGTTATGGCCGTTAGAAGAAACGTAAGAAAGCGACCGACCGCTCGCTGATCCGATTCGACGGTATTGGCAAAAGCATTCGATCTCCGCGAAAGGCTCGAGCATGCTCACACGGTAGCACTCGATATTAAAGATATTATGGATCACAGAAGGAATAAATGAGGATATGGAACAAAAGCTTGTCTACTGAAGCTAAAGCGCAACGCATGTTTTTTTTTACGACCGTTCCGTCTTCCTCGTTTTCCGTCCCTCATTGTTTTGGTCATATTCATCAACATGCGCGGTCTTTTTAACAATATTACAACACCACGACAAAGTGACTTCAAGGATAATATTAAACGCATTTGACACCTTAGGATTTCTAACAGCAGAGGGTGTTTCATATGATTACTTAGCCTGTAAGTAACCTACCTTTTCAGTCTGCGAATATCTTTCGATTTCCTGTTTTATCCAATTTTAAATCCAATTTCAATCTTTTTAGCGGAATATTGTCGTGGCCTTTTTTGATCTTCGTATTTTTCCGATTTTTTGTCGTTCTTCTTAGTTTACATCGATTTAATCCGACTATTTAAACCACAAACTCCGTGGAATAGATTTATGAACAAAAGCATCCGAGCTGTAGAAAAAACTTAAGGTGGAATTATCCTGCACACAAAACCGATCCATCACAATTCGAACCGTTAGAAACGTAGAACATGGAAAGAGCTTCGTTTTGATAGGTTGTGGCTCCCGTAACTCCAAACGAGTCAAAAGTTATGGCCGTTAGAAGAAACGGAAGAAAGCGACCGACCGCTCGCTGATCCGATTCGACAGTATTGGCAAAAGTATTCGATCTCCGCGAAAGGCGCGAGCATGCTCACACGGTAGCACTCGATATTAAAGATATTATGGATCACAGAAGGAATAAATGAGGATATGTAACAAAAGCTTGTCTACTGAAGCTAAAGCGCAATACATGTTTTTTTTACGACCGTTCCGTCTTCCTCTTTTTCCGTCCCTCATTGTTTTTGTCATATTCATCAACATGCGCGGTTTTTTTAACAATATTACAACACCACGACAAAGTGACTTCAAGGAGAATATTAAACGCATTTGACACCTTAGGATTTCTAACAGCTGAGGGTGTTTCATATGATTACTTAGCCTGTAAGTAACCTACTTTTTCAGTCTGCGAATATCTTTCGGTTTCCTGTTTTATCCAATTTTATATCCAATTTCAATCTTTTTAGCGGAATATTGTCGTGGACTTTTTTTATCTTCGTATTTTTCCGATTTTCTGTCGTTCTTCTTGGTTTACATCGATTTAATCCGAATATTTAAACCACAAGCTCCGTGGAATAAATTTATGAAGAAAAGCATCTGAGCTGTAGAAAAACATAAGGTGGAATTATCCTGCACAGAAAACCGATCCATGACAATTCGAATGGATAGAAACGTAGAATATGGAAAGAGCTTCGTTTTGATAGGTTGTGGCTCCCGTAACTCCAAACGAGTCAAAAGTTATGGCCGTTAGAAGAAACGGAAGAAAGCGACCGACCGCTCGCTGATCCGATTCGACGGTACTGGCAAAAGTATTCGATCTCCGCGAAAGGCGCGAGCATGCTCACACAGTAGCACTCGGTATTAAAGATATTATGGATCACAGAATGAATAAATGAGGATATGTAATAAAAGCTTGTTTACCAAAGCTAAAGCGCAATACATGTTTATTTTACGACCGTTCCGTCTTCCTCGTTTTCCGTCCCTCATTGTTTTGGTCATATTCATCAACATGCGCGGTCTTTTTAACAATATTACAACACCACGACAAAGTGACTTCAAGGAGAATATTAAACGCATTTGATACCTTAGAATTTCGAACAATCGAGGGTGTTTTATATTATTACTTAGCCTGTAAGTAACCTACCTTTTCAGTCTGCGAATATCTTTCGATTTCCTGTTTTATCCAATTTTAAATCCAATTTCAATCTTTTTAGCGGAATATTGTCGTGGAATTTTTTGATCTTCGTATTTTTCCGATTTTTTGTCGTTCTTCTTGGTTTACATCGATTTAATCCGACTATTTAAACCACAAACTCCGTGGAATAAATTTATGAAGAAAAGCATCCGAGCTGTAGAAAAACTTAAGGTGGAATTATCCTGCACACAAAACCGATCCATGACAGTTCGAATCGATAGAAACGTAGAACATGGAAAGAGCTTCGTTTTGATAGGTTGTGGCTCCCGTAACTCCAAACGAGTCAAAAGTTATGGCCGTTAGAAGAAACGGAAGAAAGCGACCGACCGCTCGCTGATCCGATTCGACGGTATTGGCAAAAGTATTCGATCTCCGCGAAAGGCGCGAGCATGCTCACACGGTAGCACTCGATATTAAAGATATTATGGATCACAGAAGGAATAAATGAGGATATATAACAAAAGCTTGTCTACTGAAGCTAAAGCGCAATACATGTTTTTTTTACGACCGTTCCGTCTTCCTCGTTTTTCGTCCCTCATTGTTTTGGTCATATTCATCAACATGCGCGGTCTTTTTAACAATATTACAACACCACGACAAAGTGACTTCAAGGAGAATATTAAACGCATTTGATACCTTAGAATTTCGAACAGTTGAGGGTGTTTTATATGATTACTTAGCCTGTAAGTAACCTACTTTTTCAGTCTGCGAATATCTTCCGGTTTCCTGTTTTATCCAATTTTAAATCCAATTTCAATCTTTTTAGCGGAATATTGTCGTGGCCTTTTTTGATCTTCGTATTTTTCTGATTTTTTGTCGTTCTTCTTGGTTTACATCGATTTAATCCGACTATTTAAACCACAAACTCCGTGAGATAAATTTATGAACAAACGCATCCGAGCTGTAGAAAAAACTTAAGGTGGAATTATCCTGAACAGAAAACCGATCCATGACAATTCGAACCGTTAGAAACGTAGAACATGGAAAGAGCTTCGTTTTGATAGGTTGTGGCTCTCGTAACTCCAAACGAGTCAAAAGTTATGGCCGTTAGAAGAAACGGAAGAAAGCGACCGACCGCTCGCTGATCCGATTCGACGGTATTGGCAAAAGTATTCGATCTCCGCGAAAGGCGCGAGCATGCTCACACGGTAGCACTCGATATTAAAGATATTATGGATCACAGAAGGAATAAATGAGGATATGGAACAAAAGCTTGTCTACTGAAGCTAAAGCGCAATGCATATTTTTTTTACGACCGTTCCGTCTTCCTCGTTTTCCGTCCCTCATTGTTTTGGTCATATTCATCAACATGCGCGGTCTTTTTAACATTATTACAACACCACGACAAAGTGACTTCAAGGAGAATATTAAACGCATTTGACACCTTAGGATTTCTAACAGCTGAGGGTGTTTCATATGATTACTTAGCCTGTAAGTAACCTACCTTTTCAGTCTGCGAATATCTTTCGATTTCCTGTTTTATCCAATTTTAAATCCAATTTCAATCTTTTTAGCGGAATATTGTCGTGGCCTTTTTTGATCTTCGTATTTTTCCGATTTTTTGTCGTTCTTCTTGGTTTACATCGATTTAATCCGACTATTTAAACCACAAACTCCGTGGAATAAATTTATGAAGAAAAGCATCCGAGCTGTAGAAAAACTTAAGGTGGAATTATCCTGCACACAAAACCGATCCATGACAGTTCGAATCGATAGAAACGTAGAACATGGAAAGAGCTTCGTTTTGATAGGTTGTGGCTCCCGTAACTCCAAAGAGTCAAAAGTTATGGCCGTTAGAAGAAACCGAAGAAAGCGACGAACCGCGCGCTGATCCGATTCGACGGTATTGGCAAAAGTATTCGATCTCCGCGAAAGGCGCGAGCATGCTCACACGGTAGCACTCGATATTATAGATATTATGGATCACAGAAGGAATAAATGAGGATATGTAACAAAAGCTTGTCTACTGAAGCTAAAGCGCAATACATGTTTTTTTTTACGACCGTTCCGTTTTCCTCGTTTTCCGTCCCTCATAGTTTTGGTCATATTCATCAACATGCGTGGTCTTTTAACAATATTACAACACCACGACAAAGTGACTTCAAGGAGAATATTAAACGCATTTGATACCTTAAAAGTTTGAACAGCCGAGGGTGTTTTATATGATTACTTAGCCTGTAAGTAACCTACTTTTTCAGTCTGCGAATATCTTTTGGTTTCCTGTTTTATCCAATTTTAAATCCAATTTCAATCTTTTTAGCGGAATATAGTCGTGGCCTTTTTTGATCTTCGTATATTTCTGATTTTTTGTCGTTATTCTTGGTTTACATCGATTTAATCCGACTATTTAAACCACAAACTCCGTGGAATAAATTTATGAACAAAAGCATCCGAGCTGTAGAAAAAACCTAAGGTGGAATTATCCTGCACAGAAAACCGATCCATGACAATTCGAACCGTTAGAAACGTATAACATGGAAAGAGCTTCGTTTTGATAGGTTGTGGCTCCCGTAACTCCAAACGAGTCAAAAGTTATGGCCGTTAGAAGAAACGGAAGAAAGCGACCGACCGCACGCTGATCCGATTCGACGGTATTGGCAAAAGTATTCGATCTCCGCGAAAGGCGCGAGCATGCTCACACGGTAGCACTCGATATTAAAGATATTATGGATCACAGAAGGAATAAATGAGGATATGGAACAAAAGCTTGTCTACTGAAGCTAAAGCGCAACGCATGTTTTTTTTTACGACCGTTCCGTCTTCCTCGTTTTCCGTCCCTCATTGTTTTGGTCATATTCATCAACATGCGCGGTCTTTTTAACAATATTACAACACCACGACAAAGTGACTTCAAGGATAATATTAAACGCATTTGACACCTTAGGATTTCTAACAGCTGAGGGTGTTTCATATGATTACTTAGCCTGTAAGTAACCTACCTTTTCAGTCTGCGAATATCTTTCGATTTCCTGTTTTATCCAATTTTAAATCCAATTTCAATCTTTTTAGCGGAATATTGTCGTGGCCTTTTTTGATCTTCGTATTTTTCCGATTTTTTGTCGTTCTTCTTAGTTTACATCGATTTAATCCGACTATTTAAACCACAAACTCCGTGGAATAAATTTATGAACAAAAGCATCCGAGCTGTAGAAAAAACTTAAGGTGCAATTATCCTGCACACAAAACCGATCCATGACAGTTCGAATCGATAGAAACGTAGAACATGGAAAGAGCTTCGTTTTGATAGGTTGTGGCTCCCGTCACTCCAAAGAGTCAAAAGTTATGGCCGTTAGAAGAAACCGAAGAAAGCGACGAACCGCGCGCTGATCCGATTCGACGGTATTGGCAAAAGTATTCGATCTCCGCGAAAGGCGCGAGCATGCTCACACGGTAGCACTCGATATTATAGATATTATGGATCACAGAAGGAATAAATGAGGATATGTAACAAAAGCTTGTCTACTGAAGCTAAAGCGCAATACATGTTTTTTTTTACGACCGTTCCGTTTTCCTCGTTTTCCGTCCCTCATAGTTTTGGTCATATTCATCAACATGCGTGGTCTTTTTAACAATATTACAACACCACGACAAAGTGACTTCAAGGAGAATATTAAACGCATTTGATACCTTAGAATTTTGAACAGCCGAGGGTGTTTTATATGATTACTTAGCCTGTAAGTAACCTACTTTTTCAGTCTGCGAATATTTTTTGGTTTCCTGTTTTATCCAATTTTAAATCCAATTTCAATCTTTTTAGCGGAATATAGTTGTGGCCTTTTTTGATCTTCGTATATTTCTGATTTTTTGTCGTTCTTCTTGGTTTACATCGATTTAATCCGACTATTTAAACCACAAACTCCGTGGAATAAATTTATGAACAAAAGCATCCGAGCTGTAGAAAAAACCTAAGGTGGAATTATCCTGCACAGAAAACCGATCCATGACAATTCGAACCGTTAGAAACGTAGAAAATGGAAAGAGCTTCGTTTTGATAGGTTGTGGCTCCCGTAACTCCAAACGAGTCAAAAGTTATGGCCGTTAGAAGAAACGGAAGAAAGCGACCGACCGCTCGCTGATCCGATTCGACGGTATTGGCAAAAGTATTCGATCTCCGCGAAAGGCTCGAGCATGCTCACACGGTAGCACTCGATATTAAAGATATTATGGATCACAGAAGGAATAAATGAGGATATGGAACAAAAGCTTGTCTACTGAAGCTAAAGCGCAACGCATGTTTTTTTTTACGACCGTTCCGTCTTCCTCGTTTTCCGTCACTCATTGTTTTGGTCATATTCATCAACATGCGCGGTCTTTTTAACAATATTACAACACCACGACAAAGTGACTTCAAGGATAATATTAAACGCATTTGACACCTTAGGATTTCTAACAGCTGAGGGTGTTTCATATGATTACTTAGCCTGTAAGTAACCTACCTTTTCAGTCTGCGAATATCTTTCAATTTCCTGTTTTATCCAATTTTAAATCCAATTTCAATCTTTTTAGCGGAATATTGTCGTGGCCTTTTTTGATCTTCGTATTTTTTCGATTTTTTGTCGTTCTTCTTAGTTTACATCGATTTAATCCGACTATTTAAACCACAAACTCCGTGGAATAAATTTATGAACAAAAGCATCCGAGCTGTAGAAAAAACTTAAGGTGGAATTATCCTGCACACAAAACCGATCCATAACAATTCGAACCGTTAGAAACGTAGAACATGGAAAGAGCTTCGTTTTGATAGGTTGTGGCTCCCGTAACTCCAAACGAGTCAAAAGTTATGGCCGTTAGAAGAAACGGAAGAAAGCGACCGACCGCTCGCTGATCCGATTCGACAGTATTGGCAAAAGTATTCGATCTCCGCGAAAGGCGCGAGCATGCTCACACGGTAGCACTCGATATTAAAGATATTATGGATCACAGAAGGAATAAATGAGGATATGTAACAAAAGCTTATCTACTGAAGCTAAAGCGCAATACATGTTTTGTTTACGACCGTTCCGTCTTCCTCTTTTTCCGTCCCTCATTGTTTTTGTCATATTCATCAACATGCGCGGTTTTTTTAACAATATTACAACACCACGACAAAGTGACTTCAAGGAGAATATTAAACGCATTTGACACCATAGGATTTCTAACAGCTGAGGGTGTTTCATATGATTACTTAGCCTGTAAGTAACCTACTTTTTCAGTCTGCGAATATCTTTCGGTTTCCTGTTTTATCCAATTTTATATCCAATTTCAATCTTTTTAGCAGAATATTGTCGTGGACTTTTTTTATCTTCGTATTTTTCCGATTTTCTGTCGTTCTTCTTGGTTTACATCGATTTAATCCGAATATTTAAACCACAAGCTCCGTGGAATAAATTTATGAAGAAAAGCATCTGAGCTGTAGAAAAACATAAGGTGGAATTATCCTGCACAGAAAACCGATCCATGACAATTCGAATCGATAGAAACGTAGAATATGGAAAGAGCTTCGTTTTGATAGGTTGTGGCTCCCGTAACTCCAAACGAGTCAAAAGTTATGGCCGTTAGAAGAAACGGAAGAAAGCGACCGACCGCTCGCTGATCCGATTCGACGGTATTGGCAAAAATATTCGATCTCCGCGAAAGGCGCGAGCATGCTCACACAGTAGCACTCGGTATTAAAGATATTATGGATCACAGAATGAATAAATGAGGATATGTAATAAAAGCTTGTTTACCAAAGCTAAAGCGCAATACATGTTTATTTTACGACCGTTCCGTCTTCCTCGTTTTTCGTCCCTCATTGTTTTGGTCATATTCACCAACATGCGCGGTCTTTTTAACAATATTACAACACCACGACAAAGTGACTTCAAGGAGAATATTAAACGCATTTGATACCTTAGAATTTCGAACAATCGAGGGTGTTTTATATTATTACTTAGCCTGTAAGTAACCTACCTTTTCAGTCTGCGAATATCTTTCGATTTCCTGTTTTATCCAATTTTAAATCCAATTTCAATCTTTTTAGCGGAATATTGTCGTGGAATTTTTTGATCTTCGTATTTTTCCGATTTTTTGTCGTTCTTCTTGGTTTACATCGATTTAATCCGACTATTTAAACCACAAACTTCGTGGAATAAATTTATGAAGAAAAGCATCCGAGCTATAGAAAAACTTAAGGTGGAATTATCCTGCACACAAAACCGATCCATGACAATTCGTACCGTTAGAAACGTAGAACATGGAAAGAGCTTCGTTTTGATAGGTTGTGGCTCCCGTAACTCCAAACGAGTCAAAAGTTATGGCCGTTAGAAGAAACGGAAGAAAGCGACCGACCGCTCGCTGATCCGATTCGACGGTATTGGCAAAAGTATTCGATCTCCGCGAAAGGCGCGAGCATGCTCACACGGTAGCACTCGATATTAAAGATATTATGGATCACAGAAGGAATAAATGAGGATATGTAACAAAAGCTTGTCTACTGAAGCTAAAGCGCAATACATGTTTTTTTTACGACCGTTCCGTCTTCCTCGTTTTCCGTCCCTCATTGTTTTGGTCATATTCATCAACATGCGCGGTCTTTTTAACAATATTACAACACCACGACAAAGTGACTTCAAGGAGAATATTAAACGCATTTGATACCTTAGAATTTCGAACAGCCGAGGGTGTTTTATATGATTACTTAGCCTGTAAGTAACCTACTTTTTCAGTCTGCGAATATCTTCCGGTTTCCTGTTTTGTCCAATTTTAAATCCAATTTCAATCTTTTTAGCGGAATATTGTCGTGGCCTTTTTTGATCTTCGTATTTTTCTGATTTTTTGTCATTCTTCTTGGTTTACATTGATTTAATCCGACTATTTATACCACAAACTCCGTGAAATAAATTTATGAACAAAAGCATCCGAGCTGTAGGAAAAATCTAAGGTGGAATTACCCGGCACAGAAAACCGATCCATGAAAATTCGAACCGTTAGAAACGTAGAACATGGAAAGAGCTTCGTTTTGATAGGTTGTGGCTCCCGTAACTCCAAACGAGTCAAAAGTTATGGCCGTTAGAAGAAACGGAAGAAAGTGACCGACCGCTCGCTGATCCGATTCGACGGTATTGGCAAAAATATTCGATCTCCGCGAAAGGCGCGAGCATGCTCACACGGTAGCACTCGATATTAAAAATATTATGGATCACAGAAGGAATAAATGAGGATATGGAACAAAAGCTTGTCTACTGAAGCTAAAGCGCAATGCATATTTTTTTTTACGACCGTTCTGTCTTTCTCGTTTTCCGTCCCTCATTGTTTTGGTCATATTCATCAACATGCGCGGTCTTTTTAACAATATTACAACACCACGACAAAGTGACTTCAACGAGAATATTAAACGCATTTGACACCTTAGGATTTCTAACAGCTGAGGGTGTTTCATATGATTACTTAGCCTGTAAGTAACCTACCTTTTCAGTCTGCGAATATCTTTCGATTTTCTATTTTATCCAATTTTAAATCCAATTTCAATCTTTTTAGAGGAATATTGTCGTGGCCTTTTTTGATCTTCGTATTTTTCCGATTTTTTGTCGTTCTTCTTGGTTTACATCGATTTAATCCGACTATTTAAACCACAAACTCCGTGGAATAAAGTTATGAAGAAAAGCATCCGAGCTGTAGAAAAACTTAAGGTGGAATTATCCTGCACACAAAACCGATCCATGACAATTCGAATCGATAGAAAAGTAGAACATGGAAAGAGCTTCGTTTTGATAGGTTGTGCCTCCCGTAACTCCAAAGAGTCAAAAGTTATGGCCGTTAGAAGAAACCGAAGAAAGCGACGGACCGCTCGCTGATCCGATTCGACGGTATTGGCAAAAGTATTTGATCTCCGCGAAAGGCGCGAGCATGCTCACACGGTAGCACTCGATATTATAGATATTATGGATCACAGAAGGAATAAATGAGGATATGTAACAAAAGCTTATCTACTGAAGCTAAAGCGCAATACATGTTTATTTTTTACGACCGTTCCGTTTTCCTCGTTTTCCGTCCCTCATAGTTTTGGTCATATTCATCAACATGCGTGGTCTTTTTAACAATATTACAACACCACGACAAAGTGACTTCAAGGAGAATATTAAACGCATTTGATACCTTAGAATTTTGAACAGCCGAGGGTGTTTTATATGATTACTTAGCCTGTAAGTAACCTAGTTTTTCAGTCTGCGAATATCTTTTGGTTTCCTGTTTTATCCAATTTTAAATCCAATTTCAATCTCTTTAACGGAATATAGTCGTGGCCTTTTTTGATCTTCGTATATTTCCGATTTTTTAAGACCATTCCGTCTTCCTCGTTTTCCGTCCCTCATTGTTTTGGTCATATTCATCAACATGCGCGGTCTTTTTAACAATATTACAACACCACGACAAAGTGACTTCAAGGAGAATATTAAACGCATTCGACACCTTAGGATTTCTAACAGCTGAGGGTGTTTCATATGATTACTTAGCCTGTAAGTAACCTACCTTTTCAGTCTGCGAATATCTTTCGATTTCCTGTTTTATACAATTTTAAATCCAATTTCAATCTTTTTAGCGGAATATTGTCGTGGCCTTTTTTGATCTTCGTATTTTTCCGATTTTTGGTCGTTCTTCTTGGTTTACATTGATTTAATCCGAATATTTAAACCACAAACTCCGTGGAATAAATTTATGAAGAAAAGCATCCGAGCTGTAGAAAAACTTAAGGTGGAATTATCCTGCACACAAAACCGATCCATGACAATTCGAACCGTTAGAAACATAGAACATGGAAAGAGCTTCGTTTTGATAGGTTGTGGCTCCCGTAACTCCAAACGAGTCAAAAGTTATGGCCGTTAGAAGAAACGGAAGAAAGCGACTGACCGTTCGCTGATCCGATTCGACGGTATTGGCAAAAGTATTCGATCTCCGTGAAAGGCGCGAAATGCTCACACGGTAGCACTCGATATTAAAGATATTATGGATCACAGAAGGAATAAATGAGGATATGGAACAAAATCTTGTCTACTGAAGCTAAAGCGCAATGCATGTTTTTTTTTACGACCGTTCCGTCTTCCTCGTTTTCCGTCCCTCATTGTTTTGGTCATATTCATCAACATGCGCGGTCTTTTTAACAATATTACAACATCACGACAAAGTGACTTCAAGGAGAATATTAAACGCATTTGACACCCTAGGATTTCTAACAGCTGAGGGTGTTTCATATGATTACTTAGCCTATAAGTAACCTATCTTTTCAGTCTGCGAATATCTTTCAATTTCCTGTTTTATCCAATTTTAAATCCAATTTCAATATTCTTAGCGGAATATTGTCGTGGCCTTTTTTGATCTTCGTATTTTTCCGATTTTTTGTCGTTCTTCTTGGTTTACATCGATTTAATCCGACTGTTTAAACCACAAACTCCGTGGAATAAATTTATGAAGAAAAGCATCCGAGCTGTAGAAAAACTTAAGGTGGAATTATCCTGCACACAAAACCGATCCATGACAATTCGAACCGTTAGAAACGTAGAACATGGAAAGAGCTTCGTTTTGATAGGTTGTGGCTCCCGTAACTCCAAACGAGTCAAAAGTTATGGCCGTTAGAAGAAACGGAAGAAAGTGACCGACCGCTCGCTGATCCGATTCGACGGTATTGGCAAAAGTAATCGATCTCCGCGAAAGGTGCGAGCTTGCTCACACGGTAGCACTCGATATTAAAGATATTATGGATCACAGAAGGAATAAATGAGGATATGTAACAAAAGATTGACTACTGAAGCTAAAGCGCAATACATGTTTTTTTTTACGACCGTTCCGTCTTCCTCGTTTTCCGTCCCTCATTGTTTTGGTCATATTCATCAACATGCGCGGTCTTTTTAACAATATTACAACACCACGACAAAGTGACTTCAAGGAGAATATTAAACGCATTTGATACCTTAGCATTTCGAACAGCTGAGGGTGTTTTATATGATTACTTAGACTGTAAGTAACCTACCTTTTCAGTCTGCGAATATCTTCCGGTTTCCTGTTTTATCCAATTTTAAATCCAATTTCAATCTTTTTAGCGGAATATTGTCGTGGCCTTTTTTGATCTTCGTATTTTTCTGATTTTTTGTCGTTCTTCTTGGTTTACATCGATTTAATCCGACTATTTAAACCACAAACTCCGTGAAATAAATTTATGAACAAAAGCATCCAAGCTGTAGAAAAAACTTAAGGTGGAATTATCCTGCAAAGAAAACCGATCCATGACAATTCGAACCGTTAGAAACGTAGAACATGTAAAGATCTTCGTTTTGATAGGTTGTGGCTCCCGTAACTCCAAACGAGTCAAAAGTTATAGCCGTTAGAAGAAATGGAAGAAAGCGACCGACCGCTCGCTGATCCGATTCGACGGTATTGGCAAAAGTATTCGATCTCCGCGAAAGGCGCGAGCATGCTCACACGGTAGCACTCGATATTAAAGATATTATGGATCACAGAAGGAAAAAATGAGGATATGGAACAAAAGCTTGTCTACTGAAGCTAAAGCACAATGCATCTTTTTTTTTATGACCGTTCCGTCTTCCTCGTTTTCCGTCCCTCATTGTTTTGGTCATATTCATCAACATGCGCGGTCTTTTTAACAATATTACAACACCACGACAAAGTGACTTCAAGGAGAATATTAAACGCATTTGACACCTTAGGATTTCTAACAGCTGAGGGTGTTTCATATGATTACTTAGCTTGTAAGTAACCTACCTTTTCAGTCTGCGAATATCTTTCGATTTCCTGTTTTATCCAATTTTAAATCCAATTTCAATCTTTTTAGCGGAATATTGTCGTGGCCTTTTTTGATCTTCGTATTTTTTCGATTTTTTGTCGTTCTTCTTGGTTTACATCGATTTAATCCGACTATTTAAACCACAAACTCCGTGGAATAAATTTATGAAGAAAAGCATCCGAGCTGTAGAAAAACTTAAGGTGGAATTATCCTGCACACAAAACCGATCCATGACAATTCGAACCGTTAGAAACGTAGAACATGGAAAGAGCATCGTTTTGATAGGTTGTGGCTCCCGTAACTCCAAACGAGTCAAAAGTTATGGCCGTTAGAAGAAACGGAAGAAAGCGACCGACCGCTCGCTGATCCGATTCGACGGTATTGGCAAAAGTATTCGATCTCCGCGAAAGGCGCGAGCATGCTCACACGGTAGTACGCGATATTAAAGATATTATGGATCACAGAAGGAATAAATGAGGATATGTAACAAAAGCTTGTCTACTGAAGCTAAAGCGCAATACATGTTTTTTTTACGACCGTTCCGTCTTCCTCTTTTTCCGTCCCTCATTGTTTTGGTCATATTCATCAACATGCGCGGTCTTTTTAACAATATTAAACACCACGACAAAGTGACTTCAAGGAGAATTTTAAACGCATTTGATACCTTAGAATTTCTAACAGCTGAGGGTGTTTCATATGATTACTTAGCATGTAAGTAACCTACTTTTTCAGTCTGCGAATATCTTTCAGTTTCCTGTTTTATCCAATTTTAAATCCAATTTCAATCTTTTTAGCGAAATATTGTCGTGGCCTTTTTTGATCTTCGTATTTTTCCGATTTTTTGTCGTTCTTCTTGGTTTACATCGATTTAATCCGAATATTTAAACCTCAAACTCCGTGGAATAAATTTATGAAGAAAAGCATCCGAGCTGTAGAAAAACTTAAGGTGGAATTATTCTGCACACAAAACCGATCCATGACAATTCGAACCGTTAGAAACGTAGAACATGGAAAGAGCTTCTTCTTGATAGGTTGTGCCTCCCGTAACTCCAAACGAGTCAAAAGTTATGGCCCATAGAAGAAACGGAAGAAAGCGACGGACCGCTCGTTGATCCGATTCGACGGTATTGGCAAAAGCATTCGATCTCCGCGAAAGGCGCAAGCACGCTCACACGGTAGCACTCGATATTAAAGATATTATGGATCACATAAGGAATAAATGAGGATATGGAACAAAAGCTTGTCTACTGAAGCTAAAGCGCAATGCATGTTTTTTTTACGACCGTTACGTCTTCCTCGTTTTCCGTCCCTCATTCTTTTGGTCATATTCATCAACATGCGCGGTCTTTTTAACAATATTACAACACCACGACAAAGTGACTTCAACGAGAATATTAAACGCATTTGATACCTTAGAATTTCGAACAGCTGAGGGTGTTTTATATGATTACTTAGCCTGTAAGTAACCTACCTTTTTAGTCTGCGAATATCTTTCGGTTTTCTGTTTTATGCAATTTTAAATCCAATTTCAACCTTTTTAGCGGAATATTGTCGTGGCCTTTTTTGATCTTCGTATTTTTTTGATTTTTTGTCGTTCTTCTTGGTTTACATCGATTTAATCCAACTATTTAAACCACAAACTCCGTGGAATAAATTTATGAACAAAAGCATACGAGCTGTAGAAAAAACTTAAGGTGGAATTATCCTGCACACAAAACCGATCCATGACAATTCGAACCATTAGAAACGTAGAACGTGGAAAGAGGTTCGTTTTGATAGGTTGTGATCCCGTAACTCCAAACGTGTCAAAAGTTATGGCCGTTAGAGGAAACGGAAGAAAGCGACCGACCGCTCGCTGATCCGATTCGACCGTATTGGCAAAAGTATTCGATCTCCGCGAAAGGCACGAGCATGGTCACACGGTAGCACTCGATATTAAAGATATTATGGATCACAAAAGGAATAAATGAGGATATGTAACAAAAGCTTGTCTACTGAAGCTAAAGCGCAATACATGTTTTTTTTTACGGCCGTTCCGTCTTCCTCGTTTTTCGTCCCTCATTTTTTTTGGTCATATTCATCAACATGCGTGGTCTTTTTAACAATATTTCAACACCACGACAAAGTGACTTCAAGGAGAATATTAAACGCATTTGATACCTAAGAATTTCGAACAGCTGAGGGTGTTTTATATGATTACTTAGCCTGTAAGTAACCTACTTTTTCAGTCTGCGAATATCTTTCGGTTTCCTGTTTTATCCAATTTTAAATCCAATTTCAATCTTTTTAGCGGAATATTGTCGTGGACTTTTTCGATCTTCGTATTTTTCTGATTTTTGGTCGTTCTTCTTGGTTTACATCGATTTAATCCGACTATTTAAACCACAAACTCCGTGGAATAAATTTATGAACAAAAGCATCCGAGCTGTAGAAAAAACTTAAGGTGGAATTATCCTGCACACAAAACCGATCCATACAATTCGAAACGTTAGAAACGTAGAACATGGAAAGTGCTTCGTTTTGATAGGTTGTGGCTCCCGTAACTCCAAACGAGTCAAAAGTTATGGCCGTTAGAGGAAACGGAAGAAAGCGACCGACCGCTCGCTGATCCGATTCGACGGTATTGGCAAAAGTATTCGATCTCCGCGAAAGGCACGAGCATGCTCACACGGTAGAACTCGATAGTAAAGATATTATGGATCACAGAAGGAATAAATGAGGATATGTAACAAAAGCTTGTCTACTGAAGCTAAAGCGCAATACATGTTTTTTTTTACGACCGGTCCGTCTTCCTCGTTTTCCGTCCCTCATTGTTTTGGTCATATTCATCAACATGCGTGGTCTTTTTAACAATATTACAACACCACGACAAAGTGACTTCAAGGGGAATATTAAACGCATTTGATACCTTAGAATTTCGAACTGCTGAGGGTGTTTTATATGATTACTTAGCCTGTAAGTAACCTACGTTTTCAGTCTGCGAATATCTTCCGGTTTCCTGTTTTGTCCAATTTTAAATCCAATTTCAATCTTTTTAGCAGAATATTGTCGTGGCCTTTTTTGATCTTCGTATTTTTCTGATTTTTTGTCGTTCTTCTTGGTTTACATCGATTTAATCCGACTATTTAAACCACAAACTCCGTGGAATAAATTTATGAACAAAAGCATCCGAGCTGTAGAAAAAACTTAAGATGGAATTATCCTGCACACAAAACCGATCCATGACAATTTGAACGGTTAGAAACGTAGAACATGGAAAGAGCTTCGTTTTGATAGGTTCTGGCTCCCGTAACTCCAAACGACTCAAAAGTTATCGCCGTTAGAAGAAACGGAAGAAAGCGACGAATCGCTCGCTGATCCGATTCGACGGTATTGGCAAAAGTATTCGATCTCCACGAAAGGCGCGAGCATGATCACACGGTAGCACTCGATATTAAAGATATTATGGATCACAGAAGGAATAAATGTGGATATGGAACAAAAGCTTGTCTAATGAAGCTAAAGCGCAATGCATGTTTTTTTTTTACGACCGTTCCGTCTTCCTCGTTTTCCGTCCCTCATTGTTTTGGTCATATTCATCAACATGCGCGGCCTTTTTAACAATATTACAACACCACGACAAAGTGACTTCAAGGAGAATATTAAACGCATTTGACACCTTAGGATTTCAAACAGCTGAGGGTGTTTCATATGATTACTTAGCCTGTAAGTAACCTACTTTTTCAGTCTGCGAATATCTTTCGATTTCCTGCTTTATCCAATTTTAAATCCAATTTCAATCTTTTTAGCGGAATATTGTCGTGGCCTTTTTTGATCTTCGTATTTTTCCGATTTTTTGTCGTTCTTCTTGGTTTACATCGATTTAATCCGACTATTTAAACCACAAACTCCATGGAATAAATTTATGAAGAAAAGCATCCGAGCTGTAGAAAAACTTAAGGTGGAATTATCCTGCACACAAAACCGATCCATGACAATTCGAACCGTTAGAAACGTAGAACGTGGAAAGAGGTTCGTTTTGATAGGTTGTGGCTCCCGTAACTCCAAACGAGTCAAAAGTTATGGCCGTTAGAAGAAACGGAATAAAGCGACGGACGGCTCGCTGATCCGATTCGACGGTATTGGCAAAAGTATTCGATCTCCGCGAAAGGCGCGAGCATGCTCACACGGTAGTACTCGATATTAAAGATATTATGGATCACAGAAGGGATAAATGAGGATATGTAACAATAGTTTGTCTACTGAAGCTAAAGAGCAATACATATTATTTTTTTACGACCGTTCCGTCTTCCTCGTTTTCCGTCCCTCATTGTTTTGGTCATATTCATCAACATGCGCGGTCTTTTTAACAATATTACAACATCACGACAAAATGACTTCAAAGAGAATATTAAACGCATTTGATACTTTAGAATTTCTAACAGCTGAGGGTGTTTCATATGATGACTTAGCCTGCAAGTAACCTAGTTTTTCAGTCTACGAATATCTTTCGGTTTCCTGTTTTATCCAATTTTAAATCCAATTTCAATCTTTTTAGCGGAATATTGTCGTGGCCTTTTTTGATCTTCGTATTTTTCCGATTTTTTGTCGTTCTTCTTGGTTTACATCGATTTAATCCGACTATTTAAACCACAAACTCCGTGGAATAAATTTATGAAGAAAAGCATCCGAGCTGTAGAAAAACTTAAGGTGGAATTATCCTGCACACAAAACCGATCCATGACAATTCGAACCATTAGAAACGTAGAACGTGGAAAGAGGTTCGTTTTGATAGGTTGTGGCTCCCGTAACTCCAAACGAGTCAAAAGTTATGGCCGTTAGAAGAAACGGAATAAAGCGACGGACGGCTCGCTGATCCGATTCGACGGTGTTGGCAAAAGTATTCAATCTCCGCGAAAGGCGCGAGCATGCTCACACGGTAGCACTCGATATTAAAGATATTATGGATCACAGAAGGGATAAATGAGAATATGTAACAAAAGCTTGTCTACTGAAGCTAAAGCGCAATACATATTTTTTTTTTTACGACCGTAACGTCTTCTCGTTTTCCGTCCCTCATTGTTTTGGTCATATTCATCAACATGCGCGGTCTTTTTAACAATATTACAACACCACGACAAAGTGACTTCACGGAGAATATTAAACGCATTTGATACTTTAGAATTTCTAACAGCTGAGGGTGTTTCATATGATGACTTAGCCTGTAAGTAACCTACTTTTTCAGTCTACGAATATCTTTCGGTTTCCTATTTTATCCAATTTTAAATCCAATTTCAATCTTTTTAGCGGAATATCGTCGTGGCCTTTTTTGATCTTCGTATTTTTCCGATTTTTTGTCGTTCTTCTTGGTTTACATCAATTTAATCCGACTATTTAAACCACAAACTCCGTGGAATAAATTTATGAAGAAAAGCATCCGAGCTGTAGAAAAATTTAAGGTGGAATTATCCTGCACATAAAACCGATTCATGACAATTCGAACCGTTAGAAACGTAGAACATGGAAAGAGCTTCGTTTTGATAGGTCGTGGCTTCCGTAAATCCAAACGAATCAAAAGTTATGGCCGTTAGAAGAAACGGAAGAAAGCGACGGACCGCTCGCTGATCCGATTCGACGGTATTGGTAAAAGTATTCGATCTCCGCGAAAGGCACGAGCATGCTCACACGGTAGCACTCGATATTAAAGATATTATGGATCACAGAAGGAATAAATGAGGATATATAACAAAAGCTTGTCTACTGAAGCTAAAGCGCAATACATGTTTTTTTTACGACCGGTCCGTCTTTCTCGTTTTTCATCCCTCATTGTTTTGGTCATATTCATCAACATGCGTGGTCTTTTTAACAATGTTACAACACCTCAACAAAGTGACTTCAAGGAGAATATTAAACGCATTTGATACCTAAGAATTTCGAACAGCTGAGGGAGTTTTACATGATTACTTAGCCTGTAAGTAACCTACTTTTTCAGTCTGCGAATATCTTTCGGTTTCCTGTTTTATCCAATTTCAAATCCAATTTCTATCTTTTTAGCGGAATATTGTCGTGGCCTTTTTTGATCTTCGTATTTTTCTGATTTTTTGTCGTTCTTCTTGGTTTACATCGATTTAATCCGACTATTTAAACCACAAACTCCGTGGAATAAATTTATGAACAAAAGCATCCGAGCTGTAGAAAAAACTTAAGGTGGAATTATCATGCGCACAAAACCAATCCATGACAATTCGAACCGTTAGAAATGTAGAACGTGGAAAGAGGTTCGTTTTGATAGGTTGTGATCCCGTAACTCCAAACGAGTCAAAAGTTATGGCCGTTAGAGGAAACGGAAGAAAGCGACGGACCGCTCGCTTATCCGATTCGACGGTATTGGCAAAAGTATTCGATCTCCGCGAAAGCCACGAGCATGCTCACGCGGTAGCACTCGATATTAAAGATATTATGGATCACAGAAGGAATAAATGAGGATATGTAACAAAAGCTTGTCTACTGAAGCTAAAGCGCAATACATGTTTTTTTTACGACCGCTCCGTCTTCCTCGTTTTCCGTCCCTCATTGTTTTGGTCATATTCATCAACATGCGCGGTCTTTTTAACAATATTACAACACCACGACAAAGTGACTTCAAGGAGATTATTAAACGCATTTGATACCTTAGAATTTCTAATAGCTGAGGGTGTTTCATATGATTACTTAGCCTGTAAGTAACCTACTTTTTCAGTCTACGAATATCTTTCGGTTTTCCGTTTATCCAATTTAAATCCAATTTCAATCTTTTAGCGGAATATTGTCGTGGCCTTTTTTGATCTTCGTATTTTTTCGATTTTTTGTCGTTCTTCTTGGTTTACATCGATTTAATCCGACTATTTAAACCACAAACTCCGTGGAATAAATTTATGAACAAAAGCATCCGAGCTGTAGAAAAAACTTAAGGTGGAATTATCCTGCACACAAAACCGATCCATGACAATTCGAACCGTTAGAAACGTAGAACATGGAAAGAGCTTCGTTTTGATAGGTTGTGGCTCCCGTAACTCCAAACGAGTCAAAAGTTATCGCCGTTAGAAGAAACGGAAGAAAGCGACGGACCGCTCGCTGATCCGATTCGACGGTATTGGCAAAAGTATTCGATCTCCGCGAAAGGCGCGAGCATGCTCACACGGTAGCACTCGATATTAAAGATATTATGGATCACAGAAGGAATAAATGAGGATATGTAAAAAAAGCTTGTCTACTGAAGCTAAAGCGCAATACATGTTTTTTTACGACCGTTCCGTCTTTCTCGTTTTCCGTCCCTCATTGTTTTGGTCATATTCATCAACATGCGCGGTCTTTTTAACAATATTACAACACCACGACAAAATGACTTCAAGGAGAATATTAAACGCATTTGATACCTTAGAATTTCTAACAGCTGAGGGTGTTTCATATGATTACTTAGCCTGTAAGTAACCTAATTTTTCAGTCTGCGAATATCTTTCGGTTTCCTGTTTTATCCAATTTTAAATCCAATTTCAATCTTTTTAGCGAAATATTGTCGTGGACTTTTTTGATCTTCGTATTTTTCCGATTTTTTGTCGTTCTTCTTGGTTTACATCGATTTAATCCGACAATTTAAACCACAAACTCCGTGGAATAAATTTATGAACAAAAGCATCCGAGCTGTAGAAAAAACTTAAGATGGAATTATCCTGCACACAAAACCGATCCATGACAATTTGAACCGTTAGAAACGTAGAACATGGAAAGAGCTTCGTTTTGATAGGTTGTGGCTCCCGTAACTCCAAACGAGTTAAAAGTTATCGCCGTTAGAAGAAACGGAAGAAAGCGACGGACCGCTCGCTGATCCGATTCGACGTATTGGCAAAAGTATTCGATCTCCGCGAAAGGCGCGAGCATGCTCACACGGTAGCACTCGATATTAAAGATATTATGGATCACAGAAGGAATAAATGAGGATATGTAACAAAAGCTTGTCTTCCGAAGCTAAAGCGCAATACATGTTTTTTTTTTACGACCGCTCCGTCTTCCTCGTTTTCCGTCCCTCATTGTTTTGGTCATATTCATCAACATGCGTGGTCTTTTTAACAATATTACAACACCACGACAAAGTGACTTCAAGGAGAATATTAAACGCATTTGATACCTTAGAATTTCTAACAGCCGAGGGTGTTTCATATGATTACTTAGCCTGTAAGTAACCTACTTTTTCAGTCTGCGAATATCTTTCGGTTTCCTGTTTTATCCAATTTTAAATCCAATTTCAATCTTTTTAGCGGAATATTGTCGTGGCCTTTTTTGATCTTCGTATTTTTCCGATTTTTTGTCGTTCTTCTTGGTTTACATCGATTTAATCCGACTATTTAAACCACAAACTCCGTGGAATAAATTTATGAACAAAAGCATGCGAGCTGTAGAAAAAACTTAAGATGGAATTATCCTGCACACAAAACCGATCCGTGACAATTTGAACCGTTAGAAACGTAGAACATGGAAAGAGCTTCGTTTTGATAGGTTGTGGCTCTCGTAACTCCAAACGAGTCAAAAGTTATCGCCGTTAGAAGAAACGGAAGAAAGCGACGGACCGCTCGCTGATCCGATTCGACAGTATTGGCAAAAGTATTCGATCTCCGCGAAAGGCGCGAGCATGCTCACACGGTAGCACTCGATATTAAAAATATTATGGATCACAGAAGGAATAAATGAGGATATGTAAAAAAAGCTTGTCTACTGAAGCTAAAGCGCAATACATGTTTTTTTTAGGACCGTTCCGTCTTTCTCGTTTTCCGTCGCTCATTGTTTTGGTCATATTCATCAACATGCGCGGTCTTTTTAACATTATTACAACACCACGACAAAGTGACTTCAAGGAGAATATTAAACACATTTGATACCTTAGAATTTCTAACAGCTGAGGGTGTTTCATATGATTACTTAGCCTGTAAGTAACCTACTTTTTCAGTCTACGAATATCTTTCGGTTTTCTGTTTATCCAATTTCAAATCCAATTTCAATCTTTTAGCGGAATATTGTCGTGGCCTTTTTTGATCTTCGTATTTTTTCGATTTTTTGTCGTTCTTCTTGGTTTACATCGATTTAATCCGACTATTTAAACCACAAACTCCGTGGAATAAATTTATGAAGAAAAGCATCCGAGCTGTAGAAAAAACTTAAGATGGAATTATCCTGCACACAAAACCGATCCATGACAATTTGATCCGTTAGAAACGTAGAACATGGAAAGAGCTTCGTTTTGATAGGTTGTGGCTCCCGTAAATCCAAACGAGTCAAAAGTTATCGCCGTTAGAAGAAACGGAAGAAAGCGACGGACCGCTCGCTGATCCGATTCGACGGTATTGGCAAAAGTATTCGATCTCCGCGAAAGGCGCGGGCATGCTCACACGGTAGCACTCGATATTAAAGATATTATGGATCACAGAAGGAATAAATGAGGATATGTAACAAAAGCTTGTCTACCGAAGCTAAAGCGCAATACATGTTTTTTTTTTACGACCGCTCCGTCTTCCTCGTTTTCCGTCCCTCATTGTTTTGGTCATATTCATCAACATGCGTGGTCTTTTTAACAATATTACAACACCACGACAAAGTGACTTCAAGGAGAATATTAAACGCATTTGATACCTTAGAATTTCTAACAGCCGAGGGTGTTTCATATGATTACTTAGCCTGTAAGTAACCTACTTTTTCAGTCTGCGAATATCTTTCGGTTTCCTGTTTTATCCAATTTTAAATCCAATTTCAATCTTTTTAGTGGAATATTGTCGTGGCCTTTTTTGATCTTCGTATTTTTCCGATTTTTTATCGTTCTTCTTGGTTTACATCGATTTAATCCGACTATTTAAACCACAAACTCCGTGGAATAAATTTATGAACAAAAGCATCCGAGCTGTAGAAAAAACTTAAGATGGAATTATCCTGCACACAAAACCGATCCATGACAATTTGAACCGTTAGAAACGTAGAACATGGAAAGAGCTTCGTTTTGATAGGTTGTGGCTCTCGTAACTCCAAACGAGTCAAAAGTTATCGCCGTTAGAAGAAACGGAAGAAAGCGACGGACCGCTCGCTGATCCGATTCGACGGTATTGGCAAAAGTATTCGATCTCCGCGAAAGGCGCGAGCATGCTCACACGGTAGCACTCGATATTAAAAATATTATGGATCACAGAAGGAATAAATGAGGATATGTAAAAAAAGCTTGTCTACTGAAGCTAAAGCGCAATACATGTTTTTTTTACGACCGTTCCGTCTTTCTCGTTTTCCGTCGCTCATTGTTTTGGTCATATTCATCAACATGCGCGGTCTTTTTAACATTATTACAACACCACGACAAAGTGACTTCAAGGAGAATATTAAACACATTTGATACCTTAGAATTTCTAACAGCTGAGGGTGTTTCATATGATTACTTAGCCTGTAAGTAACCTACTTTTTCAGTCTACGAATATCTTTCGGTTTTCTGTTTATCCAATTTCAAATCCAATTTCAATCTTTTAGCGGAATATTGTCGTGGCCTTTTTTGATCTTCGTATTTTTTCGATTTTTTGTCGTTCTTCTTGGTTTACATCGATTTAATCCGACTATTTAAACCACAAACTCCGTGGAATAAATTTATGAAGAAAAGCATCCAAGCTGTAGAAAAAACTTAAGATGGAATTATCCTGCACACAAAACCGATCCATGACAATTTGATCCGTTAGAAACGTAGAACATGGAAAGAGCTTCGTTTTGATAGGTTGTGGCTCCCGTAAATCCAAACAAGTCAAAAGTTATCGCCGTTAGAAGAAACGGAAGAAAGCGACGGACCGCTCGCTGATCCGATTCGACGGTATTGGCAAAAGTATTCGATCTCCGCGAAAGGCGCGGGCATGCTCACACGGTAGCACTCGATATTAAAGATATTATGGATCACAGAAGGAATAAATGAGGATATGTAAAAAAAGCTTGTCTACTGAAGCTAAAGCGCAATACATGTTTTTTTTACGACCGCTCCGTCTTCCTCGTTTTCCGTCCCTCATTGTTTTGGTCATATTCATCAACATGCGCGGTCTTTTTAACAATATTACAACACCACGACAAAGTGACTTCAAGGAGAATATTAAACGCATTTGATACCTTAGAATTTCTAACAGCTGAGGGTGTTTCATATGATTACTTAGCCTGTAAGTAACCTACTTTTTCAGTCTGCGAATATCTTTCGGTTTCCTGTTTTATCCAATTTTAAATCCAATTTCAATCATTTTAGCGGAATATTGTCGTGGACTTTTTTGATCTTCGTATTTTTCCGATTTTTTTTCGTTCTTCTTGGTTTACATCGATTTAATCCGACAATTTAAACCACAAACTCCGTGGAATAAATTTATGAACAAAAGCATCCAAGCTGTAGAAAAAACTTAAGATGGAATTATCCTGCACACAAAACCGATCCATGACAATTTGAACCGTTAGAAACGTAGAACATGGAAAGAGCTTCGTTTTGATAGGTTGTGGCTCCCGTAACTCCAAACGAGTCAAAAGTTATCGCCGTTAGAAGAAACGGAAGAAAGCGACGGACCGCTTGCTGATCCGATTCGACGTATTGGCAAAAGTATTCGATCTCCGCGAAAGGCGCGAGCATGCTTACACGGTAGCACTCGATATTAAAGATATTATGGATCACAGAAGGAATAAATGAGGATATGTAACAAAGGCTTGTCTACTGAAGCTAAGGCGCAATACATGTTTTTTTTTACGACCGTTCCGTCTTCCTCGTTTTCCGTCCCTCATTGTTTTGGTCATATTCATCAACATGCGTGGTCTTTTTAACAATATTACAACACCACGACAAAGTGACTTCAAGGAGAATATTAAACGCATTTGATACCTTAGAATTTCTAACAGCCGAGGGTGTTTCATATGATTACTTAGCCTGTAAGTAACCTACTTTTTCAGTCTGCGAATATCTTTCGGTTTCCTGTTTTATCCAATTTTAAATCCAATTTCAATCTTTTTAGCGGAATATTGTCGTGGCCTTTTTTGATCTTCGTATTTTTCCGATTTTTTGTCCTTCTTCTTGGTTTACATCGATTTAATCCGACCATTTAAACCACAAACTCCGTGGAATAAATTTATGAACAAAAGCATCCGAGCTGTAGAAAAAACTTAAGATGGAATTATCCTGCACACAAAACCGATCCATGACAATTTGAACCGTTAGAAACGTAGAACATGGAAAGAGCTTCGTTTTGATAGGTTGTGGCTCTCGTAACTCCAAATGAGTCAAAAGTTATCGCCGTTAGAAGAAACGGAAGAAAGCGACGGACCGCTCGCTGATCCGATTCGACGGTATTGGCAAAAGTATTCGATCTCTGCGAAAGGCGCGAGCATGCTCACACGGTAGCACTCGATATTAAAAATATTATGGATCACAGAAGGAATAAATGAGGATATGTAAAAAAAGCTTGTCTACTGAAGCTAAAGCGCAATACATGTTTTTTTTACGACCGTTCCGTCTTTCTCGTTTTCCGTCCCTCATTGTTTTGGTCATATTCATCAACATGCGCGGTCTTTTTAACATTATTACAACACCACGACAAAGTGACTTCAAGGAGAATATTAAACACATTTGATACCTTAGAATTTCTAACAGCTGAGGGTGTTTCATATGATTACTTAGCCTGTAAGTAACCTACTTTTTCAGTCTGCGAATATCTTTCGATTTCCTGTTTTATCCAATTTTAAGTCCAATTTCAATCTTTTTAGCGGAATATTGTCGTGGTCTTTTTTGATCTTCGTATTTTTCCGATTTTTTGTCGTTCTTCTTGGTTTACATCGATTTAATCCGACTATTTAAACCACAAACTCCGTGGAATAAATTTATGAAAAAAAGCATCCGAGCAGTAGAAAAACTTAAGGTGGAATTATCCTGCACACAAAACCGATCCATGACAATTCGAACAGTTAGAAACGTAGAACGTGGAAAGAGGTTCGTTTTGATAGGTTGTGGCTCCCGTAACTCCAAACGAGTCAAAAGTTATGGCCGTTAGAAGAAACGGAATAGAGCGACGGACCGCTCGCTGATCCGATTCGACGGTATTGGCAAAAGTATTCGATCTCCGCGAAAGGCGCGAGCATGCTCACACGGTAGCACTCGATATTAAAGATATTATGGATCACAGAAGGAATAAATGAGGATATGTAACAAAAGCTTGTCTACTGAAGCAAAAGCGCAATACATGTTTTTTTTACGACCGTTCCGTCTACCTCGTTTTCCGTCCCTCATTGTTTTAGTCATATTCATCGACATGCGCGGTCTTTTTAACAATATTACAACACCACGACAAAGTGACTTCAAGGAAAATATTAAACGCATTTGATACCTTAGAATTTCTAACAGCTGTGGGTGTTTCATATGATGACTTAGCCTTAAGTAACCTACTTTTTCAGTCTGTGAATATCTTTCATTTTCCTGTTTTATTCAATTTTAAATCCAATTTCAAACTTTTTAGCGGAATATTGTCGTGGCCTTTTTTGATCTTCGTATTTTTCCGATTTTTTGTCGTTCTTCTTGGTTTACATCGATTTAATCCGACTATTTAAAACACAAACTCCGTGGAATAAATTTATGAAAAAAAGCATCCGAGCTGTAGAAAAACTTAAGGTGGAATTATCCTGCACACAAAACCGATCCATGACAATTCGAACAGTTAGAAACGTAGAACGTGGAAAGAGGTTCGTTTTGATAGGTTGTGGCTCCCGTAACTCCAAACGAGTCAAAAGTTATGGCCGTTAGAAGAAACGGAATAAAGCGACGGACAGCTCGCTGATCCGATTCGACGGTATTGGCAAAAGTATTCGATCTCCGCGAAAGGCGCGAGCATGCTCACACGGTAGCACTCGATATTAAAGATATTATGGATCACAGAAGGAATAAATGAGGATATGTAACAAAAGCTTGTCTACTGAAGCTAAAGCGCAATACATGTTTTTTTTTACGACCGTTCCGTCTTCCTCGTTTTCCGTCCCTCATTGTTTTGGTCATATTCATCAACATACGTGGTCTTTTTAACAATATTACAACACCACGACAAAGTGACTTCAAGGAGAATATTAAACGCATTTGATACCTTAGAATTTCTAACAGCCGAGGGTGTTTCATATGATTACTTAGCCTGTAAGTAACCTACTTTTTCAGTCTGCGAATATCTTTCGGTTTCCTGTTTTATCCAATTTTAAATCCAATTTCAATCTTTTTAGCGGAATATTGTCGTGGCCTTTTTTGATCTTCGTATTTTTCCGATTTTTTGTCGTTCTTCTTGGTTTACATCGATTTAATCCTACTATTTAAACCACAAACTCTATGGAATAAATTTATGAACAAGAGCATGCGAGCTGTAGAAAAAATTTAAGATGGAATTATCCTGCACACAAAACCGATCCATGACAATTTGAACCGTTAGAAACGTAGAACATGGAAAGAGCTTCGTTTTGATTGGTTGTGGCTCTCGTAACTCCAAACGAGTCAAAAGTTATCGCCGTTAGAAGAAACGGAAGAAAGCGACGGACCGCTCGCTGATCCGATTCGACGGTATTGGCAAAAGTATTCGATCTCCGCGAAAGGCGCGAGCATGCTCACACGGTAGCACTCGATATTAAAAATATTATGGATCACAGAAGGAATAAATGAGGATATGTAAAAAAAGCTTGTCTACTGAAGCTAAAGCGCAATACATGTTTTTTTTACGACTGTTCCGTCTTTCTCTTTTTCCGTCCCTCATTGTTTTGGTCATATTCATCAACATGCGCGGTCTTTTTAACATTATTACAACACCACGACAAAGTGACTTCAAGGAGAATATTGAACGCATTTGATACCTTAGAATTTCTAACAGCTGAGGGTGTTTCATATGATTACTTAGCCTGTAAGTAACCTACTTTTTCAGTCTGCGAATATCTTTCGATTTCCTGTTTTATCCAATTTTAAGTCCAATTTCAATCTTTTTAGCGGAATATTGTCGTGGTCTTTTTTGATCTTCGTATTTTTCCGATTTTTTGTCGTTCTTCTTGGTTTACATCGATTTAATCCGACTATTTAAACCACAAACTCCGTGGAATAAATTTATGAAAAAAAGCATCCGAGCAGTAGAAAAACTTAAGGTGGAATTATCCTGCACACAAAACCGATCCATGACAATTCGAACAGTTAGAAACGTAGAACGTGGAAAGAGGTTCGTTTTGATAGGTTGTGGCTCCCGTAACTCCAAACGAGTCAAAAGTTATGGCCGTTAGAAGAAACGGAATAGAGCGACGGACCGCTCGCTGATCCGATTCGACGGTATTGGCAAAAGTATTCGATCTCCGCGAAAGGCGCGAGCATGCTCACACGGTAGCACTCGATATTAAAGATATTATGGATCACAGAAGGAATAAATGAGGATATGTAACAAAAGCTTGTCTACTGAAGCAAAAGCGCAATACATGTTTTTTTTACGACCGTTCCGTCTACCTCGTTTTCCGTCCCTCATTGTTTTGGTCATATTCATCGACATGCGCGGTCTTTTTAACAATATTACAACACCACGACAAAGTGACTTCAAGGAAAATATTAAACGCATTTGATACCTTAGAATTTCTAACAGCTGTGGGTGTTTCATATGATGACTTAGCCTTAAGTAACCTACTTTTTCAGTCTGTGAATATCTTTCATTTTCCTGTTTTATTCAATTTTAAATCCAATTTCAAACTTTTTAGCGGAATATTGTCGTGGCCTTTTTTGATCTTCGTATTTTTCCGATTTTTTGTCGTTCTTCTTGGTTTACATCGATTTAATCCGACTATTTAAAACACAAACTCCGTGGAATAAATTTATGAAAAAAAGCATCCGAGCTGTAGAAAAACTTAAGGTGGAATTATCCTGCACACAAAACCGATCCATGACAATTCGAACAGTTAGAAACGTAGAACGTGGAAAGAGGTTCGTTTTGATAGGTTGTGGCTCCCGTAACTCCAAACGAGTCAAAAGTTATGGCCGTTAGAAGAAACGGAATAAAGCGACGGACAGCTCGCTGATCCGATTCGACGGTATTGGCAAAAGTATTCGATCTCCGCGAAAGGCGCGAGCATGCTCACACGGTAGCACTCGATATTAAAGATATTATGGATCACAGAAGGAATAAATGAGGATATGTAACAAAAGCTTGTCTACTGAAGCTAAAGCGCAATACATGTTTTTTTTTACGACCGTTCCGTCTTCCTCGTTTTCCGTCCCTCATTGTTTTGGTCATATTCATCAACATACGTGGTCTTTTTAACAATATTACAACACCACGACAAAGTGACTTCAAGGAGAATATTAAACGCATTTGATACCTTAGAATTTCTAACAGCCGAGGGTGTTTCATATGATTACTTAGCCTGTAAGTAACCTACTTTTTCAGTCTGCGAATATCTTTCGGTTTCCTGTTTTATCCAATTTTAAATCCAATTTCAATCTTTTTAGCGGAATATTGTCGTGGCCTTTTTTGATCTTCGTATTTTTCCGATTTTTTGTCGTTCTTCTTGGTTTACATCGATTTAATCCTACTATTTAAACCACAAACTCTATGGAATAAATTTATGAACAAAAGCATGCGAGCTGTAGAAAAAATTTAAGATGGAATTATCCTGCACACAAAACCGATCCATGACAATTTGAACCGTTAGAAACGTAGAACATGGAAAGAGCTTCGTTTTGATTGGTTGTGGCTCTCGTAACTCCAAACGAGTCAAAAGTTATCGCCGTTAGAAGAAACGGAAGAAAGCGACGGACCGCTCGCTGATCCGATTCGACGGTATTGGCAAAAGTATTCGATCTCCGCGAAAGGCGCGAGCATGCTCACACGGTAGCACTCGATATTAAAAATATTATGGATCACAGAAGGAATAAATGAGGATATGTAAAAAAAGCTTGTCTACTGAAGCTAAAGCGCAATACATGTTTTTTTTACGACTGTTCCGTCTTTCTCTTTTTCCGTCCCTCATTGTTTTGGTCATATTCATCAACATGCGCGGTCTTTTTAACATTATTACAACACCACGACAAAGTGACTTCAAGGAGAATATTGAACGCATTTGATACCTTAGAATTTCGAACAGCTTAGGGTGTTTTAAATGATTACTTAGCCTGTAAGTAACCTACTTTTTCAGTCTGCGAATATCTTTCGGTTTCCTGTTTTATCCAATTTTATATCCAATTTCAATCTTTTTAGCGGAATATTGTCGTGGCCTTTTTTGATCTTCGTATTTTTCTGATTTTTTGTCGTTCTTCTTGGTTTACATCGATTTAATCCGACTATTTAAACCACAAACTCCGTGGAATAAATTTATGAACAAAAGCATCCGAGCTGTAGAAAAAACTTAAGGTTGAATTATCCTGCACAGAAAACCGATCCATGACAATTCGAATCGATAGAAACGTAGAACATGGAAAGAGCTTCGTTTTGATAGGTTGTGGCTCCCGTGACTCCAAACGAGTCAAAAGTTATGGCCGTTAGAAGAAACAGAAGAAAGCGACGGACCGCACGCTAATCCGATTCGACGGTATTTTCAAAAGTATTCGATCTCCGCGAAAGGCGCGAGCATGCTCACACGGTAGCACTCGATATTAAAGATATTATGGATCACATAAGGAATAAATGAGGATATGGAACAAAAGCTTGTCTACTGAAGCTAAAGCGCAATGCATATTTTTTTTTACGACCGTTCCGTCTTCCTCGTTTTCCGTCCCTCATTGTTTTGGTCATATTCATCAACATGCGCGGTCTTTTTAACAATATTACAACACCACGACAAATTGACTTGAAGGAGAATATTAAGCGCATTTGATACCTTAGAATTTCGAACAGCTGAGGGTGTTTTATATGATTACTTAGCCTGTAAGTAACCTACTTTTTTAGTCTGCGAATATCTTTCGGTTTCCTATTTTATCCAATTTTAAATCCAATTTCAATCTTTTTAGCGGAATATTGTCGTGGCCTTTTTTGATCTTCATATTTTTCTTATTTTTTGTCGTTCTTCTTGGTTTACATCGATTTAATCCGACTATTTAAACCAAAAACTCCGTGGAATAAATTTATGAACAAAAGCATCCGAGCTGTAGAAAAAACTTAAGGTGGAATTATCCTTCACACATAGCCGATCCATGAAAATTCGAACCGATAGAAACGTAGAACGTGGAAAGAGGTTCGTTTTGATAGGTTGTGGCTCCCGTAACTCCAAACGAGTCAAAAGTTATGGCCGTTAAAAAAAACGGAAGAAAGCGACGGACCGCTCGCTGATCCGATTCGACGGTATTGGCAAAAGTATTCGATCTCCGCGAAAGGCACGAGCATGCTCACACGGTAGCACTCGATATTAAAGATATTATGGATCAAAGAAGGAATAAATGAGGATATGTAACAATAGCTTCTCTACTGAAGCTAAAGCGCAATACATGTTTCTTTTTACGACCGTTCCGTCTTCCTCGTTTTCCGTCCCTCATTGTTTTGGTCATATTCATCAACATGCGCGGTCTTTTTAACAATATTACAACACCACGACAAAGTGACTTTAAGGAGAATATTAAACGCATTTGATACCTTAGAATTTCGAACAGCTGAGGGTGTTTTATATGACTGCTTAGCCTGTAAGTAACCTACTTTTTTAGTCTGCGAATATCTTTCGGTTTCCTGTTTTATCCAATTTTATATCCAATTTCAATCTTTTTAGCGGAATATTGTCGTGGCCTTTTTTGATCTTCGTATTTTTCTGATTTTTTGTCGTTCTTCTTGGTTTACATCGATTTAATCCGACTATTTAAACCACAAACTCTGTGGAATAAATTTATGAACAAAAGCATCCGAGCTGTATAAAAAACCTAAGGTGGAATTATCCTGCACAGAAAACCGATGCATGACAATTCGAATCGATAGAAACGTAGAACATGGAAAGAACTTCGTTTTGATAGGTTGTGGCTCCCGTAACTCCGAACGAGTCAAAAGTTATGACCGTTAGAAGAAACCGAAGAAAGCGACGGACCGCTCGCTGATCCGATTCGACGGTATTGGCAAAAGTATTCGATCTCCGCGAAAGACACGAGCATGCTCACACGGTAGCACTCGATATTATAGATATTATCGATCACAGAAGGAATAAATGAGGATATGTAACAAAAGCTTGTCTACTGAAGCTAAAGTGCAATACATGTTTTTTTTTTACGACCGTTCCGTTTTCCTCGTTTTCCGTCCCTCATTGTTTTGGTCATATTCATCAACATGCGTGGTCTTTCTAACAATATTACAACACCACGACAAATTGACTTCAAGGAGAATATTAAACGCATTTGATACCTTAGAATTTCGAACAGCCGAGGGTGTTTTATATGATTACTTAGCCTGTAAGTAACCTACTTTTTCAGTATGCGAATATCTTTTGGTTTTCTGTTTTATCCAATTTTAAATCCAATTTCAATCTTTTTAGCGGAATATAGTCGTGGCCTTTTTTGATCTTCGTATATTTCTGATTTTTTGTCGTTCTTCTTGGTTTACATCGATTTAATCCGACTATTTAAACCACAAACTCTGTGGAATAAATTTATGAACAAAAGCATCCGAGCCGTAGAAAAAACTTAAGGTGGAATTATCCTGCACAGAAAGCCGATCCATGACAATTCGAACCGTTAGAAACGTAGAACATGGAAAGAGCTTCGTTTTGATAGGTTGTGGCTCCCGTAACTCTAAACGAGTCAAAAGTTATGGCCGTTAGAAGAAACGGAAGAAAGCGACGGACCGCTCGCTGATCCGATTCGACGGTATTGGCAAAAGTATTCGATCTCCGCGAAAGGCGCGAGCATGCTCACACGGTAGCACTCGATATTAAAGATATTATGGATCACAGAAGGAATAAATGAGGATATGGAACAAAAGCTTGTCTACTGAAGCTAAAGCGCAATGCATGTTTTTTTTTACGACCGTTCCGTCTTCCTCGTTTTCCGTCCCTCATTGTTTTGGTCATATTCATCAACATGCGCGGTCTTTTTAACAATATTACAACACCACGACAAAGTGACTTCAAGGAGAATATTAAACGCATTTGATACCTTAGAATTTCGAACACCTGAGGCTGTTTTATATGATTACTTAGCCTGTAAGTAACCTACCTTTTCAGTCTGCGAATATCTTTCGGTTTCCTGTATTGTCCAATTTTAAATCTAATTTCAATCCTTTTTAGCGGAATATTGTCATGGCCTTTTTGATCTTCGTATTTTTCTGATTTTTTGTCGTTCTTCTTGGTTTACATCGATTTAATCCGACTATTTAAACCACAAACTGCGCGTAATAAATTTATGAACAAAAACATCCGAGCTATAGAAAAAACATAAGATGAATTATTATGCACACAAAACCGATCCATGACAATTCTAACCGTTAGAAAAGTAGAACATGAAAAAATCTTCGTTTTGATAGGTTGTGGCTCCCGTAACTCCAAACGAGTCAAAAGTTATGGCCGTTAGAAGAAACAGAAGAAAGCGACGGACCGCTCGCTGATCCGATTCGACGGTATTGGCAAAAGTATTCGATCTCCGTGAAAGGCGCGAGCACGCTCACACGGTAGCACTCGATATTAAATATATTAAGGATCACAGAAGGAATAAATGAGGATATGTAACTAAAGCTTGTCTACTGAAGCAAAAGCGCAATGCATGTTTTTTTTTACGACCGTTCCGTCTTCCTCGTTTTCCGTCCCTCATTGTTTTGGTCATATTCATCATCATGCGCGGTCTTTTTAACAATATTACAACACCACGACAAAGTGACTTCAAGGAGAATATTAAACGCATTTGATACCTTAGAATTTCGAACAGCTGCGGGTGTTTTATACGATTACTTAGCCTGTAAGTAACCTACTTTTTCAGTCTGCGGATATCTTTCGGCTTCCTGTTTTACCCAATTTTAAATCCAATTTCAATCTTTTTAGCGGAATATTGTCGTGTCCTTTTTTGATCTTCGTATTTTTCTGAGTTTTTGTCGTTCTTCTTGGTTTACATCGATTTAATCCGACTATTTAAACCACAAACTCCGTGGAATAAATTTATGAATAAAAGCATCCAAGCCGTAGAAAAAACTTAAAGTGGAATTATCCTGCACACAAATCCAATCCATGACAATTCGAACCGATAAAAACGTAGAACATGGAAAGTGCTTCGTTTTGATAGGTTGTGGTTCCCATAACTCCAAACGAGTCAAAAGTTATGGCCGTTAGAAGAAACGGAAGAAAGCGACGGACCGCTCGCTGATCCGACTCGACGGTATTGGGAAAAGTATTCGATCTCCGCGAAAGGCACGAGCATGCTCACACGGTAGCACTCGATATTAAAGATATTATGGATCACAGAAGGAATAAATGAGGATATGTAACAAAAGCTTGTCTACTGAAGCTAAAGCGCAATACATGTTTTCTTTACGACCGTTCCGTCTTCCTCGTTTTCCGTCCCTCATTGTTTTGGTCATATTCATCAACATGCGCAGTCTTTTTAACAATATTACAACACCACGACAAAGTGACTTCAAGGAGAATATTAAACGCATTTGATACCTTAGAATTTCGAACAGCTGAGGGTGTTTTATATGATTACTTATCCTGTAAGTAACCTAATTTTTCAGTCTGCCAATATCTTTCGGTTTCCTGTTTTATCCAATTTTAAATCCCATTTCAATCTTTTTAGCGGAATATTGTCGTGGCCTTTCTTGGTCTTCGTATTTTTCTGATTTTTTGTCGTTCTTCTTGGTTTACATCGATTTAATCCGACTGCTTAAACCACAAACTCCGTGGAATAAATTTATGAACAAAAGCATCCGAGCTGTAGAAAAAACTTAAGGTGGAATTACTCTGCACACAAAACCGATCCATGACAATTCGAACCGTTAGAAACGTAGAACATGGAAAGAGCTTCGTTTTGATAGGTTGTGGCTCCCGTAACCCCGAACGAGTCAAAAGTTATGGCCGTTAGAAGAAACGAAAGAAAGCGACGGACCGCTCGTTGACCCGATTCGACGGTATTGGCAAAAGTATTCGATCTCCGCGAAAGGCACGAGCGTGCTCACACGGTAGCACTCGATATTAAAGATATTATGGATCACAGAAGGAATAAATGAGGATATGTAACAAAAGCTTGTCTACTGAAGCTAAAGCGCAATACATGTTTTTTTTTACGACCGTTCTGTCTTGCTCGTTTTCCGTCCCTCATTGTTTTGGTCATATTCATCAACATGCGCGGTCTTTTTAACAATATTACAACACCACGACAAAGTGACTTCAAGGAGAATATTAAACGCATTTGATACCTTAGAATTTCGAACAGCCGAGGGTGTTTTATATGATTACTTAGCCTGTAAGTAACCTACTTTTTCAGTCTGCGAATATCTTTCAGTTTCCTGTTTTATCCAATTTTAAATCCAATTTCAATCTTTTTAGCGGAATATTGTCGTGGCCTTTCTTGATCTTCGTATTTTTCTAATTTTTTGTCGTTCTTCTAGGTTTACATCGATTTAGTCGGACTATTTAAACCACAAACTGCGTGGAAGAAATTTATGAACAAAAACATCTGAGCTGTAGAAAAAACTTAGGATGGAATTATTCTGCACACAAAACCGATCCATGACAATTCGAACCGTTAGAAACGTAGAACATGGAAAGAGCTTCGTTTTGATAGGTTGTGGCTCCCGTAACTCCAAACGAGTCAAAAGTTATGGCCGTTAGAAGAAACGGAAGAAAGCGACGGACCGCTCGGTAATCCGATTCGACGGTATTGGCAAAAGTATTCGATCTCCGCGAAAGGCACGAGCATGCTCACACGGTAGCACTCGATATTAAAGATATTATGGATCATAGAAGGAATAAATGAGGATATGTAACAAAAGCTTGTGTACTGAAGCTAAAGCGCAATACATGTTTTTTTTACGATCGTTCCATCTTTCTCGTTTTCCGTACTTCAATTTTTTGCTCATATTCATCAACGTGCGCAGTCTTTTTAACAATATTACAACACCACGACAAAGTGACTTCAAGGAGAATATTAAACGTACTTGATACCTTAGAATTTCGAACAGCTGAGGGTGTTTTATATGATTACTTAGCCTGTAAGTAACCTAATTTTTCTGTCTGCGAATATCTTTGGGTTTCCTGTTTTATCCAATTTTAAATCCAATTTCAATATTTTTAGAGGAATATTGTCGTGGCCTTTTTTGATCTTCGTATATTTTCGATTTTTTGTCGTTGTTCTTGGTTTACATCGATTTAATCCGACTATTTAAACCCCAAACTCCGTGAAATAAATTTATGAACAAAAGCATCCGAGTTGTAGAAAACACTTAAGGTGGAATTATCCTGCACACAAAACCGATCCAGGACAATTCGAACAGTTAGAAACGTAGAACATGAAAAGAGCTTCGTTTTGATAGGTTGTGGCTCCCGTAACGCCAAACGAGTCAAAAGTTATGGCCGTTAGAAGAAACGGAAGAAAGCGACGGACCGCTCGCTGATCCGATTCGACGGTATTGGCAAAAGTATTCGATCTCCGCGAAAGGCACGAGCATGCTCACACAGTAGCACTCGATATTAAAGATATTATGGATCACAGAAGGAATAAATGAGGATATGGAACAAAAGCTTGCCTACTGAAGCAAAAGCGCAATACATGTTTTTTTTACAACCGTTCCGTCTTCCTCATTTTCCGTGCCTCATTGTTTTGGTCATATTCATCAACATGCGCGGTCTTTTTAATAATATTACAACACCACGACAAAGTGACTCCAAGGAGAATATTAAATGCATTTGATACCTTAGAATTTCGAACAGCTGAGGGTGTTTTATATGATTACTTAGCCTCTAATTAACCTACTTTTTCAGTCTGCGAATATCTTTCGGTTTCCTGTTTTATCCAATTTTAAATCAAATTTCAATTTTTTTAGCGGAAGATTGTCGTGGCCTTTTTTGATCTTCGTATTTTTCTTTTTTTTGTCGTGCTTCTTGGTTTACATCGATTTAATCCGACTATTTAAAACACAAACTGCATGGAATAAATTTATGAACAAAAACATCCGAGCTGCAGAAAAAACATAAGATGGAATTACTCTGCACACAAAACCTATCCATGACAATTTGAACCGTTAGAAACGTAGAACATGGAAAGAGCTTCGTTTTGATAGGTTGTGGCTCCCTAACTCCAAACGAGCCAAAAGTTATGGCCGTTAGATGGGATAAACGAGGATATGTAACAAAAGCTTGTCTACTGAAGCTAAAGCGCAATACGTGTTTTTTTTACAACCGTTCTGTCTTCCTCGTTTTCCGTACCTCATTGTTTTGCTCGTATTCATCAACATGCGCGGTCTTTTTAACAATATTACAACACCACGACAAAGCGACTTCAAGGAGAATATTAAACGCATTTGATACCGTAGAATTTCGAACATCTGAGGGTGTTTTATATGATTACTTAGCCTGTAAGTAACCTAATTTTTCTGTCTGCGAATATCTTTCGGTTTTCTGTTTTATCCAATTTTAAATCCAATTTCAATCTTTTTAGCAGAATATTGTCGTGGCCTTTTTTGATCTTTGTATTTTTCTGATTTTTTGTCGTTCTTCTTGGTTTACATCGATTTAATCCGACTATCTAAACCACAAACTCCGTGGAATAAATTTATGAACAAAAGCATCCGAGCTGTAGAAAAAACTTAAGGTGGAATTAATCTGCACACAAAACCGATCCATGAAAATTCTAACCGTTAGAAACGTAGAACATGGAAAGAGCTTCGTTTTGATAGGCTGTGGCTCCCGTAACTCCGAACGAGTCAAAAGTTATGGCCGTTAGAAGAAACGGAAGAAAGCGACGGACCGCTCGCGGATCCGATTCGACGGTATTGGCAAAAGTATTCGATCTCCGCAAAAGGCGCGAGCATGCTCACACGGTAGCACTCGATATTAAAGATATTATGGATCACAGAAGGAATAAATGAGGATATGTAACAAAAGCTTGTCTACTGAAGCTAAAGCGCAATACATCTTTTTTTTTACAACCGTTCCGTCTTCCTCGTTTTCCGTCCCTCATTATTTTGGTCATATTCATCAATATGCGTGGTCTTTTTAACAATATTACAACACCACGACAAAGTGACTTCAAGGAGAATATTAAACGCATTTGATACCTTACAATTTCGAACAGCTGAGGGTGTTTTATATGATTACTTAGCCTCTAAGTAACTAACTTTTTCAGTCTACGAATATCTTTCGGTTACCTGTTTTATCCAATTTTAAATCCAATTTCAATCTTTTTAGCGGAATATCGTCGTGGCCTTTTTCGATCTTCGTATTTTTCTGGTTTTTTTCGTTCTTCTAGGTTTACATCGATTTAATCCGACTATTTAAACCACTAACTGCGTGGAATAAATTTATGAACAAAAACATCCGAGCTATAGAAAAAACTTAGGATGGAATTATTCTGCACACAAAACCGATCCATGACAATTCGAACCGTTAGAAACGTAGAACATGGAAAGAGCTTCGTTTTGATAGGTTGTGGCTCCCGTAACACCAAACGAGTCAAAAGTTATGGCCGTTAGAAGAAACGGAAGAAAGCGACGGACCGCTCGCTGATCCGATTCGACGGTATTGGCAAAAGTATTCGATCTCCGCGAAAGGCGCGAGCATGCTCACACGGTAGCACTCGATATTAAAGATATTATGGATCACAGAAGGAATAAATGAGGATATGTAACCAAAGCTTGTCTACTGAAGCTAAAGCGCAATACATGTTTTTTTACGACCGTTCGGTCTTCCTCGTTTTCCGTACCTCATTGTTTTGCTCATATTCATCAACATGCGCGGTCTTTTTAACAATATTACAACACCACGGCAAAGTGACTTCAAGGAGAATATTAAACGCATTTGATACCTAAGAATTTCGAACAGCTGGGGGTGTTTTATATGATTACTTAGCCTGTAAGTAACCTAATTTTTCTGTGTGCAAATACCTTTCGGTTTCCAGTTTTATCCAATTTTAAATACAATTTCAATCTTTTTAGCGGAATATTGTCTTGGTCTTTTTTGATCTTCGTATTTTTCTGATTTTTTGTCGTTCTTCTAGGTTTACATCGATTTAATCCGACTATTTAAACCACAAACTGCGTGGAATAAATTTATGAACAAAAACATCCGAGCTGTAGAAAAAACTCAAGATGGAATTATTCTGCACACAAAACCGATCCATGACAATTCGAACCGTTAGAAACGTAGAACATGGAAAGAGCTTCGTTTTGATAGTGTTATCCCGCTTTTTGGCAAAGCCGTGATACCAAAAGATTGATCGAAAACAAAAGACAGTTCGTCTCAAAGATTGGTTATACTTCACTTTGCTATGGATATCGATGAATTTTGTCCGAGTCCGGAACGGGCCAAAATTGATAGGACATGACAAGAAAGGTCGAAGGAGTCGTCATTTCAAATTTCAAGTCAATCCGAGTTCGTATGCTCAAGATATGATGGATTCAATTTGAGAGAGGTAGTCATTGTCTGATTCGAAACCATCACCTTCGAACCCATCTACTGTCTTTGCTTCGAACCCATCTAGTTCGAACCCATCTGGTTCGAAACCATCCCAAAGCCTTCCTTCGTACCCGCCGGTCCTTCGAATCCATGACGTCACCCAGCTTCGCATCCATCCAACTAAAGCCCCTTCGTATCCTTGCTTCGAATCCATGCAAGCCCTTACTTCGAATCCATCCTCACCAGTATGTCCGAGTCCATAGAAAACCTCTAGCTCTGAGTCCATGTCACTTCGAACCGACCCTGTTCGAATCGATCGAGTTCGAACCCATAGGGACTCCCTGATTCGAATCGGTCGCGTTCGAAGCCGGGGATACTCCTTTGTTCGAATCCACCGAGTCAGCTGGTTTGAATGACTTGTCATTCCATCGATACGAAGTCGCCATAGTTCACGGAGTCGAAGCGGTCCATTCGGAGATAAATTAGGATCGATTCGAGAGATACGCGCCACGTCACTGCAGACCCACGTGCACTCATGGATTCGAACTCAAGGGTTCGAGACTATCGGTTCGAACCGCATAGACAACTAAGAATCCTCATTTCGAACCGATCATATCTCCTAAACCACTGATCCAAATGCAACCAAATTTTCACAGTAGCTTCCATACAAGATAAAGATTGTTCCTGCCAAGTTTCAGCTCGATTGGACCATTTCTTGATGGGTTCGAAATGACTTCGAATCGATGTCAGATCGAGACGAAACTTGGTGGGGTCGGTCGCGTGGGCCCACTCACGTGCCAGAAGAGGTCTCCCGAAGTTTCAGCAAGATCTGGGCCTCCAACGCCTATAAATAGCACCCTGAAGCCTTCAGAAAAGGGGATCTTCCGAGAACTTCTGCCATTGAACACCAAGACTCTGCCGGATTCAAATCTATTCATCAGAATCACTGTTGTATTCAGATTTCAAAGCTATTATCAACTGTAATCCGTTGTAATCGATTTAATCAAGCAAAGCAATAAAGAGAAAACCTTCAAAGTGGACGTAGGCACGAACGCCGAACCACTATAAATCCTGTGTCTGTGATTGTTGTTTGTGAATTACTGTGATTTGTTATTTAGAGTTGAATTCTACATTGATTGTTGCTGAGTTCTGTGTTGATTATTATCGAGTTGAGTACGTAAACGGGTGCTTTCGTGATATTGGGTGTTTGTGACCAATTTTGGAGCAAACATTTTGGTGCTTTCACTGAGAAGGCTAACTCGGAAGTTCTACCATTTGATAGCAAATTCAAAGAGAGTTTGAAAGTTCAAATTTGAGAAATTATGACGAGACAATCAAGCCGAAGGCCAAGGCCAGAGAGAAATGAACAACAAGGAAGTCAGGAGGCTTCCTCAGGAGCGAATCAACCATCGATCTACATCACTAGGGACGAGATGGAGACGATGATGAAGAAGCAAGAGGAGTTGATCCAGAGTTTATTTCAACAGATAGGACAGCTTGGAACACAAAATAGAGAAGCCAATGGAGTCCAGAACGGAGCAGGACCATCCGGCATAGCACCCGAGCTAAGGGGCACGCATATGGAAAATGTTGACCCAATCTTGGAAAGAGAGAGAGAAGGATCTACGCAACCTAGGAGTAGTAGAGGAATGAACGCTCAGTCAAGGGGGCAGATTCCAGAGTTCCCTCACGAACTCGGGGGGCAGGATGAAAGTAACGAACGAAGGTTACATCTTGGAGACACCGACAAGTTGGCAGAGATGGTTAGGCGAGCAATGAGAGGCGGTTTGGTGAACAAAGACCTAGAGGATGTTAATAGGAGTCCTTTCACTCCGGCAATCAGACGAGCTAGAAACCCACCGGATTTCAAATTACCATCGTTGGATATGTATGACGGGAGAACGGACCCCACGGTCCATCTGACGAAATATATGAGACATATGGAGGTGCTGGGGGAATCAGAGGAGGTTATGGCCCGGTGCTTCCCATTGTATTTAACGGATATTGCGGCGTTATGGTTCAGGCAACTAGATAGTGGGTCCATCGGAACATGGAACGATTTAACTGAGAGATTTATGAGGCAATTCAGGGTTCACATTACAAGACCCAAGAATGTGATGACGTTGGCAACTTTAAAACAGAAGGTTGGAGAAACATTGAGAAGTTTCCTGACACGGTTCAATGCGGTAGCAGCTTCGGTGGATCGACCGGATCCATCCATGGTTATGATGGCGGCTGTGTCCGGAATAGCAGACGGAACGGAGTTCAAAAATTCATTAACTAAGGATCCACCCGTAGATCTGGGAGAATTCTATCATGAGGCAGAAAAGTTTTTACGATTAGAGGATGCAAATGCGGAAAGAGAAGAAGGAGATGGGATAGAAGTTTACGCACTCAAAGACGAAAAGCCCCCTAGAAGGGACTCGGACAAGGATAAAGGTAAAAGAAGGATTGAGAATGACGGAGACAGATCAAAGTGGCAACGGAGGGAGCCGCGATTCACCACCTACACTGAGCTGAATGAGAGCCTGGAACGAATGTATCAGGATACCAAAGAACAGATTCCGTATCGTAGACCAATGCGAAGGGATCCAACCTCTGACAAAAGGAAAACAGATAAGTTCTGTGTATTCCATGAATTAAATGGTCATAACACTAATGATTGTAGGCACCTGAAGGACGAGGTGGAAGGGCATATCAGGAACGGTATGCTCCTTCAATATGTATGGAGGCGAGCTCCTGTGGCAGAACCAGAACGGCCACCGTCCACATCAGCTAGAGGCGACCCTGAATCAAGGCACCGTTTGGTTATCAATTGAGTGAAATAACGATGAACAAGTTGTAAGCTCCCACTAACGCAATTGAATCATTTACACATGTGCGAGATCGCGAACGATCTCCAGGCATGCTCTGAGTGATCATTAACCGTTTCGTAGTGGGAACTTACACTTTGACATCCATGCTTTGCTTTCGTTTCATTTTGATTTGAACATTTAGACTTTGCTTATTTGGACATTTCTGTTTTAAAAACTCATCCGTTTAATAGATATTTGATTCTGATAACTCTGGAATGGCTAAGCTACTTACACATGTATTGGGTCGCGAACGATCCTTAGGCATGCCCTGAGATGGCGATGAACCGCCCTGACAAACGATCCAGGATCTCACCCGAACGTGCCCCTGGCATCGATAACATCAAGCCCTCCCGGGCACACTTTATCGCCTTGAACGGCACCCGACCTCGAACGGTCACAATTCGCCTCGAACGGCACTCGACTTCGAACAGTCACAACTCACCTCACCTCAAATGGCTTGATCGCGAACGGTCGTCACTTGAGGTCCAACACCCGACCGCGAACGGTCACAAATTCGCCTCGAACGGCACACGATCGCGAACGATCACTTTCTGCCTTGAATGGCACCGACCGCGAACGGTCATGGTTCACTAATTATAAAATCCGACCTCGAACGGTCACCATTCGCCTTGAACGGCACTTGGTCGCGAACGATCATCATCTGCCACGAACAGCAGTCGACCGCGAACGGTCCCATCTCATCATTTGCCGCGAACGGCATCGACCGCGAACGGTCCTATTCCATCCTATGCCACGAACGGCACGGACCGCGAACGGTCCCGATTCACCTGAAACAGCATACGATCCCGAACGATCGACGCATGGATTTATACGCTCGACCGCGCACGGCCGCACTTCACCTCGAATGACTCGATCACGAACGATCGTCATTTGAAGTTGAGCGCTTGACCACAAACGGCCGCGCTTCATCCCAAATAGCTCGATCCCGAACGATCGTCATTTGAGGCCATATGAAACTATCAAGTTCTTTGCAGGTTGATGATCGGATACGAACGTCCAACTCGAAGCATTACAAAACACACCTTCATGTTTTGGGGGGCAAAATGTTATCCCGCTTTTTGGCAAAGCCGTGATACCAAAAGATTGATCGAAAACAAAAGACAGTTCGTCTCAAAGATTGGTTATACTTCACTTTGCTATGGATATCGATGAATTTTGTCCGAGTCCGGAACGGGCCAAAATTGATAGGACATGACAAGAAAGGTCGAAGGGGTCGTCATTTCAAATTTCAGGTGAATCCGAGTTCGTATGCTCAAGATATGATGGATTCAATTTGAGAGAGGTAGTCATTGTCAGATTCGAAACCATCACCTTCGAACCCATCCACTGTCTTTGCTTCGAACCCATCTAGTTCGAACCCATCCCAAAGCCTTCCTTCGTACCCGCCGGTCCTTCGAATCCATGACGTCACCCAGCTTCGCATCCATCCAACTAAAGCCCCTTCGTATCCTTGCTTCGAATCCATGCAAGCCCTTACTTCGAATCCATCCTCACCAGTATGTCCGAGTCCATAGAAAACCCTCTAGCTCTGAGTCCATGTCACTTCGAACCGACCCTGTTCGAATCGATCGAGTTCGAACCCATAGGGACTCCCTGATTCGAATCGGTCGCGTTCGAAGCCGGGGATACTCCTTTGTTCGAATCCACCGAGTCAGCTGGTTTGAATGACGTGTCATTCCATTGATACGAAGTCGCCATAGTTCACGGAGTCGAAGCGGTCCATTCGGAGATAAATTAGGATCGATTCGAGAGATACGCGCCACGTCACTGCAGACCCACGTGCACTCATGGATTCGAACTCGAGGGTTCGAGACTATCGGTTCGAACCGCACAGCCAACCGAGAATCCTCATTTCGAACCGATCATATCTCCTAAACCACTGATCCAAATGCAACCAAATTTTCACAGTAGCTTCCATACAAGATAAAGATTGTTCCTGCCAAGTTTCAGCTCGATTGGACCATTTCTTGATGGGTTCGAAATGACTTCGAATCGATGTCAGATCGAGACGAAACTTGGTGGGGTCGGTCGCGTGGGCCCACTCACGTGCCAGAAGAGGTCTCCCGAAGTTTCAGCAAGATCTGGGCCTCCAACGCCTATAAATAGCACCCTGAAGCCTTCAGAAAAGGGGATCTTCCGAGAACTTCTGCCATTGAACACCAAGACTCTGCCGGATTCAAATCTATTCATCAGAATCACTGTTGTATTCAGATTTCAAAGCTATTATCAACTGTAATCCGTTGTAATTGATTTAATCAAGCAAAGCAATAAAGAGAAAACCTTCAAAGTGGACGTAGGCACGAACGCCGAACCACTATAAATCCTGTGTCTGTGATTGTTGTTTGTGAATTACTGTGATTTGTTATTTAGAGTTGAATTCTACATTGATTGTTGCTGAGTTCTGTGTTGATTATTATCGACTTGAGTACGTAAACGGGTGCTTTCGTGATATTGGGTGTTTCTGACCAATTTTGGAGCAAACAGATAGGTTGTGGCTCCCGTAACTCCAAACGAGTCAAAAGTTATGGCGGTTAGAAGAAATGGAAGAAAGCGACGGACCGCTCGCTGATCCGATTCGACGGTATTGGCAAAAGTATTCGATCTCCGCGAAAGGCACGAGCATGCTCACACGATAGCACTCGATATTAAAGATATTATGGATCACAGAAGGAATAAATGAGGATATGGAACAAAAGCTTGTCTACTGAATCTAAAGCGCAATATATGTTTTTTTTTACGACCGTTCCGTCTTCCTCGTTTTCCGTCCCTCATTGTTTTGGTCATATTCATCAACATGCGCGGTCTTTTTAATAATATTACAACACCACGACAAAGTGACTTCAAGGAGAATATTAAACGCATTTGATACCTTAGAATTTCGCACAGCTGAGGGTGTTTTATACGATTACTTAGCCTCTAAGTAACCTACTTTTTCAGTCTGCGAATATCTATCGGTTTCCTGTTATATCCAATTTTAAATCCAATTTCTATCTTTTTAGCGGAATATTGTCGTGGCCTTTTTTGATCTTCGTATTTTTCTGATTATTTGTCGTGCTTCTTGGTTTACATCGATTTAATCCGACTATTTAAACCACAAACTGCGTGGAATAAATTTGTGAACAAAAACATCCGAGCTGTAGAAAAAACATAAGATGGAATTACTCTGCACAAAAAACCGATCAATGACAATTCGAACCGTTAGAAACATAGAACATGGAAAGTGCTTCTTTTGTTAGGTTGTGGCTCCCGTAACTCCAAACGAGCCAAAAGTTATGGCCGTTAGAAGGAATAAATGAGGATATGTAACAAAAGCTTGTCTACTGAAGCTAAAGGGCAATACATGTTTTTTTTTACGACCGTTCTATCTTCCTCGTTTTCCGTACCTCATTGTTTAGCTCGTATTCATCAACATGCGCGGTCTTTTTAACAATATTACAACACCACGACAAAGTGACTTCAAAGAGAATATTAAACGCATTTGATACCTTAGAATTTCGAACAGCTGAGGGTGTTTTATATGATTACTTAGCCTGTAAGTAACCTAATTTTTCTGTCTGCGAATATCTTTCGGTTTCCTGTTTTATCCAATTTTAAATCCAATTTCAATCTTTTTAGCGGAATATTGTCGTGGCCTTTTTTGATCTTCGTATTTTTCTGATTTTTTGTCGTTCTTCTTGGTTTACATCGATTTAATCCGACTATTTAAACCACAAACTCCTTGGAATAAATTTATGAACAAAAGCATCCGAGCTGTAGAAAAAACTTAAGGTGGAATTACTCTGCACACGAAACCGATCCATGACAATTCTAACCGTTGGAAAAGTAGAACATGGAAAGAGCTTCGTTTTGATAGGCTGTGGCTCCCGTAACTCCGAACGAGTCAAAAGTTATGGCCGTTAGAAGAAACGGAAGAAAGCGACGGACCGCTCGCGGATCCGATTCGACGTTATTGGCAAAAGTATTCGATCTCCGCGAAAGGCGCGAGCATGCTCACACGTAGCACTCGATATTAAAGATATTATGGATCACAGAAGGAATGAGGATATGCAACAAAAGCTTGTCTACTGAAGCTAAAGCGCCATACATGTTTTTTTTACGATCGTTCCGTCTTCCTCGTTTTTCGTCCCTCATTGTTTTGGTCATATTCATCAACATGCGCGGTCTTTTTAACAATATAACAACACCACGACAAAGTGACTTCAAGGAGAATATTAAACGCATTTGATACCTTAGAATTTCGAACAGCTGAGGGTGTTTTATATGATTACTTAGCCTTTAAGTAACCTACTTTTTCAGTCTGCGAATATCTTTCGGTTTCCTGTTTTATCCAATTTTAAATCCAATTTCAATCTTTTTAGCGGAATATTGTCGTGCCCTTTTTTGATTTTCGTATTTTTCTGATTTCTTGTCGTTCTTCTAGGTTTACATCGATTTAATCCGACTATTTAAACCCCAAACTGCGTGGAATAAATTTATGAACAAAAGCATCCGAGCTGTAGAAAAAACTTAAGATGGAATTATTCTGCACACAAAACCGATCCATGACAATTCGAACCGTTAGAAACGTAGAACATGGAAAGAGCTTCGTTTTGATAGGTTGTGCCTCCCGAAACTCCAAACGAGTCAAAAGTTATGGCCGTTAGAAGAAACGGAAGAAAGTGACGGACCGCTCGCTGATCCGATTCGACGGTATTGGCAAAAGTATTTGATCTCCACGAAAGGCACGAGCATGCTCACACGGTAGCACTCGATATTAAAGATATTATGGATAACAGAAGTAATAAATGAGGATATGTAACAAAAGCTTGTCTACTGAAGATAAAGCGCAATACACGTTCTTTTTTACGACCGTTCCCTCTTCCTCGTTTCCCGTACCTCATTGTTTTGCTCATATTCATCAACATGCGCAGTCTTTTTGACAATATTACAACACCACGACAAAGTGACTTCAAGGAGAATATTAAACGCATTTGATACCTTAGAATTTCGAACAGCTGAGGGTGTTTTATATGATTACTTAGCCTGTAAGTAACTTAATTTTTCTGTCTGCGAATATCTTTCGGTTTCCTGTTTTATCCAATTTTAAATCCAATTTCAATCTTTTTAGCGGAATATTGTCGTGGCCTTTTTTGATCTTCGTATATTTTTGATTTTTTGTCGTTCTTCTTGGTTTACATCGATTTAATCCGAATATTTAAACCCCAAACTCCGTGAAATAAATTTATGAACAAAAGCATCCGAGCTGTAGAAAACACTTAAGGTGGAATTATCCTATACACAAAACCGATACATGACAATTCGAACCGTTAGAAACGTAGAACATGGAAAGAGCTTCATTTTGACAGGTTGTGGCTCCCGTAACACCAAACGAGTCAAAAGTTATGGCCGTTAGAAGAAACGGAAGAAAGCGACGGACCGCTCGCTGATCCGATTCGACGGTATTGGCAAAAGTATTCGATCTCCGCGAAAGGCACGAGCATGCTCACACGGTAGCACTCAATATTAAAGATATTATGGATCACAGAAGGAATAAATGAGGATATGGAACAAAAGCTTGTCTACTGAAGCTAAAGCGCAATACATGTTTTTTTTTACGACCGTTCCGTCTTCCTCGTTTTCCGTCCCTCATTGTTTTGGTCATATTCATCAACATGCGCGGTCTTTTTAACAATATTACAACACCACGACAAAGTGACTTCAAGGAGAATATTAAACGCATTTGTTACCATAGAATTTCGAACAGCTGAGGATGTTTTATATGATTACTTAGCCTCTAAGTAACCTACTTTTTCAGTCTGCGAATATCTTTCGGTTTCCTGTTTTATCCAATTTTAAATCCAATTTCAATCTTTTTAGCGGAATATTGTCGTGGCCTTTTTTGATCTTCGTATTTTTCTTATTTTTTGTCGTGCTTCTTGGTTTACATCGATTTAATCCGACTATTTAAACCACAAACTGCATGGAATAAATTTATGAACAAAAACATCCGAGCTGCAGAAAAAACATAAGATGGAATTTCTCCGCACACAAAACCGATCTATGACAATTCGAACCGTTAGAAACGTAGAACATGGAAAGTGCTTCGTTTTGATAGGTTGTGGCTCCCGTAACTCCAAACGAGCCAAAAGTTATGGCTGTTAGATGGAATAAATGAGGATATGTAACAAAAGCTTGTCTACTGAAGCTAAAGCGCAATACATGTTTTTTTTACGACCGTTCAGTCTTCCTCGTTTTCCGTACCTCATTGTTTTGCTCGTACTCATCAACATGCGCGGTCTTTTTAACAATATTACAACACCACGACAAAGTGACTTCAAGGAGAATATTAAACGCATTTGATACCCTAGAATTTCGAACTGCTGTTAGTGTTTTATATGATTACTTAGCCAGTAAGTAACCTAATTTTTCTGTCTGCGAATATCTTTCGGTTTCCTGTTTTATCCAATTTTAAATCCAATTTCAATCTTTTTAGCGGAATATTGTCGTGGCCTTCTTTGATCTTCGTATTTTTCTGATTTTTTGTCGTTCTTCTTGGTTTACATCGATTTAATCCGACTATTTAAACCACAAACTGCGTGGAATAAATTTATGAACAAAAACATCCGAGCTGCAGAAAAAACATAAGATGGAATTTCTCCGCACACAAAACCGATTCATGACAATTCGAACCGTTAGAAACGTAGAACATGGAAAGTTCTTCGTTTTGATAGGTTGTGGCTCTCGTAACTCCAAACGAGCCAAAAGTTATGGCCGTTAGATGGAATAAATGAGGATATGTAGCAAAATCTTGTCTACTGAAGCTAAAACGCAATACATGTTTTTTTTTACGACCGTTCTGCCTTCCTCGTCTTCCGTACCTCATTGTTTTGCTCGTATTCATCAACATGCGCGGTCTTTTTAGCAATATTACAACACCACGACAAAGTGACTTCAAGGAGAATATTAAACGCATTTGATACCTTAGAATTTCGAACAGCTGAGGGTGTTTTATATGATTACTTAGCCAGTAAGTAACCTAATTTTTCTGTCTTCGAATATCTTTCGGTTTCCTGTTTTATCCAATTTTAAATCCAATTTCAATCTTTTTAGCGGAATATTGTCGTGGCCTTTTTTGATCTTCGTATTTTTCTGATTTTTTGTCGTTCTTCTTGGTTTACATCGATTTAATCCGACTATTTAAACCACAAACTCCGTGGAATAAATTTATGAACAAAAGCATCCGAGCTGTAGAAAAAACTTAAGGTGGAATTACTCTGCACACAAAACCGATCCATGACAATTCTAACCGTTAGAATCGTAGAACATGGAAAGTGCTTCGTTTTGATAGGTTGTGGCTCCCGTAACTCCGAACGAGTCAAAAGTTATGGCCGTTAGAAGAAACGGAAGAAAGCGAAGGACCGCTCGCGGATCCGATTCGACGGTATTGGCAAAAGTATTTGATCTCCGCGAAAGGCGCGAGCATGCTCACACGGTAGCACTCGATATTAAAGATATTATGGATCACAGAAGGAATAAATGAGGATATGTAACAAAAGCTTGTCTACTGAAGCTAAAGCGCAATACATGTTTTTTTTTACGACCGTTCCGTCTTCCTCGTTTTCCATCCCTCATTGTTTTGGTCATATTCATCAACATAGGCGGTCTTTTTAACAATATTACAACACCACGACAAAGTGACTTCAAGGAGAATATTAAACGCATTTGATACCTTAGAATTTCGAACAGCTTAGGGTGTTTTATATGATTACTCAGCCTATAAGTAACCTACTTTTTCAGTCTGCGAATATCTTCCGGTTTCCTGTTTTATCCAATTTTAAATCCAATTTCAATCTTTTTAGCGGAATATTGTCGTGACCTTTTTTGATCTTCGTATTTTTCTGATTTTTTGTCGTTCTTCTAGGTTTACATCGATTTAATCCGACTATTTAAACCACAAACTGCGTGGAATAAATTTATGAACAAAAACATCCGAGCTATAGAAAAAACTTAGGATGGAATTATTCTGCACAAAAAACCGATCCATGACAATTCGAACCGTTAGAAACGTAGAACATGGAAAGAGCTTCGTTTTGATAGGTTGTGGCTCCCGTAACTCCAATCGAGTCAAAAGTTATGGCCGTTAGAAGAAACGGAAGAAAGCGACAGACCGCTCGCTGATCCCATTCGACAGTATTGGCAAAAGTATTCGATCTCCGCGAAAGGCACGAGAATGCTCACACGGTAGCACTCGATATTAAAAATATTATGGATCACAGAAGGAATAAATGAGGATATGTAACAAAAGCTTGTCTACTGAATCTAAAGCGCAATACATGTTTTTTTTACGACCGTTTGGTCTTCCTCGTTTTCCGTACCTCATTGTTTTGCTCATATTCATCAACATGCGCGGTCTTTTTAACAATATTACAACACCACGGCAAAGTGACTTTAAGGAGAATATTAAACGCATTTGATACCTTATAATTTCGAACAGCTGGGGGTGTTTCATATGATTACTTAGCCTTTAAGTAACCTAATTTTTCTGTGTGCGAATATCTTTCGGTTTCTTGTTTTATCCAATTTTAAATCCAATTTCAATCTTTTTAGCGGAATATTATCGTGGCCTTTTTGTATCTTCGTATTTTTCTGATTTTTTGTCGTTCTTATAGGTTTACATCGATTTAATCCTACTATTTAAACCACAAACTGCGTGGAATAAATTTATGAGCAAAAACATCCGAGCTGTAGAAAAAACTAAAGATGGAATTATTCTGCACACAAAACCGGTCCATGACAATTCGAACAGTTAGAAACGTAGAACATGGAAAGAGCTTCGTTTTGATAGGTTGTGGCTCCCGTAACTCCAAACGAGTCAAAAGTTATGGCGGTTAGAAGAAACGGAAGAAAGCGACGGACCGCTCGCTGATCCGATTCGACGGTATTGGCAAAAGTATTCGATCTCCGCGAAACGCACGAGCATGCTCACACGGTAGCACTCGATATTAAAGATATTATGGATCACAGAAGGAATAAATAAGGATGTGGAACAAAAGCTTGTCTACTGAAGCTAAAGCGCAATACATGTTTTTTTTAACGACCGTTCCGTCTTCCTCGTTTTCCGTCCCTCATTGTTTTGGTCATATTCATCAACATGCGCGGTCTTTTTTACAATATTACAGCACCACGACAAAGTGACTTCAAGGAGAATATTAAACGCCTTTGATACCTTGGAATTTCGAACAGCTGAGGGTGTTTTATATGATTACTTAGCCTCTAAGTAACCTACTTTTTCAGTCTGCGAATATCTTTCGATTTCCTGTTTTATCCAATTTTAAACCCAATTTCAATCTTTTTAGCGGAATATTGTCGTGGCCTTTTTTGATCTTCGTATTTTTCTGATTTTTTGTCGTGCTTCTTGGTTTACATCGATTTAATCCGACTATTTAAACCACAAACTGCGTGGAATAAATTTATGAACAAAAACATCCGAGGTGTAGAAAAAACATAAGATGGAATTACTCTGCACACAAAACCGATCCATGACAATTCGAACCGTTAGAAACGTAGAACGTGGAAAGAGCTTCGTTTTGATAGGTTGTGGCTCCCGTAACTCCAAACGAGCCAAAAGTTATGGCCGTTAGAAAGAATAAATGAGGAGATGTAACAAAAGCTTGTCTACTGAAGCTAAAGCGCAATACATGTTTTTTTTTACGACCGTTCTGTCTTCCTCGTTTTCCACACCTCATTGTTTTGCTCGTATTCATCAACATGCACGGTCTTTTTAACAATATTACAACACCACGACAAAGTGACTTCAAGGAGAATATTAAACGCATTTGATACCTTAGAATTTCGAACAGCTGAGGGTATTTTATATGATTACCTAGCCTGTAAGTAACCTAATTTTTCTGTCCGCGAATATCTTTCGGTTTCCTGTTTTATCCAATTTTAAATCCAATTTCAATCTTTTTAGCGGAATATTGTCGTGGCCTTTTTTGATCTTCGTATTTTTTTGATTTTTTGTCGTTCTTCTTGGTTTACATCGATTTAATCCGACTATTTAAACCACAAACTCCGTGGAATAAATTTATGAACAAAAGCATCCGAGCTGTAGAAAAAACTTAAGGTGGAATTACTCTGCACACAAAACCGATCCATGACAATTCTAACCGTTAGAAGCGTAGAACATGGAAAGAGTTTCGTTTTGATAGGCTGTGGCTCCCATAACTCCGAACGAGTCAAAAGTTATGGCCGTTAGAAGAAACGGAAGAAAGCGACGGACCGCTCGCGGATCCGATTCGACGTTATTGGCAAAAGTATTCGATCTCCGCGATAGGCGTGAGCATGCTCACACGGTAGCACTCGATATTAAAGATACTATGGATCACAGAAGGAATAAATGAGGATATGTAACAAAAGCTTGTCTACTGAAGCTAAAGCGCCATACATGCTTTTTTTTACGACCGTTCCGTCTTCCTCGTTTTCCGTCCCTCATTGTTTTGGTCATATTCATCAACATGCGCGGTCTTTTTAACAATATAACAACACCACGACAAAGTGACTTCAATGTGAATATTAAATGCATTTGATACCTTAGAATTTCGAACACCTGATGGTGTTTTGTATGATTACTTAGCCTATAAGTAACCTACTTTTTCAGTCTGCGAATATCTTCCGGTTTCCTGTTTTATCCAATTTTAAATCCAATTTCAATCTTTTTAGCGGAATATTGTCGTGGCCTTTTTTGATCTTCGTATTTTTCTAATTTTTTGTCGTTCTTCAAGGTTTACATCGATTTAATCCGACTATTTAAACCACAAACTGTGTGGAATAAATTTATGAACAAAAACATCTGAGCTGTAGAAAAAACTTAAGATGGAATTATTCTGCACACAAAACGGATCCATGACAATTCAAACCGTTAGAAACGTAGAACATGGAAAGAGCTTTGTTTGCGCCCAAATTGGTCACAAACCCCGAATACCGTGAAAGCACCAGTGTATGAATACAAATCAATAATATTCAAACACGAATCTCAGATCTCAGCAAATATTAAACAGTAATCCCAAAGTAAAGAACAGAGACACAAGTTTTATAGTGGTTCGGCTATCTCCGGCCTACGTCCACTCCAAAGTTTTTATCCTTTTATTGATATCCTTGATGATTACGGATGATTACAGCAGTTACAAAGTCCAAAGCTTGAAATAAATAGCAGCAATGATGATATAGAATGATTCTGGCAGCGTCCGGGCGTGCTTTCTCTCTCCAAATTATCCGACCCCTTTTCTGAATGACCAGGGGCTCTATTTATAAGCGTGGGAGGCTGATATTTCTCCTAAAATCCGGGAAGACTGCTTCAGGCACGTGAGGGGGCCCACATGCCCGAAATCTGGAGGTCCGGGCCCACCTTGGGATCGATTCGAAGTTAGGTTCGAATCGATCAAGAAATCATCCAATTGAGCTGAAATTTGGTGAGAAGATTCTTCAACATGTATGTAAGCTCCTGTAAAAATCTCATTGCATTTGGATCAACGGTTTGGAAGATATGATCGATTCAAGATTCAAAGTTCCGTGTGTTCTGTCCGGTTCGAATCCATGCTTCGAACCCACACTCTTCGAAGCCACCTCCTTCGAGTCCATATCCTCCGAGTCCATCTTCTTCGAGTCCATACCCTCCGAGTCCATCCTCTTCGAATCCATCCCTTTCGAATCCACGTCCTTCGAATCCATGTCCCTCGTATCCATCTCCTTCGAAGCCCTCTCCTTCGAATCCATGGAGTTCCCATGGATTCGAACCACCATCGATGCGAACTAACTAGTATACACCTTTATGCCTCTCCATCGAGTCGAAGTCCATTGATTCGAAGAACCATCGATGCGAACTTTACCAAGCCGAAACCATGCCATTCGATACGAAGTGTATCGACTCGAACTGTCCTTGCGCAACGCCTCTTGATCGATGCGAACCTGTTGGGTTCGAATCCATCCTGGTGGGTTCGAATCTGATCGATTCGAACCGAGCACCACTTTGTCCCTTTTGATGGATTCGAACAACATGCATTCCCCAACTTGAATCCATCATATTTCCTCCAAACGAACTCCGATTAACTTGAAATTTGAAACATAGCCTTTCCTAGTCCTTATCATCATCTCCAATCAATTTCGTCCTTATCGGGGTTCAACAAAATTTTGACGATATCGATCGTAGCCTTGATTCCAACCGATCTCCAATCCTGATATTCATAATTCCTTGCCAATTTGTCGATATTCCAGTTTTGACCAAAAAATGGGATAACACTTTGCCCCCCAAAACATGCCTTGTGATAACAAGGCGTGTTTTGAATAGTTCCGAATCCAATATCCAAAGTCCATAGCCATATTGCCAGAGTATATCATCCTTGACTGCTCCGAGTCGATATCCAATTCCAAACCCAATAACCAAAGCTTGAGCCAATTCCCTGTCCATCCGAGCTCGACAACCGAGTCCCAAACCATCCTTATCCAATAGCCAATAACCGAATCCAGGACCTCTCCGGGTCGATATCCAAATCCATAACCTCTCTGGGTTCTTGCCGAGCGCAATCCATACTTAATATCCTTGGTCCAGTGTCCCTGGACGTTGAGCTAACCTCTCCGGGTTCTTGCCAAGCGTAATCCACACTTGATGACCTTGGTCCAGTGTCCCTGGATGTTGTACAATGCCGTGGCTTAAGTCCTAAGCCGAATCTTGGTCTCTCCGGACCCTTGTTGAGCATAGTCCATACTCAACGACCTAAAAATATTAATTTATAATATAGGGCCTAAGTCCTAGGCCGAATCCTGGCCACTCCGGACCCTTGCCAAGCATAGTCCATTCTCGACAACCTGAGTGAGTCAATTTACCACGTTCGGACAAAGTGACTCACCCCTTGCCAGGCATAATCCATACCCAACGACCGTTTATCGAAAACCAGATGAAAATCCAATCAAAATCCAATCCAACATCCAAACCTAAAAATCCAAACCCAAAACCAGAAAACCAAACCAGCATTCAAAACCGAAAACAAGAATCAAAAGAAAAATCTAAATCAAAAGAAAGCAAAACCAGGAGCTCGATCCAAACTCCAAAACCAAAATCCGAAAAGAAAAGTAGTGTCCAATCCAAAAGCAAAAGATAGATTTCACAAACCATAGCGTTGCAGTTTATCATCATTCAGAGCATGCCTAGGGGCTATCTCTGTCCCTGTACATGTGTAAATGACTTGGTTGCTTGCTAATAGTTCGTTACTTATTCCATATTATCCTGATTAGTGGATGATCAATCGACCACCATCCCTGGGCCTTCCATCATCGCGGCGAGAGGTTGTCGGTGGTTGCTCCTGCTCCACCGTTGCATTCCGAGCTCCGACATACTGCTGTAACTGTCCATTCCTTACATGCTCCTCGATTATATCCTTCAAGTGCCTGCAGCTGTTGGTGTCATGTCCGTCTAAGTCATGGAAGAGACAATGCCTCCCTGATGCCCTCTCTCGTTCAGAAGGCTCTCTCCTGGCTGGCCTCCGGTAGGGAAGGCGATTTCGAGTATCCATGTATATCCGCTCCATCGTCTCGTTCAATCCTGTGTATGTGGAAAACTTTGGATCCTTCCATCGCTTCCTAGCGTTTCCAAAATCATTGTCCAATTTCCTTTTTCCTTTGTCTTTATCCGACCCACCGCTGGATATTGCTCCAACCTCGATTGCACTAACCTTTTTCACTTTTACATCCGTACTCGCATCCTCTTGCCGAAGGAACCTTTCTGCCTCGTGAAAGAATTCGTCGAGATCCTATGGGGGATCTCGTATCAGAGATACCTTGAAATCCGAGTCCTCCCTGACTCCTGATACTGCTGCCATTAAAACCATCGATGGATCAGGCCGATCCACCGAAGCGACTGCCGCACTGAATCGAGTTAGAAAAGCTCTAAGCGATTCATCCATCCTTTGCTTCACTGATGTCAATGTCATCACATTCTTCGGCCTCTTGACGTGAACCCGAAACTGTCCCAAAATTTTTTTCACCAATTCCCTCCAAGTTCTGATAGATCCTTCTCCCAGCTGCCTAAACCACATTGCAGCTAAATCCGTCAGCTACAAAGGGAAACATCGGGCCATCACTTCTTCCGACGCCCCCAGCACCTCCATATGTCTGGTGTACCTCATCAAGTGATCAGTTGGGTCTGCCTTACCATCATATACCTCCACGCTAGGTAGCTTAAACTTAGGTGGATTCTGAGCCATCCTTATTTCCTGAGCGAACGGACTCCTATTCACTCCTTCCAAGTCTCTGTTGGTCAAACCACCCTGCACAGTTCTTCTGATAATTTCCGCTAATCCGGTATTGTCTGTTGGGGGTTGCCCCCCATGCCCCCGAGGGAACTCTGGTACATATTCTTCGTGTGGCTCACTAGGAGCAATGTTAGCTCTAGCCTGTTGAATTCCTTCCAAAGGTCCTCCTGTATTGGATCCCGTGGGCCTGCCCCCAAGCCCTTGTTGATTGCCTTCTGGCTCCGTATCCTGTCCTCCATTGGGTTCAACGACCCTAGTCCCCTGTCCTGCATCCACGGCGGCTGTAGTTGTTCCTAAGTTCTGCATCCCTGCAGCTCTCATTTGCTCAAAGAAAGTCTGCATCATTTCCTGTTGGTTCTTTAACAATCTCTCTTGCAAAGAATTTGCCATAGCCTCCATTTCATCCCGGGTTATGTAGACTGAAGCTTGTCCTTCCCCGGCTCCGGAGGATGCTTGTTGACTTCCTTCCTGTTGGCTTCTCTCAGCCCTTTGCCTTCTACTATTTTGCCTAGTCATTGTCCTTGAATTCGAACTCTTTTAAAATCTTCAAATCTAACTTTCAAATCCGATGTAGCGGGTGCTAGTCTTTCTCAGTGAAAGCACCAAAGTGTTTGCGCCAAAATTGGTCACAAACCTCGAATACCGTGAAAGCACCAGTGTATGAATACAAATCAATAATATTCAAACACGAATCTCAGATCTCAGCAAATATTAAACAGTAATCCCAAAGTAAAGAACAGAGACACAAGTTTTATAGTGGTTCGGCTATCTCCGGCCTACGTCCACTCCAAAGTTTTTATCATTTTATTGATTATCCTCGATGATTACAGATGATTACAGCAGTTACAAAGTCCAAAGCTTGAAATAAATAGCAGCAATGATGATATAGAATGATTCTGGCAGCGTCCGGGCGTGCTTTCTCTCTCCAAATTATCCGACCCCTTTTCTGAATGACCAGGGGCTCTATTTATAAGCGTGAGAGGCTGATATTTCTCCTAAAATCCGGGAAGACCGCTTCAGGCACGTGAGGGGGCCCACATGCCCGAAATCTGAAGGTCCGGGCCCACCTTGGGATCGATTCGAAGTAAGGTTCGAATCGATCAAGAAATCATCCAATTGAGCTGAAATTTGGTGAGAACATTCTTCAACATGTATTTAAGCTCCTGTAAAAATCTCATTGCATTTGGATCAACGGTTTGGAAGATATGATCGATTCAAGATTCAAAGTTCCGTGTGTTCTGTCCGGTTCGAATCCATGCTTCGAACCCACACTCTTCGAAGCCACCTCCTTCGAGTCCATATCCTCTGAGTCCATCTTCTTCGAGTCCATACCCTCCGAGTCCATCCTCTTCGAATCCATCCCTTTCGAATCCACGTCCTTCGAATCCATGTCCCTCGTATCCATCTCCTTCGAAGCCCTCTCCTTCGAATCTATGGAGTTCCCATGGATTCGAACCACCATCGATGCGAACTAACCAGTATACACCTTTATGCCTCTCCATCGAGTCGAAGTCCATCGATTCGAAGAACCATCGATGCGAACTTTACCAAGCTGAAACCATGCCATTCGATATGAAGTGTATCGACTCGAACTGTCCTTGCGCAACGCCTCTTGATCGATGCGAACCTGTTGGGTTCGAATCCATCCTGGTGGGTTCGAATCTGATCGATTCGAACCGAGCACCACTTTGTCCCTTTTGATGGATTCGAACAACATGCATTCCCCACCTTGAATCCATCATATTTCGTCCAAACGAACTCCGATTAACTTGAAATTTGAAACATAGCCTTTCCTAGTCCTTATCATCATCTCCAATCAATTTCGTCCCGATCGGAGTTCAACAACATTTTGACGATATCGATCGTAGCCTTGATTCCAACCGATCTCCAATCCTGATATTCATAATTCCTTGCCAATTTGTCGATATTCCAGTTTTGACCAAAAAATGGGATAACAAGCTTCGTTTTGATAGGTTGTAGCTCCCGTAACTCCAAACGAGTCAAAAGTTATGGCCGTTAGAAGAAACGGAAGAAATCGACGGACCGCTCGCTGATCCGATTCGACGGTATTGGCAAAAGTATTCGATCTCCGCGAAAGGCACGAGCATGCTCACACGGTAGCACTCGATATTAAAGATATTATGGATCACAGAAGGAATAAATGAGGATATGTAACAAAAGCTTGTCTACTGAAGCTAAAGCGCAATACATGTTTTTTTACGACCGTTCCGACTTCCTCGTTTTCCGTACCTCAATATTTTGCTCATATTCATCAACATGCGCTGTCTTTTTAACAATATTACAACACCACGACAAAGTGACTTCAAGGAGAATATTAAACGCATTTGATACCTTAGAATTTCGAACAGCTGAGGGTGTTTTATATGATTACTTAGCCTGTAAGTAACCTAATTTTTCTATCTGCGAATATCTTTCGGTTTCCTGTTTTATCCAATTTAAAATCCAATTTCAATCTTTTTAGCGGAATATTGTCGTGGACTTTTTTGATCTTCGTATATTTTCGATTTTTTGTCGTTCTTCTTGGTTTACATCGATTTAATCCGACTATTTAAACCCCAAACTCCGTGCAATAAATTTATGAATAAAAGCATCTGAGCTGTAGAAAACACTTAAGGTGGAATTATCCTGTACGCAAAACCGATCCATGACAATTCGAACCGTTAGAAACGTAGAACATGGAAAGAGCTTCGTTTTGATAGGTTGTGGCTCCCGTAACACCAAACGAGTCAAAAGTTATGGCCGTTAGAAGAAACGGAAGAAAGCGACGGACCGCTCGCTGATCCGATTCGACGGTATTGGCAAAAGTATTCGATCTCCGCGAAAGGCACGAGCATGCTCACACGGTAGCAATCGTTATTAAAGATATTATGGATCACAGAAGGAATAAATGAGGATATGTAACAAAAGCTTGTCTACTAAAGCTAAAGCGCAATACATGTTTTATTTACGACCGTTCGGTCTTTCTTGTTTTCCGTACCTCGTTGTTTTGCTCATATTCATCAACATGCGCGGTCTTTTTAACAATATTACAACACCACGGCAAAGTGAATTCAAGGAGAATATTAAACGCATTTGATACCTTAGAATTTCGAACAGCTGGGGGTGTTTTATATTATTACTTAGCCTGTAAGTAACCTACTTTTTCTGTGTGCGAATATCTTTCGGTTTCTTGTTTTATCCAATTTTAAATCCAATTTCAATCTTTTTAGCGGAATATTGTCGTGGCCTTTTTTGATCTTCGTATTTTTCTGATTTTTTGTCGTTCTTCAAGGTTTACATCGATTTAATCCGACTATTTAAACCACAAACTGCGTGGAATAAATTTATGAACAAAAACATCCGAGCTGTACAAAAAACTTAAGATGGAATTATTCTGCGCACAAAACCGATCCATGACAATTCGAACTTTTAGAAACGTAGAACATGGGAAGAGCTTCGTTTTGATAGGTTGTGGCTCCCGTAACTCCAAACGAGTCAAAAGTTATGGCGGTTAGAAGAAACGGAAGAAAGCGACGGACCGCTTGCTGATCCGATTCGACGGTATTGGCAAAAGTATTCGATCTCCGCGAAAGGCACGAGCATGCTCACACGGTAGCACTCGATATTAAAGATATTATGGATCACAGAAGGAATAAATGAGGATATGGAACAAAAGCTTGTCTACTGAAGCTAAAGCGCAATACATGTTTTTTTTTACGACCGTTCCGTCTTCCTCGTTTTCCGTCCCTCATTGTTTTGGTCATATCCATCAACATGCGCGGTCTTTTTAACAATATTACAACACCACGACAAAGTGACTTCAAGGAGAATATTAAACGCATTTGATACCTTAGAATTTCGAACAGCTGAGGGTGTTTTATATGATTACTTAGCCAGTAAGTAACCTAATTTTTCTGTCTTCGAATATCTTTCGGTTTCCTGTTTTATCCAATTTTAAATCCAATTTCAATCTTTTTAGCGGAATATTGTCGTGGCCTTTTTTGATCTTCGAGTTTTTCTGATTTTTTGCCGTTCTTCTTGGTTTACATCGATTTAATCCGACTATTTAAACCACAAACTCCGTGGAATAAATTTATGAACAAAAGCATCCGAGCTGTAGAAAAAACTTAAGGTGGAATTACTCTGTACACAAAACCGATCCATGACAATTCTAACCGTTAGAAACGTAGAACATGGAAAGGGCTTCGTTTTGATAGGCTGTGGCTCCCGTAACTCCGAACTAGTCAAAAGTTATGGCCGTTAGAAGAAACGGAAGAAAGCGACAGACCACTCGCGGATCCGATTCGACGGTATTGGCAAAAGTATTCGATCTCCGCGAAAGGCACGAGCATGCTCACACGGTAGCAATCGTTATTAAAGATATTATGGATCACAGAAGGAATAAATGAGGATATGTAACAAAAGCTTGTCTACTAAAGCTAAAGCGCAATACATGTTTTTTTTTACGACCGTTCCGTCTTTCTCGTTTTCCGTCCCTCATTGTTTTGGTCATATTCATCAACATGCGCGGTCTTTTTAACAATATTACAACACCAGGACAAAGTGACTTCAAGGAGAATATTAAACGCATTTATACCTTAGAATTTTGAACAGCTAAGGGTGTTTTATATGATTACTTAGCCTATAAGTAACCTACTTTTTCAGTCTGCGAATATCTTTCGGTTTCCTGTTTTATCCAATTTTAAATCCAATTTCAATCTTTTTAGCGGAATATTGTCGTGGCCTTTTTTAATCTTCGTATCTTTCTGATTTTTATCGTTCTTCTTGGTTTACATCGATTTAATCCGACTATTTAAACCACAAACTCCGTGGAATAAATTTATGAACAAAAGCATCCGAGCTGTAGAAAAAACTTAAGATTAATTCTGCACATAAAACAGATCCATGGCAATTCGAACCGTTAGAAACGTAGAACATGGAAAGAGCTTCGTTTTGATAGGTTGTGGCTCCCGTAACTCCAAACGAGTCAAAAGTTATGGCCGTTAGAAGAAACGGAAGAAAGCGACGGACCGCTCGCTGATCCGATTCGACGGTATTGGCAAAAGTATTCGATCTCCGCGAAAGGCACGAGCATGCTCACATGGTAGCACTCGATATTAAAGATATTATGGATCACAGAAGGAATAAATGAGGATATGGAACAAAAGCTTGTCTACTGAAGCTAAAGCGCAATACATGTTTTTTTAAACGACCGTTCCGTCTTCCTCGTTTTCCGTCCCTCATTGTTTTGGTCATATTCATCAACATGCGCGGTCTTTTTAACAATATTACAACACCACGAAAAAGTGACTTCAAGGAGAATATTAAACGCATTTGATACCTTAGAATTTCGAACAGCTGAGGGTGTTTTATATGATTACTTAGCCTCTAAGTAACCTACTTTTTCAGTCTGCGAATATCTTTCGGTTTCCTATTTTATCCAATTTTAAATCTAATTTCAATCTTTTTAGCAGAATATTGTCGTGGCCTTTTTTTATCTTCGTATTTTTCTGATTTTTTGTCGTGCTTCTTGGTTTACATCGATTTAATCCGTCTATTTAAACCACAAACTGCGTGGAATAAATTTATGAACAAAAACATCCGAGCTATAGAAAAAGCATAAGATGGAATTACTATGCACACAAAACCGACCCATGACAATTCGAACCGTTAGAAACGTAGAACATGGAAAGAGATTCGTTTTGATAAGTAGTGGCTCCCATAACTCCAAACGAGCCAAAAGTTATGGCCGTTAGAAGGAATAAATGAGGATATGTAACAAAAGCATGTCTACTAAAGCTAAAGCGCAATACATGTTTTTTTTTTACGACCGTTCTGTCTTCCTCGTTTTCCGTACCTCATTGTTTTGCTCGTATTCATCAACATGCGCGGTCTTTTTAACAATATTACAACACCACGGCAAAGTGACTTCAAGGAGAATATTAAACGCATTTGATACCTTAGAATTTCGAACAGCTGAGGGTGTTTTATATATCTTTCGGATTCCTGTTTTATCCAATTTTAAATCCAATTTCAATCTATTTGGAGGAATATTGTCATGTCCTTTTTTGATCTTCGTATTTTTCTGATTTTTTGTCGTTCTTCTAGGTTTACATCGATTTAATCCGACTATTTAAACCACAAACTGCGTGGAATAAATTTATGAACAAAAGCATCCGAGCTGTGGAAAAAGATTAAGGTGGAATTATCCTGTACACAAAACCGATCCATGACAATCGAACTGTTAGAAACGTAGAACATGGAAAGAGCTTGGTTCTGATAGGTTGTGGCTCCCGTAACTCCAAACGAGTCAAAAGTTATGGCCGTTAGAAGAAACGGAAGAAAGCGACGGACCGCTCGCTGATCCGATTCGACGGTATGGGCAAAAGTATTCGATCTCCGCGAAAGGCACGAGCATGATCACACGGTAGCACTCGATATTAAAGATATTATGGATCACAGAAGGAATAAATGAGGATACGAAACAAAAGCTTGTCTACTGAAGCTAAAGCGCAATACATGTTTTTTTAAACGACCGTTCCGTCTTTCTCGTTTTCCGTCCCTCATTGTTTTGGTCATATTCATCAACATGCGCAGTCTTTTTAACAATATTACAACACCACGACAAAGTGACTTCAAGGAGAATATTAAGCGCATTTGATACCTTAGAATTTCGAACAGCTGAGGGCGTTTTATATGATTACTTAGCCTGTAAGTAACCTAATTTTTCTGTCTGCGAATATCTTTCGGTTTCCTGTTTTATACAATTTTAAATCCAATTTCAATCTTTTTAGCGGATTATTGTCGTAGCCTTTTTTGATATTCGTATTTTTCTGATTTTTTGTTGTTCTTCGAGATTTACATCGATTTAATCCGACTATTTTAACCACAAACTGCGTGGAATAAATTTATGAACAAAAACATCCAAGCTGTAGAAAAAACTTAAGATGGAATTATTCTGCACACAAAACCGATCCATGACAATTCGAACCGTTAGAACCGTAGAACATGGAAAGAGCTTCGTTTTGATAGGTTGTGGCTCCCGTAACTCCAAACGAGTCCAAAGTTATGGCCGTTCGAAGAAACGGAAGAAAGCGACGGACCGCTCGCTGATCCGATTCGACGGTATTGGCAAAAGTATTCGATCTCCGCGAAAGGCACGAGCATGCTCACACGGTAGCACTCGATATTAAAGATATTATGGATCACAGAAGGAATAAATGAGGATATGAAACAAAAGCTTGTCTACTGAAGCTAAAGCGCAATACATGTTTTTTTTACGACCGTTCCGTCTTCCTCGTTTTCCGTCCTTTATTGTTTTGGTCATATGCATCAACATGCGCGGTCTTTTTAACAATATTACAACACCACGATAAAGTGACTTCAAGGAGAATATTAAACGCATTTGACACCTTAGAATTTCGAACAGCTGAGGGTGTTTTATATGATTACTTAGCCTCTAAGTAACCTACTTTTTCAGTCTGCGAATATCTTTCGGTTTCCTGTTTTATCCAATTTTAAATCCAATTTCAATCTTTTTAGAGGAATATTGTCGTAGCCTTTTTTGATCTTCGTATTTTTCTGATTTTTGTCGTGCTTCTTGGTTTACATCGATTTAATCCGACTATTTAAACCACAAACTGCGTGGAATAAATTTATGAACAAAAACATCCAAGCTGTAGAAAAAAACAAGATGAAATTATTCTGCACACAAAACCGACGCATGACAATTCGAACCGTTAGAAACGTAGAACATGGAAAGAGCTTCGTTTTGATAGGTTGTAGCTCCCGTAACTCCAAACGAGCCAAAAGTTATGGCCGCTAGAAGGAATAAATGAGGATATGTAACAAAAGCTAGTCTACTGAAGCTAAAGCGCAATACATGTTTTTTTACGACCGTTCTGTCTTCCTCGTTTTCCGTACCTCATTGTCTTTCTCGTATTCATCGACATGCGCGGTCTTTTTAACAATATTACAACACCACGACAAAGTGATTTCAAGGAGAATATTGAACGCATTTGATACCTTAGAATTTCGAACAGCCGAGGGTGTTTTATATGATTACTTAGCCTGTAAGTAACCTAATTTTTCTGTCTGCGAATATCTTTCGGATTCCTGTTTTATCCAATTTTAAATCCAATTTCAATTTTTTTACCGGAATATTGTCGTGCCCTTTTTTGATCTTCGTATTTTTCTGATTTTTTGTCGTTCTTCTAGGTTTACATCGATTTAATCCGACTAGTTAAACCACAAACTGCGTGGAATAAATTTATGAAAAAAAGCATTCGAGCTTTAGAAAAAATTTAAGGTGGAATTATCCTGCACACAAAACCGATCCATGACAATTCGAACCTTTAGAAACGTAGAACATGGAAAGAGCTTCGTTTTGATAGGTTGTGGCTCCCGTAACTACAAACGAGTCAAAAGTTATGGCCGTTAGAAGAAACGGAAGAAAGCGACGGACCGCTCGCTAATCCGATTCGACGGTATTGACAATAGTATTCGATCTCCGCGAAAGGCACGAGCATGCTCACATGTTAGCACTCGATATTAAAGATATTATGGATCACAGAAGGAATAAATGAGGATATGGAATAAAAGCTTGTCTACTGAAGCTAAAGCGCAATACATGTTTTTTTAAACGACCGTTCCGTCTTCCTCGTTTTCCATTCCTCATTGTTTTGGTCATATTCATCAACATGCGCGGTCTTTTTCACAATATTACAACACCACGACAAAGTGACTTCAAGGAGAATGTTAAACGCATTTGATACCTTAGAATTTCGAACAGCTGAGGGTGTTTTATATGATTACTTAGCCTCTAAGTAACCTACTTTTTCAGTCTGCGAATATCTTTCGGTTTCCTGCTTTATCCAATTTTAAATCCAATTTCAGTCTTTTTAGCGGAATATTGTCGTGGCATTTTTTGATCTTCGTATTTTTCTGATTTTTTGTCGTGCTTCTTGGTTTACATCAATTTAATCCGACTATTTAAACAACAAACTGCGTGGAATAAATTTACGAACAAAAACATCCGAGCTGTAGAAAAAGCATAAGATGGAATTACTCTGCACACAAAACCGATGCATGACATTTCGCACCGTTAGAAACGTAGAACATGGAAAGATCTTCGTTGTTAACCCCGTTCCAGCCTACAAGTTTAGGGGCCCACGAGTTAAAGGAGTCAACGAGTTAAGGCCTGGGATGGGCCACGACTTAAGGTGTTTAACTGCTCAGGAAGGATCTACGACTCAGGAAGCCTCACGACTCATCGAGTCACCGACTCAATAAGTTAATGACCTAAAGCTCAAAGCGACTTAAAGGGTTACGACTCAAGGGGTTAACGATTCACAAGGCAGGACGGCTCAATGCATTACCGACTCATCAAAGGTATTGCCTCAGCGACTCAACAAGTCCACGACTTATCATAAGAAACGACTCAAGAGGATTGACGACCTAAGAAATGACTTAATGACTCATAACTCAGGATGACACGTCCGCGACTTAAAGCCACTGAGTCGTATTCCGCTGCCACAATGCATGTCCCAGTGAGAATTGACTCGCCAACGACTCAGGACTTGGCTTAGAATCCAGCAAGAGAATGAGCTAGTGAGAAGACCAAATGCTTAGTCAGATAAGCCGGCCACGACTCAACTTGACTCGGCCACGGCTTAGCCTGAGTCGGTCACGACTCAGGACTTGGGCGAAAAATTTCTATCCAGATTTGCCTATAAATACATGGCCACCCCCAACATTCAAGGGACTTTTTGGCTCATTCATTTCAAGCGCCGTTACTCTGCTGCATTCTGAACTACTTCAACACCTTCAAGGAACTTCACGAAGAAATCAAACATGTCTAACATGTGTTCAAAGATTTGGATCGACATTGAAGTTTAGGCTACTTGTTCTAAGTCACTTGAAACTCAAAGTGTGTTGTAATCAAAGTGTAACTGCATTGACTTGTAATCAAATCGTCAATAAAGATATTCAAAGTGGACGTAGGCTCTCTCTTAAGCCGAACCACTATAAAATTGCTGTTGTTTACTATTTTTTCACTATTATCTGCTTATAATCTGTTCCCGAGCTATCGGGTGGTGCTTTCACAATCTCACTTCATACACCAGGGTGTTAGCGTTCAAATTTTAGCGTTAACATTTTTTGGTGCTTTCACTGAGAATTGAACTCAGGAGAACTATCATCATTGCTTCACAGAGGTTTGTAGAGAGAATTTCCTTGAAAACCAGAAGTCTATCCGAGATTATGGCTCCTGGAAGGAAAAGTAGATCTGTCAGATCTGGGAATATTCAAGAGGGAACCTCCGCTTCCCCTATATCGAATCAAGCCACTCCAGCTGTCGGGGTTACAAAGGCAGAGCTGGATGCTGCAATCTTAGGGCTGAACCAACAGATCAGTGCCCAAAATGCACAATTCGAGGCTCAGAATGCCCAGAATGCCCTAATTCTGAATAGGTTGAACGATTTGCTTGGGGCAAACCGTCAACCGGCAGGTAATGAAAGGAATTTTGCTTGCAACATTCATGAGGCTGAAGAAAGGAATGCTCCTGAAAGGGCTGCTAGCCCCTTTGAACAAACACTTCCTGAGGTTGGTGGATCTAGAACTCGACATGATGAGGAGTATCTTTCTGGAATGGTCCGACAAATCATGAAAGAGAGTATGCAGAGGGTTGAAGACGAGAAAGAATGGGGTTTTGCCCCAAGTAAAACTCCATTTACTGAGAAAATCTTGAAGGCTGAATTTCCAAGGAAGTTTGTCCCTCCAACCATTCCAGCTTACAAAGGAACAAGTGATCCGAACGAATTCTTGTATAAGTATGATTGGCACATGACAGGTGCCAGGGCTTCTGATGAAATAAAGTGCCGATATTTTCCCGTATACCTGGAAGGCGTAGCTCTGCTTTGGTTCACCAAGCTGCCAGTCCGATCTATCGATCAGTTTTCTGACTTAACCCGGAAGTTCAAGGAGCAGTTCAGACTATACGCTTCAAAAGCCAAAGATATTATGTCATTGTCAAGTTTAGAACAGAATCCGGGTGAAACTATCAGATCTTTCTTGAATCGCTTTGATATAGCGCTGGCCGAGGTAGACAATGCAGAACCACGGATGATCTTGACCTATCTAATGAGGGCCATCGACAAGTCGAGCGAATTTGGGAAATGGCTCAACATGAAGGAACCAAATTCCCTTGAAAAATTCTATAAAAATGCAGATGAATTCATGCGCTTGGAAAGCCGTCCCGTACCCGTAAAGGCAGTGCTGGAAAAAGCTGAAGATAACATTGTTGCTCCACGCAAGAATGAATCTGTAGGGCAAAAAAGGGAAAATAACAATGGGAAGAAACAGAGTAATCTGAAGAAGCCCCGATCCTTCAAGCCATCAGAATATACTCCTTTATCAGATACGCCGGAGCGTATCTACCTTGCCACTAAAGATTCTATTGACTTTCCTAAACCTCCTCCTCTAAGGACCGGGAAAAAGGCTATACAGAGTGGGAAGTTCTGCCGCTTCCATAATCAACCCGGTCACGAGACCGACGAATGCCGCCAGTTGAAAAATCTGATTGAACAATTGCTAAGGGAAAACAAACTGCAACAATTTGTGAAAAAGAATAGCAACAATCCTGCTTCATCTAGTCATGGGCAACAGGCTCCTACTCATCAGCCTAGGACGAGTGAGAAGGCTGCAGGGCATGAATCTGGAAGGCCCATTATCAATGTCATTACAGGAGGACCTCACCCAGCGGGCAGAAGCTGGGGTGAGATGGAAAGGTATACCCGAGCTTTAAAGTATGTACCGACCGAGGAAGATGTATTCGTTTTGGAAGGTGCTACGCCCTTGAAGCAACAAAGAACTTTCGATGATGATATTGTGCTCAAAGCTAGGGATTCTGCAGGTATTGAAGCTCCTACCCTGGATCCCTTAGTCATCTCGGCTGGTATCGGGCCAGCTATTGTCAGAAGAGTTCTCATTGATTGTGGCGCATCCTGCAATATCCTCTTCAAGAAAACATTCAACCAAATGAAGATCCCTATGGCTGATGTGCAAGCCTCATTGCAGAAAATTGCCGGCTTCACTGGGGAGCCAAAGCAGCCGGTAGGAACCATTGATTTGTTTGTGGAACTTGGAGAAGGAGAGAGAAAAATGGTCTGCAAGCAAACTTTTGTGATTGTCGACGAATTTTCTGCTTACAATGCCTTCCTTGGTCGTCCAACTCTGGCAGCGTTCAAAGCTGTTCTTGCCCCGTGGTGCCTCACTATTAAATTCCCTACAGACAATGGAGTAGGAGTTATAAAAGGGGATCAAAATGCTGGGCGAGAGTGTTATCTGACAGAGCTACGAGAAACCATAAAAAGAGAAATGGGAAAGAATGCGGCAGCCCCAGTCCGCATCAAAGAACCAGCCTTGTAGCAATTACAGGGCGGACCCTGCACTGGCGAGCACAGCGGAGCAAGGAAAGAGATGAACCCTAGAAAAGTCAGTGCAGGGGAAAATAGAGTGGTACCAGTGGAAACGACAATACCAATACCTGTTGGCCCAAAGGACCCAAACAAGGTGTTGAACGTGGGTTCACAACTTAATGCGTCAATTCAGAATATCTTAATATCTTTTTTAAAGGCAAATCTGGATGTTTTTGCTTGGACTCATGCCGATATGTGCGGAATATCCCCAGAAGTTGCAGTACATGCTCTAAATATTGATCCAAAATTTACACCTATGAAACAGAAAAGGAGAACTCAAGGTCCAGAAAGGTCGGCGGCATTAAAAGAAGAAGTTGATCGGCTCATGGAGAATAATTTTATCAAAGAATCTACCTATCCGAATTGGGTTTCAAATCCAGTGCTGGTTAAGAAAGCCAACGGAAAATGGAGAGTATGCATCGATTTTTCAGATCTAAACAAGGCCTGCCCCAAAGACTACTTCCCATTACCCAGAATCGACCAACTGGTAGACGGAACAGCGGGACATGAATTGTTATCTTTTATGGATGCTTACTCCGGATATAACCAGATCATGATGCATGAGCCAAATCAGGAGGACACGAGCTTTATCACCGACACTGGTCTTTACTGCTATAGAGTTATGCCCTTCGGGTTGAAGAATGCAGGGGCAACATACCAAAGACTTGTTAATGCTATGTTCAAACCGCAACTGGGCAAGACTATGGAAGTCTACGTCGATGACATGTTGGTAAAGTCTAAGAAAGCAGTGGATCACATAGAACACTTAGCAGACATGTTCGCAGTCCTCCGAAAATACAGAATGAAGCTCAATCCTTTAAAATGTTCATTTGGAGTGGAATCCGGCAAGTTTTTAGGTTTCATCGTGAGCGCTAGGGGCATTGAGGCCAGTCCAGCTCAAATTACTGCATTAAAAGAATTCAAAGCCCCTAGAACAAAGAAGGAATTGCAAAGTCTCAATGGAAAAGTCGCCGCCTTGAGTCGATTCATTTCCAAAGCCACAGATAAATGCATCCCATTCTTTGACGCCCTAAAGAAAGGAAAGAAAAACTTCGATTGGACTCCCGAATGCCAAAAAGCCTTTGATGAATTGATTCGCCATATGGAAACGCCTCCAATACTTTCTAGGCCTGGCGATGGCGAGGATCTTCTTATATACTTGGCAGTATCATCTCATGCTTTAAGTGCAGCGCTGATACGAGAAGACAAAAGGATTCAACATCCAGTTTACTATATCAGCAAAAGACTCACTGGGGCAGAGATGAATTACTCTAAGTTGGAAAAACTCGCCTATTGCCTACTAATTGCATCTAGGAAGTTGAGGCAATATTTTCAAGCTCATCCTATCAGAGTCCTCACTGATCAACCTTTAAAGCAAGTCCTGTTTCGCCCTGAGACTTCGGGTCGTCTTCTAAAGTGGAATATTGAACTCAGTCAGTATGACATCACTTATCATCCCCGAAAAGCAATCAATGGACAAGCTTTAGCGGATTTCATCACTGAATTCACAGATAAGGGTAACGGTGAGGAGGAAACGGTCGACGATTCCCCAATCCAATGGAAGTTATATGTCGATGGAGCGAGAAACGACTACTGTTCTGGAGCCGGAGTTGTACTTGAGACCCCTGAAGGCCGATCATTATGCTATGCACTAAGATTGGAATTTCCTTCAACAAACAATGAAGCAGAATACGAAGCCCTTATCGCTGGCTTAAGGATTGCTAAAGAATTAAACATCCGAGCGTTACAGATATTCAGTGATTCTCAGCTTATTGTATGCCAAGTCAAAAAGGAATTCCAAGCAAAAGGGGGGAATCTGCCCGCCTACTTGTCAAAGGCTTGGGAACTCCTGGGTGATTTCGATCATTACATGATAAGTCACATTCCTCGAGAAGAAAACATGAAAGCAGATTCTCTCGCAAAGTATTCTAGCACAGGCGAAGCTCAATTTCTGGGGTTAACTCCAGTGGAAGTCCTGTCGACTCCTAGCGTTGATGAGATGGACATTGATTGGATCATGAGCATGTCTCAAGAGCAAGAATCATGGATGACTCCGATAACAGAATATCTGCTCAATGGATCCTTACCAGGGAACTCAAAAGAACGACAAAAGCTACTGAGAAGAGCCTCTCGATATATAATCCAGGATGGCCGATTATACAGACGGGGATTCTCAATGCCATTACTTCGATGTGTATCCAGGGAAGAGTCCAAAGCAATCCTAGCGGAGGTACACGGAGGAGAATGTGGTGATCATTCAGGTGGCCAAACATTAGCAAAGACAATTCTCCGATACGGATATTTTTGGCCAGAAATTAATCGAGATGCAGCAGAGTATTCCCGAAAATGTGACAGATGCCAAAGATTCGCCAAAATTCCTAGAGCTCCTTCCACTGAACTAACACAGATGGTCAGTCCATGGCTGTTTGCAATATGGGGGATAGACCTTGTAGGACCGTTACCAACTGCCAAATTTGGAATTAAATATGCCATTGTTGCTGTAGATTATTTTACTAAGTGGGCAGAAGCTGAACTACTGGCTACTATCACCTCAAAGAAGATGATAAGTTTTGTGACTAAAAACATCATTTGCAGATACGGTGTGCCTCAAAAAATAATTACAGACAATGGTACTCAGTTTGAAAGTGAAGAATTCCAAGATTTTTGCAAGCGATTCAAAATCCGAAAAAGCTTCTCAGCAGTGGCTCATCCGCAGGCAAACGGGCAAGTGGAAGCCGTGAATAAAATTATTAAGTCAACCATCAAAAAGCAACTTGAAAGAGCAAAAGGTGGTTGGGTCGATAAGCTACCACTGGCACTATGGGCATACAGAACCACTCACAAAACTGCGACTGGGCACACCCCGTTTTCATTAGCATATGGGTCAGAGGCAATGATTCCGGTAGAAATAGAGGTCCCTTCACATAGAAGAATCCATTTCAATCAAGCAGAAAACGAAAAGCTACAGCTTGAAGCGCTAGATCTCCTTGATGAAAAAAGAGATGAGGCTAATCTCAGAATTGCAGCTCATCAGCAAAGGATAGCCAGACATTTCAATTCCAAAGTTCGCCAACGCAACTTTGAGATTGGAGACCTAGTCCTGAAGAGAATTATGACAGCGACAAGTGTGTTTGGGCCAAATTGGGAAGGACCATATGTCATAGGTCAGAAGCTTCTTGACGGCACATTCAAACTCATTACTGTTGAAGGAGATCAAATTCCAAGGGCATGGAACAACAATCATTTGCGTCCATACTTTACTTGAAAATTTTGTTGAAATATTGTAAAAAGAATTATGAATGTATGATTCTTGTAATTGAAGGCAATTGTAAAACTGATGCAAGTAAATAATGAAAAAAATATAAAGTGGATGTAGGCCCAATTTCCTGGCCGAACCACTATAAATCTTGTGTTCCTTATTATTATTACATGTTTGCTTTATTTTCGATATAAAAAGTACATAGAATGTATTGCTGAAATGTCGATTTAAATTTTTGCAGACAATGGAAGTGAAACTTGCACATAATAAGACCAAGTGATTCTCGCCAAATTTCAAGTCACAAAAGCTCCGAATTCAAATCCTAGATAGGAAGTACTTCAATTGGACGGCCTATGATTTCGACAGAAACGGGCCTTTGCTAATAAATTGAGATCGTTTGAACAAACAAACATCCAATTAAGAAGCTGATGCTCGTTCTCACGAACTTGCCTGACAATGAAGTACACTTCCTTGGATTAAACAAGTTACTTGTAAGAAAAGGGAAGGAAAGCTTTTTTTTTTAAAAAAAAAAAGAGGATCGCTGAAAAGGCATAAGCAAGTGGACAAGGGAACAACCAAAGCCATCACCGGCAGCACAAGTCCTCTTCGGAGGCGCAACTCTTCGGAGGATAAAGACCTCTAATGGGTCATACGCCACAAAAAAGAAAGTTCTCTACTCAACAAAAAAGATTGGAGGAGTCATGACCCTCCAACCATGAGAGAGTAACTTCCAAGCGATGAAAACCCTCTCTGAGGCACATTTCACCAGGAGTTGAAGTGTTACGACCGCTCTTCGGAATTTCACTTCACCGGAGTTGAAATGCAAACAAAATAAAAGCCCTCCTCGGAGGCCCATTTCACCAGGAGTTGAAGTGTTACGACCGCTCTTCGGAATTTCACTTCACCAGAGTTGAAATGCAAACAAAATAAAGACCTCTTCGGAGGCACATTTCACCAGGAGTTGAAGTGTAACAGCCGCTCTTCGGAATTTCACTTCACCAAAGTTGAAATGCAAAACAAAATAAAGACCTTTCTGGAAGTCCACGTTTCACCGAGATTGAAATAAAACTTCCAAGTGTTGAAACGTGAAAAGGCTTTCTTCGAAGGCACAACTCTTTGGAGATACACGTTTCACCAAGATTGAAATAAAACTTCCAAGTGTTGAAACGTGAAAAATCCCTCCTCAGAGGTACAACCCCCTCCCGGGGACACAATCAAAAAGAAAGACCTCTTCGGAAGGCCACGTTTCACCGAGATTGAAATAAAACTTCCAAGTGTTGAAACGTGAAAAGGCTTTCTTCAAAGGCACAACTCTTTGGAGATACACGTTTCACCAAGATTGAAATAAAACTTCCAAGTGTTGAAACGTGAAAAATCCCTCCTCAGAAGTACAAATTTCTATTTTTTTTTTTAAAAAAAAATCCTCATCAAGGGCATACTTTAACTTTCAAAGGAAGAGTGATTTACCTATTCTAGAAAATAACCTTCCTCAAAAAAAAGGGAAGAAAGTTAAAGTACCCTTCAGAGGCCCGCTTTACCACATAGAAGAATTCACTTGGCAAAATGCGTACATAAGCAAAAGGAAAAAAAGTGATTTCTTCGAAGGACAAAGCGTAAAAACTTATATGAAGGAAGTTGTACTCTACGAAAAATTTCTTCAAGAATGAAGTAATTATTCTTCAGAAAATAAGAGTGCAAGTCCCCTCAAAGTATAAAATATTGCAGCAAGCTTATGGTATGGGGGCAACATGGTATAGTTACATACAAAATGGTATAGCTACATCGGTAAAATACGCTCAAACAACATACCACAAGTTCACCGCAATATCATATAAATAAACTTGTGCAAAAATGAATAATAAATGCATTCTCAAATTCAAACAAGAGTCTGTACAAATAAAGGATCATTTTATTCAATTGCAGATACAGGTTTCAAAATAAAAAAGCAGGGGCCGGTGCCTGCACAACATCCGACCATTACACAAAAAGGAATCAAAAAGCCCGAAGCCCGACTCTTCACTTCTTCTTACCACCTTTGGACCCTTTGCCCGGCCGAATGATTAGCTTTTCAGGTCTATCTATAGGCATAAGGGAAGAAGGAGAGGGAGGTGCAACCGGTGCAACTTCCGGTTCTTCTTCAGTAGCAATGATTTTCTTCCCCCTCCTCTTCGATGTTCCGTGCTTCTTTCTTATCTTCGAAGAAGACTCACTCCCTGGAGTAACAAGAGCGGACAAAACTACGTCATCAGAAGGAGTCCGCTCCGGAGAGATCTCGCCTCTTTCAAGTCCCTCGTCTTTCTGCTCTTGCGAAGCGATAGGGTCATCCAAGCCATGAAGAGCCTCAATTTGCTCCTCTTGTGACCCGGGCTGTGAAGCAGAAGGAGGAGTCACCTGAAGAGACGGAGGAGGGATAACCGGAGGAGGTGAAGTCTGCACAGCACTTGGTGTTTCAACTGCAGAAGAAGAGAAATTAAAAATATTAGTATCTCCCCAAAAGAAGGGAGATATGAGTTCGTCGAGATTCAAGAAGTAATCGAGAAGCTCATCAAACTTTTGAGGAGCAAGCAGGCGATCCACCTGAATCGGACCAATGTCAAAATTACCTAAAGATGTTTGCTTCGTTAGTTCAATCTCATAATTTTGAGCCCCGATATCCTCCAAAGCCTCATCATCAGTAGGGGTAATTACCCCGGTTCTTGTAGGAGGCAGTGAATGAGCACTGGAACCTGTGATGTCAACTTCAGAAGAAACTAAAGGACGTTCAGAAGTGGTAGGTGGTATTTTTCTTTTAGAACGTTCCCCTTCCGCCATTCCGGCCCGCACTCTGGCGAGTTGCTCTTTTCCCTTGGCAAGAGCGGCGCGGGCATCATCATCAAGATAATGCTCTTCAAGAGCTGACTCCGCGTAGCCAGCACCTTTACCACCGAGCATATCGAGTGCTGCCTCCCAAACTTCAGCTAGTGTAATTTCATACTTAGGGCCTAGAAAGGCAAGGCTGCCACGCCCCAAAATGCTGTGCAGATAAAAATCAAATAATGTGGAGCCAATGTCAGCTTTGGTTGCTTGATGGGCCTCTTCGGCCGCAAGTTTACCAGCAACAGCCTCGTCACGCTCCTTTTCGGCCATAGCAAGTCGAGCTTTTAACATCTCTATCTCCAAGCTTTGAGAGCCGGTCTGTTCTCGTAGCTGTAAAGTTTCAGCGCGATATTCTTCTATGACCTTCTCCTTGTGTGTAAGCTTATCTTCGACTGCCCTTTGACTGGCATGCGCATCTCGTACTTGTTGCTGAAGCATGCTCTCCTTTTGAGAATAGAAAGTAGATGAAGTAGCTAATTTTCCTTAAGCTTTTCTACTTCCGCTTCCAGCTTTTCATTATAGGAAGCAATACTTCTCATTTCGGCGTCATGCTGTTCGAGAGTCTTCTGCCACTCAGCCTTATCGTTCTCCATTGTGAGCATGGTCTCGAGATTAGCTCGGTTAACCCTCTGAAGCTCGTCGACAAGTTTTTGTCAGTTCGACATTCTTTCAATATCGGTCCTGACAGTATCAAGATTTCGTAGCATAGCTGATTTGTCGAGAGGAACCAAGTCGAGATCAAATCGAACCCCTCTCAGGCACCACTGAGGGAATCGACTTTGAAGAGTGGGAGGACCTTGCCCAACTTGGTATGCGGGCCGGTTGATAATTGTTTGAATGTCGGAACGAACGGGGGCAGGAGATTGAGCAGGAACATTTTGAGAAACTGTCGACATTGTTTCTTCAGTAAGTTTAGCCCGCTTGCTAGAAGAATCGTCCATGTGACCTTTACCTCTTTCATCGTGAGTCTTTCTTTTTTGAATATCATCATCTCTGTGGGGAGGGTCATGTCTTTCTTGTTCTCTTCGGTGACGTTCTTCATATGCTCATCTCTCGTCTGCTTTCCTGATGGCCCTCTCTTCATCAGATTCTCTGTAAGAAGGGAGGAAATGCCTATAATCATATTGGCTACGCCTCCCGTAGCGCTGGAAATCATCGTAGTATGAGCTGCTGCGTCCCATTGGAGAATCTGGAATAAAAATAATAAGCTTTAGAAATCTTTAAAGTATAAGAAGACGAATGCGTAGAAGTGCTGAAAAATCCTAAGTGTTGTGTAACGTGTAAACTACACGCATCAAGTTGCAGACCACTCTGTGGAGTAGAGGTAGTGATAACTTGAGTAGGAGGAGTTGACGTTTGTTGTAGAGAAGATGTCGCCTCGATTACAGAAGAGATAGTTTTGGAAACATCATCTTTGAAAAGTTCTTGAGAGGTCACAATTAAATCGCTCAACCCCTCGAAAACATCATCACCATCATGTTTTTTGGGACTTGCTTTCTCAACCCCTTCGTGAGCAGATCTTCCGGAAGATCGTGGAGGTTCTTCTTCTTCGATAACTGGGGCAAGTACAGATTTGTTAGACGGCCCCGCAACATCCTTCGGAATTGAACACTTCACTAGTGGAGTTTCTATAGAGGTTCCTCCCTGCATGTGCTCTTTAGTAGAGACCGGGGCATCAGGAGTTTCCGTCAGAGAATCGGGAATTTCAGTTGGGACTTCACGAAGCTGAGTGAAGCGAGAGGAATGAAGAAGCCCATATTGATGTAAAAATCCATCATTTAACAAAAACTTTATACTCCTCTCTTCTGCCGCCACGGCGTTCAATCTCTCAAAAATTTGCTTATAGCATGGATCTCTAGAGGGAGGAGGAAGTGCTAAAACAGGAAAAAAGAAGCAAAGTTAGCATTTAGCAACTCAGATTTCGAAAAGCCCAAGAATGGAGAAATAAAAACAGGAAAATCTTACTTCCTACTCTCCAGATGGCATAAAACCCTGGAGGGCAGCGAACAAAGAAATACTGATTTAGAAATCCATGAACGCTTTCAGGAAGATCGGTGATGAGTTTGCGGTTTCGAGCACTCCTTATAACTACGATAGAGGGATGATCTTTAATTTTTGTGAATGAGCATAAGTAACAGATTTCCTCAAAGCTCGGTAATCGGTCCAGAACTCTACTAAATAGCACACATAACCCCATCAGAATGGCATGGCCATTGGGGTGCAATTGGAATGGAGAGATAGATAATTGAAGCAGGAACTACTGAAGGAAGTCATTAAAAGGTGGTATGGCACCGTTCAAGCACATTTGGCGATTGACAGCAATAAAGCCAGAAGGGGGCCTATCTGTAGTATCATTTGGCCCCGGCAGTAAGGCGTCAGCTTCGGCAATGCCAAACTGGGTGAGCAATTGGTTAAACACCCGCTGATTCAGAGTTGTGGAAGTTCTCTCTGGAGGTTTATCCAACAGGTTGGCTACTGGGAAGACATCTTCAGCCTGGCCCATCGGTTCTTCTTGTTTAGATGTCATTCTACACAAGCAACTGGATGTTCAAATGCGAAGGTGCACGTTTCCTAAAAGTGTGAAGTGTTGTGCAGAACCAATGAAAAATAACAAGTAAATATAACTGGAATTAAACTGGTCGACGATTGATCAACTACGGTGATTTCAGAACTTGTTAATTTAAAGTTCAAGCATAATATTAATGCAGGCTGGTCAGTTTCAATTGACTACTTCAGTGTTGCTCTAATATTCTACTTGAAATCGATAGCACTTCGTTCACACGATTTGTTTAAGTTAATTATCTGTTATTAACTAATCTGTCATTTGATGTGGGCGGTCGATGACAGTATATTCGTCCCAATTTTCTGTGAAAGTTGTATTGAACAGATTGTTAGCCTGCAAGTCAAAATAACCTGTGAATGAATGCAATAAAATTCGACAGTTCAAAGTTTATGCAATGGTTCAAAGTTCGAGCAGAATTCACGCAAGTCCTAACTCCTCAACGGCTCAAAAAATTTTCCTACGGGTTAAGATAGATCGTTGATTCTATGGCTAGCTCGTCCACGACCTAAGGATCGGGAAGCGAGTTAAGTCAGGTCACTTCGATTTTGAGTTGTTGGTGTATTGAGTCGGCAGTGCCCTAAGTCGTAAGTCGTAGAAAAAGGGAAAAGCTCTGGTTCAAAGTAATGAGAAAATCTCCAAGTCTTATCTCGGCCACGACTCAAGGCTTAAGTCGTGAAGCATGATGGGTCGGATCGTGGTTAAATCGCAAAGGTTGCTGGATTATACAAAAATGGCCGATTCATACCTAAGGCAGTATTCGACTCTATCTGGCCAACTCATCACCTAACTCCTAACCAGTTTACCTTCTAACTTTTAACCCATAAACCATTTCACTCCTAACCCGTTAATCTTCCAACTTTTAACCCATTAACCCAATAAAACTCTCAATCAACAACCCTAGTCTTATCACGCCACTAAATCACCTCAAGACGCAAATCATCAGATCAGACAACCCTACATCCATTGATGGTTAGAGTGACCAAACTTGCAAGACTCAAGGGAGTAAATTGGAGGTAAGGACGGAGCGCATAGGTTAATGATGATCGACAATCGGAAGGGAAGCAAGATTGCTTACGTAATGTGGTGTCAGAGATGATCAGAGGAGAATCAAGTTGGAATCGCCTGTGAGAACTTGGAGATGCGTTAATGGCGGATGCGGTTTAGAGGATCGCTGATAAGAAGTGGGAGATAGGAGGAACGAGTCAAGCGTTTTATATCTGGAAGAGCTGGAACTCGAATCGGCACGCCCGAGTTATGATAAGTCGAAGCACACGACTTACGACTTAAGCGTGTGCTTCGAGGGGCAAATGTTAACCCCGTTCCAGCCTACAAGTTAAGAGGCCCACGAGTTAAAGGAGTCAACGAGTTAAGGCCTGGGATGGGCCACGACATAAGGTGTTTAACGGCTCAGGAAGGATCTACGACTCAGGAAGCCTCACGACTCATCGAGTCACCGACTCAATAAGTTAATGACCTAAAGCTCAAAGCGACTTAAAGGGTTACGACTCAAGGGGTTAACGATTCACAAGGCAGGACGGCTCAATGCATTACCGATTCATCAAAGGTATTACCTCAGCGACTCAACAAGTCCACGACTTATCATAAGAAACGACTCAAGAGGATTGACGACCTAAGAAATGACTTAATGACTCATAACTCGGGATGACACGTCCGCGACTTAAAGCCACTGAGTCGTATTCCGTTGCCACACTGCATGTCCCAGTGAGAATTGACTCGCCAACGACTCAGGACTTGGCTTAGAATCCAGCAAGAGAATGAGATAGTGAGAAGACCAAATGCTTAGTCAGATAAGCCGGCCACGACTCAACTTGACTCGGCCACGGCTTAGCCTGAGTCGGTCACGACTCAGGACTTGGGTGAAAAATTTCTATCCAGATTTTCCTATAAATACATGGCCACCCCCAACATTCAAGGGACTTTTTGGCTCATTCATTTCAAGCGCCGTTACTCTGCTTCATTCTGAACTACTTCAACACCTTCAAGGAACTTCACGAAGAAATCAAACATGTCTAACATGTGTTCAAAGATTTGGATCGACATTGAAGTTTAGGCTACTTGTTCTAAGTCACTTGAAACTCAAAGTGTGTTGTAATCAAAGTGTAACTGCATTGACTTGTAATCAAATCGTCAATAAAGATATTCAAAGTGGACGTAGGCTCTCTCTTAAGCCGAACCACAATAAAATTGCTGTTGTTTACTGTTTTTTCACTATTATCTGCTTATAATCTGTTCCCGAGCTATCGGGTGGTGCTTTCACAATCTCACTTCATACACCGGGGTGTTAGCGTTCAAATTTTAGCGTTAACATTCGTTTTGATAGGTTTTGGCTCCCGTAACTCCAAACGAGCCAAAAGTTATGGCCGTTAGAAGGAATAAATGAGGATATGTAACAAAAGTTTGTCTACTGAAGCTAAAGCGCAATACATGTTTTTTTTTACGACCGTTCTGTCTTCCTTGTTTTCCGTACCTCATTGTTTTGCTCGTATTCATCAACATATGCAGTCTTTTTAACAATATTACAACACCACGACAAAGTGACTTCAAGGAGAATATTAAACGCATTTGATACCTTAGAATTTCGAACAGCTGAGGGTGTTTTATATGATTACTTTGCCTGTAAGTAACCTAATTTTTCTGTCTGCGAATATCTTTCGGATTCCTGTTTTATCCAATTTTAAATCCAATTTCAATCTTTTTAGCGGAATATTGTCATGGCCTTTTTTGATCTTCGTATTTTTCTGATTTTTTGTCGTTCTTCTAGGTTTACATCGATTTAATCGGACTATTTAAACCACAAACGGCATGGAATAAATTTATGAACAAAAGCATCCGAGCTGTAGAAAAAAATTAAGGTGGAATTATCCTGTACACAAAACCGATCCATGACAATTCGAACTGTTAGAAACGTAGAACATGGAAAGAGCTTCGTTCTGATAGGTTGTGGCTCCCGTAACTCCAAACGAGTCAAAAGTTATGGCCGTTAAAAGAAACGGAAGAAAGCGATGGACCGCTCGCTGATCCGATTCGACGGTATGGGCAAAAATATTCGATCTCCGCGAAAGGCACGAGCATGATCACACGGTAGCACTCGATATTAAAGATATTATGAATCACAGAAGGAATAAATGAGGATATGAAACAAAATCTTGTCTACTGAAGCTAAAGCACAATACATGTTTTTTTAAACGACCGTTCCGTCTTCCTCGTTTTCCGTCCCTCATTGTTTTGGTCATATTCATCAACAAGCGCGGTCTTTTTAACAATATTACAACACCACGACAAAGTGACTTCAAGGAGAATATTAAACGCATTTGATACCTTAGAATTTCGAACAGCTGAGGGTGTTTAATATGATTACTTGGCCTCTAAGTAACCTACTTTTTCAGTCTGCGAATATCTTTCGGTTTCCTGTTTTATCCAATTTTAAATCCAATTTCAATCTTTTTAGCGGAATATTGTCGTGGCCTTTTTTGATCTTCGTATTTTTCTGATTTTTTGTCGTGCTTCTTGGTTTACATCGATTTAATCCGACTATTTAAACAACAAACTGCGTGGAATAAATTTATGAACAAAAACATCCGAGCTGTAGAAAAAACATAAGATGGAATTACTCTGCACACGAAACCGATCCATGACAATTCGAACCGTTAGAAATGTAGAACATGGAAAGAGCTTCGTTTTGATAGGTTGTGGCTCCCGTAACTCCAAACGAGCCAAAAGTTATGGCCGTTAGAAGGAATAAATGAGGATATGTAACAAAAGCTTGTCTACTGAAGCTAAAGCGCAATATATGTTTTTTTTTACGACCGTTCTGTCTTCCTCGTTTTCCGTACCTCATTGTTTTGCTCGTATTCATCAACATGCGTGGTCTTTTTAACAATATTACAACACCACGACAAAGTGACTTCAAGGAGAATATTAAACGCATTAGATACCTTAGAATTTCGAACAGCTGAGGGTGTTTTATATGATTACTTAGCCTGTAAGTAACCTAATTTTTCTGTCTGCGAATATCTTTCGGTTTCCTGTTTTATCCAATTTCAATCTTTTTAGCGGAATATTGTCGTGGCCTTTTTGATCTTCGTATTTATCTGATTTTTTGTCGTTCTTCTACGTTTACATCGATTTAATCCGACTATTTAAACCACAAACTGCGTGGAATAAATTTATGAACAAAAGCATCCGAGCTGTAGAAAAAACTAAAGGTGGAATTATCCTGCACACAAAACCGATCCATGACAATTCGAACCGTTAGAAACGTAGAACATGGAAAGGGCTTCGTTTTGATAGGTTGTGGCTCCCGTAACTCCAAACGAGTCAAAAGTTATGGCCGTTAGGAGAAACGGAAGAAAGCGACGGACCGCTCGCTGATCCGATTCGACAGTATTGGCAAAAGTATTCGATCTCCGCGAAAGGCACGAGCATGCTCACACGGTAGCACTCGATATTAAAGATATTATGGATCACAGAAGGAATAAACGAGGATATGGAACAAAAGCTTGTCTACTGAAGCTAAAGCGCAATACATGTTTTTTTAAACGACCGTTCCGTCTTCCTCGTTTTCCGTCCCTCATTGTTTTGGTCATATTCATCAACATGCGCGGTCTTTTTAACAATATTACAACACCACGACAAAGTGACTTCAAGGAGAATATTAAACGCATTTGATACCTTAGAATTTCGAACAGCTGAGGGTGTTTTATATGATTACTTAGCCTCTAAGTAACCTACTTTTTCAGTCTGCGAATATCTTTCGGTTTTCTGTTTTATCCAATTTTAAATCCAATTTTAATCTTTTTAGCGGAATATTGTCGTGGCCTTTTTTGATCTTCGTATTTTTCTGATTTTTTGTCGTGCTTCTTGGTTTACATCGATTTAATCCGACTATTTAAACCACAAACTGCGTGGAATAAATTTATGAACAAAAACATCCGAGCTGTAGAAAAAACATAAGATGGAATTACTCTGCACACAAAACCGATCCATGACAATTCGAACCGTTAGAAACGTAGAACTTGGAAAGAGCTTCGTTTTGATAGGTTGTGGCTCCCGTAACTCCAAACGAGCCAAAAGTTATGGTCGTTAGAAGGAATAAATGAGGATATGTAACAAAAGCTTGTCTACTGAAGCTAAAGCGCAATATATGTTTTTTTTTACGACCGTTCTGTCTTCCTCGTTTTCCGTACCTCATTGTTTTGCTCGTATTCATCAACATGCGTGGTCTTTTTAACAATATTACAACACCACGACAAAGTGACTTCAAGGAGAATATTAAACGCATTAGATACCTTAGAATTTCGAACAGCTGAGGGTGTTTTATATGATTACTTAGCCTGTAAGTAACCTAATTTTTCTATCTGCGAATATCTTTCGGTTTCCTGTTTTATCCAATTTCAATCTTTTTAGCGGAATATTGTCGTGGCCTTTTTGATCTTCGTATTTATCTGATTTTTTGTCCTTCTTCTACGTTTACATCGATTTAATCCGACTATTTAAACCACAAACTGCGTGGAATAAATTTATGAACAAAAGCATCCGAGCTGTAGAAAAAACTAAAGGTGGAATTATCCTGCACACAAAACCGATCCATGACAATTCGAACCGTTAGAAACGTAGAACATGGAAAGGGCTTCGTTTTGATAGGTTGTGGCTCCCGTAACTCCAAACGAGTCAAAAGTTATGGCCGTTAGGAGAAACGGAAGAAAGCGACGGACCGCTCGCTGATCCGATTCGACAGCATTGGCAAAAGTATTCGATCTCCGCGAAAGGCACGAGCATGCTCACACGGTAGCACTCGATATTAAAGATATTATGGATCACAGAAGGAATAAACGAGGATATGGAACAAAAGCTTGTCTACTGAAGCTAAAGCGCAATACATGTTTTTTTAAACGACCGTTCCGTCTTCCTCGTTTTCCGTCCCTCATTGTTTTGGTCATATTCATCAACATGCGCGGTCTTTTTAACAATATTACAACACCACGACAAAGTGACTTCAAGGAGAATATTAAACGCATTTGATACCTTAGAATTTCGAACAGCTGAGGGTGTTTTATATGATTACTTAGCCTCTAAGTAACCTACTTTTTCAGTCTGCGAATATCTTTCGGTTTCCTGTTTTATCCAATTTTAAATCCAATTTTAATCTTTTTAGCGGAATATTGTCGTGGCCTTTTTTGATCTTCGTATTTTTCTGATTTTTTGTCGTGCTTCTTGGTTTACATCGATTTAATCCGACTATTTAAACCACAAACTGCGTGGAATAAATTTATGAACAAAAACATCCGAGCTGTAGAAAAAACATAAGATGGAATTACTCTGCACACAAAACCGATCCATGACAATTCGAACCGTTAGAAACGTAGAACATGGAAAGAGCTTCGTTTTGATAGGTCGTGGCTCCCGTAACTCCAAACGAGCCAAAAGTTATATGGCCGTTAGAAGGAATAAATGAGGATATGTAACAAAAACTTGCCTACTGAAGCTAAAGCGCAATACATGTTTTTTTTTTACGACCGTTCTGTCTTCCTCGTTTTCCGTACCTCATTGTTTTGCTCGTATTCATCAACATGCGCGGTCTTTTTAACAATATTACAACACCACGACAAAGTGGCTTCAAGGAGAATATTAAATGCATTTGATACCTTAGAATTTAGAACATCTGAGGGCGTTTTATATGATTACTTAGCCTGTAAGTAACCTAATTTTTCTGTCTGCGAATATCTTTCGGTTTCCTGTTTTATCCAATTTTAAATCCAATTTCAATCTTTTTAGCGAAATATTGTCGTGGCCTTTTTTGATCTTCGTATTTTTCTGATTTTTTGTCGTTCTTCTAGGGTTACATCGATTTAATCCGACTATTTAAACCACAAACTGCGTGGAATAAATTTATGAACAAAAGCATCCGAGCTGTAGAAAAAACTTAAGGTGGAATTATACTGTACACAAAACCGATCCATGACAATTCGAACCGTTAGAAACGTAGAACATGGAAAGAGCTTCGTTTTGATAGGTTGTCGCTCCCGTAACTCCAAACGAGTCAAAAGTTATGGCCGCTAGAAGAAACGGAAGAAAGCGACGGACCGCTCGCTGATCCGATTCGACGGTATTGGCAAAAGTATTCGATCTCCGCGAAAGGCACGAGCATGCTCATACGGTAGCACTCGATATTAAAGATATTATGGATCACAGAAGGAATAAATGAGGATATGTAACAAAAGCTTGTCTACTGAAGCTAAAGCGCAATACATGTTTTTTTTACGACCGTTCGGTCTTCCTCGTTTTCCGTACCTCATTGTTTTGCTCATATTCATCAACATGCGTGGTCTTTTTAACACTATTACAACACCACGACATAGTGACTTCAAGGAGAATATTAAACGCATTTGATACCTTAGAATTTCGAACAGCTAGGGGCGTTTTATATAATTACTTAATCTGTAAGTAACCTAATTTTTCTGTCTGCGGATATCTTTCGGTTTCCTGTTTTATCCAATTTTAAATCCAATTTCAATCTTTTTAGCGGAATATTATCGTGGCCTTTTATGATCTTCGTATTTTTCTGATTTTTTATCGTTCTTCTTGGTTTACATCGATTTAATCCGACTATTTAAACCACAAACTGCGTGGAATAAAATTATGAACAAAAACATCCGAGCTGCAGAAAAAAAATAAGATGGAATTACTCTGCACACAAAACCGATCCATGACAATTCGAACCGTTAGAAACGTAGAACATGGAAAGAGCTTCGTTTTGATAGGTTGTGGCTCCCGTAACTCCAAACGAGCCAAAAGTTATGGCCGTTAGAAGGAATAAATGAGGATATGTAATAAAAGCTTGTCTACTGAAGCTAAAGCGCAATACATGCTTTTTTTTTACGACCGTTCCGTCTTCCTCGTATTCCGTACCTCATTGTTTTGCTAGTATTCATCAACATGCGCGGTCTTTTTAACAATATTACAACACCACGACATAGTGACTTCAAGGAGAATATTAAACGCATTTGATACCTTAGAATTTCGAACATCTGAGGGCGTTTTATATGATTACTTAGCCTGTAAGTAACCTAATTTTTCTGTCTGCGAATATCTTTCGGTTTCCTGTTTTATCCAATTTTAAATCCAATTTCAATCTTTTAGCGGAATATTGTCGCGGCCTCTTTTGATCTTCGTATTTTTCTGATTTTTTGTCGTTCTTCTTGGTTTACATCGATTTAATCCGACTATTTAAACCACAAACTGCGTGGAATAAATTTATGAACAAAAGCATCCGAGCTGTAGAAAAAACTTAAGGTGGAATTATCCTGTACACAAAACCGATCCATGACAATTCGAACCATTAGAAACGTAGAACATGGAAGGAGCTTCGTTTTGATAGGTTGTGGCTCCCGAAACTCCAAAGGAGTCAAAAGTTATGGCCGTTAGAAGAAACGGAAGAAAGAGACGGACCGCTCGCTGATCCGATTCGATGGTATTGGCAAAAGTATTCGATCTCCGCGAAAGGCACGAGCATGCTCACACGGTAGCACTCGATATAAAGATATTATGGATCACAGAAGGAATAAATGAGGATATGTAACAAAAGCTTGTCTACTGAAGCTAAAGCGCAATACATTTTTTTTTTACGACCGTTCGGTCTTCGTCGTTTTCCGTACCTCATTATTTTGCTCATATTCATCAACATGCGCGGTCTTTTTAACAATATTACAACACCACGGCAAAGTGACTTCAAGGAGAATATTAACGCATCTGATACCTTAGAATTTCGAACAGCTGGGGGTGTTTTATATGATTACTTAGACTGTAAGTAACCTAATTTTTCTGTCTACGAATATCTTTCGGTTTCCTGTTTTATTCAATTTTAAATCCAATTTCAATCTTTTTAGCGGAATATTGTCGTGGCCTTTTTTGATCTTCATATTTTTCTGATTTTTTGCCTTTCTTCTAGGTTTACATCGATTTAATCCGACTATTTAAACCACAAACTGCGTGGAATAAATTTATGAACAAAAACATCCGAGCTGTAGAAAAAACTTAAGATGGAATTATTCTGCACACAAAACCGATCCATGACAATTCGAACGGTTAGAAACGTAGAACATGGAAAGAGCTTCGTTTTGATAGGTTGTGGCTCCCGTAATTCCAAACGAGTCAAAAGTTATGGCCGTTAGAAGAAACGGAAGAAAGCGACGGACCGCTCGCTGATCCGATTCGACGGTATTGGCAAAAGTATTCGATCTCCGCGAAAGGCACGAGCATGCTCACACGGTAGCACTCGGTATTAAAAATATTATGGATCACAGAAGGAATAAATGAGGATATGGAACAAAAGCTTGTCTACTGAAGCTAAAGCACAATACATGTTTTTTTAAACGACCGTTCCGTCTTCCTCGTTTTCCGTCCCTCATTGTTTTGGTCATATTCATCAACTTGCGCGGTCTTTTTAACAATATTACAACCCCACGACAAAGTGACTTCAAGGAGAATATTAAACGCATTTGATACCTTAGAATTTCGAACAGCTGAGGGTGTTTTATATGATTACTTAGCATCTAAGTAACCTACTTTTTCAGTCTGCGAATATCTTTCGGTTTCCTGTTTTATCCAATTTTAAATCCAATTTCAATCTTTTTAGCGGAATATTGTCGTGGCCTTTTTTGATCTTCATATTTTTCTGATTTTTTGTCGTGCTTCTTGGTTTACATCGATTTAATCCGACTATTTAAACCACAAACTGCGTGGAATAAATTCATGAACAAAAACATCCGAGCTGCAGAAAAAACATAAGATGGAATTACTCTGCACACAAAACCGATCCATGACAATTCGAACCGTTAGAAACGTAGAACATGGAAAGAGTTTCGTTTTGATAGGTTGTGGCTCCCGTAACTCCAAACGAGCCAAAAGTTATGGCCGTTAGAAGGAATAAATGAGGATATGTAACAAAAGCTTGTCTACTGAAGCTAAAGCGCAATACATGTTTTTTTTTTACGACCGTTCCATCTTCCTCGTTTTCCGTACCTCATTGTTTTGCTCGTATTCATCAACATGCGCGGTCTTTTTAACAATATTACAACACCACGACAAAGTGACTTCAAGGAGAATATTAAACGCATTTGATACCTTAGAATTTCGAACATCTGAGGGCGTTTTATATGATTACTTAGCCTGTAAGTAACCTAATTTTTCTGTCTGCGAATATCTTTAGGTTTCCAGTTTTATCCAATTTTAAGTCCAATTTCAATCTTTTTAGCGGAATATTGTCGTGGCCTCTTTTGATCTTCGTATTTTTCTGATTTTTTGTCGTTCTTCTAGGTTTACATCGATTTAATCCGACTATTTAAACCACAAACTGCGTGGAATAAATTTATGAACAAAAGCATCCGAGCTGTAGAAAAAACTTAAGGTGGAATTATCCTCTACACAAAACCGATCCATGACAATTCGAACCGTTTCAAACGTAGAACATGGAAGGAGCTTCGTTTTGATAGGTTGTGGCTCCCGTAACTACAAAGGAGTCAAAAGTTATGGCCGTTAGAAGAAACGGAAGAAAGAGACGGACCGCTCGCTGATCTGATTCGATGGTATTGGCAAAAGTATTCGATCTCCGCGAAAGGCACGAGCATGCTCACACGGTAGCACTCGATATAAAGATATTATGGATCACAGAAGGAATAAATGAGGATATGTAACAAAAGCTTGTCTACTGAAGCTAAAGCGCAATACATTTTTTTTTTACGACCGTTCGGTCTTCCTCGTTTTCCGTACCTCATTGTTTTGCTCATATTCATCAACGTGCGCGGTCTTTTTAACAATACTACAACACCACGGCAAAGTGACTTCAAGGAGAATATTAACGCATTTGATACCTTAGAATTTCGAACAGCTGGGGGTGTTTTATATGATTACTTAGCCTGTAAGTAACCTAATTTTTCTGTCTACGAATATCTTTCGGTTTTCTGTTTTATCCAATTTTAAATCCAATTTCAATCTTTTTAGCGGAATATTGTCGTGGCCTTTTTTGAACTTCGTATTTTTCTGATTTTTTGCCTTTCTTCTAGGTTTACATCGATTTAATCCGACTATTTAAACGACAAACTGCGTGGAATAAATTTATGAACAAAAACATCCTAGCTGTAGAAAAAACTTAAGATGGAATTATTCTGCGCACAAAACCGATCCATGACAATTCGAACCGTTATAAACGTAGAACATGGAAAGAGCTTCGTTTTGATAGGTTGTGGCTCCCGTAATTCCAAACGAGTCAAAAGTTATGGCCGTTAGAAGAAACGGAAAAAAGCGACGGACCGCTCGCTGATCCGATTCGACGGTATTGGCAAAAGTATTCGATCTCCGCGAAAGGCACGAGCATGGTCACACGGTAGCACTCGATATTAAAGATATTATGGATCACAGAAGGAATAAATGAGGATATGGAACAAAAGTTTGTCTACTGAAGCTAAAGCACAATACATGTTTTTTTAAACGACCGTTCCGTCTTCCTCGTTTTCCGTCCCCCATTGTTTTGGTCATATTCATCAACATGCGCGGTCTTTTTAACAATATTACAACACCACGACAAAGTGACTTCAAGGAGAATGTTAAACGTATTTGATACCTTAGAATTTCGAACAGCTGAGGTTGTTTTATATGATTACTTAGCCTCTAAGTAACCTACTTTTTCAGTCTGCGAATATCTTTCGGTTTCCTATTTTATCCAATTTTAAATCTAATTTCAATCTTTTTAGCGGAATATTATCGTGGCCTTTTTTGATCTTCGTATTTTTCAGATTTTTTGTCGTGCTTCTTGGTTTACATCGATTTAATCCGACTATTTAAACCACAAACTGCGTGGAATAAATTTATGAACAAAAACATCCGAGCTGTAGAAAAAACATAAGATGGAATTACTCTGCACACAAAACCGATCCATGACAATTCGAACCGTTAGAAACATAGAACATGGAAAGAGCTTTGTTTTGATAGGTTGTGGTTCCCGTAACTCCAAACGAGCCAAAAGTTATGGCCGTTAGAAGGAATAAATGAGGATATGTAACAAAAGCTTGTCTATTGAAGCTAAAGCGCAATACATGTTTTTTTTTATGACCGTTCTGTCTTTCTCGTTTTCCGTACCTCATTGTTTTGCTCGTATTCATCAACATGCGCGGTCTTTTTAACAATATTACAACACCACGACAAAGTGACTTCAAGGAGAATATTAAACGCATTTGATACCTTCGAATTTCGAACAGCTGAGGGTGTCTTATATCATTACTTAGCCTGTAAGTAACCTAATTTTTCTGTCTGCGAATATCTTTCGGTTTCCTGTTCTATCCAATTTTAAATCCAATTTCAATGCTTTTAGCGGAATATTGTCGTGGCCTTTTTTGATCTTCGTATTTTTCTGATTTTTTGTCGTTCTTCTAGGTTTACATCGATTTAATCCGACTATTTAAACCACAAACTGCGTGGAATAAATTTATGAACAAAAGCATCCGAGCTGTAGAAAAAACTTAAGGTGGAATTATCCTGTACACAAAATCGATCCATGACAATTTGAACCGTTAGAAACGTAGAACATCGAAAGAGCTTCGTTTTGATAGGTTGTGGCTCCCGTAACTCCTAACGAGTCAAAAGTTATGGCCGTTCGAAGAAACGGCAGAAAGTGACGGACCGCTCGCTGATACGATTCGATGGTATTGGCAAAAGTATTCGATCTTCGCGAAAAGCACGAGCATGCTCACACGGTAGCACTCGATATTAAAGATATTATGGATCACAGAAGGAATAAATGAGGATATGTAACAAAAGCTTGTCTGCTGAAGCTAAAGCGCAATACATGTTTTTTTTTACGACCGTTCGGTCTTCCTCGTTTTCCGTACCTCATTGTTTTGCTCATATTCATCAACATGCGCGGTCTTTTTAACAATATTACAACACCACGGCAAAGTGACTTCAAGGAGAATATTAAACGCATTTGATACCTTAGAATTTCGAACAGCTGGGGGCGTTTTATATGATTACTTAGCCAGTAAGTAATCTAATTTTTCTGTCTTCCAATATCTTTCGGTTTCCTGTTTTATCCAATTTTAAATCCAATTTCAATCTTTTTAGCGGAATATTGTCGTGGCCTTTTTTGATCTTCGTATTTTTCTGATTTTTTGTCGTTCTTCTAGTTTTACATTGATTTAATCCGACTATTTAAACCACAAACTGCGTGGAATAAATTTATGAACAAAAACATCCGAGCTGTAGAAAAAACTTAAGATGGAATTATTCTGCATACAAAACCGATGCATGACAATTCGAACGGTTAGAAGCGTAGAACATGGAAAGAGCTTCGTTTTGATAGGTTGTGGCTCCCGTAACTCCAAACGAGTCAAAAGTTATGGCCGTTAGAAGAAACGGAAGAAAGCGACGGACCGCTCGCTGATCCGATTCGACGGTATTGGCAAAAGTATTCGATCTCCGCGAAAGGCACGAGCATGCTCACACGGTAGCACTCGATATTAAAGATATTATGGATCACAGAAGGAATAAATGAGGATATGTAACAAAAGCTTGTCTACCGAAGCTAAAGCGCAATACATGTTTTTTTTACGACCGTTCCGTCTTCCTGGTTTTCCGTCCCTCGTTGTTTTGGTCATATTCATCAACATGCGCGGTCTTTTTAACAATATTACAACACCACGACTGTTTGTGTCAAAATTGGGCACAACACTCGTCGGAATTTTTTGAAGAGATAATAAATGAAGAAAGTAAATTAAAACGTGGATTATCTAGCAAAAACTTCAAATAACAGGAAGTAAATTGCACAAGAGACAACGATTTAGAGTGGTTCGGCGTTTTGCCTACGTCCACTATGAAGTTTTGTTACTTTATTGCTTGATATCGGCGAATACAACTTTTTGATGTCAAAGTACAGCAAGTAGTAAGCCAATTTAAAATCAAAGGCAGTGGTGGTGCTCTGAAGCAATTCTGGCCGCGTCTAGTCGTGCTTTCTCTCTACAATTCTCTGATCCCCTTTCTGAATGACCAGGGGCTCTATTTATAGGTGCTGGAGGGTGATTTTTCTCCTAAAATCCGGGAAAACCAATTCTGGCATGTGTGGGGGGCCCACCTGGCCGAATTCTGGAGATCCGGGCCCACTTTGGGATCGATTCGACCCTTGGTTCGAATCGATCAAAAAAGTGTCCAATCGTGATGAAAATTGGCGTGGCCATTCTTCTATGTATATGTGAGCTCCTGTAAAAATTTCATGGCATTTGGATCAAGGGATTGAGAGATATGATGGATTCAAGTTGGGGATTTTCGGCATGCCGGTTAGTTCGAATCGACCCGTGGGTTCATTCGAATCGATACGGTTCGAACCCATAGGGTCGAATCCATGCTCCTGTGACGTCACGTGCATTCTTCGAGTCGATCCCTATTTTTTGCCGAGTTGAATGAGTTGAGTCCTAGGTTTTAGCTGCGTTGACCAAGTCGGTTCGAAGGATTGGGTTTGAAGGAATGCTTCGAATCGATGGAGCTGGTTCTTATTCGAATCGATCAAATACATGACTGTGGATCGATTCGAAGTTGCTTCAATATGGGGATTTGAGAGATACTTCTTTGGTGGATTCGAGGGTATGGATTCGAGGCAAGGTGCAGGACGGGTTAGAGGTATAGCAACTCTATGGATTCAAACTCTTCAACCTTGAGGGATACGAAGAAAGGCAGCATCATGGATACGAAGGTAGGCCATCGTGATGGATTCGAAGCAAATGGAGTCGAAGCTGATGGAGTCGAAGTAGGCACTGGCTGATGGATTCGAACGATATTTCTGCCTATCGATTCGAACATGGTACCTGCTCTGATGGGTTCGAACTTAATGGGTTCGAACTAATGAAGGGGCGATGGATTCGAACCGGGCAAGGTTCATTAAATCGAATCCATCATAACTTGAGCATACGAACCCAGATTGACTTGAAATTTGAGATGCGGACTTCTATGATCTATCTTGCCATGTCCTATCAATTGTAGCTCAATCTGGACTCGGACAAAATCCATCAATATTCACAGTAAACTGACAATCATTCAAAATTGAGGACATGTGACCCTTATTTTCCAGCCAGTTCCTTGGCATCTCGGCCTTGCCAAAAGGCGGGATAACATTTGCCCCCCAAAGTATGTCTTGTTTAAACATGACGTGCTTTGTAAAACTGCAGTTTCATGTTGGACAATCAGGACTTGCTTTTCTGAAAGTCATTAGTTGTCGTAACTATAACGAGGTGAACATTCGATCCCTGTAAACGTTAAAGATCAAGTATTAGTCATACGCATGTGGATATATATACCGCTTTGGCTTTGGTTAACGTTGCGCGATTTCCAGTTGTTGTCAGTTTAGTTTGTTATCAAATTCTGCATCGGCCCTCTCCTGAACCGATTTGAGATTCGGGTTAAAGTATTGTTGTTATTGCCATCTATGATCATCCTTTTGTATCGATCCCCTCCTGAATCGGTGTAAAAGGTAGACTAGTAATTTTTCATATCGAAGCACTGCATTCATTCTCATCGATGGTGCCTAATGGATTCGAAGCATGCTTGTTCGATCCGATAGGGCTTCGAAACGATGGAATTGTTCGTTATGGAATAGGTACTTCGAATCGATAAGATTTTTCAACTCAGTTCTCATTCAAGTGCTTTGTATCGATGACGCTCCGCATCGATGCTGTCTTGATGGATTCGAAGTCATGTATGTTCGAATCGATGGTCTTGCCTTTGCTCAGTGTTTCCTTGAATTGATGATGCCTCGCATCAATTAAGTTGGAATGGATTCGATTGTGTAAAAGATGGGAAGGCAACGGATTCGAAGTGGAGTATTGGATTCAGCCGTGTGATGGATTCGGAGTAACGACTCTACGCTGTGATGGATTCGAACGCAGTGGGTTATTGAGCGATTGTTCGAATCGATGGGGTATGGCGAGTGACCGGTGATAGGAAGTAAATGCCACCGGGAGTCGAAGAGTCACGCGTTTTTTGCGCAACCCATATAAATACCCAAGGCCATCTTCACTTTTACTTTCTACTTTCTACTGTTGCAATTTCCTCAGCTCAATCCTTCAAAGCAAGAAACCACTGCGTCTTTGCATTCGAATCGATAAAATTCCATCAAGTCTTTGTTTGTAAACGAATCCAATCAGGTAATTTAAGGGATTGATTCGACTGTAGAGCGACGAAGCTAGAAATTTATCATCGATTTCGATTCTTCCTTTCGAAAACCTTGAGGAATAGTGAGATCCGAAATGGGTTGACTGGATGGATCTGGGGGACGAACTTGTTCAAGTCGTATCGATCCTGTGTGTTGCTAGGGAGAAGTGTAGGCAATGATGGATGTTATCTTCCTTCTTTGCTTCGCATCGATCTGTGAATGACAATTTCGAATCGATATCAAGGAGAAGGCTTCGAATCGATGGTTGCAGGAGAAAGAAGGCATCGAAACGATCGATTCGAAGTAGAGTTACTTCGATCGATTCGAAGGTGCACAATATTGATCGATTCGAAGCCACGCAGGTTATATAGAATCGAAAGGTTTTTTCATTCCAAGGCTTCACCGAGTCGACCTTCATGGAGTCGAAGTGTATTGATTCGAACGTCTTCGATTCGACTCGTATCGATTCGAGTCGATCGATTCGAACGTTCGAACATCTGAAACTTCTGATTTTCTAATTGGCTCCAACTTCTGAACTATGACCAATTTGAAGTTGAACTTTGACGAGCTTAATGAACTTTAGCATACTTGACCCCGACGTGCTTCAGCCTTGCATAATTGAATTTAGCTTGACCTCTCTGTTGGAGCTCGTCGATGGCACCATGACTTAAACAAAATATAACGAATTTATACTTGAATTGGCCAGTAGAATCTGGGTGGCGTGGAAGTGACGGTCAGCGATGATGGTCGTTTTCACTCTCAAATTCCAAAGTTTCGTCGTTCGGACACCTCGTTTCATCTTGTAAAAATCTGCTTAAATTTTTTGCATAGCACTTGCATCGCACGACATACTCATTCACTTTGCACCGGGGGAATGCATGGGTTTTTTTTTTACGTATTTAACGCCACTTTCTGGTGAGTTAGTTAATTATGGAGTCTTCGAGTTCTCAACAACAAGAAGCACAAAGTTCGCCTCTTCCAGCGCTTGAGATTCCGGACATCCCTCCTGAAGTCGTAGATCCAGCCCCGGACGAATTGCCGGAGGCCATATTTATCGAAGATCCTGTCGATTCTGTTCAATCCAATATCTCAGAGTCTCTGTTGGGCCGGATATGTTTGAAACATAACATATCTCTGGACGATGTTTTATTACCTAGTGCTAGTGATAGACCTCACAACCCTCCTGAAGGATATACTGCCTTCTACCGTCATGCCTGTGCGGCTGGATCTCTTCCTCCTTTTAACCAATATATCCGAGAGATGCTGTCGTATTTAGGAATCGCTCCTTCACAGCTTCATCCCAACGGGCATGCATTACTAAACAGTGTCTTCGTCATATTTATGGATTGCCTTTTTCGCCCGCCAAGACCTAACGAGATCAGGCATATTTTTAACTTTAAGAGTAGGGGTGATAGCCCGTCTTTTACTTTTCTGGAGGCGGTTAGGAACTGTCAGGTCGTGACTGGGGCCTTGACCCGGCTTAGTTACTTCAAGAATGAGTGGTTTTTTGTTCGATGCCCCCAGGGTTTGCCAGGAGATGGTTATCCAGACGTAAGTATCATAATTCATTCTTGAATGGTCATTTTTAATACTTTATGCCAATACACTGCTATTCTTGCAGCTATCATTTCGAGACCTACTGGTGGGCATTATAGAGGCGTCGTTCAAAGCTTACAAAGGGTTCCCCGCGAATTAAGGCACATAGATTTGCTGTTGACCGATGATAACTTAAGGACACTGGATTTGATTGAAACGGGCCAGAGTATTGTAATTGAGGTTTGGCGAAATCGGCCACGAGGAAGAAGAAGAAAGTGGCAAAAAGAAAACCTGGCGTTGTGATAAGAGAAATGAGCGATGATGAAACAACGCCCACAGACACTGAGATAACAGCCGACCTTTCCCGAATAGAAGAGGGCCAGACAGGCAAGGCTGCTGTACTTAAGTTTAAGAGATGGAAGTCCGTAGTCGTAACCCGTTCCCAACCTGGGGTTATTGTTTCCAGCACCTCTCCTTGCCAGTCCGGAGACCTTTTCACAGGGTTGGACGATATTTCCATTCCGGACTACGTATCTCTCCACCACCGGTCCGGGTTGGAAGAGCTCCGGGGAGCGCTTGATATAAGTGAATCTTTACCCGTTAGTGCAATCGACGCTTCTGGTTGGTCGGGGGGTTTACGCATTTATGCACCTTTCACAACATTTCACGACTTCCACACGCATTGCAGTGCTTTTTCTTGGTACTTAATCGAATTGTTCCTTTTTTACAGGTGCCATGTCGAATCGGCCTTCTACACTTGATAAACTTCGGCGAGTACACCATTCTTCATCCTATTATGAGTCTCGCCGTAGGGATTCTGACCGAGATCGTGAGCGGAGGTATTACGAACAAGAGCATCGCGATAGGGACCATTCTCGATATTATTCTAGCCTGGAGCGTTCTGATAGGGACCGAAGGTACCGTTCACCCTCTCGTTCTCCTCCGCCATCCAGGGGCCAGGCACCTGCAGTCGAAACTTCGCGGCAACAACCATCTCAATAAATTTCTAAACCTGGTCCACCTCGTTCAAGGATTGATACGGCTTCGACCGTAACTGTGGTGGAGGCACCTCTTGAACCGTCTGGTGAAGGGGCTATTAGAATTGCTCAGTTGAAAAAAGACTTTCCAGAGATATGCTTTGATGCCTATATCTTTCCACCCAATCTCAAAAGGATTCCCGAAGAGGCCGTAAACACCGCCCTCAGCTATACCCGGGATTTTTATGCTCAGTATAAAGAATGGTACAGGGCGGCTGTTAAAGCCTCGAAAGTAGCCTTCGAACGAGCCAAAGTTATTGAGAAACTGGAAGCGGACTTGACTCAGAAGAACCGCATTGTTGACGTACTTCAATCTGAAACGGAATCTTCTCACAAGGCCGAACTGGAGTCGCTACAAAAGGTCGACGAGACACTGGCCGAGATGGAGAAAATGCAACAAGCGCATTGTACTTTAGTTGAAGATTTAGGCCATCGATACAAGAATGTTGAGGCCGAGCGAGATGCGGCGGTCAGAGAACTTGAGGAGTTAAAAGCTAAATTCGCCAGCTTAAACAAAGAAAAAGATGACGCTAATACGGCCGCACAGGAAGCACGCGAGCAAGCTGTGTCTCTCCGAGCTGAGCGAGACGCGGCGGTAGCTAAAGTTGAAGCGGTGGAAGCAGAGGTAGAAGGGAGAGTTCAAGCAGAGATATTCAGAGTAGAAGCTGAGTTTGATGATCTTCTCGACACTTATAATGCTAATGTACTTGAGCACAGGAATCTCTCATGGTTCGGAGATTATTCTACGCTTCTACTCAGTGCTTGGAAAAAATTGGTGGCGAACAAAAGAGCATCTCTCCCTGAAGGCGCCGTAGACGAATTTGAACTTGAATCTCGCTTGTTGAGCGAAGAGGAAAGGAAACTTCTCCATGATGCGATGATCTCCGCTGAGAGAGAGAGACTTGGGTTTCACCATGTAGAGACTGGTGAAGGTTCTGGAGCCGCACATTATAGTGAGAATGTTTCAGTTGATGCCCCAACCTCATCTGGAGTCACCACTACAGTCGGTCCACATGTAATCCCTACTTATAACCCGGATCGACCGGAACTGTCTCTCGGTACAACTACCGTTTCTGAACTCGTCCCACCACCGAGCTGCGGCAAAGAAGGTATCCTAAATGTTGCTTAAGTGTTTTTGGAATTTTGAACTTGGAGCCGATCATTTGACTAATTATCCTCTTTTCTTTTTAACCAGTGATAGAAAGTGATGCGCCAGCACTTCAAATACCACAAACTTCGCAGCCAATGCAAGGAGCCGTTGTTACTGAGGCCATCACAACCACTGCCGTTACCAACGAGATGGGAGGGGAGAGTTCGATGTCGTTTGATGTTCAGATGATTGAGGAGCTTCTCAAGCAACCCTGTGATCCTTTTCCTGATCCTTCCTTCACAATGGGTGGAGTTGCCCCAACTTTTAGCTCGTTTATGTCGACCGCCAGTGTTTCCAGCGCTGCACGATCTTCCCGAGAAGAAGAAATTCTTGCTGAGATAAGCGCCGAAATGGCTACGGTGACGACAGTTGGTGGTTCCGGAGGCGATGTTGCTCCACCGAGCTTAACTCCTTCAATTGTTACTTCCCTCACCGGCACAACTATAACTTCTAGCGTGGAAGCTTTGCCACCTGTTACGGCTTCCCCGCCTCCGGTTCGTCCTCACAAAAGGATCTCTATCCCTTCTAGCTCTGAGGAAGACGTGGATATTATGCCAGATCCTGAGGATGCTCCAAAGAAAGACAAGAAATCCCGCAAGAAGCCGGGCAGTGGATCTAGTGGCTCAACTCCGAAGAAGAAACCCTGGAAGAAGAAAGATTGAACTTCTTGTTTTACCATGTAGTTGCGAAAGGGAAATTCTTTCTTTCTTTTTCTCCTTTTGTAGGCCGTGTATAAGTGTGGATTCGGCACCCACTTATGAATTGTTTCTAGCTTTATCATGTAATCGAACTTCTTTTTTATTTGTTAATAACATGAAAAACAACTCTTCTCTTTTTTGCTCAAGTATTGCGTTGATTCATATTCCGGGAACTTATTAATTATTAGTGTTTATGACTTAGTTCGCTTTCCGGGAACTTGTACTTAATGTTTATACTCACTCTGGGAATTTAGAGATAAAGTTTTATATTCCAATTCACGCTCCGGGAATTTAGACTTATACTCTGTTTCGTGCTCTGGGAACCGAGAGTTAAAGTTTATGCTCCAATTCATACTCTGGGAATTTGAAGTTGGCTCACACTCTAGGAACGGTGGATTTATACTCCGGTTTGCACTCCGGGAACCAAGAGTTGAAGTTTATACTTCAATTCACACTCTGGGAATTTGGAGTTAGCTCACACTCTGGGAGTGATGGATTTATACTCCGGTTCACACTCCGGGAACCGAAAGTTGAAGTTTATACTCCAATTCAGACTCTGGAAATTTGGAGTTGGCTCACACTCTGGGAGCGATGGATTTGTATTCCGGTTCGCGCTCCGGGAACCGAAAGTTGAAGTTTACACTCCAATTCACACTCTGGGAATTTGGAGTTGGAGGAGGGATTGTCGTGTATCAATCCCTATGAATGTTGATGTAGTGTTCTGCCCCCGAGCTCGGGTTTCACTTAGCGATTGGCCGGTCGTATCACAGTCACTCCCTATTTGAATAAATCCCACCGCGTGATGGAACTTAGCTCTCCGTGCATTGTGATATTGTATGTCATATTCAGTAAATCACAGCTTTGGCTCGAAGAGATGGCATTTTATTGCTGAAACGAGAAAATATGGCACAGTCAGTTGCCTTATTACAAATTTAAATCTCGAAATGCTAGAACAAAATGCAAAGAAATAAATTGATAGAAAATAAATAAGTAAAGTTTCTCATATGTAGTAGCGACGAAGACTTTCGCTATTCCAAGCTCTTGGCAAGGTAAAACCGTCAACTGTTGATAATTTGAACGTTCCATCTCCGAGCTTTTGTGAAATCACATACGGCCCTTCCCAATTTGGCTTCATGTGTGAAGGGACCGGATAAACCCTTTTGAGTACGAGATCGCCGAGTTCGAAGGTTCGCAGACGGACCTTGGCGTTGTACAGTCGGGCGACTCGATTTCGATATGCGGCTGCCCTCAAATCAGTCTCTTTGCGCTTTTCAACGAGTAAATCCAAAGATTCAGCAAGTAATATGGCATTTGTTTTCGGATCGTAATATGTTGCACGATGAGAAGACACTTCCATTTCGACCGGAATAACGGTTTCAGAACATAAGATAGAGAAAACGGGGTGTGACCGGTTGCAGTTTTATGAGTCGTTCGATAGGCCCATAGTGCCATAGGAAGTTCGTCGACCCATTTGCCCCCGGCTTTTTCCAGTCGCTTATTTAGAATGGACTTGATAACTTTATTAACGGCTTCAACCTGACCATTTGCTTGAGGGTCGCTACTATAGATAATTTCTTATGGATGTGGAATCGTTCACAGAAATTCTTGAATTCAGCACTGTCGAATTGAGTTCCGTTATCGGTGATGATAGTATGTGGGAGACCAAAACGACAGATGATGTTACGCACTACAAAGTTGATTACTTTCTTTGTTGTAATTGTCGCAAGGGGTTCAGCTCTAGCCCATTTGGTGAAATAATCAACTGCGACGATGGCGCACTTCGCGCCACCTTTGGCCAGAGGCAATGTGCCGATGATATCTATTCCCCATATCGCGAATGGCCAAGGACTGACCATTTGGGTTATCTCAGTAGGAGGAGCTCTTGGAATTCGAGCGTGTTTCTGACATTTGTCACACTTCTTAGCATAGTCTGCAGCATCGCGATTAACAGTAGGCCAATAATACCCATATCGAAGTATCTTCTTTGCGAGCGCTTGCCCCCCAATGTGATCGCCACATTCTCCTTCGTGTACATCGCGTAATACTCGTCTAACTTCATCGTGCGCGATACACCGGAGGAGAGGAACAGAGTATCCTCTCCGGTACATGATTCCATTTTGAATAACGAATCGTGAGACCTTTCGTAGAACTTGTCTTTTCTCGCTTCGTTGCTCGGGCAATACGCCATGTTCGATATAATCTCGATAAGGGGTCATCCATGACTCCTTATCGGAGGTAGCTTCAAATGTGAAATCAATCTCCCTTTGATCAATGCTCGAAGAGGATAGGGTTTCAACCGGAACAACCCCCAACTGTTGAGCCTCACCCGTACTCGCTAACTTTGCCAATGAATCAGCCTTTTGATTGTGCTCTCGGGGTATGTAGAAAATGGCATAGTAATCGAATTGGTTAAAAATCTCCAGAACCCGAGTTAGATAAGCAGCTAATCTTCGGTCTTTGGCCTGATATTCTCCTCGAACTTGGCATACTACCAACTGGGAATCGCAGTAGATCTCTACAGCAATGATTTTCAGATCACGGGCAAGCTTTAGCCCGGTAAGTAGGGCTTCGTACTCGGCTTCGTTGTTGGTTGCACGGAACTCCAACTTTAAAGCATAACATAAGGATCTTCCCTCGGGGGTTTTAAGCACTACCCCAGTTCCTGAGCACCGATCGTTTGACGCACCATCGGTGTACAACTTCCAGATGTATTCGGGAGATTCGCTGGTCTCGGACAAGTCTTCAGGGATAGTGAATTCGGCTATAAAATCTGCTAGGACTTGGCCGTGAATGGCTCTCCTTGGAGTATAAGTGATGTCGAATTGACTCAGTTCGATGTTCCATTTTAGCAACCTACCAGACGTCTCAGGCCGCGTAAGGACCTGTCGTAACGGCTGGTCGGTGTACACAGTGATAGGATGAGCCTGGAAATATGGACGGAGCTTCCTCGAGGCAATGACTAGGCAATATGCCAACTTTTCAAGATTTGGATAATTTCTCTTGGCTCCGGTCAATCGTTTACTCACGTAGTAGACCGGCTTTTGCACTTGGTCTTCCTCCCAAATTAATGCAGCACTGATTGCATTCTCTGATACTGCCAGGTAAAGATATAACTGTTCATGATCTACAGGCTTTGAAAGGATTGGTGGTACAGAAAGATGTTGGATTAGCGATTGAAATGCTCCCTCACATTCTGTAGTCCATTCGAAATTTCGTTTCCCCTTTCGAATCAAATCGAAAAAGGGAATGCATTTGTCGATTGATTTTGAGATAAACCTGCTCAGTGCTGCAACTTTTCCATTAAGACTCTGAACTTGCTTTACGGTTTTTGGAGTTTGGAGATTTCTGATAGCCCAGATCTTTTCGGGGTTGGCCTCTATTCCTCGGGCATTGACAATAAACCCAAGGAATTTTCCGGATGCGACTCCGAAATGACACTTTAGTGGATTAAGTTTCATCCCGTATTTCTGGAGGATATCGAACATTGATTCCAAGTGTTTGACATGATCACCAGAGTATCGTGACTTCACTAACATGTCATCTACATAGACCTCCATAGTCTTTCCAATCTGATCGGCAAACATTCGGTTGACTAAGCGTTGATAAGTTGCGCCAGCATTCTTTAATCCAAAAGGCATGACCTTGTAGCAGTACAACCCCAAGTCGGTTACGAAGCTTGTGTGTTCTTGGTCCGGTACATGCATGGGTATCTGGTTGTAACCTGAGTAAGCATCCATGAAGGATAACAATTCATGTCCGGCAGTTGAATCTACCAGTTGATCAATCCGGGGAAGTGGAAAGCTGTCTTTCGGGCAGGCTTTATTCAGGTCGGAGTAATCGATACACGTTCTCCATTTTCCGTTTGGTTTCCGGACAAGTACGGGATTGGACACCCATTTTGGGTATAAAGCGTCTCTAATGAACCCATTTGATTTCAACTTATCGACCTCTTCTTTCAGGGCGGCAGATCTCTCTGGATCCATACCACGTCTTTTCTGCTTGACCGGGATATACCGCGGTCAATGTTCATGGTGTGGCTCGCGATGTTAGGCGAGATTCCACACATATCAGAGTGTGTCCAGGCGAATACATCAAGATTTGCCTGGAGAAAATCAACCAATTCGTGTTGTGTCTTTTGGTTAAGCTGAGACCCAATCTTCAACATTCTCGAGTCATCGTGATCATCGTCAATCGGGACATCAATGGTTAGCTCGGCCGGAGAAGCCTGACTTTCCATAGATTCTTCTTTATTATCATTGTCCCTTGGATCAAGATCCTTTTGGAATTGGTTATGGTGCCCAGGCCGAGGCCCAGGCGCTAATTGTCAATCGTCAGTAAAACGGACGCAGAGAGATTCCTCTACGCCCTTTCCTTTCTCTTTTCGCTGCGCCTCCCGCAGCTCAGCAACATAACAGGCTCTTCCAGCAGCCTGATCTCCTTGTACAACTCCTATCCCATGGTCAGTAGGGAACTTCAGAGTTAAGCACCATGGGGCAATAGCAGCCCTAAATTCAGCAAGGGCCGGTCGGCCCAAAAAAGTATTGTACGGGGAAGGAATATCTAAGACAAAAAATTGCAACATCCGAACTCTTCAACATTCTCCCGCTCCCAATACTACTGGCAATTCAACTATTCCGGTTGGTATCGTTGCACTCCCATTGAAGCCGTGGACTCGTGATTGACAAGGCTTTAAGTCCTTAGCTTCCATTTTCATTAAATCATATGCTCTTTTAAACAATATATTTACGGAACTTCCGCTGTCTACTAAGATCCTCTTCATCCAAGCAGGGCCAACTTGAGCGGATATGACCAACGGGTCAATTGTGGGAGCCTCGACTCTATCGGCATCTCGATTTCTAAACACGATTTCATCAGCCATTGTTTTTTGTTGTTTAGTCGGTGTTCCGTCTTCCGAGTTACTATAGCATTCAAAGTTCACATGCCTGATTGAGCTAGCATATGATTCCATTTCTCTCCAGCTTCTGTCTGCTGGATGGGGACCACCACTTATTGTATTGATAACCAACCTTCCGCTCGTGCGAGCGGGTTCACCTTGTCTTTCCTGATTCTGCGTTCGATTTTGATTAGATGGGCCCGCTCCACCAGACTGCGGCGCCCGAACAAACTGGTCCAACTTTCTTTCTCTGATCAACTTTTCAATGAGGTCTTGCAAATGTCTACACTCATTGGTATTATGTCCATAACTTTCATGAAACCTACAGAACTTCCCTGTCTGAATCTGTCTCTCCGACGAAGGCTTCGGAGCAGTCTTCTTGTATTGCATGGTATTACAAGTCTGTAAATATACGTTTTCCAGTGACGTGTTAAGCGGTGTATAACAGTCAAACATTGCGGCCCTACGTCTCGGACCGCGGTTCTGGTCTTGCTTCTTGTTTCGGTTATCACCGTTTCTGGATCATTGAGTCTGTTTATTTTGGATATTCAATTCGACTTTTCCTGAACTTTCTCCGGATTGTTTAACCGCAACATTACTCTGAATCCCTTCACTGCTGGGTCTTGCATCGTCTTGCTTCCTAGACTGTTTCGCATCCTCTCGCCTCAAGAATTGAGCGGCTTTGGAATAGAAACGGTCCAACGATGCGGGAGGTTTTCCGGCTAACCAATTTCCAAACTCGGAATCAGGGTCGATTCCTTTAGTCAAAGCCATTAGAATGGAATTATCATTGGGGTTGGTGATTTCTGCGCATGCAGCATTGAATCTCTCCAAATATCGTCTAAGTGTTTCTCCGGGAGCTTGAGTGACACTTGATAGGGTATTAACATCTTTAGGTCGGGCAATATGCATGCGAAATTGTTCAACAAATTTAGTAGCTAACTGGTCAAACGAAGAAATAGATCGTGGCGGTAATCGTGTAAACCACATTGTCGCAATTCCCCCTAAGGAAATAGGAAAACTGAGGCACTTTACTGCGTCATCAGCTCTCGCAGCAGTCATCGACCATTCATATTTCAGAATATGTTGATTTGGGTCGGAATTTCCTTCATACATGGGAAGGGTTGGCATTCTGAATCGTCGAGGAGGTTCAGCATACAATATGTCATCAGTAAATGGGGTATGACTCCGGGAGATTCCCCAATCATCATTTGTTAGGCCTTGACTCTCGCGAATCATTCGTCGTACCATGGCTGAGAAGTCTGGCATTGGAAAATTTTGTGGGTGGTGAGCCAAGGTATGGTCGGGTTCCATAGTGCGAGGCGGGATTGGGCGCTGTCGACGATCCGCATCCCGCCTCCTTGGCTCGATGTCTTCTGGGACATATGGCTCTGGAGCCTGTCCCTGCTGATTATAATTTTGATTGGAGTGATCTCGAGCATCAACTCCTATGTCAACTGCAGCGGTTGTAGCGGCTCGATCATCTGCAGTGTGTTGCAGAATGGTGCCTCCTCGGGATGAGGGTCCAGTATGGAAGCTGGTTGATGGGCCAACCCTTATCTGCCCAACGGTTAACACCTGTTGATAGTCAGCAGCTTGCGCATGGTTTCCGTCTAGCCTGGGACGAATAAATCTGTTACTGTAGTCAGATGAAGCGGAACTTTCGGTGGAAGAATGAGGAGCCTGATCCCTTTTGGATCTTCTTCGCTTTTGGCGATTTAGTTGATTGGTTAATTCAGCGTTAGCGCGCAACTGCTCAGTTAGCTGTTGTCGGCTTTGGGTTAGTTCCTGGAGTAGCGCCAGGAACTCTTGTCTTGTGACCGGACCCGACTGATCCGTATGCCCAGCAGCATCTTGATTAGTGGACTGTAGCTGTGTGGGATTTTGCCTATCCCGACCTTCTTGATCACCAATGTTAGAAGTGGTTCTTGTACTCACCATCTTGAAGCATTGAATTCTTTCCTAGACTTTTAACAAATCTGAATAGAACGGAAGGAATCTGAATATGAGATCTGGATCTCCCTCTTAGATTTACAGAATCCAGTATCGAAGATAGATCCAAGGAGCAAGAGGAAAAAACTGGGTTTTTTCTCAGTGAAAGCACTAAAGTGTTTGTGTCAAAATTGGGCACAACACTCGTCGGAAGTTTTTGAAGAGATAATAAATGAAGAAAGTAAATTAAAACGTGAATTATCTAACAAAAACTTCAAATAACAGGAAGTAAATTGCACAAGAGACAACGATTTAGAGTGGTTCGGCGTTTTGCCTACGTCCACTATGAAGTTTTGTTACTTTATTGCTTGATATTCGGAGAATACAACTTTTTGATGTCAAAGTACAGCAAGTAGTAAGCCAAAATTTAAAATCAAAGGCAGTGGTGGTGCTCTGAAGCAATTCTGGCAGCGTCTGGTCGTGCTTTCTCTCTACAATTCTTGGATCCCCTTTCTGAATGACCAGGGGCTCTATTTATAGGTGCTGGAGGCTGATTTTTCTCCTAGAATCCGGGAAGACCAATTCTGGCACGTGTGGGGGGCCCACCTGGCCCAATTCTGGAGATCCGGGACCATTTTGGGATCGATTCGACCCTTGGTTCGAATCGATCAAAAAAGTGTCCAATCGTGATGAAAATTTGCGTGGCCATTCTTCTATGTATATGTGAGCTCCTATAAAAATTCCATGGCATTTGGATCAAGGGATTGAGAGATATGATGGATTCAAGTTGGGGATTTTCGGCATGCTGGTTAGTTCGAATCGACCCGTGGGTTCATTCGAATCGATATGGTTCGAACCCATAGGGTCGAATCCATGCTCCTGTGACGTCGCACGCGTTCTTCGAGTCGATCCCTATTTTTCGCCGAGTTGAATGAGTTGAGTCCTAGGTTTTAGCTGCGTTGACCAAGTGGGTTCGAAGGATTGGGTTTGAAGGAATGCTTCGAATCGATGGAGCAGGTTCTTATTCGAATCGATCAAATACGTGACTGTGGATCGATTCGAAGTTGCTTCAATATGGGGATTTGAGAGATCCTTCTTTGATGGATTCGAGGGTATAGATTCGAGGCAAGGTGCAGGACGGGTTAGAGGTATAGCAACTCTATGGTTTCGAACTCTTCAACCTTGAGGGATACGAAGATAGGCAGCATCATGGATTCTAAGGTAGGCCATCGTGATGGATTCGAAGCAAATGGAGTCGAAGCTGATGGAGTCGAAGGAGGCACTAGCTGATGGATTCGAACAATATTTCTGCCTATCGATTCGAACATGGTACCTGCTCTGATGGGTTCGAACTTAATGGGTTCGAACTAATGAAGGGGCGATGGATTCGAACCAGGCAAGGTTCATTAAATCGAATCCATCATAACTTGAGCATACGAACTCGGATTGACTTGAAATTTGAGATGCGGACTTCTATGATCTATCTTGCCATGTCCTATCAATTGTAGCTCAATCAGGACTCGGACAAAATCCATCAATATTCGCAGTAAACTGACAATCATTCAAAATTGAGGACATGTGACCCTTATTTTCCAGCCAGTTCCTTGGTATCTCGGCCTTGCCAAATGGTGGGATAACAACGACGAAGTGACTTCAAGGAGAATATTAAACAAATTTGATACCTTAGAATTTCGAACAGCTGAGGGTGTTTTATATGATTACTTAGCCTGTAAGGAACCTACTTTTTCAGTCTGCGAATATCTTTCGGTTTCCTGTTTTATCCAATTTTAAATCCAATTTCATTCTTTTTAGCGGAATATTGTCGTGGCGTTTTTTGATCTTCGTATATTTCTGATTTTTTGTCGTTCTTCTTGGTTTACATCGATTTAATCCGACTATTTAAACCACAAACTGCGTGGAATAAATTTATGAACAAAAGCATCCGAGCTGTAGAAAATACTTAAGATTAATTCTACACACGAAACAGATCCATGACAATTGGAACCGTTAGAAACGTAGAACATGGAAAGAGCTTCGTTTTGATAGGTTGTGGCTCCCGTAACTCCAAACGAGTCAAAAGTTATGGCCGTTAGAAGAAACGGAAGAAAGCGACGGACCGCTCGCTGATCCGATTCGACGGTATTGGCAAAAGTATTCGATCTCCGCGAAAGGCACGAGCATGCTCACACGGTAGCACTCGATATTAAAGATATTATGGATCACAGAAGGAATAAATGAGGATATGTAATAAAAGCTTGTCTACTGAAGCTAAAGCGCAATACATGTTTTTTTTTACGAACGTTCTGTCTTCCTCGTTTTCCGTACCTCGTTGTTTTACTCGTATTCATCAACATGCGCGGTCTTTTTAACAATATTACAACACCACGACAAAGTGACTTCAAGGAGAATATTAAAAGCATTTGATACCTTAGAATTTCGAACAGCTGAGGGCGTTTTATTGATAACTTAGCCTATAAGTAACCTAATTTTTCTGTCTGCGAATATCTTCGGTTTCCTGTTTTATCCAATTTTAAATCCAATTTCAATCTTTTTAGAGGAATATTGTCGTGGCCTTTTTTGATCTTCGTATATTACTGATTTTTTGTCGTTTTTCTTGGTTTACATCGATTTAATCAGACTATTTAAACCACAAACTCCGTGGAATAAATTTATGAACAAAAGCATCTAAGCTATAGAAAAAACTTAAGGTGGAATTATCCTATACACAAAACCGATCCATGACAATTCGAACAGTTAGAAACGTAGAACATGGAAAGAGCTTCGTTTTGATAGGTTGTGGCTCCCGTAACTCTAAACGAGTCAAAAGTTATGGCCTAGAAGAAACGGTAGAAAGCGACGAACCGCTCGCTGATCCGATTCGACGGTATTGGCAAAAGTATTCGATCTCCGCGAATGGCGCGAGCATGCTCACACGGTAGCACTCGATATTAAAGATATTATGGATCACAGAAGGAATAAATGAGGATATGGAACAAAAGCTTGTCTACTGAAGCTAAAGCGTAATACATGTTTTTTTTACGTCCGTTCCGTCTTCCTCGTTTTCCGTCCCTCATTGTTTTGGTCATATTCATCAACATGCGCGGTCTTTTTAACAATATTACAACACCACGACAAAGTGACTTCAAGGAGAATATTAAACGCATTTGATGCCTTAGAATTTCGAACAGCTGAGGGTGTTTTATATGATTACTTAGCTTGTAAGTAACCTACTTTTTCAGTCTGGGAATATCTTTCGGTTTTCTGTTTTATCCAATTTTAAATCCAATTTCAATCTTTTTAGCGGAATATTGTCGTGGACTTTTTTGATCTTCGTATTTTTCTAATTTTTTGTCGTTCTTCTTGGTTTACATCGATTTAATCCGACTATTTAAACCACAATCTGCGTGGAATAAATTTATGAACAAAAGCATCCGAGCTGTAGGAAAAACTTAAGGTCGAGTTACGCTGTATACAAAACCGATCCATGAAAATTCGAACCGTTAGAAACGTAGAACATGGAAAGAGCTTCGTTTTGATAGGTTGTGGCTCCCGTAACTCCAAACGAGTCAAAAGTTATGGCCGTTAGAAGAAACGGAAGAAAGCGACGGACCGCTCGCGGATCCGATTCGACGGTATTGGAAAAAGTATTCGATCTCCGCGAAAGGCACGAGCATGCTCACACGGTAGCACTCGATATTAAAGATATTATGGATCACAGAAGGAATAAATGAGGATATGTAACAAAAGCTTGTCTACCGAAGCTAATGCGCAATACATGTTTTTTTTTACGACCGTTCCGTTTTCCTCGTTTTCCGTCCCTCATTGTTTTGGTCATATTCATCAACATGCGCGGTCTTTTTAACAATATTACAACACCGCGACAAAGTGACTTCAAGGAGAATATTAAACACATTTGATACCTTAGAATATCGAACAGCTGAGGGTGTTTTATATGATTACTTAGCCTGTAAGGAACCTACTTTTTCAGTCTGCGAATATCTTTCGGTTTCCTGTTTTATCCAATTTTATATCCAATTTCATTCTTTTTAGCGGAATATTGTCGTGTCCTTTTTTGATCTTCGTATATTTCTGATTTTTTGTCGTTCTTCTTGGTTTACATCGATTTAATCCGACTATTTAAACCACAAACTGCGTGGAATAAATTTATGAACAAAAACATCCGAGCTGTAGAAAAAACTTAAGATTAATTCTGCACACGAAACAGATCCATGACAATTCGAACTGTTAGAAACGTAGAACATGGAAAGAGCTTTGTTTTGATAGGTTGTGGCTCCCGTAACTCCAAACGAGTCAGAAGTTATGGCCGTTAGAAGAAACGGAAGAAAGCGACGGACCGCTCGCTGATCCGATTCGACGGTATTGGCAAAAGTATTTGATCTCCGCGAAAGGCACGAGCATGCTCACACGGTAGCGCTCGATATTAAAGATATTATGGATCACAGAAGGAATAAATGAGGATATGTAATAAAAGCTTGTCTACTGAAGCTAAAGCGCAATACATGTTTTTTTTTACGAACGTTCTGTCTTCCTCGTTTTCCGTACCTCGTTGTTTTGCTCGTATTCATCAACATGCGCGGCCTTTTTAACAATATTACAACACCACGACCAAGTGACTTCAAGGAGAATATTAAACGCATTTGATACCTTAGAATTTCGAACAGCTGAGGGTGTTTTATTGATTACTTAGCCTGTAAGTAACCTAATTTTGCTGTCTGCGAATATCTTCGGTTTCCTGTTTTATCCAATTTTAAGTCCAATTTCAATCTTTTTAGAGGAATATTGTCGTGGCCTTTTTTGATCTTCGTATATTTCTGATTTTTTGTCGTTCTTCTTAGTTTACATCGATTTAATCAGACTATTTAAACCACAAACTCCGTGGAATAAATTTATGAACAAAAGCATCAGAGCTGTAGAAAAAACTTAAGGTAGAATTATCCTATACACAAATCCGATCCATGACAATTCGAACAGTTAGAAACGTAGAACATGGAAAGAGCTTCGTTTTGATAGGTTGTGGCTCCCGTAACTCCAAACGAGTCAGAAGTTATGGCCGTTAGAAGAAACGGAAGAAAGCGACGGACTGCTCGCTGATCCGATTCGACGGTATTGGCAAAAGTATTCGATCACCGTGAAAGGCGCGAGCATGCTCACACGGTAGCACTCGATATTAAAGATATTATGGATCACAGAAGGAATAAATGAGGATATGGAACAAAAGCTTGTCTACTGAAGCTAAAGCGCAATACATGTTTTTTTTACGTCCGTTCCGTCTTTCTCGTTTTCCGTCCCTCATTGTTTTGGTCATATTCATCAACATTCGCGGTCTTTTTAACAATATTACAACACCACGACAAAGTGACTTCAAGGAGAATATTAAACGCATTTGATGCCTTATAATTTCGAACAGCTGAGAGTGTTTTATATGATTACTTAGCCTGTAAGTAACCTACTTTTTCAGTTTGCGAATATCTTTCGGTTTCCTGTTTTATCCAATTTTAAATCCAATTTCAATCTTTTTAGCGGAATATTGTCGTGGCCTTTTTTGATCTTCGTATTTTTCTAATTTTTTGCCGTTCTTCTTGGTTTACATCAATTTAATACGACTATTTAAACCACAATCTGCGTGGAATAAATTTATGAACAAAAGCATCCGAGCTGTAGAAAAAACTTAAGGTCGAATTAGGCTGCACACAAAACCGATCCATGATAATTCAAAACGTTAGAAACGTAGAACATGGAAAGAGCTTCGTTTTGATAGGTTGTGGCTCCCGTAACTCCAAACGAGTCAAAAGTTATGGCCGTTAGAAGAAACGGAAGAAAGCGACGGACCGCTCGCGGATCCGATTCGACAGTATTGGCAAAAGTATTCGATCTCCGCGAAAGGCACGAGCATGCTCACACGGTAGCACTCGATATTAAAGATATTATGGATCACAGAAGGAATAAATGAGGATATGTAACAAAAGCTTGTCTACCGAAGCTAATGCGCAATACATGTTTTTTTTACGACCGTTCCGTCTTCCTCGTTTTCCGTCCCTCATTGTTTTGGTCATATTCATCAACATGCGCGGTCTTTTTAACAATATTACAACACCACGGCAAAGTGACTTCAAGGAGAATATTAAACGCATTTGATACCTTAGAATTTCGAACAGCTGACGGTGTTTATATGATTACTTAGCCTGTAAGGAACCTACTTTTCAGTCTGCGAATATCTTTCGGTTTCCTGTTTTATCCAATTTTAAATCCAATTTCAATCTTTTTAGCGGAATATTGTCGTGGCCTTTTTTCATCTTCATATATTTTTGATTTTTTGTCGTTTTTCTAGGTTTACATCGATTTAATCCGACTATTTAAACCACAAACTGCGTGGAATGAATTTACGAACAAAAGCATCCGAGCTGTAGAAAAAACTTAAGATTAATTCTACACACAAAACAGATCCATGACAATTCGAACCATTAGAAACGTAGAACATGGAAAGAGCTTCGTTTTGATAGGTTGTGGCTCCCGTAACTCCAAACGAGTAAAAAGTTATGGCCGTTAGAAGAAACGGAAGAAAGCGACGGACCGCTCGCTGATCCGATTCGACGGTATTGGCAAAAGTATTCGATCTCCGCAAAAGGCACGAGCATGCTCACACGGTAGCACTCGATATTAAAGATATTATGGATCACAGAAGGAATAAATGAGGATATGTAATAAAAGCTTGTCTACTGACGCTAAAGCGCAATACATGTTTTTTTTTACGAACGTTCTGTCTTCCTCATTTTCCGTACCTCGTTGTTTTGCTCGTATTCATCAACATGCGCGGTCTTTTTAACAATATTACAACACCACGACAAAGTGACTTCAAGGAGAATATTAAACGCATTTGATACCTTAGAATTTCGAACAGCTGAGGGTGTTTTATTGATTACTTAGCCTATAAGTAACCTAATTTTTCTGTCTGCGAATATCTTCGGTTTCCTGTTTTATCCAATTTTAAATCCAATTTCAATCTTTTTAGAGGAATATTGTCGTGGCCTTTTTTGATTTCGTATACTTCTGATTTTTTATCGTTCTTCTTGGTTTACATCGATTTAATCAGACTATTTAAACCACAAACTCCGTGGAATTAATTTATGAACAAAAGCATCCGAGATGTAGAAAAAACTTAAGGTGGAATTATCCTATACACAAAACCGATCCATGACAATTCGAACAGTTAGAAACGTAGAACATGGAAAGAGCTTCGTTTTGATAGGTTGTGGCTCCCGTAACTCTAAACGAGTCAAAAGTTATGGCCGTTAGAAGAAACGGAAGAAAGCGACGGACCGCTCGCTGATCCGATTCGACGGTATTGGCAAAAGTATTCGATCTCCGCGAAAGGCGCGAGCATGCTCACACGGTAGCACTTGATATTAAAGATATTATGGATCACAGAAGGAATAAATGAGGATATGGAACAAAAGCTTGTCTACTGAAGCTAAAGCGCAATACATGTTTTTTTTACGTCCGTTCCGTCTTCCTCGTTTTCCGTCCCTCGTTGTTTTGGTCATATTCATCAACATGCGCGGTCTTTTTAACAATATTACAACACCACGACAAAGTGACTTCTAGGAGAATACTAAACGCATTTGATGCCTTAGAATTTCGAACAGCCGAGGGTGTTTTATATGATTACTTAGCCTGTAAGTAACCTACTTTTTCAGTCTGCGAATATCTTTCGGTTTCCTATTTTATCCAATTTTAATCCAGTTTCATTCTTTTTAGTGGAATATTGTCGTGTCCTTTTTTGATCTTCGTATATTTCTGATTTTTTGTCGTTCTTCTTGGTTTACATCGATTTAATCCGACTATTTAAACCACAAACTGCGTGGAATAAATTTATGAACAAAAGCATCCGAGCTGTAGAAAAAACTTAAGACTAATTCTGCACACGAAACAGATCCATGACAATTCGAACTATTAGAAACGTAGAACATGGAAAGAGCTTTGTTTTGATAGGTTGTGGCTCCCTTAACTCCAAACGAGTCAGAAGTTATGGCCGTTAGAAGAAACGGAAGAAAGCGATGGACCGCTCGCTGATCCGATTCGACGGTATTGGCAAAAGTATTCGATCTCCGCGAAAGGCACGAGCATGCTCACACGGTAGCACTCGATATTAAAGATATTATGGATCACAGAAGGAATAAATGAGGATATGTAACAAAAGCTTGTCTACCGAAGCTAATGCGCAATACATGTTTTTTTTACGACCTTTCCGTTTTCCTCGTTTTCCGTCCCTCATTGTTTTGCTCATATTCATCAACATGCGCGGTCTTTTTAACAATATTACAACACCACGACAAAGTGACTTCAAGGAGAATATTAAACACATTTGATACCTTAGAATATCGAACAGCTGAGGGTGTTTTATATGATTACTTAGCCTCTAAGGAACCTACTTTTTCAGTCTGCGAATATCTTTCGGTTTCCTGTTTTATCCAATTTTAAATCCAATTTCATTCTTTTTAGCGGAATATTGTCGTGTCCTTTTTTGATCTTCGTATATTTCTGATTTTTTGTCGTTCTTCTTGGTTTACATCGATTTAATCCGACTATTTAAACCACAAACTGCGTGGAATAAATTTATGAACAAAAGCATCCGAGCTGTAGAAAAAACTTAAGATTAATTCTGCACACGAAATAGATCCATGACAATTCGAACTGTTAGAAACGTAGAACATGGAAAGAGCTTTGTTTTGATAGGTTGTGGCTCCCGTAACTCCAAACGAGTCAGAAGTTATGGCCGTTAGAAGAAACGGAAGAAAGCGACGGACCGCTCGCTGATCCGATTCGACGGTGTTGGCAAAAGTATTCGATCTCCGCGAAAGGCACGAGCATGCTCACACGGTAGCACTCGATATTAAAGATATTATGGATCACAGAAGGAATAAATGAGGATATGTAACAAAAGCTTGTCTACCGAAGCAAATGCGCAATACATGTTTTGTTTACGACCGTTCCGTCTACCTCGTTTTCCGTCCCTCATTGTTTTGGTCATATTCATCAACATGCGCGGTCTTTTTAACAATATTACAACACCACGACAAAGTGACTTCAAGGAGAATATTAAACACATTTGATACCTTAGAATTTCGACCAGCTGACGGTGTTTATATGATTACTTAGCCTGTAAGGAACCTACTTTTTCAGTGTGCGAATATCTTTCGGTTTCTTGTTTTATCCAATTTTAAATCCAATTTCAATCTTTTTAGCGGAATATTGTCGTGGCCTTTTTTTATCTTCGTATATTTCTGATTTTTTGTCGTTTTTCTTGGTTTACATAGATTTAATCCGACTATTTAAACCACAAACTGCGTGGACTAAATTTATGAACAAAAGCATCCGAGCTGTAGAAAAAACTTAAGATTAATTCTGTACACAAAACAGATCCATGACAATTCGAACCATTAGAAACGTAGAACATGGAAAGAGCTTCGTTTTGATAGGTTGTGGCTCCCGTAACTCCAAACGAGTAAAAAGTTATGGCCGTTAGAAGAAACGGAAGAAAGCGACGGACCGCTCGCTGATCAGATTCGACGGTATTGGCAAAAGTATTCGATCTCCGCGAAAGGCACGAGCATGCTCACACGGTAGCACTCGATATTAAAGATATTATGAATCACAGAAGGAATAAATGAGGATATGTAATAAAAGCTTGTCTACTGAAGCAAAAGCGCAATACATGTTTTTTTTTACGAACGTTCTGTCTTCCTCATTTTCCGTACCTCGTTGTTTTGCTCGTATTCATCAACATGCGCGGTCTTTTAAACAATATTACAACACCACGACAAAGTGACTTCAAGGAGAATATTAAACGCATTTGATACCTTAGAATTTCGAACAGCTGAGGGTGTTTTATTGATTACTTAGCCTGTAAGTAACCTAATTTTTCTGTCTGCGAATATCTTCGGTTTCCTGTTTTATCCAATTTTAAATCCAATTTCAATCTTTTTAGAGGAATATTGTCGTGGCCTTTTTTGATCTTCGTATATTTCTAATTTTTTGTCGTTCTTCTTGGTTTACATCGATTTAATCATACTATTTAAACCACAAACTCCGTGGAATTAATTTATGAACAAAAGCATCCGAGCTGTAGAAAAAATTTAAGGTGGAATTATCCTATACAAAAAACCGATCCATGACAATTCGAACAGTTAGAAACGTACAACATGGAAAGAGCTTCGTTTTGATAGTTTGTGGCTCCCGTAACTCTAAACGAGTCAAAAGTTATGGCCGTTAGAAGAAACGGAAGAAAGCGACGGACCGCTCGCTGATCCGATTCGACGGTATTGGCAAAAGTATTCGATCTCCGCGAAAGGCGCGAGCATGCTCACACGGTAGCACTCGATATTAAAGATATTATGGATCACAGAAGGAATAAATGAGGATATGGAACAAAAGCTTGTCTACTGAAGCTAAAGCGCAATACATGTTTTTTTTACGTCCGTTCCGTCTTCCTCGTTTTCCGTCCCTCATTGTTTTGGTCATATTCATCAACATGCGCGGTCTTTTTAACAATATTACAACATCACGACAAAGTGACTTCTAGGAGAATACTAAACGCATTTGATGCCTTAGAATTTCGAACAGCTGAGGGTGTTTTATATGATTACTTAGCCTGTAAGTAACCTACTTTTTCAGTCTGCGAATATCTTTCGGTTTCCTGTTTTATCCAATTTTAAATCCAATTTCAATCTTTTTAGCGGAATATTGTCGTGGCCTTTTTTGATCTTCGTATTTTTCTAATTTTTTTTCGTTCTTCTTGGTTTACATCGATTTAATCCGACTATTTAAACCACAATCTGCGTGGAATAAATTTATGAACAAAAGCATCCGAGCTGTAGAAAAAACTTAAGGTCGAATTACGCTGCACACAAAACCGATCCATGATAATTCGAAACGTTTGAAACGTAGAACATGGAAAGAGCTTCGTTTTGATAGGTTGTGGCTCCCGTAACTCCAAACGAGTCAAAAGTTATGGCCGTTAGAAGAAACGGAAGAAAGCGACGGACCGCCCGCGGATCCGATTCGACGGTATTAGCAAAAGTATTCGATCTCCGCGAAAGGCACGAGCATGCTCACACGGTAGCACTCGATATTAAAGATATTATGGATCACAGAAGGAATAAATGAGGATATGTAACAAAAGCTTGTCTACCGAAGCTAATGTGCAATACATGTTTTTTTTTACGACCGTTCCGTCTTCCTCGTTTTCCGTCCCTCATTGTTTTGGTCATATTCATCAACATGCGCGGTCTTTTTAACAATATTACATCACCACGACAAAGTGACTTCAAGGAGAATATTAAACACATTTGATACCTTAGAATTTCGAACAGCTGACGGTGTTTTATATGACTACTTAGCCTGTAAGGAACCTACTTTTTCAGTCTGCGAATATCTTTCGGTTTCCTGTTTTATCCAATTTTAAATCCGATTTCAATCTTTTTAGCGGAATATTGTCGTGGCCTTTTTTTATCTTCGTATATTTCTGATTTTTCGTCGTTCTTCTTGGTTTACATCGATTTAATCCGACTATTTAAACCATAAACTGCGTGGAATAAATTTATGAACAAAAGCATCCGAGCTGTAGAAAAAACTTAAGACTAATTCTGCACACAAAACATATCCATGACAATTCGAACTGTTAGAAACGTAGAACATGGAAAGAGCTTCGTTTTTATAGGTTGTGGCTCCTGTAACTCCAAACGAGTCAAAAGTTATGGCCGTTAGAAGAAACAGATGAAAGCGACGGACCGCTCGCTGATCCGATTCGACGGTATTGGCAAAAGTATTCGATCTCCGCGAAAGGCACGAGCATGCTCACACGGTAGCACTCGATATTAAAGATATTATGGATCACAGAAGGAATAAAAGAGGATATGTAATAAAAGCTTGTCTACTGAAGCTAAAGCGCAATACGTGTTTTTTTTACGACCGTTCTGTCTTCCTCGTTTTCCGTACCGCATTGTTTTGCTCGTATTCATCAGCATGCGCGGTCTTTTTAACAATATTACAACACCACGACAAAGTGACTTCAAGAAGAATATTAAAAGTATTTGATACCTTAGAATTTCGAACAGTTGAGAGTGTTTTATATGATTACTTAGCCTGTAGGTAACCTAATTTTTCTGTCTGCGAATATCTTCGGTTTTCTGTTTTATCCAATTTTAAATCCAATTTCAATCTTTTTAGCGGAATATTGTCGTGGACTTTTTTAATATTCGTATATTTTTGATTTTTTGTCGTTCTTCTTGGTTTACATCGATTTAATCCAACTATTTAAACCACAAACTCCGTGGAATAAATTTAAGAACAAAAGCATCCGAGCTGTAGAAAAAACTTAAGGTGGAATTATTCTTTACACAAAACCGATCCATGACAATTCGAACCGTTAGAAACGTAGAACATGGAAAGAACTTCTTTTTGATGGCTCCCGTAACAGCAAACGAGTCAAAAGTTATGGCCGTTAGAAGAAACGGAAGAAAGCGACGGACCGCTCGCTGATCCGATTCGACGGTATTGGCAAAAGTATACGATCTCCGCGAAAGACGCGAGCATGCTCACACGGTAGCACTCGATATTAAAGATATTATGGATCACAGAAGGAATAAATGAGGATATGGAACAAAAGCTTGTCTACCGAAGCTAAAGCGCAATACATGTTTTTTTTTACAACCGTTCCGTCTTCATCGTTTTCCGTCCCTCATTGTTTTCGTCATATTCATCAACATGCGCAGTCTTTTTAATAATATTACAACACCACTACAAAGTGACTTCAAGGGGAATACTAAACACATTTGATACCTTAGAATTTCGAACAGCTGAGGGTGATTTATATGATTACTTAGCCTGTAAGGAACCTACTTTTTCAGCCTGCGAATATCTTTCGGTTTCCTATTTTATCCAATTTTAAATCAAATTTCAATCTTTTTAGCGGAATATTGTCGTGGCCTTTTTTGATCTTCGTATATTTCTGATTTTTTGTTGTTCTTCTTGGTTTACATCGATTTAATCCGACTATTTAAACCACAAACTCCGTGGAATAAATTTATGAACAAAAGCATCCGAGCCGTAGAAAAAATTTAAGGTGGAATTATCCTGTACACAAAACCGATCCATGACAATTCGAACCATTAGAAACGTAGAACATGGAAAGAGCTTCGTTTTGATAGGTTGTGGCTCCCGTAACTCTAAACGAGTCAAAAGTTATGGCCGTTAGAAGAAACGGAAGAAAGCGACGGACCGCTCACTGATCCGATTCGACGGTATTGGCAAAAGTATTCGATCTCCGCGAAAGGCGCGAGCATGCTCACACGGTAGCACTCGATATTAAATATATTATGGATCACAGAAGGAATAAATGAGGATATGGAACAAAAGCTTGTCTACTGAAGCTAAAGCGCAATACATGTTTTTTTTACGACCGTTCCGTCTTCCTCGTTTTCCGTCCCTCATTGTTTTGGTCATATTCATCAACATGCGCGGTCTTTTTGACAATATTACAACACCACGACAAAGTGACTTCAAGGAGAATATTAAACGCATTTGATAACTTAGATTTTCGAACAGCTGAGGGTGTTTTATATGATTACTTAGCGTGTAAATAACCTACTTTTTCAGTCTGCGAATATCTTTCGATTTCCTGTTTTATCCAATTTTAAATCCAATTTCGATCTTTTTAGCGGAATATTGTCGTGGCCTTTTTTGATCTTCGTACTTTTCTGATTTTTTGTCGTTCTTCTTGGTTTACATCGATTTAATCCGACTATTTAAACCACAAACTCCGTGGAATAAATTTATGAACAAAAGCATCCGAGCTGTAGAAAAAATTTAAGGTGGAATTACTCTGCACACAAACCCGATCCATGACAATTCGAACCGTTAGAAACGTAGAACATGTAAAGAGCTTCATTTTGAAAGGTTGTGGCTCCCGTAACTCCAAACGAGCCAAAAGTTATGGCCGTTAGAAGAAACGGAAGAAAGCGACGGACCGCTCGCTGATCCGATTCGACGGTATTGGCAAAAGTATTCGATCTCCACGAAAGGCACGAGCATGCTCACATGGTAGCACTCGATATTAAAGATATTATGAATCACAGAAGGAATAAATGAGGATATGTATCAAAAGCTTGTCTACTGAAGCTAAAGCGCAATATATGTTTTTTTTACGACCGTTCCGTCTTCCTCGTTTTCCGTCCCTCATTGTTTTGGTCGTATTCATCAACATGCGCGGTCATTTTAACAATATTACAACACCACGACAAAGTGACTTCAAGGAGAATATTAAACGCATATGATAGCTTAGAATTTCGAACAGCTGAGGTTGTTTTATATGATTACTTATCCTGTAGGTAACCTACTTTTTCAGTCTGCGAATATCTTTCGGGTTCCTGTTTTATCCAATTTTAAATCCAATTTCAATCATTTTAGCGGAATATTGTCATGGCCTTTTTTGATCTTCGTATATTTTTGATTTTTTGTCTTTCTTCTTGATTTACATCGACTTAATCCGACTATTTAAACCACAAACTGCGTGGAATAAATATATGAACAAAAGCATCCGAGCTGTAGAAAAAACTTAAGATTAATTCTGCACACAAAACCGATCCATGACAATTCGAACTGTTAGAAACGTAGAACATGGAAAGAGCTTCATTTTGATAGGTTGTGGCTCCCGTAACTCCGAACGAGTCAAAAGTTATGGCCGTTAGAAGAAACGGAAGAAAGCGACGGACCGCTCGCTGATCCGATTCGACGGTATTTGCAAAAGTATTCGATCTCCGCGAAAGGCACGAGCATGCTCACACGGTAGCACTCGATATTAAAGATATTATGGATCACATAAGGAATAAATGAGGATATGTAATAAAAGCTTGTCTACTGAAGCAAAAGCGCAATACATGTTTTTATTACGACCGTTCTGTCTTCCTCGTTTTCCGTACCTTATTGTCTTGCTCGTATTCATCAACATGCGCGGTCTTTTTAACAATATTACAACACCACGACAAAGTGACTTCAAGGAGAATATTAAACGTATTTGATACCTTAGAATTTCGTACAGCTGAGGGTGTTTTATATGATTACTTAGCCTGTAAGTAAACTAATTTTTCTGTCTGCGAATATCTTCGGTTTCCTGTTTTATCCAATTTTAAATCCAATTTCAATCTTTTTAGCGGAATATTGTTCTGGCCTTTTTTGATATTCGTATATTTTTGATTTTTTGTCGTTCTTCTTGGTTTACATCGATTTAATCAGACTATTTAAACCACAAACTCCGTGGAAAAAATTTAAGAACAAAAGCATCCGAGCTGTAGAAAAAACTTTAGGTGGAATTATCCTGTACACAAAACCGATCCATGACAATTCGAACCGTTAGAAACGTAGAAAATGGAAAGAGCTTCGTTTTGATAGGTTGTGGCTCCTGTAACTGCAAACGAGTCAAAAGTTATGGCCGTTAGAAGAAACGAAAGAAAGCGACGGACCGCTCGCTGATCCGATTCGACGGTATTGGCAAAAGTATTCGATCTCCACGAAAGGCACGAGCATGCTCACACGGTAGCACTCGATATTAAAGATATTATGGATCACAGAAGGAATAAACGAGGACATGTATCAAAAGCTTGTCTACTGAAGCTAAAGCGCAACATATGTTTTTTTTACGACCGTTCCGTCTTCTACGTTTTCCGTCCCTCATTGTTTTGGTCTTATTCATCAACATGCGTGGTCTTTTTAACAATATTACAACACCACGACAAAGTGACTTCAAGGAGAATATTAAACGCATTTGATATCTTAGAATTTCGAACAGCTGAGGGTGTTTTATATGATTACTTAGCCTGTAAGTAACCTACTTTTTCAGTCTGCGAATATCTTTCGGTTTCCTGTTTTATCCAATTTTAAATCCAATTTCAATCTTTTTAGCGGAATATTGTCGTGGCCTTTTTTGATCTTCGTATATTTTTGATTTTTGGTCTTTCTTCTTGGTTTACATCGATTTAATCCGACTATTTAAACCACAAACCGCGTGGAATAAATTTATGAACAAAAGCATCCGAGCTGTAGAAAAAACTAAAGGTGGAATTACTCTGCACACAAAACCGATCCATGACAATTTTAACCGTTAGAAACGTGGAACATGGAAAGAGCTTCGTTTTGATAGGTTGTGACTCCCGTAACTCCAAACGAGTCAAAAGTTATGGCCGTTAGAAGAAACGGAAGAAAGCGACGGACCGCTCGCTGATCCGATTCGACGGTATTGGCAAAAATATTCGATCTCCGCGAAAGGCGCGAGCATGCTCACACGGTAGCACTCGATATTAAGGATATTATGGATCACGGAAGGAATAAATGAGGATACGTAATAAAAGCTTGTCTACTGAAGCTAAAGCGCAATACATGTTTTTTTTACGACCGTTCTGTCTTCCTCGTTTTCCGTACCTCATTGTTTTGCTCGTATTCATCAACATGCGCGGTCTTTTTAACAATATTACAACACCACGACAAAGTGACTTCAAGGAGAATATTAAACGCATTTGATACCTTAGAATTTCGAACAGCTGAGGGTGTTTTATTGATTACTTAGCCTCTAAGTAACCTAATTTTTCTGTCTGCGAATATCTTCAGTTTCCTGTTTTATCCAATTTTAAATCCAATTTCAATCTTTTTAGCGGAATATTGTCGTGGCCTTTTTTGATCTTCGTATATTTCTGATTTTTTGTCGTTCTTCTTGGTTTACATCGATTTAATCAGACTATTTTTACCACAAACTCCGTGGAATAAATTTATGAACAAAAGCATCCGAGCTGTAGAAAAAACTTAAGGTGTAATTATCCTGTACACAAAACCAATCCATGACAATTCGAACCATTAGAAACGTAGAACATGGAAAGAGCTTCGTTTTGATAGGTGTGGCTCCCGTAACTCTAAACGAGTCAAAAGTTATGGCCGTTAGAAGAAACGGAAGAAAGCGACGGACCGCTCGCTTATCCGATTCGACGGTATTGGCAAAAGTTTTCGATCTCCGCGGAAGGCGCGAGCATGCTCACTCGGTAGCACTCGATATTAAAGATATTATGGATCACAGAAGGAATAAATGAGGATATGGAACAAAAGCTTGTCTACTGAAGCTAAAGCGCAATACATGTTTATTTTACGACCGTTCCGTCTTCCTCGTTTTCCGTCCCTCATTGTTTTGGTCATATTCATCAACATGCGCGGTCTTCTTAACTATATTACAACACCACGACAAAGTGACTTCAAGGAGAATATTAAACGCATTTGATGCCTTAGAATTTCGAACAGGTGAGGGTGTTTTATATGGTTACTTAGCCTGTAAGTAACCTACTTTTTCAGTCTGCGAATATATTTCGGTTTCCTGTTTTATCCAATTTTAAATCCAATTTCAATCTTTTTTGCAGAATATTGTCGTGGCCTTTTTTGATCTTCGTATTTTTCTGATTTTTTGTCGTTCTTCTTGGTTTACATCGATTTAATCCGACTATTTAAACCACAAACTGCGTGGAATAAATTTATGAACAAAAGCATCCGAGCTGTGGAAAAAACTTAAGGTGGAATTACTCTGCACACAAAACCGATCCATGACAATTAAAAACGTTAGAAACGTAGAACATGGAAAGAGCTTCGTTTTGATAGGTTGTGGCTCCCGTAACTCCAAACGAGCCAAAAGTTATGGCCGTTAGAAGAAACGGAAGAAAGCGACGGACCGCTCGCTGATCCGATTCGACGGTATTGGCAAAAGTATTCGATCTCCGCGAAAGGCACGAGCATGCTCACACGGTAGCACTCGATATTAAAGATATTATGGATCACAGAAGGAATAAATGAGGATATGTAATAAAAGCTTGTCTACTGAAGCTAAAGCGCAATACATGTTTTTTTTACGACCGTTCTGTCTTCCTCGTTTTCCGTACCTCATTGTTTTGCTCGTATTCATCAACATTCACGGTCTTTTTAACAATATTACAACACCACGACAAAGTGACTTCAAGGAGAATATTAAACGTATTTGATACCTTAGAATTTCGTACAACTGAGGGTGTTTTATATGATTACTTAGCCTGTAAGTAACCTAATTTTTCTGTGTGCGAATATCTTCGGTTTCCTGTTTTATCCAATTTTAAATCCAATTTCAATCTTTTTAGCGGAATATTGTCGTGGCCTTTTTTTATCTTCGTATATTTCTTATTTTTGTCGTTCTTCTTGGTTTACATCGATTTAACCAGACTATTTAAACCACAAACTACGTGGAATAAATTTATGAACAAAAGCATCCGAGCTGTGGAAAAAACTTAATTTGGAATTACTCTGCACACAAAACCGATCCATGACAATTCGAACTGTTAGAAACGTAGAACATGGAAAGAGCTTCGTTTTGATAGGTTGTGGCTCCGGTAACTCCAAACGAGTCAAAAGTTATGGCCGTTAGAAGAAACGGAAGAAAGCGACGGACCGCTCGCTGATCCGATTCGACGGTATTGGCAAAATTATTCGATCTCCGCGAAAGGCGCGAGCATGCTCACACGGTAGCACTAGATGTTAAAGATATTATGGATCACAGAAGGAATAAATGTGGATATGTAATAAAAGCTTGTCTACTGAAGCTAAAGCGCAATACATGTTTTTTTTACGACCGTTCTGTCTTCCTCGTTTTCCGTACCTCGTTGTTTTGCTCGTATTCATCAACATGCGCGGTCTTTTTAACAATATTACAACACCATGACAAAGTGACTTCAAGGAGAATATTAAACGCATTTGATACCTTAGAATTTCGAACAGCTGTGGGTGTTTTATTGATTACTTAGCCTGTAAGTAACCTAATTTTTCTGTCTGCGAATATCTTCGGTTTCCTGTTTTATCCAATTTTAAATCCAATTTCAATCTTTTTAGCGGAATATTGTCGTGGCCTTTTTTGATCTTCGTATATTTCTAATTTTTTGTCGTTCTTCTTGGTTTACATCGATTTAATCAGACTATTTAAACCACAAACTCCGTGGAATAAAGTTATGAACAAAAGCATCCGAGCTGTAGAAAAAACTTAAGGTGTAATTATCCTGTACACAAAACCAATCCATGATAATTCGAACCGTTAGAAACGTAGAACATGGAAAGAGCTTCGTTTTGATAGGTTGTGGCTCCCGTAACTCTAAACGAGTCAAAATTTATGGCCGTTAGAAGAAACGGAAGAAAGCGACGGACCGCTCGCTTATCCGATTCGACGGTATTAGCAAAAGTATTCGATCTCCGCGGAAAGCGCGAGCATGCTCACATGGTAGCACTTGATATTAAAGATATTATGGATCACAGAAGGAATAAATGAGGATATGGAACAAAAGCTTGTCAACTGAAGCTAAAGCGCAATACATGTTTATTTTACGACCGTTCCATCTTCCTCGTTTTCCGCCCCTCATTATTTTGGTCATATTCATCAGCATGCGCGGTCTTTTTAACAATATTACAACACCATGACAAAGTGACTTCAAGGAGAATATTAAACGCATTTGATGCCTTAGAATTTCGAACAGCTGAGTGTGTTTTATATGATTACTTAGCCTGTAAGTAACCTACTTTTTCAGTCTGCGAATATCTTTCGGTTTCCTGTTTTATCCAATTTTAAATCCAATTTCAACCTTTTTAGCGGAATATTGTCGTGGCCTTTTTTGATCTTCGTATTTTTATGGTTTTTTGTCGTTCTTCTTGGTTTACATCGATTTAATCCGACTATTTAAACTACAAACTGCGTGGAATAAATTTATGAACAAGAGCATCCGAGCTGTGGAAAAAACTTAAGGTGTAATTACTTTGCACACAAAACCGATCCATGACGGTTCGAAACGTTAGAAACGTAGAACATGGAAAGAGCTTCGTTTTGATAGGTTGTGGCTCCTGTAACTCAAAATGAGTCAAAAGTTATGGCCGTTAGAAGAAACGGAAGAAAGCGACGGACCGCTCGCGGATCCGATTCGACGGTATTGGTAAACGTATTCGATCTCCGCGAAAGGCACGAGCATGCTCACACGGTAGCACTCGATATTAAAGATATTATGGATCACAGAAGGAATAAATGAGGATATGTAACAAAAGCTTGTCTACCGAAGCTAATGCGCAATACATGTTTTTTTTTACGACCGTTCCGTCTTCCTCGTTTTCCGTCCCTCATTGTTTTTGTCATATTCATCAACATGCGCGGTCTTTTTAACAATATTACAACACCACGACAAAGTGACTTCAAGGAGAATATTAAACGCATTTGATACCTTAGAATTTCGAACAGCTGAGGGTGTTTTATATGATTACTTAGCCTGTAAGGAACCTACTTTTTCAGTCTGCGAATATCTTTCGGTTTCCTGTTTTATCCAATTTTAAATCCAATTTCAATCTTTTTAGTGGAATATTGTCGTGGCCTTTTTTGATCTTCGTATATTTCTGATTTTTTGTCGTTCCTTTTGGTTTACATCGATTTAATCCGACTATTTAAACCACAAACAACGTGGAATAAATTTATGAACAAAAGCATCCGAGCTGTAGAAAAAACTTAAGATTGATTCTGCACACAAAACAGATCCATGACAATTCGAACCGTTATAAACGTATAACAGGGAAAGAGCTTCGTTTTGATAGGTTGTTCTTCCCGTAACTCCAAACGTGTCAAAAGTTATGGTCGTTGGAAGAAACGGAAGAAAGCGACGGACCGCTCGTGGATCCGATTCGACGGTATTGGAAAAATTATTCGATCTCCGCGAAAGGCACGAGTATGCTCACACGGTAGCACTCGATATTAAAGATATTATGGATCACAGAAGTTATAAATGAGGATATGTAACAAAAGCTTGTCTACCGAAGCAAAAGCGCAATACATGTTTTTTTTACGACCGTTCCGTCTTCCTCGTTTTCCGTCCCTCATTGTTTTGGTCATATTCATCAACATGCGCGGTCTTTTTAACAATATTACAACAACACGACAAAGTGACTTCAAGGAGAATATTAAAACACATTTGATACCTTAGAATTTCGAACAGCTGAGGGTGTTTTATATGATTATTTAGCCTGTAAGGAACCTACTTTTTCAGTCTGCGAATATCTTTCGGTTTCCTGTTTTATCCAATTTTAAATACAATTTCAATCTTTTTAGCGGAATATTGTCGTGGCCTTTTTTGATCTTCGTATATTTATGATTTTTTGTCGTTCTTCTTGGTTTACATCGATTTAATCCGACTATTAAAACCACAAACTCCGTGGAATAAATTTATGAACAAAAGCATTCGAGCTGTAGAAAAAACTTAAGGTGGAATTATCCTGCACACAAAACTGATCCATGACAATTTGAATGGTTAGAAACATAGAACATGGAAAGAGCTTCGTTTTGATAGGTTGTGGCTCCCGTAACTCCAAACGAGTCAAAAGTTATGGCCGTTAGAAGAAACGGAAGAAAGCGACGGACCGCTCGCTGATCCGATTTGACGGTATTGGCAAAAGTATTCGATCTCCGCGAAAGGCGCGAGCATGCTCACACGGTAGCACTCGATATTAAAGATATTATGGATCACAGAAGGAATAAATGAGGAAGTGGAACAAAAGCTTGTCTACCGAAGCTAAAGCGCAATACATGTTTTTTTATACGACCGTTCCGTCTTCCTCGTTTTCCTTCCCTCATTGTTTTGGTCATATTCATCAACATGCGTGGTCTTTTTAACAATATTACAACACCACGACAAAGTGACTTCAAGGAGAATATTAAACACATTTAATACTGTTTGCGCCAAAATTGGTCACAAACACCCAAAGTCGTGAAAGCACCCGTTTACGTACTCAAATCAATAATGATTAACACAGAACTCAGCAACAATCAATATATAATTCAGCTCTAATCAACAAATCACAGTAATTCACGAACAACAATCACAAACACAGGATTTATAGTGGTTCAGCGTTCGCGCCTACGTCCACTTTGTAGGTTTTCTCTTTATTGCTTTGCTTGATTAAATCGATTACAATGGATTACAGCTGACAATTGCTTTGAAATCTGAATACAACAGCGATTCTGATAGTTAAACTTGAATCCGGCAGAGTCTTGGCGTTCAATGGCGGAAAGATCCCCTTTTCTGAAGGCTTCAGGGTGCTATTTATAGGCGTTGGAGGCCCAGATCTTGCTGAAACTTCGTGAGACTCCTTCTGGCACGTGAGTGGGCCGACGCGACCGACCCCACCAAGTTTCGTCTCGATCTGACATCGGTTCGAAGTGATTTCGAACCCATCAACAAATGGTCCAATCGAGCTGAAACTTGGCAGGAACAATCTTTACCTCATATGGAAGCTACTGTGAAAATTTGGTTGCATTTGGATTTGTGGTTTAGGAGATATGATCGGTTCGAGATGGAGATTTCTTGGTTAGCTGTGTGTTTCGAACCGATCATTTCGAAACCAGGGGCTCGAACCCATGTACGCACGTGTTTCTGCAGTGACGTGGCGCGCACTCCACGCGTCGATCCAGATTTATCTCCGAGTTGACCGCTTCGAATCCATGGATTTCGCTGACTTTGTATCGATGACCGTTGTGTGCTTGAATCAACCAACTACATGGCTTTCGTGTGTCTAGTTCGAACCGAGGGGAGGGAGCTTCCTTCGTATCGATACTGGATACGAAATGAAGCTCCGCGATGGATTCGAAGGTTCATCGGTTCGAACTAAGCACCGGCGTGGATGTTTCGACGCTCATCGATACGAAGATGCAACCTAATAATGGACTGATGGATTCGAACGCAATCAGTTCGAAGTTAACTGTGGCCGATGGGTTCGAACATAGCAGGGGGTGATGTGTTCGAAGCAATGGGTGGGTTCGAAATGGATGGTTTCAAAGCCACGGGTTCGAAGTAGATGGGTTCGAACATCGCCTGGGTTCGAAGGAAGGCTTTAGGACGGTTTCGAACCAGATGGGTTCGAAGCGGAGGGTTTCGAGGCTGGGTACTAGCTGATGGGTTCGAACACCATGGGTTCGAAGGCAAGGGAACGGATGGTTTCGAATAGGATGGGTTCGAACTTCATGGTTTCGAACGAGACAACGAATACTTCTCTTCACACTGAACCCATCATATCTTGAGCATACGAACTCGGATTGACTTGAAACTTGAAATGATGGCTCCTACAACCTTTCTTGTCGTGTCCTATCAATCGTGGCCTGATCCGGACTCGGACAAAATTCATCGATATCCATAGCTAAGTGATGTATAACCAATCTCTAAGACGGACTGTTTCCCGTTTTCGACCAATCTTTTGATATCACGGCTTTGCCAAAAAGCGGGATAACACTTTGCCCCCCAAAACATACCTTGCTGTAGGAAGGTGTGTTTTGTAGTGCCTTGAGTTGGATGTTCGTATCCGATCATCAACCTGCAAAGAACTCAATAGTTTCATATGTTCTCAAATGACGATCGTTCGGGATCGAGCCATTCGGGATGAAGTGCGGCCGTTCATGGTCAAGCGCTCAACTTCAAATGACGATCGTTCGTGATCGAGTCATTCGAGGGGAAGTGCGACCGTGCGCGGTCGAGCGTATAAATTCATGCTTCGATCGTTCGGGATCGTATGCTGCTTGAAGTGAATCGGGACCGTTCGCGGTCCGTGCCGTTCGTGGCATAAGATGGAATAGGACCGTTTGCGGTCGATGCTGTTCGCGGCGAATGATGAGATGGGACCGTTCGCGGTCGACTGCCGTTCGTGGCAAATGATGATCGTTCGCGACCAAGTGCCGTTCAAGGCGAATGGTGACCGTTCGAGGTCGGATTTCATAATCAGTGAGCCATGACCGTTCGCGATCGATGGCGTTCGAGGCAGGAAGTGATCGTTCGCGATCGTGTGCCGTTCGAGGCAAATCGGTGACCGTTCGCGGTCTGTGCCGTTCAAGGCAGAAAGTGATCGTTCGCGATCATGTGCCGTTCGAGGCGAATTCGTGACCGTTCGTGGTCGGATGTCGGACCTCAAGTGACGACCGTTCGCGATCAAGCCACTGAGGTAAGGTGAGTTATGACTGTTCGAAGTCGGGTGCCGTTCGAGGCGGATTGTGTGTGTGCCCGGGAGGGCTTGATGTTATCGATGCCAGGGTCACGTTCGGGTGAGATCCTGGATCGTTTGTCAGGGCGGTTCATCGCCATCTCAGAGCATGCCTAAGGATCGTTCGCGATCCCGTATATGTGTAAGTAGCTTAGCCATTCCAGAGTTATCAGAATCAAATATCTATTACACGGATGAGTTTCAAAAACAATTGTCCAAACAAACAGAGTCTAAATGTCCAAATTAAAGCGAAATGAAAGTAAAGCATGGATGTCAAAGTGTAAGTTCCCACTACAAAACGGTCAACGATCATTCATAGCATGTCTGGAGATCGTTCGCGATCCCGCACATGTGTAAATGATTTAATTGCGTTAGTGGAAGCTTACAACTTGTTCATCGTCATCTTACTCAATTGATAACCATACGGTGCCTTGATTCGGGGTCGCCCCTAGCTGATGTGGACGGTGGTCATTCTGGTTCCGCCACAGGAGCTCGTCTCCTTACATATTGAAGGAGCATACCGTTCCTGATATGCCCTTCCACCTCGTCCTTCAGGTGCCTACAATCATTAGTGTTATGACCATTTAATTCATGGAATACACAGAACTTATCTGATTTCCTTTCGTCAGAAGTAGGATCCCTTCGCATTGGCCTACGATACGGAATCTGTTCTTTGGTATCCTGATAAATTCGTTCCAGGCTCTCGTTCAACTCAGCGTAGGTGGTGAATCGCGGCTCCCTTCGTTGCCGCTTCGATCTGTCTCTGTCATTCTCAATCTTTCTTTTACCTCTATCCTTGTCCGAATCCTTTTTAAGAGGCTTTTCGTCTCTAAATGCAAAAATTTCTATCCCATCTCTTTCTTCTCTCTCGGCATTCGCATCTTCTAATCGTAAAAACTTTTCTGCTTCATGATAGAATTCCTCCAGATCAATGGGTGGATCTTTAGTCAATGAATTCTTGAACTCTGTGCCGTCAGCTATTCCGGACACAGCTGCCATTACCACCATGGATGGATCCGCTCTATCCACTGAAGCTGCTGCTGCATTAAATCGTGCTAGATAACTTCTCAAGGTCTCTCCGGCCTTCTGCTTTAGGGTTGCCAGAGTCATCACGTTCTTGGGTCTTGTAATATGAACCCTGAATTGCCTCATAAATCTCTCTACTAAACCATTCCAAGTTCCGATGGATCCGTTCTCCAACTGTCTAAACCATAGTGCAGCGATATCTGTCAAGTATAATGGAAAACACTGGGCCATAACCTCCTCCGATGCCCCCAGCACTTCCATATGCCTCATATATTTTGTCAGGTGGACCGTGGGGTCCGTTCTCCCGTCATACATATCCAACGATGGTAGTTTGAAATCAGGTGGGTTCCTAGCTTGCCTGATTGATGAAGTAAAAGGGCTTCTATTAACATCTTCCAAATCTTTGTTCACCATACCGCCTCTCAAAGCTCTCCTAACTATCTCTGCTAATCGGTCATTGTCTCCGAGATGTAATCCTTGTTCACTACTTCCAACCTGCCCCCCGAGTTCACGAGGTAACTCCAGGATCTGCCCCCTCGACTGAGCGTTTGCATCTCTACTACTACCGGGTTGCGCAGATGCTCCCCTTTCTCTCTTCGAAACTGGATCAACGTTCTCCAAGGGTGTGCCCCCTAATCCAGGTGCTACTCCGGATGGTCCTGCTCCGTTCTGGACTCCATTGGCTTCCCTATTTTGTGCTCCGAGTTGTCCTATCTGTTGGAGTAAACTCTGGATCATTTCCTCTTGCCTCTTCATCATAGTTTCCATCTCATCCCTAGTGATGTATATCGATGGTTGATTCGCTCCTGAGGAAGCCTCTTGGCTTCCTTGTGGTTCGCTTCTCTCAGGCCTTGGCCTCCTACTTGATTGTCTTGCCATAATTCCTAAATCTGAACTCCTGGATTTCCAAATTCAACTTCTTCCTGAGTTCAATTCTCAGTGAAGGCACCAAAATGTTTGCGCCAAAATTGGTCACAAACACCCAAAGTCGTGAAAGCACCCGTTTACGTACTCAAATCAATAATGATTAACACAGAACTCAGCAACAATCAATATATAATTCAGCTCTAATCAACAAATCACAGTAATTCACGAACAACAATCACAAACACAGGATTTATAGTGGTTCGGCGTTCGCGCCTACGTCCACTTTGAAGGTTTTCTCTTTATTGCTTTGCTTGATTAAATCGATTACAATGGATTACAGCTGACAATTGCTTTGAAATCTAAATACAACAGCGATTCTGATAGTTAAACTTGAATCCGGCAGAGTCTTGGCGTTCAATGGCGGAAAGGTCCCCTTTTCTGAAGGCTTCAGGGTGCTATTTATAGGCGTTGGAGGCCCAGATCTTGCTGAAACTTCGTGAGACTCCTTCTGGCACGTGAGTGGGCCCACGCGACCGACCCCACCAAGTTTCGTCTCGATCTGACATCGGTTCGAAGTGATTTCGAACCCATCAACAAATGGTCCAATCGAGCTGAAACTTGGCAGGAACAATCTTTACCTCATATGGAAGCTACTGTGAAAATTTGGTTGCATTTGGATTTGTGGTTTAGGAGATATGATCGGTTCGAGATGGAGATTTCTTGGTTAGCTGTGTGTTTCGAACCGATCATTTCGAAACCAGGGGCTCGAACCCATGTACGCACGTGTTTCTGCAGTGACGTGGCGCGCACTCCACGCGTCGATCCAGATTTATCTCCGAGTTGACCGCTTCGAATCCATGGATTTCGCTGACTTTGTATCGATGACCGTTGTGTGCTTGAATCAACCAACTACATGGCTTTCGTGTGTCTAGTTCGAACCGAGGGGAGGGAGCTTCCTTCGTATCGATACTGGATACGAAATGAAGCTCCGCGATGGATTCGAAGGTTCATCGGTTCGAACTAAGCACCGGCGTGGATGTTTCGACGCTCATCGATACGAAGATGCAACCTAATAATGGACTGATGGATTCGAACGCAATCAGTTCGAAGTTAACTGTGGCCGATGGGTTCGAACATAGCAGGGGGTGATGTGTTCGAAGCAATGGGTGGGTTCGAAATGGATGGTTTCAAAGCCACGGGTTCGAAGTAGATGGGTTCGAACATCGCCTGGGTTCGAAGGAAGGCTTTAGGACGGTTTCGAACCAGATGGGTTCGAAGCGGAGGGTTTCGAGGCTGGGTACTAGCTGATGGGTTCGAACACCATGGGTTCGAAGGCAAGGGAACGGATGGTTTCGAATAGGATGGGTTCGAACTTCATGGTTTCGAACCAGACAACGAATACTTCTCTTCACACTGAACCCATCATATCTTGAGCATACGAACTCGGATTGACTTGAAACTTGAAATGATGGCTCCTACAACCTTTCTTGTCGTGTCCTATCAATCGTGGCCTGATCCGGACTCGGACAAAATTCATCGATATCCATAGCTAAGTGATGTATAACCAATCTCTAAGACGGACTGTTTCCCGTTTTCGACCAATCTTTTGATATCACGGCTTTGCCAAAAAGCGGGATAACAGATACCTTAGAATTTTGAACAGCTGAGGGTGTTTTATATGATTACTTAGCCTGTAAGGAACCTACTTTTTCAGTCTGCGAATATCTTTCGGTTTCCTTTTTTATCCAATTTTAAATCCAATTTCAATCTTTTTAGCGGAATATTGTCGTGAACTTTTTTGATCTTCGTATATTTCTGATTTTTTGTCGTCCTTCTTGGTTTACATCGATTTAATCCGACTATTTAAATCACAAACTCCGTGGAATAAATTTATGAACAAAAGCTTCCGAGCTGTAGAAAAAACTTAAGGTGGAATTATCCTGTACACAAAACCGATCCATGACAATTCGAACAGTTAGAAACATAGAACATGGAAAGAGCTTCGTTTTCATAGGTTGTGGCTCCCGTAACTCTAAACGAGTCAAAAGTTATGGCCGTTAGAAGAAACGGAAGAAAGCGACGGACCGCTCGCTGATCCGATTCGACGGTATTGGCAAAAGTATTCGATCTCTGCGAAAGGCACGAGCATGCTCACATGGTAGCACTCGATGTTAAAGATATTATGGATCACAGAAGGAATAAATGAGGATATGTAATAAAAGCTTGTCTACTGAAGCTAAAGCGCAATACATGTTTTTATTACGACCGTTCTGTCTTCCTCGTTTTCTGTACCTCATTGTTTTGCTCGTATTCATCAACATGCACGGTCTTTTTAACAATATTACAACACCACGACAAAGTGACTTCAAGGAGAATATTAAACGTATTTGATACCTTAGAATTTCGTACAACTGAGGGTGTTTTATATGATTACTTAGCTTGTAAGTAACCTAATTTTTCTGTGTGCGAATATCTTCGGTTTCCTGTTTTATCCAATTTTAAATCCAATTTCAATCTTTTTAGCGGAATATTGTCGTGGCCTTTTTTGATATTCGTATGTTTTTGATTTTTTGTCGTTCTTCTTGGTTTACATCGATTTAATCCGACTATTTAAACCACAAACTCCGTGGAATAAATTTAAGAACAGAAGCATCCGAGCTGTAGAAAAAACTTAAGGTGGAATTATCCTGTACACAAAACCGATTAATGACAATTCGAACCGTTAGAAACGAAGAACATGGAAAGAGCTTTGTTTTGATAGGTTGTGGCTCCCGTAACTGCAAACGAGTCAAAAGTTATGGTCGTTAGAAGAAACGGAAGAAAGCGATGGACCGCCTGATCCGATTCGACGTTATTGGCAAAAGTATTCGATCTCCGCGAAAGGCGCGAGCATGCTCACGCGGTAGCACTCGATATTAAAGATATTATGGATCACAGAAGGAATAAATGAGGATATGGAACAAAAGCTTGTCTACCGAAGCTAAAGCGCTATACATGTTTTTTTTACGACCGTTCCGTCTTCCTCGTTTTCCGTCCCTCATTATTTTGGTCATATTCATCAACATGCGCGGTCTTTTTAACAATATTACAACACCACGACAAAGTGACTTCAAGGAGAATATTAAACACATTTTATACCTTAGAATTTCGAACGGCTGAGGGTGTTTTATATGATTACTTAGCCTGTAAGGAACCTACTTTTTCAGTCTGCGAATATTTTTCGGTTTCCTATTTTATCCAATTTTAAATCCAATTTCAATCTTTTTAGCGGAATATTTTCGTGGCCTTTTTTGATCTTCGTATATTTCTGATTTTTTGTCCTTCTTGGTTTACATCGATTTAATCCGACTATTTAAACCACAAACTCCATGGAATAAATTTATGAACAAAAGCATCCGAGCTGTAGAAAAAACTTAAGGTGGAATTATCCTGGACATAAAACCGATCCATGACAATTCGAACCGCTAGAAACGTAGAACATGGAAAGAGCTTCATTTTGATAGGTTGTGGCTCCCGTAACTCTAAACGAGTCAAAAGTTATGGCCGTTAGAAGAAACGGAAGAAAGCGACGGACCGCTCGCTGATCCGATTCGACGGTATTGGCAAAAGTATTCGATCTCCGCGAAAGGCACGAGCATGCTCACACGGTAGCACATGATATTAAAGATATTCTAGATCAAAGAAGGAATAAAAGAGGATATGGAACAAAAGCTTGTCTACTGAAGCTAAAACGCAATACATGTTTTTTTTTTACGACCGTTCCGTCTTCCTCGATTTCCGTCCCTCATTGTTTTGGTCATATTCATCAACATGCGCGGTCTTTTTAACAATATTACAACACAACGACATAGTGACTTCAAGAAGAATATTAAACGCATTTGATACCTTAGAATTTCGAACAGCTGATGGTGTTTTATATGATTACTTAGCCAGTAAATAACCTACTTTTTCAGTCTGCGAATATCTTTCGATTTCCTGTTTTATCCAATTTTAAATCCAATTTCAATCTTTTTAGCGGAATATTGTAGTGGCCATTTTTGATGTTCGTTTTTTTCTATTTTTTTTTCGTTCTTCTTGGTTTACATCGATTTAATCCTACTATTTAAACCACAAACTCCGTGGAATAAATTTATGAACAAAAGCATCCGAGCTGTAGAAAAAACTAAAGGTGGAATTACTCTGCACACAAAACCAATTCATGACAATTCGAACTGTTAGAAACGTATAACATGGAAAGAGCTTCATTTTGATAGGTTGTGGCTCCCGTAACTCCAAACGAGCCAAAAGTTATGGCCGTTAGAAGAAACGGAAGAAAGCGACGGACCGCTCGCTAATCCGATTCGACGGTATTGGCAAAAGTATTCGATCTCCGCGAAAGGCGCGAGCATGCTCACACGGTAGCACTCGATATTAAAGATATTATGGATCACAGAAGGAATAAATGAGGATATGTAATAAAAGCTCTACTGAAGCTAAAGCGCAATACATGTTTTTTTTACGACCGTTCTGTCTTCCTCGTTTTCCGTACCTCATTGTTTTGCTCCTATTCATGCGCGGTCTTTTTAACAATATTACAACACCACGACAAAGTGACTTCAAGGAGAATATTAAACGCATTTGATACCTTAGAATTTCGAACAGCTGAGGGTATTTTATTTATTACTTAGCCTGTAAGTAACCTAATTTTTCTGTCTGCGAATATCTTCGGTTTACTGTTTTATCCAATTTTAAATCCAATTTCAATCTTTTTAGCGGAATATTGTCGTGGCCTTTTTTGATCTTCGTATATTTCTGATTTTTTGTCGTTCTTCTTGGTTTACATCGATTTAATCCGACTATTTAAACCACAAACTGCGTGGAATAAATTTATGAACAAAAGCATCCGGGCTGTAGAAAAAACTTAAGGTGGAATTACTCTGCACACAAAATCGATTCATGACAATTCGAACCGTTAGAAACGTAGTACATGGAAAGAGCTTCGTTTTGATAGGTTGTGGCTCCCGTAACTCCAAACGAGCCAAAAGTTATGGCCGTTAGAAGAAACGGAAGAAAGCGACGGACCGCTCGCTGATCCGATTCGACGGTATTGGCAAAAGTATTCGATCTCCGCGAAAGGCACGAGCATGCTCACACGGTAGCACTCGATATTAAAGATATTATGGATCACAGGAGGAATAAATGAGGATATGTAACAAAAGCTTGTCTACTGAAGCTAAAGCGCAATATATCTTTTTTTTACGACCGTTCCGTCTTCCTCGTTTTCCGTCCCTCATTGTTTTGGTCATATTCATCAACATGCGCGGTCTTTTTAACAATATTACAACACCACGACAAAGTGACTTCAAGGAGAATATTAAACGCATTTGATACCTTAGAATTTCGAACAACTAAGGGTGTTTATATGATTACTTAGCCTGTAAGTAACCTACTTTTTCAGTCTGAGAATATCTTTCGGTTTCCTGTTTTATCCAATTTTAAATCCAATTTCAATCTTTTTAGCGGAATATTGTCGTGGCCTTTTTTTATCTTCGTATATTTTTGATTTTTTGTCTTTCTTCTTGGTTTACATCGATTTAATCCGACTATTTAAACCACAAACTGCGTGGAATAAATTTATGAACAAAAGCATCCAAGCTGTAGAAAAAACTTAAGATTAATTCTGCACACAAAACCGATCCATGACAATTCGAACCGTTAAAAACGTAGAACATGGAAAGAGCTTCGTTTTGATAGGTTGTGCCTCCCGTAACTCTAAACGAGTCAAAAGTTATGGCCGTTAGAAGAAACGGAAGAAAGCGACGGACCGCTCGCGGATCCGATTCGACGGTATTGGTAAAAGTATTCGATCTACGCGAAAGGCACGAACATGCTCACACGGTAGCACTCAATATTTAAGATATTATGGATCATAGAAGTAATAAATGAGGATATGTAACAAAAGCTTGTCTACCGAAGCTAAAGCGCAATACATGTTTTTTTTTACGACCGTTCCGTCTTCCTCGTTTTCCGTCCCTCATTGTTTTGGTTATATTCATCAACATGCGCGGTCTTTTTAACAATATTACAGCACCACGACAAAGTGACTTCAAGGAGAATATTAAACACATTTGATACCTTAGAATTTCGAACAGCTGAGGGTGTTTTATATGATTACTTAGCCTGTAAGGAACCTATTTTTTCAGCCTGCGAATATCTTTCGGTTTCCTGTTTTATCCAATTTTAAATCCAATTTTAATCTTTTTAGCGGAATATTGTCGTGGCCTTTTTCGATCTTCGTATATTTCTGATTTTTTTTCATTCTTCTTGGTTTACATCGATTTAATACGACTATTTAAACCACAAACTCCGTGGAATAAATTTATGAACAAAAGCATCCGAGCTGTAGAAAAAACTTAAGGTGGAATTATCCTGCACACAAAACCAATCCATGACAATTTGAACCGTTAGAAACATAGAACATGGAAAGAGCTTCGTTTTGATAGGTTGTGGCTCTCGTAACTCCAAACGAGTCAAAAGTTATGGCCGTTAGAAGAAACGGAAGAAAGCGACGGACCGCTCGCTGATCCGATTCGACGGTATTGGCAAAAGTATTCGATCTCCGTGAAAGGCGCGAGCATGCTCACACGGTAGCACTCGATATTAAAGATATTATGGATCACAGAAGGAATAAATGAGGAAATGGAATAAAAGCTTGTCTACTGAAGCTAAAGCGCAATACATGTTTTTTTATACGACCGTTCCGTCTTCCTCGTTTTCCGTCCCTCATTGTTTTGGTCATATTCATCAACATGCGCGGTCTTTTTGACAATATTACAACACCACGAAAAAGTGACTTCAAGGAGAATATTAAACACATTTGATACCTTAGAATTTCGAACAGCTGAGGGTGTTTTATATGATTACTTAGCCTGTAAGGAACCTATTTTTTCAGTCTGCGAATATCTTTCGGTTTCCTGTTTTATCCAATTTTAAATCCAATTTCAATCTTTTTAGCGGAATATTGTCGTGGCCTTTTTTGATCTTCGTATATTTCTGATTTTTTGTCGTCCTTCTTGGGTTACATCGATTTAATCCGACTATTTAAACCGCAAACTCCGTGGAACAAATTTATGAACAAAAGCATCCGAGCTGTAGAAAAAACTTAAGGTGGAATTATCCTGCACACAAAACCGATCCATGACAATTCGAACGGTTAGAAACATAGAACATGGAAAGAGCTTCGTTTTGATAGGTTGTGGCTCCCGTAACTGCAAACGAGTCAAAAGTTATGGCCGTTTGAAAAAACGGAAGAAAGCGACGGACCGCTCGCTGATCCGATTCGACGGTATTGGCAAAAGTATTCGATCTCCGCGAAAGGCGCGAGCATGCTCACACGGTAGCACTCGATATTAAAGTTATTATGGATCACAGAAGGAATAAATGAGGATATGGAACAAAAGCTTGTCTACCGAAGCTAAAGGGCAATACATGTTTTTTTTACGACCGTTCCGTCTTCCTCGTTTTCCGTCCCTCGTTGTTTTGGTCATATTCATCAAGCGCGGTCTTTTTAACAATATTACAACACCACGACAAAGTGACTTTAAGGAGAATATTAAACACATTAGATACCTTAGAATTTCGAACAGCTGAGGGCGTTTTATATGATTACTTAGCCTGTAAGGAACCTACGTTTTCAGTCTGCGAATATCTTTCGGTTTCCTATTTTATCCAATTTTAAATCCAATTTCAATCTTTTTAGCGGAATATTTTCGTGGCCTTTTTTTATCTTCGTATATTTCTGTTTTTTTGTCCTTCTTGGTTTACATCGATTTAATCCGACTATTTAAACCACAAACTCCGTGGAATAAATTTATGAACAAAAGCATCCGAGCTGTAGAAAAAACTTAAGGTGGAATTATCCTGTAAACAAAACCGATCCATGGCAATTCGAACCGTTAGAAACGTAGAACATGGAAAGAGCTTCGTTTTGATAGGTTGTGGCTCCCGTAACTCTAAACGAGTCAAAAGTTATGGCCGTTAGAAGAAACGGAAGAAAGCGACGGACCGCTCGCTGATCCGATTCGACGGTATTGGCGAAAATATTCGATCACCGCGAAAGGCGCGAGCATGCTCACACGGTAGCACTCGATATTAAAGACATTATGGATCACAGAAGGAATAAATGAGGATATGGAACAAAAGCTTGTCTACTGAAGCTAAAACGCAATACATGTTTTTTTACGACCGTTCCGTCTTCCTCGTTTTCCGTCCCTCATTGTTTTGGTCATATTCATCAACATGCACGTCTTTTAAACAATATTACAACACCACGACAAAGTGACTTCAAGGAGAATATTAAACGCATTTGATGCCTTAGAATTTCGAACAGCTGAGGGTGTTTTATATGATTACTTAGCCTGTAAGTAACCTACTTTTTCAGTCTGGGAATATCTTTCGGTTTCCTGTTTTATCCAATTTTAAATCCAATTTCAATCTTTTTAGCGGAATATTGACTTGGCCTTTTTTGATCTTCGCATTTTTCTGATTTTTTGTCGTTCTTCTTGGTTTACATCAATTTAATCCGACTATTTAAACCACAAACTACGTGGAATAAATTTATGAACAAAAGCATCCGAGCTGTAGAAAAAACTTAAGATTAATTCTGCACACAAAACCGATTCATGACAATTCGAACCGTTAGAAACGTAGAACATGGAAAGAGCTTCGTTTTGATTGGTTGTGGCTCCCGTAACTCCAAACGAGTCAAAAGTTATGGCCGTCAGAAGAAACGGAAGAAAACGACCGCTCGCTAATCCGATTCGACGGTATTGGCAAAAGTATTCGATCTCCACGAAAGGCACGAGCATGCTCACACTGTAGCACTCGATGTTAAAGATATTATGGATCACAGAAGGAATAAATGGGGATATGTAACAAAAGCTTGTCTACCGAAGCTAAAGCGCAATACATGTTTTTTTTACGACCGTTCCGTCTCCCTCGTTTTCCGTTCCTCATTGTTTTGGTCATATTCATCAATATACGCGGTCTTTTTAACAATATTACAACACCACGACAAAGTGACTACAAGGAGAATATTAAACGCATTTGACACCTTAGAATTTCGAACAGCTGAGAGTGTTTTATATGATTACTTAGCCTGTAAGTAACCAACTTTTTCAGTCTGCGAATATCTTTCGGTTTCCTGTTTTATCCAATTTTAAATCCAATTTCAATCTTTTTAGCGGAATATTGTCGTGGCCTTTTTTGATCTTCGTATATTTCTGATTTTTTGTCGTTCTTCTTGGTTTGCATCGATTTAATCCGACTATTTAAACCACAAACTGCATGGAATAAATTTATGAACAAAAGCATCCGAGCTGTAGAAAAAACTTAAGATTAATTCTACACACAAAACAGATCCATGACAAATCGAACCTTTAGAAACGTAAAACATGGAAAGAGCTTCGTTTTGATAGGTTGTGGCTCCCGTAACTCCAAACGAGTCAAAAGTTATGGCCGTTAGAAGAAACGGAAGAAAGCGACGGACCGCTCGCTGATCCGATTCGACGGTATTGGCAAAAGTATTCGATCTCCGCGAAAGGCACGAGCATGCTCACACGGTAGCACTCGATATTAAAGATATTATGGATCACAGAATGAATAAATGAGAATATGTAATAAAAGCTTGTTTACCGAAGCAAAAGCGCAATACATGTTTATTTTACGACCGTTCCGTCTTCCTCGTTTTCCGTCACTCATTATTTTGGTCATATTCATCAACATGCGCGGTCTTTTTAACAATATTACAACACCACGACAAAGTGACTTCAAGGAGAATATTAAACGCATTTGATACCTTAGAATTTCGAACAGCTGAGCGTGTTTTATATGATTACTTAGCCTGTAAGTAACCTACTTTTTCAGTCCGTGGATATCTTTCGGTTTCCTGTTTTATCCAATTTTAAATCCAATTTCAACCTTTTTAGCGGAATATTATCGTGGCCTTTTTTGATCTTCGTATTTTTCTGATTTTTTGTCGTTCTTCTTGGTTTACATCGATTTAATCCGACTATTTAAACCACAAACTGCGTGGAATAAATTTATGAACAAAAGCATCCGAGCTGTGGAAAAAACTTAAGGTGGAATTACTCTGCACACAAAACCGATCCATGACAATTCGAACCGTTAGAAACGTAGAACATGGAAAGAGCTACGTTTTCATAGGCTGTGGCTCCCGTAACTCCAAACGAGTCAAAAGTTATGGCCGTCAGAAGAAACGGAAGAAAGCGACGGACCGCTCGCTGATCCGATTCGACGGTATTGGCAAAAGTATTCGATCTCCGCGAAAGGCACGAGCATGCTCACACTGTAGCACTGGATGTTAAAGAAATTATGGATCACAGAAGGAATAAATGAGGATATGTAACAAAAGCTTGTCTACCGATGCTAAAGCGCAATACATGTTTTTTTTTACGACCGTTCTGTCTTCCTCGTTTTCCGTTCCTCATTGTTTTGGTCATATTCATCAATATACGCGGTCTTTTTAACAATATTACAACACCACGACAAAGTGACTTCAAGGAGAATATTAAACACATTTGATACCTTAGAATTTCGAACAGCTGAGGGTGTTTTATATGATTACTTAGCCTGTAAGGAACCTACTTTTTCAGTCTGCGAATATCTTTCGGTTTCCTATTTTATCCAATTTTAAATCCAATTTCAATCTTTTTAGCGGAATATTGTCGTGGCCTTTTTTGATCTTCGTATATTTTTGATTTTTTGTCGTTCTTCTTGGTCTACACCGATTTAATCCTACTATTTAAACCACAAACACCGTGGAATAAATTTATGAACAAAAGCATCCGAGCTGTAGAAAAAACTAAAGGTGGAATTACTCTGCACACAAAACCAATCCATGACAATTCGAACTATTAGAAACGTAGAACATGGAAAGAGCTTCGTTTTGATAGGTTGTGGCTCCCGTAACTCCAAACGAGCCAAAAGTTATGGCCGTTAGAAGAAACGTAAGAAAGCGACGGACCGCTCGCTGATCCGATTCGACGGTACTGGCAAAAGTATTCGATCTCCGCGAAAGGCGCGAGCATGCTCACACGGTAGCACACGATATTAAAGATATTATGGATCACAGAAGGAATAAATGAGGATATGTAACAAAAGCTAGTCTACTGAAGCTAAAGCGCAATATATCTTTTTTTTACGACCGTTCCGTCTTCCTCGTTTTCCGTCCCTCATTGTTTTGGTCATATTCATCAACATGCGCGGTCTTTTTAACAATATTACAACACCACGACAAAGTGACTTCAAGGAGAATATTAAACGCATTTGATACCTTAGAATTTCGAACAGTTGAGGATGTTTTATATGATTACTTAGCCTGTAAGTAACCTACTTTTTCAGTCTGCGAATATCTTTCGGTTTCCTGTTTTATCCAATTTTAAATCCAATTTCAATCTTTTTAGCGGAATATTGTCATGTCCTTTTTTTATCTTCGTATATTTTTGATTTTTTGTCTTTCTTCTTGGTTTACATCGATTTAATCCGACTATTTAAACCACAAACTGCGTGGAATAAATTTATGAACAAAAGCATCCTAGCTGTAGAAAAAACTTAAGATTAATTCTACACACAAAACCGATCCATGACAATTCGAACTGTTAGAAACGTAGAACATGGAAAGTGCTTCGTTTTAATAGGTTGTGCCTCCCGTAACTCCAAACGAATCAAAAGTTATGGCTGTTAGAAGAAACGGAAGAAATCGACGGACCGCTCGCGGATCCGATTCGACGGTATTGGTAAAAAGTATTCGATCTCCGCGAAAGGCACGAGCATGCTCACACGGTAGCACTCGATATTAAAGATATTATGGATCACAGAAGGAATAAATGAGGATATGTAACAAAAGCTTGTCTACCGAAGCTAAAACGCAATACATGTTTTTTTTTACGACCGTTCCGTCTTCCTCGTTTTCCGTCCCTCATTGTTTTGGTCATATTCATCAACATGCGCGGTCTTTTTAACAATATTACAGCACCACGACAAAGTGACTTCAAGGAGAATATTAAACGCATTTGATACCTTAGAATTTCGAACAGTTGATGGTGTTTTATATGATTACTTAGCCTGTAAGGAACCTATTTTTTCAGCTTGCGAATATCTTTCGGTTTCCTGTTTTATCCAATTTTAAATCCAATTTTAATCTTTTTAGCGGAATATTGTCGTGGCCTTTTTTGATCTTCGTATATTTCTTATTTTTTGTCATTCTTCTTGGTTTACATCGATTTAATACGACTATTTAAACCACAAACTCCATGGAATAAATTTATGAACAAAAGCATCCGAACTGTAGAAAAAACTTAAGGTGGAATTATCCTGCACTCAAAATCAATCCATGACAATTTGAACCGTTAGAAACATAGATCATGGAAAGAGCTTCGTTTTGATAGGTTGTGGCTCCCATAACTCCAAACGAGTCAAAAGTTATGGCCGTTAGAAGAAACGGAAGAAAGTGACGGACCGCTCGCTGATCAGATTCGACGGTATTGGCAAAATTATTCGATCTCCGCGAAAGGCGCGAGCATGCTCACACGGTAGCACTCGATATTAAAGATATTATGGATCACAGAAGGAATAAATGAGGAAATGGAACAAAAGCTTGTCTACTGAAGCTAAAGCGCAATACATGTTTTTTTATACGACCGTTCCGTCTTCCTCGTTTTCCGTTCCTCATTGTTTTGGTCATATTCATCAACATGCGCGGCCTTTTTAACAATATTACAACACCACGACAAAGTGACTTCAAGGAGAATATTAAACGCATTTGATACCTTAGAATTTCGAACAGCTGAGGGTGTTTTATATGATTACTTAGCCTGTAAGGAACCTATTTTTTCAGTCTGCGAATATCTTTCGGTTTCCTGTTTTATCCAATTTTAAATCCAATTTCAATCTTTTTAGCGGAACATTGTCGTGGCCTTTTTTGATCTTCGTATATGTCTGATTTTTTGTCGTCCTTCTTGGTTTACATCGATTTAATCCGACTATTTAAACCACAAACTCCGTGGAATAAATTTATGAACAAAAGCATCCGAGCTGTAGAAAAAACTTAAGGTGGAATTATCCTGCACACAAAACCGATCCATGACAATTCGAATGGTTAGAAACATAGAACATGGAAAGAGCTTCGTTTTCATAGGTTGTGGCTCCCGTAACTGCAAACGAGTCAAAAGTTATGGCCGTTAGAAGAAACGGAAGAAAGCGACGGACCGCTCGCTGATCCGATTCGACGGTATTGGCAAAAGTATTCGATCTCCGCGAAAGGCGCGAGCATGCTCACATGGTAGCACTCGATATTAAAGTTATTATGAATCACAGAAGGAATAAATGAGGATATGGAACAAAAGCTTGTCTACCGAAGCTAAAGCGCAATACATGTTTTTTTTACGACCGTTCCGTCTTCCTCGTTTTCCGTCCCTCATTGTTTTGGTCATATTCATCAAGCGCGGTCTTTTCAACAATATTACACACCACGACAAAGTGACTTCATGGAGAATATTAAACACATTAGATACCTTAGAATTTCGAACAGCTGAGGGTGGTTTATATGATTACTTAGCCTGTAAGGAACCTACTTTTTCAGTCTGCGAATATCTTTCGGTTTCCTGTTTTATCCAATTTTAAATCCAATTTCAATCTTTTTAGCGGAATATTGTAGTGGCCTTTTTTGATCTTCGTATATTTCTGATTTTTTGTCGTTCTTCTTGGTTTACATCGATTTAATCCGACTATTTAAACCACAAACTCCGTGGAATAAATTTATGAACAAAAGCATCCGAGCTGTAGAAAAGACTTAAGGTGGAATTATGCTTTACACAAAACCGATCCATGACAATTCGAACCGTTAGAAACGTAGAACATGGAAAGAGCTTCGTTTTGATAGGTTGTGGCTCCCGTAACTCTAAACGAGTCAAAAGTTATGGCCATTAGAAGAAACGGAAGAAAGCGACGGACCGCTCGCTGATCCGATTCGACGGTATTGGCGAAAGTATTCGATCACCGCGAAAGGCGCGAGCATGCTCACACGGTAGCACTCGATATTAAAGATATTATGGATCATAGAAGGAATAAATGAGGATATGGAACAAAAGCTTGTCTGCTGAAGCAAAAGCGCAATACATGTTTTTTTACGACCGTTCCATCTTCCTCGTTTTCCGTCCCTCATTGTTTTGGTCATATTCATCAACATGCGCGGTCTTTTTAACAATATTACAACACCACGACAAAGTGACTTCAAGGAGAATATTAAACGCATTTGATGCCTTAGAATTTCGAACAGCTGAGAGTGTTTTATATGATTACTAAGCCTGTAAGTAACCTACGTTTTCAGTCTGTGAATATCTTTCGGTTTCCTGTTTTATCCAATTCTAAATCCAATTTCAATCTTTTTATCGGAATATTGTCGTGGCCTTTTTTGATCTTCGTATTTTTCTGATTTTTTGTCGTTCTTCTTGGTTTACATTGATTTAATCCGACTATTTAAACCACAAACTGCGTGGAATAAATTTATGAACAAAAGCATCCGAGCTGTAGAAAACCTTAAAATTAATTCTGCACACAAAACCGATCCATGACAAATCGAACCGTTAGAAACGTAGAACATGGAAAGAGCTTCGTTTTGATAGGTTGTGGCTCCCGTAACTCCAAACGAGTCAAAAGTTATGGCCGTCAGAAGAAACGGAAGAAAGCGACGGACCGCTCGCTGATTCGATTCGACGGTATTGGCAAAATTATTCGATCTCCGCGAAAGGCACGAGCATGCTCACACTGTAGCACTCGATGTTAAAGATATTATGGTTCACAGAAGGAATAAATGAGGATATGTAACAAAAGCTTGTCTACCGAAGCTAAAGCGCAATACATGTTTTTTTTACGACCGTTCCGTCTTCCTCGTTTTCTGTTCCTCATTGTTTTGGTCATATTCATCAACATACGCGGTCTTTTAACAATATTACAACACCACGACAAAGTGACTTCAAGGAGAATATTAAACACATTTGATACCTTAGAATTTCGAACAGCTGAGGGTGTTTTATATGATTACTTAGCCTGTAAGGAACCTACTTTTTCAGTTTGCGAATATCTTTCGGTTTTCTGTTTTATCCAATTTTAAATCCAATTTCAATCTTTTTAGCGGAATATTGTCGTGGCCTTTTTTGATCTTCGTATATTTTTGATTTTTTGTCGTTCTTCTTGGTTTACATTGATTTAATCCGACTATTTAAACCACAAACTGCGTGGAATAAATTTATGAACAAAAGCATCCGAGCTGTAGAAAAAACTTTAGATTAATTCTGCACACAAAACAGATCCATGACAATTCGAACCGTTAGAAACGTAGAACATGGAAAGAGCTTCGTTTTGATAGGTTGTGGCTCCCGTAACTCCAAACGAGTCAAAAGTTATGGTCGTTAGAAGAAACGGAAGAAAGCGACGGACCGCTCGCTGATCCGATTCGACGCTATTGGCAAAAGTATTCGATCTCCGCGAAAGGCACGAGCATGCTCACACGGTAGCACTTGATATTAAATATATTATGGATCACAGAATGAATAAATGAGGATATGTAATAAAAGCTTGTCTACCGAAGCTAAAGCGCAATACATGTTTATTTTACGACCGTTCCGTCTTCCACGTTTTCCGTCCCTCATTGTTTTGGTCATATTCATCAACATGCGCGGTCTTTTTAACAATATTACAACATCACGACAAAGTGACTTCAAGGAGAATATTAAACGCATTTGATACCTTAGAATTTCGAACAGCTGAGGGTGTTTTATATGATTACTTAGCCTGTACGTAACCTACTTTTTCAGTCCGCGAATATCTTTCGGTTTCCTGTTTTATCCAATTTTAAATCCAATTTCAATCTTTTTAGCGAAATATTGTCGTGGCCTTTTTTGATCTTCGTAATTTTCTGATTTTTTGTCGTTCTTCTTGGTTTACATCGATTTAATCCGATTATTTAAACCTCAAACTACGTGGAATAAATTTATGAACAAAAGCATCCGAGCTGTGGAAAAAACTTAAGGTGGAATTACTCTGCACACAAAACCGATCAATGACAATTCGAACCATTAGAAACGTAGAACATGGAAAGAGCTTCGTTTTGATAGGTTGTGGGTCCCGTAACTCTAAACGAGTCAAAAGTTATGACCGTCAGAAGAAACGGAAGAAAGCGACGGACCGCTCGCTGATCCGATTCGACTGTATTGGCAAAAGTATTCGATCTCCGCGAAAGGCGCGAGCATGCTCACACGGTAGCACTCGATATTAAAGATATTATGGATCACAGAAGGAATAAATGAGGATGTGGAACAAAAGCTTGTCTACTGAAGCTAAAGCGCAATACATGTTTATTTTACGACCGTTCCGTCTTCCTCGTTTTCCGTCCCTCATTGTTTTGGTCATATTCATCAACATGCGCGGTCTTTTTAACAATATTACAACACCACGACAAAGTGACTTCAAGGAGAATATTAAACGCATCTGATACCTTAGAATTTCGAACACTGAGGGTGTTTTATATGATTACTTAGCCTGTAAGTAACCTACTTTTTCAGTCTGCGAATATCTTTCGGTTTCCTGTTTTATCCAACTTTAAATCCAATTTCAATCTTTTTAGCGGAATATTGTCGTGACCTTTTTTGATCTTCGTATTTTTTTGATTTTTTGTCGTTCTTCTTGGTTTACATCGATTTAATCCGACTATTTAAACCACAAACTACGTGGAATAAATTTATGAACAAAAGCATCCGAGCTGTAGAAAAAACTTAAGGTGGAATTACTCTGCACACAAAACCGATCCATGACAATTCGAACCGTTAGAAACGTAGAACATGGAAAGAGCCTCGTTTTGATAGGTTGTGGCTCCCGTAACTCCAAACGAGTCAAAAGTTATGGTCGTTAGAAGAAACGGAAGAAAGCGACGGACTGCTCGCTGATCCGATTCGATGGTATTGGCAAAAATATTCGATCTCCGCGAAAGGCACGAGCATGCTCACACGGTAGCACTCGATATTAAAGATATTATGGATCACAGAAGGAATAAATGAGGATATGTAATAAAAGCTTGTCTACTGAAGCTAAAGCGCAATACCAGTTTTTTTTTTACGACCGTTCTGTCTTTCTCTTTTTCCGTACCTCATTATTTTGCTCGTATTCATCAACATGCGCGGTCTTTTTAACAATATTACAAAACCACGACAAAGTGACTTCAAGGAGAATATTAAACGCATTTGATACCTTAGAATTTCGAACAGCTGAGGGTGTTTTATATGATTACTTAGCCTGTAAGTAACCTACTTTTTCCGTCTGCGAATATCTTTCGGTTTCCTGTTTTATCCAATTTTAAATCCAATTTCAATCTTTTTAGCGGAATATTATCGTGGCCTTTTTTGATCTTCGTGTATTTCTGATTTTTTATCGTTCTTCTTGGTTTACATCGATTTAATCAGACTATTTAAACAACAAACTCCGTGGAATAAATTTATGAACAAAAGCATCCGAGGTGTAGAAAAAATTTAAGGTGGAATTACTCTGCACACAAAACCGATCCATGACAATTAGAACCGTTAGAAACGTAGAACATGGAAAGAGCTTCGTTTTGATAGGTTGTGGCTCCCGTAACTCTAAACGAGTCAAAAGTTATGGCCGTTAGAAGAAACGGAAGAAAGCGACGGACCGCTCGCTGATCCGATTCGACTGTATTGGCAAAAGTATTCGATCTCCGCGAAAGGCGCGAGCATGCTCACACGGTAGCACTCGATATTAAAGATATTAGGGATCACAGAAGGAATAAATGAGGATATGGAACAAAAGCTTGTCTACTGAAGCTAAAGCGCAATACATGTTTATTTTACGACCGTTCCGTCTTCCCCGTTTTCCGTCCCTCATTGTTTTGGTCATATTCATCAACATGCGCGGTCTTTTTAGCAATACTACAACACCACGACAAAGTGACTTCAAGGAGAATATTAAACGCATTTGATACCTTAGAATTTCGAACAGCTGAGGGTGTTTTATATGATTACTTAGCCTGTAAGTAACCTACTTTTTCAGTCTGCGAATATCTTTCGGTTTCCTGTTTTATCCAATTTTATATCCAATTTCAATCTTTTTAGCGGGATATTGTCGTGGCCTTTTTTGATCTTCGTATTTTTCTGATTTTTTGTCGTTCTTCTTGGTTTACATCGATTTAATCCGACTATTTAAACCACAAACTACATGGAATAAATTTATGAACAAAAGCATCCAAGGTGTAGAAAAAACTTAAGGTGGAATTACTCTGCACACAAAAACGATCCATGACAATTAGAACCGTTAGAAACGTAGAACATGGAAAGAGCTTCGTTTTGATAGGTTGTGGCTCCCGTAACTCTAAACGAGTCAAAAGTTATGGCCGTTAGAAGAAACGGAAGAAAGCGACGGACCGCTCGCTGATCCGATTCGACTGTATTGGCAAAAGTATTCGATCTACGCGAAAGGCGCGAGGATGCTCACACGGTAGCACTCGATATTAAAGATATTATGGATCACAGAAGGAATAAATGAGGATATGGAACAAAAGCTTGTCTACTGAAGCTAAAGCGCAATACATGTTTATTATACGACCGTTCTGTCTTCCTCGTTTTCCGTCCCTCATTGTTTTGGTCATATTCATCAACATGCGCGGTCTTTTTAACAATACTACAACACCACGACAAAGTGACTTCAAGGAGAATATTAAACACATTTGATACCTTAGAATTTCGAACAGCTGAGGTTGTTTTATATGATTACTTAGCCTGTAAGTAACCTACCTTTTCAGTCTGCGAATATCTTTCGGTTTCCTGTTTTATCCAATTTTAAATCCAATTTCAATCTTTTTAGCGAAATATTGTCGTGGCCTTTTTTGATCTTCGTATTTTTCTGATTTTTTTCGTTCTTCTTGGTTTACATCGATATAATCCGACTATTTAAACCACAAACTACGTGGAATAAATTTATGAACAAAAGCATCCGACCTGTAGAAAAAACTTAAGGTGGAATTCCTCTGCACACAAAACCGATCCGTGACAATTCGAACCGTTAGAAACGTAGAACATGGAAAGAGCTTCGTTTTGATAGGTTGTGGCTCCCGTAACTCCAAACGAGTCAAAAGTTATGGCCGTTAGAAGAAACGGAAGAAAGCGACGGACCGCTCGCTGATCCGATTCGACGGTATTGGCAAAAGTATTCGATCTCCGCGAAAGGCACGAGCATGCTCACACGGTAGCACTCGATATTAAAGATATTGTGGATCACAGAAGGAATAAATGAGGATATGTAATAAAAGCTTGTCTACTGAAGCTAAAGCGCAATACCTGTTTTTTTTACGACCGTTCTGTCTTCCTCTTTTTCCGTACCTCAATGTTTTGCTTGTATTCATCAACATGCGCGGTCTTTTTAACAATATTACAACACCACGACAAAGTGACTTCAAGGAGAATATTAAACGCATTTGATACCTTAGAATTTCGAACAGCTGAGGGTGTTTTATATGATTACTTAGCCTGTAAGTAACCTACTTTTTCAGTCTGCGAATATCTTTCGGTTTCCTGTTTTATCCAATTTTAAATGCAATTTCAATCTTTTTAGCGGAATATTGTCGTGGCCTTTTTTGATCTTCGTATATTTCTGATTTTTTGTCGTTCTTCTTGGTTTACATCGATTTAATCAGACTATTTAAACCACAAACTCCGTGGAATAAATTTATGAACAAAAGCATCCGAGCTGTAGAAAAAACTTAAGGTGGTATTATCCTGTACACAAAACCGATCCATGACAATTAGAACCGTTAGAAACGTAGAACATGGAAAGAGCTTCGTTTTGATAGGTTGTGGCTCCCGTAACTCTAAACGAGTCAAAAGTTATGGCCGTTAGAAGAAACGGAAGAAAGCGACGGACCGCTCGCTGATCCGATTCGCCTGTATTGGCAAAAGTATTCGATCTCCGCGAAAGGCGCGAGGATGCTCACACGGTAGCACTCGATATTAAATATATTATGGATCACAGAAGGAATAAATGAGGATATGGAACAAAAGCTTGTCTACTGAAGCTAAAGCGCAATACATGTTTATTTTACGACCGTTCTGTCTTCCCCGTTTTCCGTCCCTCATTGTTTTGGTCATATTCATCAACATGCGCGGTCTTTTTAGCAATACTACAACACCACGACAAAGTGACTTCAAGGAGAATATTAAACGCATTTGATACCTTAAAATTTCGAACAGCTGAGGGTGTTTTATATGATTACTTAGCCTGTAAGTAACCTACTTTTTCAGTCTGCGAATATCTTTCGGTTTCCTGTTTTATCCGATTTTATATCCAATTTCAATCTTTTTAGCGGAATATTGTCGTGGCCTTTTTTGATCTTCGTATTTTTCTGATTTTTTGTTGTTCTTCTTGGTTTACATCGATTTAATCCGACTATTTAAACCACAAACTACGTGGAATAAATTTATGAACAAAAGCATCCGAGCTATAGAAAAAACTTAAGGTGGAATTACTCTGCACACAAAACCGATCCATGACAATTCGAACCGTCAGAAACGTAGAACATGGAAAGTGCTTCGTTTTGATAGGTTGTGGCTCCCGTAACTCTAAACGAGTCAAAAGTTATGGCCGTTAGAAGAAACGGAAGAAAACGACGGACCGCTCGCTGATCCGATTCGACTGTATTGGCAAAAATATTCGATCTCCGCGAAAGGCGCAAGCATGCTCACACGGTAGCACTCGATATTAAAGATATTATGGATCACAGAAGGAATAAATGAGGATATGGAACAAAAGCTTGTCTACTGAAGCTAAAGCGCAATACATGTTTATTTTACGACCGTTCCGTCTTCCTCGTTTTCCGTCCCTCATTGTTTTGGTCATATTCATCAACATGCGCGGTCTTTTTAACAATATTACAACACCACGACAAAGTGACTTCAAGGAGAATATTAAACGCATTTGATACCTTAGAATTTCGAACAGCTGAGGGTGTTTTATATGATTACTTAGCCTGTAAGTAACCTACTTTTTCAGTCTGCGAATATCTTTCGGTTTCCTGTTTTATCCAATTTTAAATCCAATTTCATTCTTTTTAGCGGAATATTGTCGTGGCCTTTTTTGATCTTCGTATTTTTCTGATTTTTTGTCGTTCTTCTTGGTTTACATCGATTTAATCCGACTATTTAAACCACAAACTACGTGGAATAAATTTATGAACAAATGCATCCGAGCTGTAGAAAAAACTTAAGGTGGAATTATCCTGTACACAAAACCGATCCATGACAATTCGAACCGTTAGAAACGTAGAACATGGAAAGAGCTTCGTTTCGATAGGTTGTGGCTCCCGTAACTCTAAACGAGTCAAGAGTTATGGCCGTTAGAAGAAACGGAAGAAAGCGACGGACCGCTCGCTGATCCGATTCGACTGTATTGGCAAAAGTATTCGATCTCCGCGAAAGGCGCGAGGATGCTCACACGGTAGCACTCGATATTAAAGATATTATGGATCACAGAAGGAATAAATGAGGACATGGAACAAAAGCTTGTCTACTGAAGCTAAAGCGCAATACATGTTTATTTTACGACCGTTCCGTCTTCCTCGTTTTCCGTCCCTCATTGTTTTGGTCATATTCATCAACATGCGCGGTCTTTTTAACAATATTACAACACCACGACAAAGTGACTTCAAGGAGAATATTAAACGCATTTGATACCTTAGAATTTCGAACAGCTGAGTGTGTTTTATATGATTACTTAGCCTGTAAGTAACCTACCTTTTCAGTCTGCGAATATCTTTCGGTTTCCTGTTTTATCCAATTTTAAATCCAATTTCAATCTTTTTAGCGGAATATTGTCTTGGCCTTTTTTGATCTTCGTATTTTTCTGATTTTTTCGTTCTTTTTGGTTTACATCGATATAATCCGACTATTTAAACCACAAACTACGTGGAATAAATTTATGAACAAAAGCATCCGAGCTGTAGAAAAAACTTAAGGTGGAATTATCCTGTACACAAAACCGATCCATGACAATTCGAACCGTTAGAAACGTAGAACATGGAAAGAGCTTCGTTTTGATAGGTTGTGGCTCCCGTAACTCTAAACGAGTCAAAAGTTATGGCCGTTAGAAGAAACGGAAGAAAGCGACGGACCGCTCGCTGATCCGATTCGACTGTATTGGCAAAAGTATTCGATCTCTGCGAAAGGCGCGAGGATGCTCACACGGTAGCACTCGATATTAAAGATATTATGGATCACAGAAGGAATAAATGAGGATATGGAACAAAAGCTTGTCTACTGAAGCTAAAGCGCAATACATGTTTATTTTACGACCGTTCCGTCTTCCTCGTTTTCCGTCCGTCATTGTTTTGGTCATATTCATCAACATGCGCGGTCTTTTTAACAATATTACAACACCACGACAAAGTGACTTCAAGGAGAATATTAAACGCATTTGATACCTTAGAATTTCGAACAGCTGAGGGTGTTTTATATGATTACTTAGCCTGTAAGTAACCTACCTTTTCAGTCTGCGAATATCTTTCGGTTTCCTGTTTTATCCAATTTTAAATCCAATTTCAATCTTTTTAGCGGAATATTGTCGTGGCCTTTTTTGATCGTCGTATTTTTCTGATTTTTTTCGTTCTTCTTGGTTTATATCGATATAATCCGACTATTTAAACCACAAACTACGTGGAATAAATTTATGAACAAAAGCATGCGACCTGTAGAAAAAAGTTAAGGTGGAATTCCTCTGCACACAAAACCGATCCATGACAATTCGAACCGTTAGAAACGTAGAACATGGAAAGAGCTTCGTTTTGATAGGTTGTGGCTCCCGTAACTCCGAACGAGTCAAAAGTTATGGCCGTTAGAAGAAACGGAAGAAAGCGACGACCGCTCGCTGATCCGATTCGACGGTATTGGCAAAAGTATTCGATCTCCGCGAAAGGCACGAGCATGCTCACACGGTAGCACTCGATATTAAAGATATTATGGATCACAGAAGGAATAAATGAGGATATGTAATAAAAGCTTGTCTACTGAAGCTAAAGCGCAATACCTGTTTTTTTTTACGACCGTTCTGTCTTCCTCTTTTTCCGTACCTCAATGTTTTGCTCGTATTCATCAACATGCGCGGTCTTTTTAACAATATTACAACACCACGACAAAGTGACTTCAAGGAGAATATTAAACGCATTTGATACCTTAGAATTTCGAACAGCTGAGGTTGTTTTATATGATTACTTAGCCTGTAAGTAACCTACTTTTTCAGTCTGCGAATATCTTTCGGTTTCCTGTTTTATCCAATTTTAAATGCAATTTCAATCTTTTTAGCGGAATATTACCGTGGCCTTTTTTGATCTTCTTATATTTCTGATTTTTTGTCGTTCTTCTTGGTTTACATCGATTTAATCAGACTATTTAAACCACAAACTGCGTGGAATAAATTTATTAACAAAAACATCCAAGCTGTAGAAAAAACTTAAGATGGAATTATTCTGCGCACAAAACCGAACCATGACAATTCGAACCGTTAGAAACGTAGAACATGGAAAGAGCTTCGTTTTGATAGGTTGTGGCTCCCGTAACTCTAAACGAGTCAAAAGTTATGGCCGTTAGAAGAAATGGAAGAAAGCGACGGACCGCTCGTTGATCCGATTCGACTGTATTGGCAAAAGTATTCGATCTCCGCGAAAGGCGCGAGCATGCTCACACGGTAGCACTCGATATTAAAGATATTATGGATCACAGAAGGAATAAATGAGGATATGGAACAAAAGCTTGTCTACAGAAGCTAAAGCGCAATACATGTTTATTTTACGACCGTTCCGTCTTCCTCGTTTTCCGTCCCTCATTGTTTTGGTCATATTCATCAACATGCGCGGTCTTTTTAACAATACTACAACACCACGACAAAGTGACTTCAAGGAGAATATTAAACGCATTTGATACCTTAGAATTTCGAACAGCTGAGGGTGTTTTATATGATTACTTAGCCTGTAAGTAACCTACTTTTTCAGTCTGCGAATATCTTTCGGTTTCCTGTTTTATCCAATTTTAAATCCAATTTCAATCTTTTTAGCGGAATATTGTCGTGGCCTTTTTGGATCTTCGTATTTTTTTGATTTTTTGTCGTTCTTCTTGGTTTACATCGATTTAATCCGACTATTTAAACCACAAACTACGTGGAATAAATTTATGAACAAAAGCATCCGAGCTGTAGAAAAAACTTAAGGTGGAATTACTCTGCACACAGAACCGATCCATGACGATTCGAACCATTAGAAACGTAGAACATGGAAAGAGCTTCGTTTTGATAGGTTGTGGCTCCCGTAACTCTAAACGAGTCAAAAGTTATGGCCGTTAGAAGAAACGGAAGAAAACGACGGACCGCTCGCTGATCCGATTCGACTGTATTGGCAAAAATATTCGATCTCCGCGAAAGGCGCAAGCATGCTCACACGGTAGCACTCGATATTAAAGATATTATGGATCACAGAAGGAATAAATGGGGATATGGAACAAAACCTTGTCTACTGAAGCTAAAGCGCAATACATGTTTATTTTACGACCATTCCGTCTTCCTCGTTTTCCGTCCCTCATTGTTTTGGTCATATTCATCAACATGCGCGGTCTTTTTAACAATATTACAACACCACGACAAAGTGACTTCAAGGAGAATATTAAACGCATTTGATACCTTAGAATTTCGAACAGCTGAGGGTGTTTTATATGATTACTTAGCCTGTAAGTAACCTACTTTTTCAGTCTGCGAATATCTTTCGGTTTCCTGTTTTATCCAATTTTAAATCCAATTTCAATCTTTTTAGCGGAATATTGTCGTGGCCTTTTTTGATCTTCGTATTTTTCTGATTTTTTGTCGTTCTTCTTGGTTTACATCGATTTAATCCGACTATTTAAACCACAAACTACGTGGAATAAATTTATGAACAAATGCATCCGAGCTGTAGAAAAAACTTAAGGTGGAATTATCCTGTACACAAAACCGATCCATGACAATTCGAACCGTTAGAAACGTAGAACATGGAAAGAGCTTCGTTTCGATAGGTTGTGGCTCCCGTAACTCTAAACGAGTCAAGAGTTATGGCCGTTAGAAGAAACGGAAGAAAGCGACGGACCGCTCGCTGATCCGATTCGACTGTATTGGCAAAAGTATTCGATCTCCGCGAAAGGCGCGAGGATGCTCACACGGTAGCACTCGATATTAAAGATATTATGGATCACAGAAGGAATAAATGAGGACATGGAACAAAAGCTTGTCTACTGAAGCTAAAGCGCAATACATGTTTATTTTACGACCGTTCCGTCTTCCTCGTTTTCCGTCCCTCATTGTTTTGGTCATATTCATCAACATGCGCGGTCTTTTTAACAATATTACAACACCACGACAAAGTGACTTCAAGGAGAATATTAAACGCATTTGATACCTTAGAATTTCGAACAGCTGAGGGTGTTTTATATGATTACTTAGCCTGTAAGTAACCTACCTTTTCAGTCTGCGAATATCTTTCGGTTTCCTGTTTTATCCAATTTTAAATCCAATTTCAATCTTCTTAGCGGAATATTGTCTTGGCCTTTTTTGATCTTCGTATTTTTCTGATTTTTTCGTTCTTCTTGGTTTACATCGATATAATCCGACTATTTAAACCACAAACTACGTGGAATAAATTTATGAACAAAAGCATCCGAGCTGTAGAAAAAACTTAAGGTGGAATTATCCTGTACACAAAACCGATCCATGACAATTCGAACCGTTAGAAACGTAGAACATGGAAAGAGCTTCGTTTTGATAGGTTGTGGCTCCCGTAACTCCAAACGAGTCAAAAGTTATGGCCGTTAGAAGAAACGGAAGAAAGCGACGGACCGCTCGCTGATCCGATTCGACGGTATTGGCAAAAGTATTCGATCTCCGCGAAAGGCACGAGCATGCTCATACGGTAGCACTCGATATTAAAGATATTGTGGATCACAGAAGGAATAAATGAGGATATGTAATAAAAGCTTGTCTACTGAAGCTAAAGCGCAATACCTGTTTTTTTTACGACCGTTCTGTCTTCCTCTTTTTCCGTACCTCAATGTTTTGCTCGTATTCATCAACATGCGCGGTCTTTTTAACAATATTACAACACCACGACAAAGTGACTTCAAGGAGAATATTAAACGCATTTGATACCTTAGAATTTCGAACAGCTGAGGGTGTTTTATATGATTACTTAGCCTGTAAGTAACCTACTTTTTCAGTCTGCGAATATCTTCCGGTTTCCTGTTTTATCCAATTTTAAATGCAATTTCAATCTTTTTAGCGAAATATTGTCGTGGCCTTTTTTGATCTTCGTATATTTCTGATTTTTTGTCGTTCTTCTTGGTTTACATCGATTTAATCAGACTATTTAAACCACAAACTCCATGGAATAAATTTATGAACAAAAGCATCCGAGCTGTAGAAAAAACATAAGGTGGAATTATCCTGTACACAAAACCGATCCATGACAATTCGAACCGTTAGAAACGTAGAACATGGAAAGAGCTTCGTTTTGATAGGTTGTGGCTTCCGTAACTCTAAACGAGTCAAAAGTTATGGCCGTTAGAAGAAATGGAAGAAAGCGACGGACCGCTCGCTGATCCGATTCGACTGTATTGGCAAAAGTATTCGATCTCCGCGAAAGGCGCGAGCATGCTCACACGGTAGCAGTCGATATTAAAGATATTATGGATCACAGAAGGAATAAATGAGGATATGGAACAAAAGCTTGTCTACTGAAGCTAAAGCGCAATACATGTTTATTTTACGACCGTTCCGTCTTCCTCGTTTTCCGTCCCTCATTGTTTTGGTCATATTCATCAACATGCGCGGTCTTTTTAACAATACTACAACACCACAACAAAGTGACTTCAAGGAGAATATTAAACGCATTTGATACCTTAGAATTTCGAACAGCTGAGGGTGTTTTATATGATTACTTAGCCTGTAAGTAACCTACTTTTTCAGTCTGCGAATATCTTTCGGTTTCCTGTTTTATCCAATTTTAAATCCAATTTCAATCTTTTTAGCGGAATATTATCGTGGCCTTTTTTGATCTTCGTATTTTTCTGATTTTTTGTCGTTCTTCTTGGTTTACATCGATTTAATCCGACTATTTAAACCACAAACTACGTGGAATAAATTTATGAACAAAAGCATCCGAGCTGTAGAAAAAACTTAAGGTGGAATTACTCTGCACACAAAACCGATCCATGACAATTCGAACCGTTAGAAACGTAGAACATGGAAAGAGCTTCGTTTTGATAGGTTGTGGCTCCCGTAACTCCAAACGAGTCAAAAGTTATGGCCGTTAGAAGAAACGGAAGAAAACGACGGACCGCTCGCTGATCCGATTCGACTGTATTGGCAAAAATATTCGATCTCCGCGAAAGGCGCAAGCATGCTCACACGGTAGCACTCGATATTAAAGATATTATGGATCACAGAAGGAATAAATGAGGATATGGAACAAAAGCTTGTCTACTGAAGCTAAAGCGCAATACGTGTTTATTTTACGACCGTTCCGTCTTCCTCGTTTTCCGTCCCTCATTGTTTTGGTCATATTCATCAAATTGCGCGGTCTTTTTAACAATATTACAACACCACGACAAAGTGACTTCAAGGAGAATATTAAACGCATTTGATACCTTAGAATTTCGAACAGCTGAGGGTGTTTTATATGATTACTTAGCCTGTAAGTAACCTACTTTTTCAGTCTGCGAATATCTTTCGGTTTCCTGTTTTATCCAATTTTAAATCCAATTTCAATCTTTTTAGCGGAATATTGTCGTGGCCTTTTTTGATCTTCGTATTTTTCTGATTTTTTGTCTTTCTTCTTGGTTTACATCGATTTAATCCGACTATTTAAACCACAAACTCAGTGGAATAAATTTATGAACAAAAGCATCCGAGCTGTAGAAAAAACTTAAGGTGGAATTACTCTGCACACAAAACTGATCCATGACAATTCTAAACGTTAGAAACGTAGAACATGGAAAGAGCTTCGTTTTGATAGGTTGTGGCTCCCGTAACTCTAAACGAGTCAAAAGTTATGGCCGTTAGAAGAAATGGAAGAAAGCGACGGACCGCTCGCTGATCCGATTCGACTGTATTGGCAAAAGTATTCGATCTCCGCGAAAGGCGCGAGCATGCTCACACGGTAGCACTCGATATTAAAGATATTATGGATCACAGAAGGAATAAATGAGGATATGGAACAAAAGCTTGTCTACTGAAGCTAAAGCGCAATACATGTTTATTTTACGACCGTTCCGTCTTCCTCGTTTTCCGTCCCTCATTGTTTTGGTCATATTCATCAACATGCGCGGTCTTTTTAACAATACTACAACACCACGACAAAGTGACTTCAAGGAGAATATTAAACGCATTTGATACCTTAGAATTTCGAACAGCTGAGGGTGTTTTATATGATTACTTAGCCTGTAAGTAACCTACTTTTTCAGTCTGCGAATATCTTTCGGTTTCCTGTTTTATCCAATTTTAAATCCAATTTCAATCTTTTTAGCGGAATATTATCGTGGCCTTTTTTGATCTTCGTATTTTTCTGATTTTTTGTCGTTCTTCTTGGTTTACATCGATTTAATCCGACTATTTAAACCACAAACTACATGGAATAAATTTATGAACAAAAGCATCCGAGCTGTAGAAAAAACTTAAGGTGGAATTACTCTGCACACAAAACCGATCCATGACAATTCGAACCGTTAGAAACGTAGAACATGGAAAGAGCTTCGTTTTGATAGGTTGTGGCTCCCGTAACTCCAAACGAGTCAAAAGTTATGGCCGTTAGAAGAAACGGAAGAAAACGACGGACCGCTCGCTGATCCGATTCGACTGTATTGGCAAAAATATTCGATCTCCGCGAAAGGCGCAAGCATGCTCACACGGTAGCACTCGATATTAAAGATATTATGGATCACAGAAGGAATAAATGAGGATATGGAACAAAAGCTTGTCTACTGAAGCTAAAGCGCAATACGTGTTTATTTTACGACCGTTCCGTCTTCCTCGTTTTCCGTCCCTCATTGTTTTGGTCATATTCATCAAATTGCGCGGTCTTTTTAACAATATTACAACACCACGACAAAGTGACTTCAAGGAGAATATTAAACGCATTTGATACCTTAGAATTTCGAACAGCTGAGGGTGTTTTATATGATTACTTAGCCTGTAAGTAACCTACCTTTTCAGTCTGCGAATATCTTTCGGTTTCCTGTTTTATCCAATTTTAAATCCAATTTCAATCTTTTTAGCGGAATATTGTCGTGGCCTTTTTTTATCTTCGTATTTTTCTGATTTTTTGTCATTCTTCTTGGTTTACATCGATTTAATCCGACTATTTAAACCACAAAATACGTGGAATAAATTTATGAACAAATGCATCCGAGCTGTAGAAAAAACTTAAGGTGGAATTATCCTGTACACAAAACCGATCCATGACAATTCGAACCGTTAGAAACGTAGAACATGGAAAGAGCTTCGTTTTGATAGGTTGTGGCTCCCGTAACTCTAAACGAGTCAAAAGTTATGGCCGTTAGAAGAAACGGAAGAAAGCGACGGACCGCTCGCTGATCCGATTCGACTGTATTGGCAAAAGTATTCGATCTCTGCGAAAGGCGCGAGGATGCTCACACGGTAGCACTCGATATTAAAGATATTATGGATCACAGAAGGAATAAATGAGGATATGGAACAAAAGCTTGTCTACTGAAGCTAAAGCGCAATACATGTTTATTTTACGACCGTTCCGTCTTCCTCGTTTTCCGTCCGTCATTGTTTTGGTCATATTCATCAACATGCGCGGTCTTTTTAACAATATTACAACACCACGACAAAGTGACTTCAAGGAGAATATTAAACGCATTTGATACCTTAGAATTTCGAACAGCTGAGGGTGTTTTATATGATTACTTAGCCTGTAAGTAACCTACCTTTTCAGTCTGCGAATATCTTTCGGTTTCCTGTTTTATCCAATTTTAAATCCAATTTCAATCTTTTTAGCGGAATATTGTCGTGGCCTTTTTTGATCGTCGTATTTTTCTGATTTTTTTCGTTCTTCTTGGTTTATATCGATATAATCCGACTATTTAAACCACAAACTACGTGGAATAAATTTATGAACAAAAGCATGCGACCTGTAGAAAAAAGTTAAGGTGGAATTCCTCTGCACACAAAACCGATCCATGACAATTCGAACCGTTAGAAACGTAGAACATGGAAAGAGCTTCGTTTTGATAGGTTGTGGCTCCCGTAACTCCGAACGAGTCAAAAGTTATGGCCGTTAGAAGAAACGGAAGAAAGCGACGACCGCTCGCTGATCCGATTCGACGGTATTGGCAAAAGTATTCGATCTCCGCGAAAGGCACGAGCATGCTCACACGGTAGCACTCGATATTAAAGATATTATGGATCACAGAAGGAATAAATGAGGATATGTAATAAAAGCTTGTCTACTGAAGCTAAAGCGCAATACCTGTTTTTTTTTACGACCGTTCTGTCTTCCTCTTTTTCCGTACCTCAATGTTTTGCTCGTATTCATCAACATGCGCGGTCTTTTTAACAATATTACAACACCACGACAAAGTGACTTCAAGGAGAATATTAAACGCATTTGATACCTTAGAATTTCGAACAGCTGAGGTTGTTTTATATGATTACTTAGCCTGTAAGTAACCTACTTTTTCAGTCTGCGAATATCTTTCGGTTTCCTGTTTTATCCAATTTTAAATGCAATTTCAATCTTTTTAGCGGAATATTACCGTGGCCTTTTTTGATCTTCTTATATTTCTGATTTTTTGTCGTTCTTCTTGGTTTACATCGATTTAATCAGACTATTTAAACCACAAACTGCGTGGAATAAATTTATTAACAAAAACATCCAAGCTGTAGAAAAAACTTAAGATGGAATTATTCTGCGCACAAAACCGAACCATGACAATTCGAACCGTTAGAAACGTAGAACATGGAAAGAGCTTCGTTTTGATAGGTTGTGGCTCCCGTAACTCTAAACGAGTCAAAAGTTATGGCCGTTAGAAGAAATGGAAGAAAGCGACGGACCGCTCGTTGATCCGATTCGACTGTATTGGCAAAAGTATTCGATCTCCGCGAAAGGCGCGAGCATGCTCACACGGTAGCACTCGATATTAAAGATATTATGGATCACAGAAGGAATAAATGAGGATATGGAACAAAAGCTTGTCTACAGAAGCTAAAGCGCAATACATGTTTATTTTACGACCGTTCCGTCTTCCTCGTTTTCCGTCCCTCATTGTTTTGGTCATATTCATCAACATGCGCGGTCTTTTTAACAATACTACAACACCACGACAAAGTGACTTCAAGGAGAATATTAAACGCATTTGATACCTTAGAATTTCGAACAGCTGAGGGTGTTTTATATGATTACTTAGCCTGTAAGTAACCTACTTTTTCAGTCTGCGAATATCTTTCGGTTTCCTGTTTTATCCAATTTTAAATCCAATTTCAATCTTTTTAGCGGAATATTGTCGTGGCCTTTTTGGATCTTCGTATTTTTTTGATTTTTTGTCGTTCTTCTTGGTTTACATCGATTTAATCCGACTATTTAAACCACAAACTACGTGGAATAAATTTATGAACAAAAGCATCCGAGCTGTAGAAAAAACTTAAGGTGGAATTACTCTGCACACAGAACCGATCCATGACGATTCGAACCATTAGAAACGTAGAACATGGAAAGAGCTTCGTTTTGATAGGTTGTGGCTCCCGTAACTCTAAACGAGTCAAAAGTTATGGCCGTTAGAAGAAACGGAAGAAAACGACGGACCGCTCGCTGATCCGATTCGACTGTATTGGCAAAAATATTCGATCTCCGCGAAAGGCGCAAGCATGCTCACACGGTAGCACTCGATATTAAAGATATTATGGATCACAGAAGGAATAAATGGGGATATGGAACAAAACCTTGTCTACTGAAGCTAAAGCGCAATACATGTTTATTTTACGACCATTCCGTCTTCCTCGTTTTCCGTCCCTCATTGTTTTGGTCATATTCATCAACATGCGCGGTCTTTTTAACAATATTACAACACCACGACAAAGTGACTTCAAGGAGAATATTAAACGCATTTGATACCTTAGAATTTCGAACAGCTGAGGGTGTTTTATATGATTACTTAGCCTGTAAGTAACCTACTTTTTCAGTCTGCGAATATCTTTCGGTTTCCTGTTTTATCCAATTTTAAATCCAATTTCAATCTTTTTAGCGGAATATTGTCGTGGCCTTTTTTGATCTTCGTATTTTTCTGATTTTTTGTCGTTCTTCTTGGTTTACATCGATTTAATCCGACTATTTAAACCACAAACTACGTGGAATAAATTTATGAACAAATGCATCCGAGCTGTAGAAAAAACTTAAGGTGGAATTATCCTGTACACAAAACCGATCCATGACAATTCGAACCGTTAGAAACGTAGAACATGGAAAGAGCTTCGTTTCGATAGGTTGTGGCTCCCGTAACTCTAAACGAGTCAAGAGTTATGGCCGTTAGAAGAAACGGAAGAAAGCGACGGACCGCTCGCTGATCCGATTCGACTGTATTGGCAAAAGTATTCGATCTCCGCGAAAGGCGCGAGGATGCTCACACGGTAGCACTCGATATTAAAGATATTATGGATCACAGAAGGAATAAATGAGGACATGGAACAAAAGCTTGTCTACTGAAGCTAAAGCGCAATACATGTTTATTTTACGACCGTTCCGTCTTCCTCGTTTTCCGTCCCTCATTGTTTTGGTCATATTCATCAACATGCGCGGTCTTTTTAACAATATTACAACACCACGACAAAGTGACTTCAAGGAGAATATTAAACGCATTTGATACCTTAGAATTTCGAACAGCTGAGGGTGTTTTATATGATTACTTAGCCTGTAAGTAACCTACCTTTTCAGTCTGCGAATATCTTTCGGTTTCCTGTTTTATCCAATTTTAAATCCAATTTCAATCTTCTTAGCGGAATATTGTCTTGGCCTTTTTTGATCTTCGTATTTTTCTGATTTTTTCGTTCTTCTTGGTTTACATCGATATAATCCGACTATTTAAACCACAAACTACGTGGAATAAATTTATGAACAAAAGCATCCGAGCTGTAGAAAAAACTTAAGGTGGAATTATCCTGTACACAAAACCGATCCATGACAATTCGAACCGTTAGAAACGTAGAACATGGAAAGAGCTTCGTTTTGATAGGTTGTGGCTCCCGTAACTCTAAACGAGTCAAAAGTTATGGCCGTTAGAAGAAATGGAAGAAAGCGACGGACCGCTCGTTGATCCGATTCGACTGTATTGGCAAAAGTATTCGATCTCCGCGAAAGGCGCGAGCATGCTCACACGGTAGCACTCGATATTAAAGATATTATGGATCACAGAAGGAATAAATGAGGATATGGAACAAAAGCTTGTCTACAGAAGCTAAAGCGCAATACATGTTTATTTTACGACCGTTCCGTCTTCCTCGTTTTCCGTCCCTCATTGTTTTGGTCATATTCATCAACATGCGCGGTCTTTTTAACAATACTACAACACCACGACAAAGTGACTTCAAGGAGAATATTAAACGCATTTGATACCTTAGAATTTCGAACAGCTGAGGGTGTTTTATATGATTACTTAGCCTGTAAGTAACCTACTTTTTCAGTCTGCGAATATCTTTCGGTTTCCTGTTTTATCCAATTTTAAATCCAATTTCAATCTTTTTAGCGGAATATTGTCGTGGCCTTTTTGGATCTTCGTATTTTTTTGATTTTTTGTCGTTCTTCTTGGTTTACATCGATTTAATCCGACTATTTAAACCACAAACTACGTGGAATAAATTTATGAACAAAAGCATCCGAGCTGTAGAAAAAACTTAAGGTGGAATTACTCTGCACACAGAACCGATCCATGACGATTCGAACCATTAGAAACGTAGAACATGGAAAGAGCTTCGTTTTGATAGGTTGTGGCTCCCGTAACTCTAAACGAGTCAAAAGTTATGGCCGTTAGAAGAAACGGAAGAAAACGACGGACCGCTCGCTGATCCGATTCGACTGTATTGGCAAAAATATTCGATCTCCGCGAAAGGCGCAAGCATGCTCACACGGTAGCACTCGATATTAAAGATATTATGGATCACAGAAGGAATAAATGGGGATATGGAACAAAACCTTGTCTACTGAAGCTAAAGCGCAATACATGTTTATTTTACGACCATTCCGTCTTCCTCGTTTTCCGTCCCTCATTGTTTTGGTCATATTCATCAACATGCGCGGTCTTTTTAACAATATTACAACACCACGACAAAGTGACTTCAAGGAGAATATTAAACGCATTTGATACCTTAGAATTTCGAACAGCTGAGGGTGTTTTATATGATTACTTAGCCTGTAAGTAACCTACTTTTTCAGTCTGCGAATATCTTTCGGTTTCCTGTTTTATCCAATTTTAAATCCAATTTCAATCTTTTTAGCGGAATATTGTCGTGGCCTTTTTTGATCTTCGTATTTTTCTGATTTTTTGTCGTTCTTCTTGGTTTACATCGATTTAATCCGACTATTTAAACCACAAACTACGTGGAATAAATTTATGAACAAATGCATCCGAGCTGTAGAAAAAACTTAAGGTGGAATTATCCTGTACACAAAACCGATCCATGACAATTCGAACCGTTAGAAACGTAGAACATGGAAAGAGCTTCGTTTCGATAGGTTGTGGCTCCCGTAACTCTAAACGAGTCAAGAGTTATGGCCGTTAGAAGAAACGGAAGAAAGCGACGGACCGCTCGCTGATCCGATTCGACTGTATTGGCAAAAGTATTCGATCTCCGCGAAAGGCGCGAGGATGCTCACACGGTAGCACTCGATATTAAAGATATTATGGATCACAGAAGGAATAAATGAGGACATGGAACAAAAGCTTGTCTACTGAAGCTAAAGCGCAATACATGTTTATTTTACGACCGTTCCGTCTTCCTCGTTTTCCGTCCCTCATTGTTTTGGTCATATTCATCAACATGCGCGGTCTTTTTAACAATATTACAACACCACGACAAAGTGACTTCAAGGAGAATATTAAACGCATTTGATACCTTAGAATTTCGAACAGCTGAGGGTGTTTTATATGATTACTTAGCCTGTAAGTAACCTACCTTTTCAGTCTGCGAATATCTTTCGGTTTCCCGTTTTATCCAATTTTAAATCCAATTTCAATCTTCTTAGCGGAATATTGTCTTGGCCTTTTTTGATCTTCGTATTTTTCTGATTTTTTCGTTCTTCTTGGTTTACATCGATATAATCCGACTATTTAAACCACAAACTACGTGGAATAAATTTATGAACAAAAGCATCCGAGCTGTAGAAAAAACTTAAGGTGGAATTATCCTGTACACAAAACCGATCCATGACAATTCGAACCGTTAGAAACGTAGAACATGGAAAGAGCTTCGTTTTGATAGGTTGTGGCTCCCGTAACTCCAAACGAGTCAAAAGTTATGGCCGTTAGAAGAAACGGAAGAAAGCGACGGACCGCTCGCTGATCCGATTCGACGGTATTGGCAAAAGTATTCGATCTCCGCGAAAGGCACGAGCATGCTCATACGGTAGCACTCGATATTAAAGATATTGTGGATCACAGAAGGAATAAATGAGGATATGTAATAAAAGCTTGTCTACTGAAGCTAAAGCGCAATACCTGTTTTTTTTACGACCGTTCTGTCTTCCTCTTTTTCCGTACCTCAATGTTTTGCTCGTATTCATCAACATGCGCGGTCTTTTTAACAATATTACAACACCACGACAAAGTGACTTCAAGGAGAATATTAAACGCATTTGATACCTTAGAATTTCGAACAGCTGAGGGTGTTTTATATGATTACTTAGCCTGTAAGTAACCTACTTTTTCAGTCTGCGAATATCTTCCGGTTTCCTGTTTTATCCAATTTTAAATGCAATTTCAATCTTTTTAGCGAAATATTGTCGTGGCCTTTTTTGATCTTCGTATATTTCTGATTTTTTGTCGTTCTTCTTGGTTTACATCGATTTAATCAGACTATTTAAACCACAAACTCCATGGAATAAATTTATGAACAAAAGCATCCGAGCTGTAGAAAAAACATAAGGTGGAATTATCCTGTACACAAAACCGATCCATGACAATTCGAACCGTTAGAAACGTAGAACATGGAAAGAGCTTCGTTTTGATAGGTTGTGGCTTCCGTAACTCTAAACGAGTCAAAAGTTATGGCCGTTAGAAGAAATGGAAGAAAGCGACGGACCGCTCGCTGATCCGATTCGACTGTATTGGCAAAAGTATTCGATCTCCGCGAAAGGCGCGAGCATGCTCACACGGTAGCAGTCGATATTAAAGATATTATGGATCACAGAAGGAATAAATGAGGATATGGAACAAAAGCTTGTCTACTGAAGCTAAAGCGCAATACATGTTTATTTTACGACCGTTCCGTCTTCCTCGTTTTCCGTCCCTCATTGTTTTGGTCATATTCATCAACATGCGCGGTCTTTTTAACAATACTACAACACCACAACAAAGTGACTTCAAGGAGAATATTAAACGCATTTGATACCTTAGAATTTCGAACAGCTGAGGGTGTTTTATATGATTACTTAGCCTGTAAGTAACCTACTTTTTCAGTCTGCGAATATCTTTCGGTTTCCTGTTTTATCCAATTTTAAATCCAATTTCAATCTTTTTAGCGGAATATTATCGTGGCCTTTTTTGATCTTCGTATTTTTCTGATTTTTTGTCGTTCTTCTTGGTTTACATCGATTTAATCCGACTATTTAAACCACAAACTACGTGGAATAAATTTATGAACAAAAGCATCCGAGCTGTAGAAAAAACTTAAGGTGGAATTACTCTGCACACAAAACCGATCCATGACAATTCGAACCGTTAGAAACGTAGAACATGGAAAGAGCTTCGTTTTGATAGGTTGTGGCTCCCGTAACTCCAAACGAGTCAAAAGTTATGGCCGTTAGAAGAAACGGAAGAAAACGACGGACCGCTCGCTGATCCGATTCGACTGTATTGGCAAAAATATTCGATCTCCGCGAAAGGCGCAAGCATGCTCACACGGTAGCACTCGATATTAAAGATATTATGGATCACAGAAGGAATAAATGAGGATATGGAACAAAAGCTTGTCTACTGAAGCTAAAGCGCAATACGTGTTTATTTTACGACCGTTCCGTCTTCCTCGTTTTCCGTCCCTCATTGTTTTGGTCATATTCATCAAATTGCGCGGTCTTTTTAACAATATTACAACACCACGACAAAGTGACTTCAAGGAGAATATTAAACGCATTTGATACCTTAGAATTTCGAACAGCTGAGGGTGTTTTATATGATTACTTAGCCTGTAAGTAACCTACTTTTTCAGTCTGCGAATATCTTTCGGTTTCCTGTTTTATCCAATTTTAAATCCAATTTCAATCTTTTTAGCGGAATATTGTCGTGGCCTTTTTTGATCTTCGTATTTTTCTGATTTTTTGTCTTTCTTCTTGGTTTACATCGATTTAATCCGACTATTTAAACCACAAACTCAGTGGAATAAATTTATGAACAAAAGCATCCGAGCTGTAGAAAAAACTTAAGGTGGAATTACTCTGCACACAGAACCGATCCATGACGATTCTAAACGTTAGAAACGTAGAACATGGAAAGAGCTTCGTTTTGATAGGTTGTGGCTCCCGTAACTCTAAACGAGTCAAAAGTTATGGCCGTTAGAAGAAATGGAAGAAAGCGACGGACCGCTCGCTGATCCGATTCGACTGTATTGGCAAAAGTATTCGATCTCCGCGAAAGGCGCGAGCATGCTCACACGGTAGCACTCGATATTAAAGATATTATGGATCACAGAAGGAATAAATGAGGATATGGAACAAAAGCTTGTCTACTGAAGCTAAAGCGCAATACATGTTTATTTTACGACCGTTCCGTCTTCCTCGTTTTCCGTCCCTCATTGTTTTGGTCATATTCATCAACATGCGCGGTCTTTTTAACAATACTACAACACCACGACAAAGTGACTTCAAGGAGAATATTAAACGCATTTGATACCTTAGAATTTCGAACAGCTGAGGGTGTTTTATATGATTACTTAGCCTGTAAGTAACCTACTTTTTCAGTCTGCGAATATCTTTCGGTTTCCTGTTTTATCCAATTTTAAATCCAATTTCAATCTTTTTAGCGGAATATTATCGTGGCCTTTTTTGATCTTCGTATTTTTCTGATTTTTTGTCGTTCTTCTTGGTTTACATCGATTTAATCCGACTATTTAAACCACAAACTACATGGAATAAATTTATGAACAAAAGCATCCGAGCTGTAGAAAAAACTTAAGGTGGAATTACTCTGCACACAAAACCGATCCATGACAATTCGAACCGTTAGAAACGTAGAACATGGAAAGAGCTTCGTTTTGATAGGTTGTGGCTCCCGTAACTCCAAACGAGTCAAAAGTTATGGCCGTTAGAAGAAACGGAAGAAAACGACGGACCGCTCGCTGATCCGATTCGACTGTATTGGCAAAAATATTCGATCTCCGCGAAAGGCGCAAGCATGCTCACACGGTAGCACTCGATATTAAAGATATTATGGATCACAGAAGGAATAAATGAGGATATGGAACAAAAGCTTGTCTACTGAAGCTAAAGCGCAATACGTGTTTATTTTACGACCGTTCCGTCTTCCTCGTTTTCCGTCCCTCATTGTTTTGGTCATATTCATCAAATTGCGCGGTCTTTTTAACAATATTACAACACCACGACAAAGTGACTTCAAGGAGAATATTAAACGCATTTGATACCTTAGAATTTCGAACAGCTGAGGGTGTTTTATATGATTACTTAGCCTGTAAGTAACCTACCTTTTCAGTCTGCGAATATCTTTCGGTTTCCTGTTTTATCCAATTTTAAATCCAATTTCAATCTTTTTAGCGGAATATTGTCGTGGCCTTTTTTTATCTTCGTATTTTTCTGATTTTTTGTCATTCTTCTTGGTTTACATCGATTTAATCCGACTATTTAAACCACAAAATACGTGGAATAAATTTATGAACAAATGCATCCGAGCTGTAGAAAAAACTTAAGGTGGAATTATCCTGTACACAAAACCGATCCATGACAATTCGAACCGTTAGAAACGTAGAACATGGAAAGAGCTTCGTTTTGATAGGTTGTGGCTCCCGTAACTCTAAACGAGTCAAAAGTTATGGCCGTTAGAAGAAACGGAAGAAAGCGACGGACCGCTCGCTGATCCGATTCGACTGTATTGGCAAAAGTATTCGATCTCCGCAAAAGGCGCGAGGATGCTCACACGGTAGCACTCGATATTAAAGATATTATGGATCACAGAAGGATTAAATGAGGATATGGAACAAAAGCTTGTCTACTGAAGCTAAAGCGCAATACATGTTTATTTTACGACCGTTCCGTCTTCCTCGTTTTCCGTCCCTCATTGTTTTGGTCATATTCATCAACATGCGCGGTCTTTTTAACAATATTACAACACCACGACAAAGCGACTTCAAGGAGAATATTAAACGCATTTGATACCTTAGAATTTCGAACAGCTGAGGGTGTTTTATATGATTACTTAGCCTGTAAGTAACCTACCTTTTCAGTCTGCGAATATCTTTCGGTTTCCTGTTTTATCCAATTTTAAATCCAATTTCAATCTTTTTAGCGGAATATTGTCGTGGCCTTTTTTGATCTCCGTATTTTTCTGATTTTTTTCGTTCTTCTTGGTTTACATCGATATAATCCGACTATTTAAACCACAAACTCCGTGGAATAAATTTATGAACAAAAGCATCCGAGCTGTAGAAAAAACTTAAGGTGGAATTATCCTGTACACAAAACCGATCCATGATAATTCGAACCGTTAGAAACGTAGAACATGGAAAGAGCTTCGTTTTGATAGGTCGTGGCTCCCGTAACTCTAAACGAGTCAAAAGTTATGGCCGTTAGAAGAAACGGAAGAAAGCGACGGACCGCTCGCTGATCCGATTCGACTGTACTGGCAAAAGTATTCGATCTCCGCGAAAGGCGCGAGCATGCTCACACGGTAGCACTCGATATTAAAGATATTATGGATCACAGAAGCAATAAATGAGGATATGGAACAAAAGCTTGTCTACTGAAGCTAAAGCGCAATACATGTTTATTTTACGACCGTTCCGTCTTCCTCGTTTTCCGTCCCTCATTGTTTTGGTCATATTCATCAACATGCGTGGTCTTTTTAACAATACTACAACACCACGACAAAGTGACTTCAAGGAGAATATTAAACGCATTTGATACCTTAGAATTTCGAACAGCTGAGGGTGTTTTATATGATTACTTAGCCTGTATGTAACCTACTTTTTCAGTCTGCGAATATCTTTCGGTTTCCTGTTTTATCCAATTTTAAATCCAATTTCAATCTTTTTAGCGGAATATTGTCGTGGCCTTTTTTGATCTTCGTATTTTTCTGATTTTTTGTCGTTCTACTTGGTTTACATCGATTTAATCCGACTATTTAAACCACAAACTACGTGGAATAAATTTATGAACAAAAGCATCCGAGCTGTAGAAAAAACTTAAGGTGGAATTACTCTGCACACAAAACCGATCCATGACAATTCGAACCGTTAGAAACGTAGAACATGGAAAGAGCTTCGTTTTGATAGGTTGTGGCTCCCGTAACTCTAAACGAGTCAAAAGTTATGGCCGTTAGAAGAAACGGAAGAAAACGACGGACCGCTCGCTGATCCGATTCGACTGTATTGGCAAAAATATTCGATCTCCGCGAAAGGCGCAAGCATGCTCACACGGTAGCACCCGATATTAAAGATATTATGAATCATGGAAGGAATAAATGAGGATATGTAACAAAAGCTTGTCTACTGAAGCTAAAGCGCAATACCTGTTTTTTTTACGACCGTTCTGTCTTCCTCTTTTTCCGTACCTCAATGTTTTGCTCGTATTCATCAATGATTACTTAGCCTGTAAGTAACCTACTTTTTCAGTCTGCGAATATCTTTCGGTTTTCTGTTTTATCCAATTTTAAATGCAATTTCAATCTTTTTAGCGGAATATTGTCGTGGCCTTTTTTGATCTTCGTATATTTCTGATTTTTTGTCGTTCTTCTTGGTTTACATCGATTTAATCAGACTATTTAAACCACAAACTACGTGGAATAAATTTATGAATAAAAGCATCCGAGCTGTAGAAAAAACTTAAGGTGGAATTATCCTGTACACAAAACCGATCCATGACAATTCGAACCGTTAGAAACGTAGAACATGGAAAGAGCTTCGTTTTGATAGGTTGTGGCTCCCGTAACTCTAAACGAGTCAAAAGTTATGGCCGTTAGAAGAAACGGAAGAAAGCGACGGACCGCTCGCTGATCCGATTCGACTGTATTGGCAAAAGTATTCGATCTCCGCGAAAGGCGCGAGGATGCTCACACGGTAGCACTCGATATTAAAGATATTATGGATCACAGAAGCAATAAATGAGGATATGAAACAAAAGCTTGTCTACTGAAGCTAAAGCACAATACATGTTTATTTTACGACCGTTCCGTCTTCCTCGTTTTCCGTCCCTCATTGTTTTGGTCATATTCATCAACATGCGCGGTCTTTTTAACAATATTACAACACCACGACAAAGTGACTTCAAGGAGAATATTAAACGCATTTGATACCTTAGAATTTCGAACAGCTGAGGGTGTTTTATATGATTACTTAGCCTGTAAGTAACCTACTTTTTCAGTCTGCGAATATCTTTCGGTTTCCTGTTTTATCCAATTTTAAATCCAATTTCAATCTTTTTAGCGGAATATTGTCGTGGCCTTTTTTGATCTTCGTATTTTTCTGATTTTTTGTCGTTCTTCTTGGTTTACATCGATTTAATCCGACTATTTAAACCACAAAATACGTGGAATAAATTTATGAACAAATGCATCCGAGCTGTAGAAAAAACTTAAGGTGGAATTATCCTGTACACAAAACCGATCCATGACAATTCGAACCGTTAGAAACGTAGAACATGGAAAGAGCTTCGTTTTGATAGGTTGTGGCTCCCGTAACTCTAAACGAGTCAAAAGTTATGGCCGTTAGAAGAAACGGAAGAAAGCGACGGACCGCTCGCTGATCCGATTCGACTGTATTGGCAAAAGTATTCGATCTCTGCGAAAGGCGCGAGGATGCTCACACGGTAGCACTCGATATTAAAGATATTATGGATCACAGAAGGAATAAATGAGGATATGGAACAAAAGCTTGTCTACTGAAGCTAAAGCGCAATACATGTTTATTTTACGACCGTTCCGTCTTCCTCGTTTTCCGTCCGTCATTGTTTTGGTCATATTCATCAACATGCGCGGTCTTTTTAACAATATTACAACACCACGACAAAGTGACTTCAAGGAGAATATTAAACGCATTTGATACCTTAGAATTTCGAACAGCTGAGGGTGTTTTATATGATTACTTAGCCTGTAAGTAACCTACCTTTTCAGTCTGCGAATATCTTTCGGTTTCCTGTTTTATCCAATTTTAAATCCAATTTCAATCTTTTTAGCGGAATATTGTCGTGGCCTTTTTTGATCGTCGTATTTTTCTGATTTTTTTCGTTCTTCTTGGTTTATATCGATATAATCCGACTATTTAAACCACAAACTACGTGGAATAAATTTATGAACAAAAGCATGCGACCTGTAGAAAAAAGTTAAGGTGGAATTCCTCTGCACACAAAACCGATCCATGACAATTCGAACCGTTAGAAACGTAGAACATGGAAAGAGCTTCGTTTTGATAGGTTGTGGCTCCCGTAACTCCGAACGAGTCAAAAGTTATGGCCGTTAGAAGAAACGGAAGAAAGCGACGACCGCTCGCTGATCCGATTCGACGGTATTGGCAAAAGTATTCGATCTCCGCGAAAGGCACGAGCATGCTCACACGGTAGCACTCGATATTAAAGATATTATGGATCACAGAAGGAATAAATGAGGATATGTAATAAAAGCTTGTCTACTGAAGCTAAAGCGCAATACCTGTTTTTTTTTACGACCGTTCTGTCTTCCTCTTTTTCCGTACCTCAATGTTTTGCTCGTATTCATCAACATGCGCGGTCTTTTTAACAATATTACAACACCACGACAAAGTGACTTCAAGGAGAATATTAAACGCATTTGATACCTTAGAATTTCGAACAGCTGAGGTTGTTTTATATGATTACTTAGCCTGTAAGTAACCTACTTTTTCAGTCTGCGAATATCTTTCGGTTTCCTGTTTTATCCAATTTTAAATGCAATTTCAATCTTTTTAGCGGAATATTACCGTGGCCTTTTTTGATCTTCTTATATTTCTGATTTTTTGTCGTTCTTCTTGGTTTACATCGATTTAATCAGACTATTTAAACCACAAACTGCGTGGAATAAATTTATTAACAAAAACATCCAAGCTGTAGAAAAAACTTAAGATGGAATTATTCTGCGCACAAAACCGAACCATGACAATTCGAACCGTTAGAAACGTAGAACATGGAAAGAGCTTCGTTTTGATAGGTTGTGGCTCCCGTAACTCTAAACGAGTCAAAAGTTATGGCCGTTAGAAGAAATGGAAGAAAGCGACGGACCGCTCGTTGATCCGATTCGACTGTATTGGCAAAAGTATTCGATCTCCGCGAAAGGCGCGAGCATGCTCACACGGTAGCACTCGATATTAAAGATATTATGGATCACAGAAGGAATAAATGAGGATATGGAACAAAAGCTTGTCTACAGAAGCTAAAGCGCAATACATGTTTATTTTACGACCGTTCCGTCTTCCTCGTTTTCCGTCCCTCATTGTTTTGGTCATATTCATCAACATGCGCGGTCTTTTTAACAATACTACAACACCACGACAAAGTGACTTCAAGGAGAATATTAAACGCATTTGATACCTTAGAATTTCGAACAGCTGAGGGTGTTTTATATGATTACTTAGCCTGTAAGTAACCTACTTTTTCAGTCTGCGAATATCTTTCGGTTTCCTGTTTTATCCAATTTTAAATCCAATTTCAATCTTTTTAGCGGAATATTGTCGTGGCCTTTTTGGATCTTCGTATTTTTTTGATTTTTTGTCGTTCTTCTTGGTTTACATCGATTTAATCCGACTATTTAAACCACAAACTACGTGGAATAAATTTATGAACAAAAGCATCCGAGCTGTAGAAAAAACTTAAGGTGGAATTACTCTGCACACAGAACCGATCCATGACGATTCGAACCATTAGAAACGTAGAACATGGAAAGAGCTTCGTTTTGATAGGTTGTGGCTCCCGTAACTCTAAACGAGTCAAAAGTTATGGCCGTTAGAAGAAACGGAAGAAAACGACGGACCGCTCGCTGATCCGATTCGACTGTATTGGCAAAAATATTCGATCTCCGCGAAAGGCGCAAGCATGCTCACACGGTAGCACTCGATATTAAAGATATTATGGATCACAGAAGGAATAAATGGGGATATGGAACAAAACCTTGTCTACTGAAGCTAAAGCGCAATACATGTTTATTTTACGACCATTCCGTCTTCCTCGTTTTCCGTCCCTCATTGTTTTGGTCATATTCATCAACATGCGCGGTCTTTTTAACAATATTACAACACCACGACAAAGTGACTTCAAGGAGAATATTAAACGCATTTGATACCTTAGAATTTCGAACAGCTGAGGGTGTTTTATATGATTACTTAGCCTGTAAGTAACCTACTTTTTCAGTCTGCGAATATCTTTCGGTTTCCTGTTTTATCCAATTTTAAATCCAATTTCAATCTTTTTAGCGGAATATTGTCGTGGCCTTTTTTGATCTTCGTATTTTTCTGATTTTTTGTCGTTCTTCTTGGTTTACATCGATTTAATCCGACTATTTAAACCACAAACTACGTGGAATAAATTTATGAACAAATGCATCCGAGCTGTAGAAAAAACTTAAGGTGGAATTATCCTGTACACAAAACCGATCCATGACAATTCGAACCGTTAGAAACGTAGAACATGGAAAGAGCTTCGTTTCGATAGGTTGTGGCTCCCGTAACTCTAAACGAGTCAAGAGTTATGGCCGTTAGAAGAAACGGAAGAAAGCGACGGACCGCTCGCTGATCCGATTCGACTGTATTGGCAAAAGTATTCGATCTCCGCGAAAGGCGCGAGGATGCTCACACGGTAGCACTCGATATTAAAGATATTATGGATCACAGAAGGAATAAATGAGGACATGGAACAAAAGCTTGTCTACTGAAGCTAAAGCGCAATACATGTTTATTTTACGACCGTTCCGTCTTCCTCGTTTTCCGTCCCTCATTGTTTTGGTCATATTCATCAACATGCGCGGTCTTTTTAACAATATTACAACACCACGACAAAGTGACTTCAAGGAGAATATTAAACGCATTTGATACCTTAGAATTTCGAACAGCTGAGGGTGTTTTATATGATTACTTAGCCTGTAAGTAACCTACCTTTTCAGTCTGCGAATATCTTTCGGTTTCCTGTTTTATCCAATTTTAAATCCAATTTCAATCTTCTTAGCGGAATATTGTCTTGGCCTTTTTTGATCTTCGTATTTTTCTGATTTTTTCGTTCTTCTTGGTTTACATCGATATAATCCGACTATTTAAACCACAAACTACGTGGAATAAATTTATGAACAAAAGCATCCGAGCTGTAGAAAAAACTTAAGGTGGAATTATCCTGTACACAAAACCGATCCATGACAATTCGAACCGTTAGAAACGTAGAACATGGAAAGAGCTTCGTTTTGATAGGTTGTGGCTCCCGTAACTCCAAACGAGTCAAAAGTTATGGCCGTTAGAAGAAACGGAAGAAAGCGACGGACCGCTCGCTGATCCGATTCGACGGTATTGGCAAAAGTATTCGATCTCCGCGAAAGGCACGAGCATGCTCATACGGTAGCACTCGATATTAAAGATATTGTGGATCACAGAAGGAATAAATGAGGATATGTAATAAAAGCTTGTCTACTGAAGCTAAAGCGCAATACCTGTTTTTTTTACGACCGTTCTGTCTTCCTCTTTTTCCGTACCTCAATGTTTTGCTCGTATTCATCAACATGCGCGGTCTTTTTAACAATATTACAACACCACGACAAAGTGACTTCAAGGAGAATATTAAACGCATTTGATACCTTAGAATTTCGAACAGCTGAGGGTGTTTTATATGATTACTTAGCCTGTAAGTAACCTACTTTTTCAGTCTGCGAATATCTTCCGGTTTCCTGTTTTATCCAATTTTAAATGCAATTTCAATCTTTTTAGCGAAATATTGTCGTGGCCTTTTTTGATCTTCGTATATTTCTGATTTTTTGTCGTTCTTCTTGGTTTACATCGATTTAATCAGACTATTTAAACCACAAACTCCATGGAATAAATTTATGAACAAAAGCATCCGAGCTGTAGAAAAAACATAAGGTGGAATTATCCTGTACACAAAACCGATCCATGACAATTCGAACCGTTAGAAACGTAGAACATGGAAAGAGCTTCGTTTTGATAGGTTGTGGCTTCCGTAACTCTAAACGAGTCAAAAGTTATGGCCGTTAGAAGAAATGGAAGAAAGCGACGGACCGCTCGCTGATCCGATTCGACTGTATTGGCAAAAGTATTCGATCTCCGCGAAAGGCGCGAGCATGCTCACACGGTAGCAGTCGATATTAAAGATATTATGGATCACAGAAGGAATAAATGAGGATATGGAACAAAAGCTTGTCTACTGAAGCTAAAGCGCAATACATGTTTATTTTACGACCGTTCCGTCTTCCTCGTTTTCCGTCCCTCATTGTTTTGGTCATATTCATCAACATGCGCGGTCTTTTTAACAATACTACAACACCACAACAAAGTGACTTCAAGGAGAATATTAAACGCATTTGATAGCTTAGAATTTCGAACAGCTGAGGGTGTTTTATATGATTACTTAGCCTGTAAGTAACCTACTTTTTCAGTCTGCGAATATCTTTCGGTTTCCTGTTTTATCCAATTTTAAATCCAATTTCAATCTTTTTAGCGGAATATTATCGTGGCCTTTTTTGATCTTCGTATTTTTCTGATTTTTTGTCGTTCTTCTTGGTTTACATCGATTTAATCCGACTATTTAAACCACAAACTACGTGGAATAAATTTATGAACAAAAGCATCCGAGCTGTAGAAAAAACTTAAGGTGGAATTACTCTGCACACAAAACCGATCCATGACAATTCGAACCGTTAGAAACGTAGAACATGGAAAGAGCTTCGTTTTGATAGGTTGTGGCTCCCGTAACTCCAAACGAGTCAAAAGTTATGGCCGTTAGAAGAAACGGAAGAAAACGACGGACCGCTCGCTGATCCGATTCGACTGTATTGGCAAAAATATTCGATCTCCGCGAAAGGCGCAAGCATGCTCACACGGTAGCACTCGATATTAAAGATATTATGGATCACAGAAGGAATAAATGAGGATATGGAACAAAAGCTTGTCTACTGAAGCTAAAGCGCAATACGTGTTTATTTTACGACCGTTCCGTCTTCCTCGTTTTCCGTCCCTCATTGTTTTGGTCATATTCATCAAATTGCGCGGTCTTTTTAACAATATTACAACACCACGACAAAGTGACTTCAAGGAGAATATTAAACGCATTTGATACCTTAGAATTTCGAACAGCTGAGGGTGTTTTATATGATTACTTAGCCTGTAAGTAACCTACTTTTTCAGTCTGCGAATATCTTTCGGTTTCCTGTTTTATCCAATTTTAAATCCAATTTCAATCTTTTTAGCGGAATATTGTCGTGGCCTTTTTTGATCTTCGTATTTTTCTGATTTTTTGTCTTTCTTCTTGGTTTACATCGATTTAATCCGACTATTTAAACCACAAACTCAGTGGAATAAATTTATGAACAAAAGCATCCGAGCTGTAGAAAAAACTTAAGGTGGAATTACTCTGCACACAAAACTGATCCATGACAATTCTAAACGTTAGAAACGTAGAACATGGAAAGAGCTTCGTTTTGATAGGTTGTGGCTCCCGTAACTCTAAACGAGTCAAAAGTTATGGCCGTTAGAAGAAATGGAAGAAAGCGACGGACCGCTCGCTGATCCGATTCGACTGTATTGGCAAAAGTATTCGATCTCCGCGAAAGGCGCGAGCATGCTCACACGGTAGCACTCGATATTAAAGATATTATGGATCACAGAAGGAATAAATGAGGATATGGAACAAAAGCTTGTCTACTGAAGCTAAAGCGCAATACATGTTTATTTTACGACCGTTCCGTCTTCCTCGTTTTCCGTCCCTCATTGTTTTGGTCATATTCATCAACATGCGCGGTCTTTTTAACAATACTACAACACCACGACAAAGTGACTTCAAGGAGAATATTAAACGCATTTGATACCTTAGAATTTCGAACAGCTGAGGGTGTTTTATATGATTACTTAGCCTGTAAGTAACCTACTTTTTCAGTCTGCGAATATCTTTCGGTTTCCTGTTTTATCCAATTTTAAATCCAATTTCAATCTTTTTAGCGGAATATTATCGTGGCCTTTTTTGATCTTCGTATTTTTCTGATTTTTTGTCGTTCTTCTTGGTTTACATCGATTTAATCCGACTATTTAAACCACAAACTACATGGAATAAATTTATGAACAAAAGCATCCGAGCTGTAGAAAAAACTTAAGGTGGAATTACTCTGCACACAAAACCGATCCATGACAATTCGAACCGTTAGAAACGTAGAACATGGAAAGAGCTTCGTTTTGATAGGTTGTGGCTCCCGTAACTCCAAACGAGTCAAAAGTTATGGCCGTTAGAAGAAACGGAAGAAAACGACGGACCGCTCGCTGATCCGATTCGACTGTATTGGCAAAAATATTCGATCTCCGCGAAAGGCGCAAGCATGCTCACACGGTAGCACTCGATATTAAAGATATTATGGATCACAGAAGGAATAAATGAGGATATGGAACAAAAGCTTGTCTACTGAAGCTAAAGCGCAATACGTGTTTATTTTACGACCGTTCCGTCTTCCTCGTTTTCCGTCCCTCATTGTTTTGGTCATATTCATCAAATTGCGCGGTCTTTTTAACAATATTACAACACCACGACAAAGTGACTTCAAGGAGAATATTAAACGCATTTGATACCTTAGAATTTCGAACAGCTGAGGGTGTTTTATATGATTACTTAGCCTGTAAGTAACCTACCTTTTCAGTCTGCGAATATCTTTCGGTTTCCTGTTTTATCCAATTTTAAATCCAATTTCAATCTTTTTAGCGGAATATTGTCGTGGCCTTTTTTTATCTTCGTATTTTTCTGATTTTTTGTCATTCTTCTTGGTTTACATCGATTTAATCCGACTATTTAAACCACAAAATACGTGGAATAAATTTATGAACAAATGCATCCGAGCTGTAGAAAAAACTTAAGGTGGAATTATCCTGTACACAAAACCGATCCATGACAATTCGAACCGTTAGAAACGTAGAACATGGAAAGAGCTTCGTTTTGATAGGTTGTGGCTCCCGTAACTCTAAACGAGTCAAAAGTTATGGCCGTTAGAAGAAACGGAAGAAAGCGACGGACCGCTCGCTGATCCGATTCGACTGTATTGGCAAAAGTATTCGATCTCCGCAAAAGGCGCGAGGATGCTCACACGGTAGCACTCGATATTAAAGATATTATGGATCACAGAAGGATTAAATATGGATATGGAACAAAAGCTTGTCTACTGAAGCTAAAGCGCAATACATGTTTATTTTACGACCGTTCCGTCTTCCTCGTTTTCCGTCCCTCATTGTTTTGGTCATATTCATCAACATGCGCGGTCTTTTTAACAATATTACAACACCACGACAAAGCGACTTCAAGGAGAATATTAAACGCATTTGATACCTTAGAATTTCGAACAGCTGAGGGTGTTTTATATGATTACTTAGCCTGTAAGTAACCTACCTTTTCAGTCTGCGAATATCTTTCGGTTTCCTGTTTTATCCAATTTTAAATCCAATTTCAATCTTTTTAGCGGAATATTGTCGTGGCCTTTTTTGATCTCCGTATTTTTCTGATTTTTTTCGTTCTTCTTGGTTTACATCGATATAATCCGACTATTTAAACCACAAACTCCGTGGAATAAATTTATGAACAAAAGCATCCGAGCTGTAGAAAAAACTTAAGGTGGAATTATCCTGTACACAAAACCGATCCATGATAATTCGAACCGTTAGAAACGTAGAACATGGAAAGAGCTTCGTTTTGATAGGTCGTGGCTCCCGTAACTCTAAACGAGTCAAAAGTTATGGCCGTTAGAAGAAACGGAAGAAAGCGACGGACCGCTCGCTGATCCGATTCGACTGTACTGGCAAAAGTATTCGATCTCCGCGAAAGGCGCGAGCATGCTCACACGGTAGCACTCGATATTAAAGATATTATGGATCACAGAAGCAATAAATGAGGATATGGAACAAAAGCTTGTCTACTGAAGCTAAAGCGCAATACATGTTTATTTTACGACCGTTCCGTCTTCCTCGTTTTCCGTCCCTCATTGTTTTGGTCATATTCATCAACATGCGTGGTCTTTTTAACAATACTACAACACCACGACAAAGTGACTTCAAGGAGAATATTAAACGCATTTGATACCTTAGAATTTCGAACAGCTGAGGGTGTTTTATATGATTACTTAGCCTGTATGTAACCTACTTTTTCAGTCTGCGAATATCTTTCGGTTTCCTGTTTTATCCAATTTTAAATCCAATTTCAATCTTTTTAGCGGAATATTGTCGTGGCCTTTTTTGATCTTCGTATTTTTCTGATTTTTTGTCGTTCTACTTGGTTTACATCGATTTAATCCGACTATTTAAACCACAAACTACGTGGAATAAATTTATGAACAAAAGCATCCGAGCTGTAGAAAAAACTTAAGGTGGAATTACTCTGCACACAAAACCGATCCATGACAATTCGAACCGTTAGAAACGTAGAACATGGAAAGAGCTTCGTTTTGATAGGTTGTGGCTCCCGTAACTCTAAACGAGTCAAAAGTTATGGCCGTTAGAAGAAACGGAAGAAAACGACGGACCGCTCGCTGATCCGATTCGACTGTATTGGCAAAAATATTCGATCTCCGCGAAAGGCGCAAGCATGCTCACACGGTAGCACCCGATATTAAAGATATTATGAATCATGGAAGGAATAAATGAGGATATGTAACAAAAGCTTGTCTACTGAAGCTAAAGCGCAATACCTGTTTTTTTTACGACCGTTCTGTCTTCCTCTTTTTCCGTACCTCAATGTTTTGCTCGTATTCATCAATGATTACTTAGCCTGTAAGTAACCTACTTTTTCAGTCTGCGAATATCTTTCGGTTTTCTGTTTTATCCAATTTTAAATGCAATTTCAATCTTTTTAGCGGAATATTGTCGTGGCCTTTTTTGATCTTCGTATATTTCTGATTTTTTGTCGTTCTTCTTGGTTTACATCGATTTAATCAGACTATTTAAACCACAAACTACGTGGAATAAATTTATGAATAAAAGCATCCGAGCTGTAGAAAAAACTTAAGGTGGAATTATCCTGTACACAAAACCGATCCATGACAATTCGAACCGTTAGAAACGTAGAACATGGAAAGAGCTTCGTTTTGATAGGTTGTGGCTCCCGTAACTCTAAACGAGTCAAAAGTTATGGCCGTTAGAAGAAACGGAAGAAAGCGACGGACCGCTCGCTGATCCGATTCGACTGTATTGGCAAAAGTATTCGATCTCCGCGAAAGGCGCGAGGATGCTCACACGGTAGCACTCGATATTAAAGATATTATGGATCACAGAAGCAATAAATGAGGATATGAAACAAAAGCTTGTCTACTGAAGCTAAAGCGCAATACATGTTTATTTTACGACCGTTCCGTCTTCCTCGTTTTCCGTCCCTCATTGTTTTGGTCATATTCATCAACATGCGCGGTCTTTTTAACAATATTACAACACCACGACAAAGTGACTTCAAGGAGAATATTAAACGCATTTGATACCTTAGAATTTCGAACAGCTGAGGGTGTTTTATATGATTACTTAGCCTGTAAGTAACCTACCTTTTCAGTCTGCGAATATCTTTCGGTTTCCTGTTTTATCCAATTTTAAATCCAATTTCAATCTTTTTAGCGGAATATTGTCGTGGCCTTTTTTGATCTTCGTATTTTTCTGATTTTTTTCGTTCTTCTTGGTTTACATCGATTTAATCCGACTATTTAAACCACAAACTCCGTGGAATAAATTTATGAACAAAAGCATCCGAGCTGTAGAAAAAACTTAAGGTGGAATTATCCTGTACACAAAACCGATCCATGACAATTCGAACCGTTAGAAACGTAGAACATGGAAAGAGCTTCGTTTTGATAGGTCGTGGCTCCCGTAACTCTAAACGAGTCAAAAGTTATGGCCGTTAGAAGAAACGGAAGAAAGCGACGGACCGCTCGCTGATCCGATTCGACTGTACTGGCAAAAGTATTCGATCTCCGCGAAAGGCGCGAGCATGCTCACACGGTAGCACTCGATATTAAAGATATTATGGATCACAAAAGGAATAAATGAGGATATGGAACAAAAGCTTGTCTACTGAAGCTAAAGCGCAATACATGTTTATTTTACGACCGTTCCGTCTTCCTCGTTTTCCGTCCCTCATTGTTTTGGTCATATTCATCAACATGCGCGGTCTTTTTAACAATACTACAACACCACGACAAAGTGACTTCAAGGAGAATATTAAACGCATTTGATACCTTAGAATTTCGAACAGCTGAGGGTGTTTTATATGATTACTTAGCCTGTATGTAACCTACTTTTTCAGTCTGCGAATATCTTTCGGTTTCCTGTTTTATCCAATTTTAAATCCAATTTCAATCTTTTTAGCGGAATATTGTCGTGGCCTTTTTTGATCTTCGTATTTTTCTGATTTTTTGTCGTTCTACTTGGTTTACATCGATTTAATCCGACTATTTAAACCATAAACTACGTGGAATAAATTTATGAACAAAAGCATCCGAGCTGTAGAAAAAACTTAAGGTGGAATTACTCTGCACACAAAACCGATCCATGACAATTCGAACCGTTAGAAACGTAGAACATGGAAAGAGCTTCGTTTTGATAGGTTGTGGCTCCCGTAACTCTAAACGAGTCAAAAGTTATGGCCGTTAGAAGAAACGGAAGAAAGCGACGGACCGCTCGCTGATCCGATTCGACTGTATTGGCAAAAGTATTCGATCTCCGCGAAAGGCGCGAGGATGCTCACACGGTAGCACTCGATATTAAAGATATTATGGATCACAGAAGCAATAAATGAGGATATGGAACAAAAGCTTGTCTACTGAAGCTAAAGCGCAATACATGTTTATTTTACGACCGTTCCGTCTTCCTCGTTTTCCGTCCCTCATTGTTTTGGTCATATTCATCAACATGCGTGGTCTTTTTAACAATATTACAACACCACGACAAAGTGACTTCAAGGAGAATATTAAACGCATTTGATACCTTAGAATTTCGAACAGCTGAGGGTGTTTTATATGATTACTTAGCCTGTATGTAACCTACTTTTTCAGTCTGCGAATATCTTTCGGTTTCCTGTTTTATCCAATTTCAAATCCAATTTCAATCTTTTTAGCGGAATATTGTCGTGGCCTTTTTTGATCTTCGTATTTTTCTGATTTTTTGTCGTTCTACTTGGTTTACATCGATTTAATCCGACTATTTAAACCACAAACTACGTGGAATAAATTTATGAACAAAAGCATCCGAGCTGTAGAAAAAACTTAAGGTGGAATTACTCTGCACACAAAACCGATCCATGACAATTCGAACCGTTAGAAACGTAGAACATGGAAAGAGCTTCGTTTTGATAGGTTGTGGCTCCCGTAACTCTAAACGAGTCAAAAGTTATGGCCGTTAGAAGAAACGGAAGAAAACGACGGACCGCTCGCTGATCCGATTCGACTGTATTGGCAAAAATATTCGATCTCCGCGAAAGGCGCTAGCATGCTCACACGGTAGCACTCGATATTAAAGATATTATGAATCACGGAAGGAATAAATGAGGATATGTAACAAAAGCTTGTCTACTGAAGCTAAAGCGCAATACCTGTTTTTTTTACGACCGTTCTGTCTTCCTCTTTTTCCGTACCTCAATGTTTTGCTCGTATTCAACAATGATTACTTAGCCTGTAAGTAACCTACTTTTTCAGTCTGCGAATATCTTTCGGTTTCCTGTTTTATCCAATTTTAAATGCAATTTCAATCTTTTTAGCGGAATATTGTCGTGGCCTTTTTTGATCTTCGTATATTTCTGATTTTTTGTCGTTCTTCTTGGTTTACATCGATTTAATCAGACTATTTAAACCACAAACTCCGTGGAATAAATTTATGAACAAAAGCATCCGAGCTGTACAAAAAACTTAAGGTGGAATTATCCTGTACACAAAACCGATCCATGACAATTCGAACCGTTAGAAACGTAAAACATGGAAAGAGCTTCGTTTTGATAGGTTGTGGCTCCCGTAACTCTAAACGAGTCAAAAGTTATGGCCGTTAGAAGAAACGGAAGAAAGCGACGGACCGCTCGCTGATCCGATTCGACTGTATTGGCAAAAGTATTCGATCTCCGCGAAAGGCGCGAGGATGCTCACACGGTAGCACTCGATATTAAAGATATTATGGATCACAGAAGCAATAAATGAGGATATGGAACAAAAGCTTGTCTACTGAAGCTAAAGCGCATTACATGTTTATTTTACGACCGTTCCGTCTTCCTCGTTTTCCGTCCCTCATTGTTTTGGTCATATTCATCAACATGCGCGGTCTTTTTAACAATATTACAACACCACGACAAAGTGACTTCAAGGAGAATATTAAACGCATTTGATACCTTAGAATTTCGAATAGCTGAGGGTGTTTTATATGATTACTTAGCCTGTAAGTAACCTACCTTTTCAGTCTGCGAATATCTTTCGGTTTCCTGTTTTATCCAATTTTAAATCCAATTTCAATCTTTTTAGCGGAATATTGTCGTGGCCTTTTTTGATCTTCGTATTTTTCTGATTTTTTTCGTTCTTCTTGGTTTACATCGATATAATCCGACTATTTAAACCACAAACTACGTGGAATAAATTTATGAACAAAAGCATCCGACCTGTAGAAAAAACTTAAGGTGGAATTACACTACACACAAAATCGATCCATGACAATTCGAACCATTAGAAACGTAGAACATGAAAAGAGCTTCGTTTTGATAGGTTGTGGCTCCCGTAACTCCAAACGAGTCAAAAGTTATGGCCGTTAGAAGAAACGGAAGAAAGCGACGGACCGCTCGCTGATCCGATTCGACGGTATTGGCAAAAGTATTCGATCTCCGCGAAAGGCACGAGCATGCTCACACGGTAGCACTCGATAATAAAGATATTGTGGATCATAGAAGGAATAAATGAGGATATGTAATAAAATCTTGTCTACTGAAGCTAAAGCACAATACCTGTTTTTTTTTACGACCGTTCTGTCTTCCTCTTTTTCCGTACCTCAATGTTTTGCTCGTATTCATCAACATGCGCGGTCTTTTTAACAATATTACAACACCACGACAAAGTGACTTCAAGGAGAATATTAAACGCATTTGATACCTTAGAATTTCGAACAGCTGAGGGTGTTTTATATGATTACTTAGCCTGTAAGTAGCCTACTTTTTCAGTCTGCGAGTATCTTTCGGTTTCCTGTTTTATCCAATTTTAAATGCAATTTCAATCTTTTTAGCGGAATATTGTCGTGGCCTTTTTTGATCTTCGTATATTTCTGATTTTTTGTCGTTCTTCTTGGTTTACATCGATTTAATCAGACTATTTAAACCACAAACTCCGTGGATTAAATTTATGAACAAAAGCATCCGAGCTGTAGAAAAACCTTAAGGTGGAATTATCCTGTACACAAAACCGATCCATGACAATTCGAACCGTTAGAAACGTAGAACATGGAAAGAGCTTCGTTTTGATAGGTTGTGGCTCCCGTAACTCTAAACGAGTCAAAAGTTATGGCCGTTAGAAGAAACGGAAGAAAGCGACGGACCGCTCGCTGATCCGATTCGACTGTACTGGCAAAAGTATTCGATCTCCGCGAAAGGCGCGAGCATGCTCACACGGTAGCACTCGATATTAAAGATATTATGGATCACAGAAGGAATAAATGTGGATATGGAACAAAAGCCTGTCTACTGAAGCTAAAGCGCAATACATGTTTATTTTACGACCGTTCCGTCTTCCTCGTTTTCCGTCCCTCATTGTTTTGGTCATATTCATCAACATGCGCGGTCTTTTTAACAATACTACAACACCACGACAAAGTGACTTCAAGGAGAATATTAAACGCATTTGATACCTTAGAATTTCGAACAGCTGTGGGTGTTTTATATGATTACTTAGCCTGTATGTAACCTACTTTTTCAGTCTGCGAATATCTTTCGGTTTCCTGTTTTATCCAATTTTAAATCCAATTTCAATCTTTTTAGCGGAATATTGTCGTGGCCTTTTTTGATCTTCGTATTTTTCTGATTTTTTGTCGTTCTTCTTGGTTTACATCGATTTAATCCGACTATTTAAACCACAAACTACGTGGAATAAATTTATGAACAAAAGCATCCGAGTTGTGGAAAAAAACTTAAGGTGGAATTACTCTGCACACAAAACCGATCCATGACAATTCGAACCATTAGAAACGTAGAACATGGAAAGAGCTTCGTTTTGATAGGTTGTGGCTCCCGTAACTCTAAACGAGTCAAAAGTTATGGCCGTTAGAAGAAACGGAAGAAAACGACGGACCGCTCGCTGATCCGATTCGACTGTATTGGCAAAAATATTCGATCTCCGCGAAAGGCGCAAGCATGCTCACACGGTAGCACTCGATATTAAAGATATTATGAATCACGGAAGGAATAAATGAGGATATGTAACAAAAGCTTGTCTACTGAAGCTAAAGCGCAATACCTATTTTTTTTTACGACCGTTCTGTCTTCCTCTTTTTCCGTACCTCAATGTTTTGCTCGTATTCATCAATGATTACGTAGCCTGTAAGTAACCTACTTTTTCAGTCTGCGAATATCTTTCGGTTTCCTGTTATATCCAATTTTAAATGCAATTTCAATCTTTTTAGCGGAATATTGTCGTGGCCTTTTTTGATCTTCGTATATTTCTGATTTTTTGTCGTTCTTCTTGGTTTACATCGATTTAATCAGACTATTTAAACCACAAACTCCGTGGAATAAATTTATGAACAAAAGCATCCGAGCTGTAGAAAAAACTTAAGGTGGAATTATCCTGTACACAAAACCGATCCATGACAATTCGAACCGTTAGAAACGTAGAACATGGAAAGAGCTTCGTTTTGATAGGTCGTGGCTCCTGTAACTCTAAACGAGTCAAAAGTTATGGCCGTTAGAAGAAACGGAAGAAAGCGACGGACCGCTCGCTGATCCGATTCGACTGTACTGGCAAAAGTATTCGATCTCCGCGAAAAGCGCGAGCATGCTCACATGGTAGCACTCGATATTAAAGATATTATGGATCACAGAAGGAATAAATGAGGATATGGAACAAAAGCTTGTCTACTGAAGCTAAAGCGCAATACATGTTTATTTTACGACCGTTCCGTCTTCCTCGTTTTCCGTCCCTCATTGTTTTGGTCATATTCATCAACATGCGCGGTCTTTTTAACAATACTACAACACCACGACAAAGTGACTTCAAGGAGAATATTATACGCATTTGATACCTTAGAATTTCGAACAGCTGAGGGTGTTTTATATGATTACTTAGCCTGTATGTAACCTACTTTTTCAGTCTACGAATATCTTTCGGTTTCCTGTTTTATCCAATTTTAAATCCAATTTCAATCTTTTTAGCGGAATATTGTCGTGTCCTTTTTTGATCTTCGTATTTTTCTGATTTTTTGTCTTTCTTCTTGGTTTACATCGATTTAATCCGACTATTTAAACCACAAACTTCATGGAATAAATTTATGAACAAAAGCATCCGAGCTGTAGAAAAAACTTAAGGTGGAATTACTCTGCACACAAAACCGATCCATGACAATTCGAACCGTTAGAAACGTAGAACATGGAAAGAGCTTCGTTTTGATAGGTTGTGGCTCCCGTAACTCTAAACGAGTCAAAAGTTATGGCCGTTAGAAGAAACGGAAGAAAACGACGGACCGCTCGCTGATCCGATTCGACTGTATTGGCAAAAATATTCGATCTCCGCGAAAGGCGCAAGCATGCTCACACGGTAGCACTCGATATTAAAGATATTGTGGATCACAGAAGGAATAAATGAGGATATGTAACAAAAGCTTGTCTACTGAAGCTAAAGCGCAATATCTGTTTTTTTACGACCGTTCTGTCTTCCTCTTTTTCCGTATCTCAATGTTTTGCTCGTATTCATCAATGATTACTTAGCCTGCAAGTAACCTACTTTTTCAGTCTGCGAATATCTTTCGGTTTCCTGTTTTATCCAATTTTAAATGCAATTTCAATCTTTTTAGCGGAATATTGTCGTGGCCTTTTTTGATCTTCGTATATTTCTGATTTTTGTCGTTCTTCTTGGTTTACATCGATTTAATCAGACTATTTAAACCACAAACTCCGTGGAATAAATTTATGAACAAAAGCATCCGAGCTGTAGAAAAAACTTAAGGTGGAATTATCCTGTACACAAAACCGATCCATGATAATTCGAACCGTTAGAAACGTAGAACATGGAAAGAGCTTCGTTTTGATAGGTTGTGGCTCCCGTAACTCTAAACGAGTCAAAAATTATGGCCGTTAGAAGAAACGGAAGAAAGCGACGGACCGCTCGCTGATCCGATTCGACTGTATTGGCAAAAGTATTCGATCTCCGCGAAAGGCGCGAGGATGCTCACACGGTAGCACTCGATATTAAAGATATTATGGATCACAGAAAGAATAAATGAGGATATGGAACAAAAGCTTGTCTACTGAAGCTAAAGCGCAATACATGTTTATTTTACGACCGTTCCGTCTTCCTCGTTTTCCGTCCCTCATTGTTTTGGTCATATTCATCAACATGCGCGGTCTTTTTAACAATATTACAACACCACGACAAAGTGACTTCAAGGAGAATATTAAACGCATTTGATACCTTAGAATTTCGAACAGCTGAGGGTGTTTTATATGATTACTTAGCCTGTAAGTAACCTACCTTTTCAGTCTGCGAATATCTTTCGGTTTCCTGTTTTATCCAATTTTAAATCCAATTTCAATCTTTTTAGCGGAATATTGTCGTGGCCTTTTTTGATCTTCGTATTTTTCTGATTTTTTTCGTTCTTCTTGGTTTACATCGATATAATCCGACTATTTAAACCACAAACTACGTGGAATAAATTTATGAACAAAAGCATCCGACCTGTAGAAAAAACTTAAGGTGGAATTACCCTGCACACAAAATCGATCTATGACAATTCGAACAGTTAGAAACGTAGAATATGGAAAGAGCTTCGTTTTGATAGGTTGTGGCTCCCGTAACTCCAAACGAGTCAAAAGTTATGGCCGTTAGAAGAAACGGAAGAAAGCGACGGACCGCTCGCTGATCCGATTCGACGGTATTGGCAAAAGTATTCGATCTCCGCGAAAGGCACGAGCATGCTCACACGGTAGCACTCGATATTAAAGATATTGTGGATCACAGAAGGAATAAATGAGGATATGTAATAAAAGCTTGTCTACTGAAGCTAAAGCGCAATACCTGTTTTTTTTTACGACCGTTCTGTCTTCCTCTTTTTCCGTACCTCAATGTTTTGCTCGTATTCATCAACATGCGCCGTCTTTTTAACAATATTACAACACCACGACAAAGTGACTTCAAGGAGAATATTAAACGAATTTGATACCTTAGAATTTCGAACAGCTGAGGGTGTTTTATATGATTACTTAGCCTGTAAGTAACCTACCTTTTCAGTCTGCGAGTATCTTTCGGTATCCTGTTTTATCCAATTTTAAATGCAATTTCAATCTTTTTAGCGGAATATTGTCGTGGCCTTTTTTGATCTTCGTATATTTCTGATTTTTTGTCGTTCTTCTTGGTTTACATCGATTTAATCAGACTATTTAAACCACAAACTCCGTGGATTAAATTTAAGAACAAAAGCATCCGAGCTGTAGAAAAAACTTAAGGTGGAATTATCCTGGACACAAAACCGATCCATGACAATTTGAACCGTTAGAATCGTAGAACATGGAAAGAGCTTCGTCTTGATAGGTTGCGGCTCCGGTAACTGCAAACGAGCCAAAAGTTATGGCCGTTAGAAGAAACGGAAGAAAGCGACGGACCGCTCGCTGATCCGATTCAACGGTATTGGCAAAAGTATTCGATCTCTGTGAAAGGCGCTAGCATGCTCACGCGGTAGCACTCGATATTAAAGATATTATGGATCACAGAAGGAATAAATGAGGATATGGAATAAAAGCTTGTCTACCGAAGCTAAAGCGCAATACATGTTTTTTTTTTACGACCGTTCCGTCTTCCTCGTTATCTGTCCCTCATTGTTTTGGTCATATTCATCAACATGCGTGGTCTTTTTAACAATATTACAATACCACGACAAAGTGACTTCAAGGAGAATATTAAACGCATTTGACACCTTAGAATTTCGAACAGCTGAGAGTGTTTTATATGATTACTTAGCCTGTAAGGAACCTACTTTTTCCGTCTGCGGATATCTTTCGGTTTCCTCTTTTATCCAATTTTAAATCCAATTTCAATCGTTTTAGCGGAATATTGTCATGGCCTTTTTTGATCTTCGTATATTTCTGATTTTTTGTCCTTCTTGGTTTACATCGATTTAATCCGACTAATTAAACCACAAACTTCGTGGAATAAATTTATGAACAAAAGCATCCGAGCTGTAGAAAAAACTTAAGGTGGAATTATCCTGCACACAAAACCGATCCATGACAATTCGAACCGTTAGAAATGTAGAACATGGAAAGAGCTTCGTTTTGATAGGTTGTGGCTCCCGTAACTCTAAACGAGTCAAAAGTTATGGCCGTTAGAAGAAATGGAGGAAAGCGACGGACCGCTCGCTGATCCGATTCGACCGTATTGGCAAAAGTATTCGATTTCCGCGAAAGGCGCGAGCATGCTCACACGGTAGCACTCGATATTAAAGATATTGTGGATCACAGAAGGAATAAATGAGGATATGGAACAAAAGCTTGTCTACCGAAGCTAAAGCGCAATACATGTTTATTTTACGACCGTTCCGTCTTCCTCGTTTTCCGTCCCACATTGTTTTGGTCATATTCATCAACATGCGCGGTCTTTTTAACAATATTACAACACCACGACAAAGTGACTTCAAGGAGAATATTAAACGCATTTGATACCTTAGAATTTCGAACAGCTGAGGGTGCTTTATATGATTACTTAGCCTGTAAGTAACCTACTTTTTCAGTCTGCGAATATCTTTCGGTTTCTTGTTTTATCCAATTTTAAATCCAATTTCAATCTTTTTAGCGGAATATTGTCGTGGCCTTTTTTGATCTTCGTATATTTCTGATTTTTTGTCGTTCTTCTTGGTTTACATCGATTTAATCAGACTATTTAAACCACAAACTCCGTGGAATAAATTTATGAACAAAAGCATCCGAGTTGTAGAAAAAACTTAAGGTGGAATTATCCTGTACACAAAACCGATCCATGACAATTCGAACCGTTAGAAACGTAGAACATGGAAAGAGCTTCGTTTTGATAGGTCGTGGCTCCCGTAACTCTAAACGAGTCAAAAGTTATGGCCGTTAGAAGAAACGGAAGAAAGCGACGGACCGCTCGCTGATCCGATTCGACTGTACTGGCAAAAGTATTCGATCTCCGCGAAAGGCGCGAGCATGCTCACACGGTAGCACTCGATATTAAAGATATTGTGGATCACAGAAGGAATAAATGAGGATATGGAACAAAAGCTTGTCTACTGAAGCTAAAGCGCAATACATGTTTTTTTTTACCACCGTTCCGTCTTCCTCGTTTTTCGTCCCTCATTGTTTTAGTCATATTCATCAACATGCGCGGTCTTTTTAACAATATTACAACACCACGACAAAGTGACTTCAAGAAGAATATTAAACGCATTTGATACCTTAGAATTTCGAACAGCTGAGGGTGTTTTATATGATTAATTAGCCTGTAAATAACCTACTTTTTCAGTCTGCGAATATCTTTCGATTTCCTGTTTTATCCAATTTTAAATCCAATTTCAATCTTTTTAGCGAAATATTGTCGTGGCCTTTTTTGATCTTCGTATTTTTCTATTTTTTTGTCGTTCTTCTTGGTTTACATCGATTTATCCTACTATTTAAACCACAAACTCCGTGGAATAAATTTATGAACAAAAGCATCCGAGCTGTTGAAAAAACTAAAGGTGGAATTACTCTGCACACAAAACAGATCCATGACAATTCGAACAGTTAGAAACGTAGAACATGGAAAGAGCTTCGTTTTGATAGGTTGTGGCTCCCGTAACTCCAAACGAGCCAAAAGTTATGGCCGTTAGAAGAAACGGAAGAAAGCGACGTACCGCTCGCTGATCCGATTCGACGGTATTGGCAAAAGTATTCGATCTCCACGAAAGGCACGAGCTTGCTCACACGGTAGCACTCGATATTAAAGATATTATGGATCACAGAAGAATAAATGAGGACATGTATCAAAAGCTTGTCTACTGAAGCTAAAGCGCAATATATGTTTTTTTTACGACCGTTCCGTCTTCCTCGTTTTCCGTCCCTCATTGTTTTGGTCATATTCAACAACATGCGTGGTCTTTTTAACAATATTACAACACCACGACAAAGTGACTTCAACGAGAATATTAACCGCATTTGATACCTTAGAATTTCGAACAGCTGAGGGTGTTTTATATGATTACTTAGCTTGTAAGGAACCTACCTTTTCAGTCTGCGAATATCTTTCGGTTTCCTGTTTTATCCAATTTTAAATCCAATTTCAATCTTTTTAGTGGAATATTGTCGTGGCCTTTTTTGATCTTCGTATATTTCTGATTTTTTGTCGTTCTTCTTGGTTTACATCGATTTAATCCGACTATTTAAACCACAAATTCCGTGAAATAAATTTACGAACAAAAGCATCCGAACTGTAGAAAAAACTTAAGGTGGAATTATCCTGTACACAAAACCGATCCATGACAATTCGAACCGTTAGAAACGTAGAACATGGAAAGAGCTTCGTTTTGATAGGTTGTGCCTCCGGTAACTCTAAACGAGTCAAAAGTTATGGCCGTTAGAAGAAACGGAAGAAAGCGACGGACCGCTCGCTGATCCGATTCGACGGTATTGGCGAAAGTATTCGATCTCCGCGAAAGGCGCGAGCATGCTCACACGGTAGCACTCGTTATTAAAGATATTATGGATCACAGAAGGAATAAATGAGGATATGAAACAAAAGCTTGTCTACTTAAGCTAAAGCGCAATACATGTTTTTTTTTACGACCGTTCCGTCTTCCTCGTTTTCCGTCCCTCATTGTTTTGGTCATATTCATCAACATGCGCGGTCTTTTTAACAATATTACAACACCACGACAAAGTGACTTCAAGGAGAATATTAAACGCATTTGATACCTTAGAATTTCGAACAGCTGAGGGTGTTTTATATGATTAATTAGCCTGTAAATAACCTACTTTTTCAGTCTGCGAATATCTTTCGATTTCCTGTTTTATCCAATTTTAAATCCAATTTCAATCTTTTTAGCGAAATATTGTCGTGGCCTTTTTTGATCTTCGTATTTTTCTATTTTTTTGTCGTTCTTCTTGGTTTACATCGATTTATCCTACTATTTAAACCACAAACTCCGTGGAATAAATTTATGAACAAAAGCATCCGAGCTGTTGAAAAAACTAAAGGTGGAATTACTCTGCACACAAAACATATCCATGACAATTCGAACAGTTAGAAACGTAGAACATGGAAAGAGCTTCGTTTTGATAGGTTGTGGCTCCCGTAACTCCAAACGAGCCAAAAGTTATGGCCGTTAGAAGAAACGGAAGAAAGCGACGTACCGCTCGCTGATCCGATTCGACGGTATTGGCAAAAGTATTCGATCTCCACGAAAGGCACGAGCATGCTCACACGGTAGCACTCGATATTAAAGATATTATGGATCACAGAAGGAATAAATGAGGACATGTATCAAAAGCTTGTCTACTGAAGCTAAAGCGCAATATATGTTTTTTTTACGATCGTTCCGTCTTCCTCGTTTTCCGTCCCTCATTGTTTTGGTCATATTCATCAACATGCGTGGTCTTTTTAACAATATTACAACACCACGACAAAGTGACTTCAACGAGAATATTAACCGCATTTGATACCTTAGAATTTCGAACAGCTGAGGGTGTTTTATATGATTACTTAGCCTGTAAGGAACCTACCTTTTCAGTCTGCGAATATCTTTCGGTTTCCTGTTTTATCCAATTTTAAATCCAATTTCAAACTTTTTAGTGGAATATTGTCGTGGCCTTTTTTGATCTTCGTATATTTCTGATTTTTTGTCGTTCTTCTTGGTTTACATCGATTTAATCCGACTATTTAAACCACAAATTCCATGAAATAAATTTATGAACAAAAGCATCCGAGCTGTAGAAAAAACTTAAGGTGGAATTATCCTGTACACAAAACCGATCCATGACAATTCGAACCGTTAGAAACGTAGAACATGGAAAGAGCTTCGTTTTGATAGGTTGTGCCTCCGGTAACTCTAAACGAGTCATAAGTTATGGCCGTTAGAAGAAACGGAAGAAAGCGACGTACCGCTCGCTGATCCGATTCGACGGTATTGGCGAAAGTATTCGATCTCCGCGAAAGGCGCGAGCATGCTCACACGGTAGCACTCGTTATTAAAGATATTATGGATCACAGAAGGAATAAATGAGGATATGAAACAAAAGCTTGTCTACTTAAGCTAAAGCGCAATACATGTTTTTTTTTACGACCGTTCCGTCTTCCTCGTTTTCCGTCCCTCATTGTTTTGGTCATATTCATCAACATGCGCGGTCTTTTTAACAATATTACAACACCACGACAAAGTGACTTCAAGGAGAATATTAAATGCATTTGATACCTTATAATTTCGAACAGATGAGGGTGTTTTATATGATTACATAGCCTGTAAATAACCTACTTTTTTAGTCTGCGAATATCTTCCAATTTCCTGTTTTATCCAATTTTAAATCCAATTTCAATCTTTTTAGCGGAATATTGTCGTGGCCTTTTTTGATCTTCGTATTTTTCTGATTTTTTGTCGTTCTTCTTGGTTTACATCGATTTAATCCGACTATTAAAACCACAAACTCCGTGGAATAAATTTATGAACAAAAGCATCCGAGCTGTAGAAAAAACTGAAGGTGGAATTACTTTGCACACAAAACCGCTCCATGACAATTCAAACCGTTAGAAACGTAGAACATGGAAAGAGCTTCGTTTTGATAGGTTGTGGCTCCCGTAACTCCAAACGAGCCAAAAGTTATGGCCGTTAGAAGAAACGGAAGAAAGCGACGGACCGCTCGCTGATCCGATTCGACGGTATTGGCAAAAGTATTTGATCTCCGCGAAAGGCACGAGCATGCTCACACGGTAGCACTCGATATTAAAGATATTATGGATCACACAAGGAATAAATGAGGATATGTAACAAAAGCTTGTCTACTGAAGCTAAAGCGCAATATTTTTTTTTTTTTACGACCGTTCCGTCTTCCTCGTTTTCCGTCCCTCATTGTTTTGGTCATATTCATCAACATGCGCGGTCTTTTTAACAATATTACAACACCACGACAAAGTGACTTCAAGAAGAATATTAAATGCATTTGATACCTTAGAATTTCGAACAGCTAAGGGTGTTTTATATGATTACTTAGCCTGTAAGTAACCTACTTTTTCAGTCTGCGAATATCTTTCGGTTTCCTGTTTTTTCCAATTTTAAATCCAATTTCAATCTTTTTAGCGGAATATTGTCGTGGCCTTTTTTGATCTTCGTATATTTTTGATTTTTTGTCTTTCTTCTTGGTTTACATCGATTTAATCCGACTATTTAAACCACAAACTGCGTGGAATAAATTTATGAACAAAAGCATCCGAGCTGTAGAAAAAACTTAAGATTAATTCTGCACACAAAACCGATCCATGACAAATCGAACAGTTAGAAACGTAGAACATGGAAAGAGCTTCGTTTTGATAGGTTGTGGCTCCCGTAACACCAAACGAGTCAAAAGTTACGGCCGTTAGAAGAAACGGAAGAAAGCAACGGACCGCTCGCGGATCCGATTCGACGGTATTGGCAAAAGTATTCGATCTCCGCGAAAGGCACGAGCATGCTCACACGGTAGCACTCGATATTAAAGATATTATGGATCACAGAAGGTATAAATGAGGATATGTAACAAAAGCTTGTCTACCGAAGCAAAAGCGCAATACTTGTTTTTTTTTACGACCGTTCCGTCTTCCTCGTTTTCCGTCCCTCATTGTTTTCGTCATATTCATCAACATGCGAGGTCTTTTTAACAATATTACAACACCACGACAAAGTGACTTCAAGGAGAATATTAAACGCATTTGATACCTAAGAATTTCGAACAGCTGAAGGTGTTTTATTGATTACTTAGCCTGTAAGTAACCTAATTTTTCTGTCTACAAATATCTTCGGTTTCCTGTTTTATCCAATTTTAAATCCAATTTCAACCTTTTTAGCGGAATATTGTCGTGGCCTTTTTTGATCTTCGTATATTTATGATTTTTTGTCGTTCTTCTTGGTTTACATCGATTTAATCAGACTATTTAAACCACAAACTCCGTGGAATAAATTTATGAACAAAAGCATCCGAGCTGTAGAAAAAACTTAAGGTGGAATTATCCTGCACACAAAACCGATCCATGACAATTAGAACCGTTAGAAACGTTGAACATGGAAAGAGCTTCGTTTTGATAGGTTGTGGCTCCCGTAACTCCAAACGAGTCAAAAGTTATGGCCGTTAGAAGAAACGGAAGAAAGCGACGGACCGCTTGCTGATCCGATTCGACGGTATTGGTAAAAGTATTCGATCTCCGCGAAAGGCGCGAGCATGCTCACACGGTAGCACTCGATATTAAAGATATTATGGATCACAGAAGGTATAAATGAGGATATGTAACAAAAGCTTGTCTACCGAAGCAAAAGCGCAATACTTGTTTTTTTTTACGACCGTTCCGTCTTCCTCGTTTTCCGTCCCTCATTGTTTTGGTCATATTCATCAACATGCGCGGTCTTTTTAACAATATTACAACACCATGACAAAGTGACTTCAAGGAGAATATTAAACGCATTTGATACCATAGAATTTCGAACAGCTGAGGGTGTTTTATATCATTACTTAGCCTGTAAATAACCTACTTTTTCAGTCTGCGAATATCTTTCGATTTCCTGTTTTATCCAATTTTAAATACAATTTCAGTCTTTTTAGCGGAATATTGTCGTGGCCTTTTTTGATCTTCGTATTTTTCTGATTTTTTGTCGTTCTTCTTGGTTTACATCGATTTAATCCGACTATTTAAACCACAAACTCCGTGGAATAAATTTATGAACAAAAGCATCCGAGCTGTATAAAAAACTAAAGGTGGAATTACTTTGCACACAAAACTGATCCATGACAATTCGAACCGTTAGAAACGTAGAACATGGAAAGAGCTTCGTTTTGATAGGTTGTGGCTCCTGTAACTCCAACCGAGCCAAAAGTTATGGCCATTAGAAGAAACGGAAGAAAGCGACGGACCGCTCGCTGATCCGATGCGACGGTATTGGCAAAAATATTCAATCTCCGCGAAAGGCACGAGCATGCTCACACGGTAGCACTCGATATTAAAGATATTATGGATCACAGAAGGAATAAATGAGGATATGTAACAAAAGCATGTCTACTGAAGCTAAAGCGCAATATATGTTTTTTTAACGACCGTTCCGTCTTCCTCGTTTTCCGTCCCTCATTGCTTTGGTCATATTCATCAACATGCGCTGTCTTTTTAACAATATTACAACACCACGACAAAGTGACTTCAAGGAGAATATTAAACGCATTTGATACCTTAGAATTTCGAACAGCTGAGGGTGTTTTATATGATTACTTAGCTTGTAAGTAACCTACTTTTTCAGTCTGCGAATATCTTTCGGTTTCCTGTTTTATCCAATTTTAAATCCAATTTCAATCTTTTTAGCGGAATATTGTCGTGGCCTTTTTTGATTTCGTATATTTTTGATTTTTTGTCTTTCTTCTTCGTTTACATCGATTTAATCCGACAAGTTAAACCACAAACTGCGTGGAATAATTTTATGAACAAAAGCATCCAAGCCATAGAAAAAACTTAAGATTAATTCTGCACACAAAATCGATCCATGACAATTCGAACCGTTAGAAACGTTGAACATGGAAAGAGCTTCGTTTTGATAGGTTGTTACTCCCGTAACTCCAAACGAGTCAAAAGTTATGGCCGTTAGAAGAAACGGAAGAAAGCGACGGGCCGCTCGCTGATCCGATTCGACGGTATTGGCAAAAGTATTCGATCTCCGCGAAAGGCACGAGCATGCTCACACGGTAGCACTCGATATTAAAGATATTATGGATCACAGAAGGAATAAATGAGGATATGTAATAAAAGCTTGTCTACTGAAGCTAAAGCGCTATACATGTTTTTTTACGACCGCTTCGTCTTCCTCGTTTTCCGTACCACATTGTTTTGCTCGTATTCATCAACATGCGCGGTCTTTTTAACAATATTACAAGACCACGACAAAGTGACTTCAAGAAGAATATTAAACGCATTTGATACCTTAGAATTTCGAACAGCTGAGGGTGTTTTATTGATTACTTAGCCTGTAAGTAACCTAATTTTTCTGTCTACGAATATCTTCGGTTTCCTGTTTTATCCAATTTTAAATCCAATTTCAATCTTTTTAGCGGAATATTGTCGTGGACTTTTTTGATCTTCGTATATTTACGATTTTTTGTTTTTCTTCTTGGTTTACATCGATTTAATCAGACTATTTAAACCACAAAATCCGTGGAATAAATTTATGAACAAAAGCATCCAAGCTGTAGAAAAAACTTAAGGTGGAATTATCCTGCACACAAAACTAATCCATGATAATTCGAACCGTTAGAAACGTAGAACATGGAAAGAGCTTCGTTTTGATAGGTTGTGGCTCCCGTAACTCCAAACGAGTCAAAAGTTGTGGCCGTTAGAAGAAACGGAAGAAAGCGACGGACCGCTCGCTGATCCGATTCGATAGTATTGGCGAAAGTATTCGATCTCCGCGTAAGGCGCGAGCATGCTCACACGGTAGCACTCGATATTAAAGATATTATGGATCACAGAAGGAATAAATGAGGATATGGAACAAAAGCTTGTCTACTGAAGCTAAAGCGCAATACATGTTTTTTTTACTACCGTTCCGTCTTCCTCGTTTTCCGTCCCTCATTGTTTTGGTCATATTCATCAACATACGAGGTCTTTTTAACAATATTACAACACCACGACAAAGTGACTTCAAGGAGAATATTAAACGCATTTGATAACTTAGAATTTCGAACAGCTGAGGGTGTTTTATTGATTACTTAGCCTGTAAGTAACCTAATTTTTCTGTCTACGAATATCTTCGGTTTCCTGTTTTATCCAATTTTAAATCCAATTTCAATCTTTTTAGCGGAATATGGTAGTGGCCTTTTTTGATCTTCGTATATTTATGATTTTTGTCGTTCTTCTTGGTTTACATCGATTTAATCAGACTATTTAAAACACAAACTCCGTGGAATAAATTTATGAACAAAAGCGTCCGAGCTGTAGAAAAAACTTAAGGTGGAATTATCCATTACACAAAACTGATCCATGACAATTCGAACCGTTAGAAACGTAGAACATGGAAAGAGCTTCGTTTTGATAGGTTGTGACTCCGTAACTCTAAACGAGTCAAAAGTTATGGCCGTTAGAAGAAACGGAAGAAAGCGACGGACCGCTCGCTGATCCGATTCGACGGTATTGGCAAAAGTATTCGATCTCCGCGAAAGGCGCGAGCATGCTCACACGGTAGCACTCGATATTAAAGATATTATGGATCACAGAAGGAATAAATGAGGATATGGAACAAAAGCTTGTCTACCGAAGCTAAAGCGCAATACATGTTTATTTTACGACCGTTCCGTCTTCCTCGTTTTCCGTCCCTCATTGTTTTGGTCATATTCATCAACATGCGCGGTCTTTTTAACAATATTACAACACCACGACAAAGTGACTTCAAGGAGAATATTAAACGCATTTGATACCTTAGAATTTCGAACAGCTGAGGGTGTTTTATATGATTACTTAGCCTGTAAGCAACCTACTTTTTCAGTCTGCGAATATCTTTCGGTTTCCTGTTTTATCCAATTTTAAATCTAATTTCAATCTTTTTAGCGGAATATTGTCGTGGCCTTTTTTTATCTTCGTATTTTTCTGATTTTTTGTCGTTCTTCTTGGTTTACATCGATTTAATCCGACTATTTAAACCACAAACTATGTGGAATAAATTTATGAACAAAAGCATCCGATTTGTGGAAAAAACTTAAGATGGAATTACTCTGCACACAAAGCCGGTCCATGACAGTTCGAACCGTTAGAAAGGTAGAACATGGAAAGAGCTTCGTTTTGATAGGTTGTGGCTCCCGTAACTCTAAACGAGTCAAAAGTTATGGCCGTTAGAAGAAACGGAAGAAAGCGACGAACCGCTCCCTGATCCGATTCGACGGTATAGGCGAAAGTATTCGATCTCCGCGAAAGGCGCGAGCATGCTCACACGGTAGCACTCGATATTAAAGATATTATGGATCACAGAAGGAATAAATGAGGATATGGAACAAAAGCTTGTCTACTGAAGCTAAAGCGCAATACATGTTTTTTTTTACGACCGTTCCGTCTTCCTCGTTTTCCGTCCCTCATTGTTTTGGTCATATTCATCAACATGCGCGGTCTTTTTAACAATATTACAACACCACGACAAAGTGACTTCAAGGAGAATATTAAACGCATTTGATACCTTAGAATTTCGAACAGCTGAGGGTGTTTTATATGATTACTTAGCCAGTAAATAACCTACTTTTTCAGTCTGCGAATATCTTTCGATTTCCTGTTTTATCCAATTTTAAATCCAATTTCAATCTTTTTAGCGGAATATTGCCGTGGCCTTTTTTGATCTTCGTATTTTTCTGATTTTTTGTCGTTCTTCTTGGTTTACATCGATTTAATCCGACTATTTAAACCACAAACTCCGTGGAATAAATTTATGAACAAAAGCATCCGAGCTGTAGAAAAAACTAAAGGTGGAATTACTTTGCACACAAAACCGATCGATGACAATTCGAAACATTAGAAACGTAGAACATGGAAAGAGATTCGTTTTGATAGGTTGTGGCTCCCGTAACTCCAAACGAGCCAAAAGTTATGGCCGTTAGAAGAAACGGAAGAAAGCGACGGACCGCTCGCTGATCCGATTCGACGGTATTGGCAAAAATATTCGATCTCCGCGAAAGGCACGAGCATGCTCACACGGTAGCACACGATATTAAAGATATTATGGATCACAGAAGGAATAAATGAGGATATGTAACAAAAGCTTGTCTACTGAAGCTAAAGCGCAATATATATTTTTTTTACGACCGTTCCGTCTTCCTCGTTTTCCGTCCCTCATTGTTTTGGTGATATTCATCAACATGCGTGGTCTTTTTAACAATATTACAACACCACGGCAAAGTGACTTCAAGGAGAATATTAAACGCATCTGATACCTTAGAATTTCGAACTGTTGAGGGTGTTTTATATGATTACTTAGCCTGTAAGTAACCTACTTTTTCAGTCTGCGAATATCTTTCGGTTTCTTGATTTATCCAATTTTAAATCCAATTTCAATCTTTTTAGCGGAATATTGTCGTGGCCTTTTTTGATCTTCGTATATTTTTGATTTTTTGTCTTTCTTCTTGGTTTACATCGATTTAATCCGACTATTTAAACCACAAATTGCGTGGAATAAATTTATGAACAAAAGCATCCGAGCTGTAGAAAAAATAAGATTAATTCCTCACACAAAATTGATCCATGACAATTCGAACCGTTAGAAACGTAGAACATGGAAAGAACATCGTTTTGATAGGTTGTGCCTCCCGTAACTCCAAACGAGTCAAAAGTTATGGCCGTTAGAAGAAACGGAAGAAAGCGACGGACCGCTCGCTGATCCGATTCGACGGTATTGGCAAAAGTATTCGATCTCCGCGAAAGGCACGAGCATGCTCACACGATAGCACTCGATATTAAAGATATTATGGATCACAGAAGGACTAAATGAGGATATGTAATAAAAGCTTGTCTACTGAAGCTAAAGGCAATACATGTTTTTTTACGACCGTTCCGTCTTCCTCGTTTTCCGTACCTCATTGTTTTGCTCGTATTCATCAACACGCGCGGTCTTTTTAACAATATTACAACACCACGACAAAGTGACTTCAAGGAGAATATTAAACGCATTTGATACCTTAGAATTTCAAACAGCTGAGGGTGTTTTATTGATTACTTAGCATGTAAGTAACCTAATTTTTCTGTCTACGAATATCTTCGGTTTCCTGTTTTATCCAATTTTAGATCCAATTTCAATCTTTTTAGCGGAATATTGTCATGGCCTTTTTTGTTCTTCGTATAATTATGATTTTTTGTCGTTCTTCTTGGTTTACATCGATTTATCAGACAATTTAAACCACAAGCTCCGTGGAATAAATTTATGAACAAAAGCATCCGAGCTGTAGAAAAAACTTAAGGTGGAATTATCCTGTACACAAAACTGATCCATGACAACTCGAACCGTTAGAAACGTAGAACATGGAAAGAGCTTCGTTTTGATAGGTTGTGGCTCCCGTAACTCCAAACGAGCCAAAAGTTATGGCCGTTAGAAGAAACGGAAGAAAGCGACGGACCGCTCGCTGATCCGATTCGACGGTATTGGCAAAAATATTCGATCTCCACGAAAGGCACGAGCATGCTCACACGGTAGCACTCGATATTAAAGATATTATGGATCACAGAAGGAATAAATGAGGATATGTAATAAAAGCTTGTCTACTGAAGCTAAAGCGCAATACATGTTTTTTTACGACCGTTCCGTCTTCCTCGTTTTCCGTACCTCATTGTTTTGCTCGTATTCATCAACATGCGCGGTCTTTTTAACAATATTACAACACCACGACAAAGTGACTTCAAGGAGAATATTAAACGCATTTGATACCTTAGAATTTCGAACAGCTGAGGGTGTTTTATATGATTACATAGCCTGTAAGTAACCTACTTTTTCAGTCATCGAATATCTTTCGGTTTCCTGTTTTATCCAATTTTAAGTCCAATTTCAATCTTTTTAGCGGAATATTGTCGTGGCCTTTTTTGATCTTCGTATATTTTTGATTTTTTGTCTTTCTTCTTGGTTTACATCGATTTAATCCGACTATTTAAACCACAAACTGCGTGGAACAAATTTATGAACAAAAGCATCCGAGCTGTAGAAAAAACTTAAGATTAATTCTGTACACAAAACCGATCCATGACAATTAGAACCGTTAGAAACGTAGAACATGGAAAGAGCTTCGTTTTGATAGGTTGTGGCTCCCGTAACTCCAAACGAGTCAAAAGTTATGGCCGTTAGAAGAAACGGAAGAAAGCGACGGATCGCTCGCCGATCCGATTCGACGGTATTGGCAAAAGTATTCGATCTCCGCGAAAGGCGCGAGCATGCTAACACGGTAGCACTCGATATTAAAGTTATTATGGATCACAGAAGGAATAAATGAGGATATGGAACAAAAGCTTGTCTACCGAAGCTAAAGCGCAATGCATGTTTTTTTTACGACCGTTCCGTCTTCCTCGTTTTCCGTCCCTCATTGTTTTGGTCATATTCATCAATATGCGCGGCCTTTTTAACAATATTACAACACCACGACAAAGTGACTTCAAGGAGAATATTAAACACATTAGATACCTTAGAATTTCGAACAACTGAGGGTGTTTTATATGATTACTTAGCCTGTAAGGAACCTACTTTTTCAGTCTGCGAATATCTTTCGGTTTCCTGTTTTATCCAATTTTAAATCCAATTTCAATCTTTTTAGTGGAATATTGTCGTGGTCTTTTTTGATCTTCGTATATTTCTGATTTTTTGTCGTTCTTCTTGGTTTACATCGATTTAATCCGACTATTTAAACCACAAACTCCGTGAAATAAATTTATGAACAAAAGCATCCGAGCCGTAGAAAAAACTTAAGGTGGAATTATCCTGTACACAAAACCGATCCATGACAATTCGAACCGTTAGAAACGTAGAACATGGAAAGAGCTTCGTTTTGATAGGTTGTGCCTACTGTAACTCTAAACGAGTCAGAAGTTATGGCCGTTAGAAGAAACGGAAGAAAGTGACGGACCGCTCGCTGATCCGATTCGACGGTATTGGCGAAAGTATTCGATCTCCGCGAAAGGCGCGAGCATGCCCACACGGTAGCACTCGTTATTAAAGATATTATGGATCACAGAAGGAATAAATGAGGATATGAAGCAAAAGCTTGTCTACTTAAGCTAAAGCGCAACACATGTTTTTTCTACGACCGTTCCGTCTTCCTCGTTTTCCGTCCCTCATTGTTTTGGTCATATTCATCAACATGCGCGGTCTTTTTAACAATGTTACAACACCACGACAAAGTGATTTCAAGGAGAATATTAAACGCATTTGATACCTTATAATTTCGAACAGATGAGGGTGTTTTATATGATTACTTAGCCTGTAAATAACCTACTTTTTCAGTCTGCGAATATCTTCCAATTTCCTGTTTTATCCAATTTTAAATCCAATTTCAATCTTTTTAGCGGAATATTGTCGTGGCCTTTTTTTATCTTCGTATGTTTCTGATTTATTGTCGTTCTTCTTGGTTTACATCGATTTAATCCGACTATTTAAACCACAAACTGCGTGGAATAAATTTATGAACAAAAGCATCCGAGCTGTAGAAAAAACTTAAAGTGGAATTATCCTATACACAAAACCGATCCATGACAATTCGAAACGTTAGAAACGTAGAACATGGAAAGAGCTTCGTTTTGATAGGTTGTGGCTCCCGTAACTCTAAACGAGTCAAAAGTTATGGCCGTTAGAAGAAACGGAAGAAAGCGACGAACCGCTCCCTGATCCGATTCGACGGTATAGGCGAAAGTATTCGATCTCCGCGAAAGGCGCGAGCATGCTCACACGGTAGCACTCGATATTAAAGATATTATGGATCACAGAAGGAATAAATGAGGATATGGAACAAAAGCTTGTCTACTGAAGCTAAAGCGCAATACATGTTTTTTTTTACGACCGTTCCGTCTTCCTCGTTTTCCGTCCCTCATTGTTTTGGTCATATTCATCAACATGCGCGGTCTTTTTAACAATATTACAACACCACGACAAAGTGACTTCAAGGAGAATATTAAACGCATTTGATACCTTAGAATTTCGAACAGCTGAGGGTGTTTTATATGATTACTTAGCCAGTAAATAACCTACTTTTTCAGTCTGCGAATATCTTTCGATTTCCTGTTTTATCCAATTTTAAATCCAATTTCAATCTTTTTAGCGGAATATTGCCGTGGCCTTTTTTGATCTTCGTATTTTTCTGATTTTTTGTCGTTCTTCTTGGTTTACATCGATTTAATCCGACTATTTAAACCACAAACTCCGTGCAATAAATTTATGAACAAAAGCATCCGAGCTGTAGAAAAAACTAAAGGTGGAATTACTTTGCACACAAAACCGATCGATGACAATTCGAAACATTAGAAACGTAGAACATGGAAAGAGATTCGTTTTGATAGGTTGTGGCTCCCGTAACTCCAAACGAGCCAAAAGTTATGGCCGTTAGAAGAAACGGAAGAAAGCGACGGACCGCTCGCTGATCCGATTCGACGGTATTGACAAAAATATTCGATCTCCGCGAAAGGCACGAGCATGCTCACACGGTAGCACACGATATTAAAGATATTATGGATCACAGAAGGAATAAATGAGGATATGTAACAAAAGCTTGTCTACTGAAGCTAAAGCGCAATATATATTTTTTTTACGACCGTTCCGTCTTCCTCGTTTTCCGTCCCTCATTGTTTTGGTGATATTCATCAACATGCGTGGTCTTTTTAACAATATTACAACACCACGGCAAAGTGACTTCAAGGAGAATATTAAACGCATCTGATACCTTAGAATTTCGAACTGTTGAGGGTGTTTTATATGATTACTTAGCCTGTAAGTAACCTACTTTTTCAGTCTGCGAATATCTTTCGGTTTCTTGATTTATCCAATTTTAAATCCAATTTCAATCTTTCTAGCGGAATATTGTCGTGGCCTTTTTTGATCTTCGTATATTTTTGATTTTTTGTCTTTCTTCTTGGTTTACATCGATTTAATCCGACTATTTAAACCACAAATTGCGTGGAATAAATTTATGAACAAAAGCATCCGAGCTGTAGAAAAAATAAGATTAATTCCTCACACAAAATTGATCCATGACAATTCGAACCGTTAGAAACGTAGAACATGGAAAGAACATCGTTTTGATAGGTTGTGCCTCCCGTAACTCCAAACGAGTCAAAAGTTATGGCCGTTAGAAGAAACGGAAGAAAGCGACGGACCGCTCGTTGATCCGATTCGACGGTATTGGCAAAAGTATTCGATCTCCGCGAAAGGCACGAGCATGCTCACACGATAGCACTCGATATTAAAGATATTATGGATCACAGAAGGACTAAATGAGGATATGTAATAAAAGCTTGTCTACTGAAGCTAAAGGCAATACATGTTTTTTTACGACCGTTCCGTCTTCCTCGTTTTCCGTACCTCATTGTTTTGCTCGTATTCATCAACACGCGCGGTCTTTTTAACAATATTACAACACCACGACAAAGTGACTTCAAGGAGAATATTAAACGCATTTGATACCTTAGAATTTCGAACAGCTGAGGGTGTTTTATTGATTACTTAGCATGTAAGTAACCTAATTTTTCTGTCTACGAATATCTTCGGTTTCCTGTTTTATCCAATTTTAGATCCAATTTCAATCTTTTTAGCGGAATATTGTCATGGCCTTTTTTGTTCTTCGTATATTTATGATTTTTTGTCGTTCTTCTTGGTTTACATCGATTTATCAGACAATTTAAACCACAAGCTCCGTGGAATAAATTTATGAACAAAAGCATCCGAGCTGTAGAAAAAACTTAAGGTGGAATTATCCTGTACACAAAACTGATCCATGACAACTCGAACCGTTAGAAACGTAGAACATGGAAAGAGCTTCGTTTTGATAGGTTGTGGCTCCCGTAACTCCAAACGAGCCAAAAGTTATGGCCGTTAGAAGAAACGGAAGAAAGCGACGGACCGCTCGCTGATCCGATTCGACGGTATTGGCAAAAATATTCGATCTCCACGAAAGGCACGAGCATGCTCACACGGTAGCACTCGATATTAAAGATATTATGGATCACAGAAGGAATAAATGAGGATATGTAATAAAAGCTTGTCTACTGAAGCTAAAGCGCAATACATGTTTTTTTACGACCGTTCCGTCTTCCTCGTTTTCCGTACCTCATTGTTTTGCTCGTATTCATCAACATGCGCGGTCTTTTTAACAATATTACAACACCACGACAAAGTGACTTCAAGGAGAATATTAAACGCATTTGATACCTTAGAATTTCGAACAGCTGAGGGTGTTTTATATGATTACATAGCCTGTAAGTAACCCACTTTTTCAGTCATCGAATATCTTTCGGTTTCCTGTTTTATCCAATTTTAAGTCCAATTTCAATCTTTTTAGCGGAATATTGTCGTGGCCTTTTTTGATCTTCGTATATTTTTGATTTTTTGTCTTTCTTCTTGGTTTACATCGATTTAATCCGACTATTTAAACCACAAACTGCGTGGAACAAATTTATGAACAAAAGCATCCGAGCTGTAGAAAAAACTTAAGATTAATTCTGTACACAAAACCGATCCATGACAATTAGAACCGTTAGAAACGTAGAACATGGAAAGAGCTTCGTTTTGATAGGTTGTGGCTCCCGTAACTCCAAACGAGTCAAAAGTTATGGCCGTTAGAAGAAACGGAAGAAAGCGACGGATCGCTCGCCGATCCGATTCGACGGTATTGGCAAAAGTATTCGATCTCCGCGAAAGGCGCGAGCATGCTAACACGGTAGCACTCGATATTAAAGTTATTATGGATCACAGAAGGAATAAATGAGGATATGGAACAAAAGCTTGTCTACCGAAGCTAAAGCGCAATGCATGTTTTTTTTACGACCGTTCCGTCTTCCTCGTTTTCCGTCCCTCATTGTTTTGGTCATATTCATCAATATTCGCGGCCTTTTTAACAATATTACAACACCACGACAAAGTGACTTCAAGGAGAATATTAAACACATTAGATACCTTAGAATTTCGAACAACTGAGGGTGTTTTATATGATTACTTAGCCTGTAAGGAACCTACTTTTTCAGTCTGCGAATATCTTTCGGTTTCCTGTTTTATCCAATTTTAAATCCAATTTCAATCTTTTTAGTGGAATATTGTCGTGGCCTTTTTTGATCTTCGTATATTTCTGATTTTTTGTCGTTCTTCTTGGTTTACATCGATTTAATCCGACTATTTAAACCACAAACTCCGTGAAATAAATTTATGAACAAAAGCATCCGAGCCGTAGAAAAAACTTAAGGTGGAATTATCCTGTACACAAAACCGATCCATGACAATTCGAACCGTTAGAAACGTAGAACATGGAAAGAGCTTCGTTTTGATAGGTTGTGCCTACTGTAACTCTAAACGAGTCAGAAGTTATGGCCGTTAGAAGAAACGGAAGAAAGTGACGGACCGCTCGCTGATCCGATTCGACGGTATTGGCGAAAGTATTCGATCTCCGCGAAAGGCGCGAGCATGCCCACACGGTAGCACTCGTTATTAAAGATATTATGGATCACAGAAGGAATAAATGAGGATATGAAACAAAAGCTTGTCTACTTAAGCTAAAGCGCAATACATGTTTTTTCTACGACCGTTCCGTCTTCCTCGTTTTCCGTCCCTCATTGTTTTGGTCATATTCATCAACATGCGCGGTCTTTTTAACAATGTTACAACACCACGACAAAGTGATTTCAAGGAGAATATTAAACGCATTTGATACCTTATAATTTCGAACAGATGAGGGTGTTTTATATGATTACTTAGCCTGTAAATAACCTACTTTTTCAGTCTGCGAATATCTTCCAATTTCCTGTTTTATCCAATTTTAAATCCAATTTCAATCTTTTTAGCGGAATATTGTCGTGGCCTTTTTTGATCTTCGTATTTTTCTGATTTTTTGTCGTTCTTCTTGGTTTACATCGATTTAATCCGACTATTAAAACCACAAACTCCGTGGAATAAATTTATGAACAAAAGCATCCGAGCTGTAGAAAAAACTAAAGGTGGAATTACTTTGCACACAAAACCGCTCCATGACAATTCAAACCGTTAGAAACGTAGAACATGGAAAGAGCTTCGTTTTGATAGGTTGTGCCTACTGTAACTCTAAACGAGTCAGAAGTTATGGCCGTTAGAAGAAACGGAAGAAAGTGACGGGCCGCTCGCTGATCCGATTCGACGGTATTGGCGAAAGTATTCGATCTCCGCGAAAGGCGCGAGCATGCCCACACGGTAGCACTCGTTATTAAAGATATTATGGATCACAGAAGGAATAAATGAGGATATGAAACAAAAGCTTGTCTACTTAAGCTAAAGCGCAATACATGTTTTTTCTACGACCGTTCCGTCTTCCTCGTTTTCCGTCCCTCATTGTTTTGGTCATATTCATCAACATGCGCGGTCTTTTTAACAATATTACAACACCACGACAAAGTGACTTCAAGAAGAATATTAAACGCATTTGATACCTTAGAATTTCGAACAGCTAAGGGTGTTTTATATGATTACTTAGCCTGTAAGTAACCTACTTTTTCAGTCTGCGAATATCTTTCGGTTTCCTGTTTTATCCAATTTTAAATCCAATTTCAATCTTTTTAGCGGAATATTGTCGTGGCCTTTTTTGATATTCGTATATTTTTGATTTTTTGTATTTCTTCTAGGTTTACATCGATTTAATCCGACTATTTAAACCACAAACTGCGTGGAATAAATTTATGAACAAAAGCATCCGAGCTGTAGAAAAAACTTAAGATTAATTCTGCACACAAAACCGATCCATGACAAATCGAACCGTTAGAAACGTAGAACATGGAAAGTGCTTCGTTTTGATCGGTTGTGGCTCCCGTAACACCAAACGAGTCAAAAGTTATGGCCGTTAGAAGAAACGGAAGAAAGCGACGGACCGCTCGCGGATCCGATTCGACGGTATTGGCAAAAGTATTCGATCTCCGCGAAAGGCACGAGCATGCTCACACGGTAGCACTCGATATTAAAGATATTATGGATCACAGAAGGTATAAATGAGGATATGTAACAAAATCTTGTCTATCGAAGCAAAAGCGCAATACTTGTTTTTTTTACGACCGTTCCGTCTTCCTCGTTTTCCGTCCCTCATTGTTTTCGTCATATTCATCAACATGCGAGGTCTTTTTAACAATATTACAACACCACGACAAAGTGACTTCAAGGAGAATATTAAACGCATTTGATACCTTATAATTTCGAACAGCTGAGGGTGTTTTATTGATTACTTAGCCTGTAAGTAACCTAATTTTTCTGTCTACGAATATCTTCGGTTTCCTGTTTTATCCAATTTTAAATCCAATTTCAATCTTTTTAGCGGAATATTGTCGTGGCCTTTTTTGATCTTCGTATATTTATGATTTTTTGTCGTTCTTCTTGGTTTACATCGATTTAATCAGACTATTTAAACCACAAACTCCGTGGAATAAATTTATGAACAAAAGCATCCGAGCTGTAGAAAAAACTTAAGGTGGAATTATCCTGTACGCAAAACGGATCCATGACAATTCGAACCGTTATAAACGTAGAACCTGAAAAGAGCTTCGTTTTGATAGGTTGTGGCTCCCGTAACTCTAAACGAGTCAAAAGTTATGGCCGTTAGAAGAAACGGAAGAAAGCGACGGACCGCTCGCTGATCCGATTCGACGGTATTGGCAAAAGTATCCGATCTCCGCGAAAGGCGCGAGCATGCTCACACGGTAGCACTCGATATTAAAGATATTATGGATCACAGAAGGAATAAATGAGGATATGGAACAAAAGCTTGTCTACCGAAGCTAAAGCGCAATACATGTTTATTTTACGACCGTTCCGTCTTCCTCGTTTCCCGTCCCTCATTGTTTTGGTCATATTCATCAACATACGCGGTCTTTTTAACAATATTACAACACCACGGCAAAGTGACTTCAAGGACAATATTAAACGCATTTGATACCTTAGAATTTCTAACAGCTGAGGGTGTTTTATATGATTACTTAGCCTGTAAGCAACCTAATTTTTCAGTCTGCGAATATCTTTCGGTTTCCTGTTTTATCCAATTTTAAATCCAATTTCAATCTTTTTAGCGGAATATTGTCGTGGCCTTTTTTTATCTTCGTATTTTTCTGATTTTTTGTCGTTCTTCTTGGTTTACATCGATTTAATCCGACTTTTTAAACCACAAACTACGTGGAATAAATTTATGAACAAAAGCATCCGAGCTGTGGAAAAAACTTAAGATGGAATTACTCTGCACACAAAACCGATCCATAACAATTCGAACCGTTAGAAACGTAGAACATGGAAAGAGCTTCGTTTTGATAAGTTGTGGCTCCCGTAACTCTAAACGAGACAAAAGTTATGGCCGTTAGAAGAAACGGAAGAAAGCGACGAACCGCTCGATGATCCGATTCGACGGTATAGGCGAAAGTATTCGATCTCCGCGAAAGGCGCGAGCATGCTCACACGGTAGCACTCGATATTAAAGATATTATGGATCACAGAAGGAATAAATGAGGATATGGAACAAAAGCTTGTCTACTGAAGCTAAAGCGCAATACATGTTTTTTTTTACGACCGTTCCGTCTTCCTCGTTTTCCGTCCCTCATTGTTTTGGTCATATTCATCAACATGCGCGGTCTTTTTAACAATATTACAACACCACGACAAAGTGACTTCAAGGAGAATATTAAACGCATTTGATACCTTAGAATTTCGAACAGTTGAGGGTGTTTTATATGATTACTTAGCCTGTAAATAACCTACTTTTTCAGTCTGCGAATATCTTTCGATTTCCTGTTTTATCCCATTTTAAATCCAATTTCAATCTTTTTAGCGGAATATTGCCGTGGCCTTTTTTGATCTTCGTATTTTTCTGATTTTTTGTCGTTCTTCTTGGTTTACATCGATTTAATCCGACTATTTAAACCACAAACTCCGTGGAATAAATTTATGAACAAAAGCATCCGAGCTGTAGAAAAAACTAAAGGTGGAATTACTTTGCACACAAAACCGATCCATGACAATTCGAACCGTTAGAAACGTAGAACATGGAAAGAGCTTCGTTTTGATAGGTTGTGGCTCCCGTAATTCCAAACGAGCCAAAAGTTATGGCCGTTAGAAGAAACGGAAGAAAGCGACGGACCGCTCGCTGATCCGATTCGACGGTATTGGCAAAAATATTCGATCTCCGCGAAAGGCAAGAGCATGCTCACACGGTAGCACACGATATTAAAGATATTATGGATCACAGAAGGAATAAATGAGGATATGTAACAAAAGCTTGTCTACTGAAGCTAAAGCGCAATATATGTTTTTTTACGACCGTTCCGTCTTCCTCGTTTTCCGTCCCTCATTGTTTTGGTCATATTCATCAACATGCGCGGTCTTTTTAACAATATTACAACACCACGACAAAGTGACTTCAAGGAGAATATTAAACGCATTTGATACCTTAGAATTTCGAACAGTAGAGGGTGTTTTATATGATTACTTAGCCTGTAAGTAACCTACTTTTTCAGTCTGCGAATATCTTTCGGTTTCTTGTTTTATCCAATTTTAAATCCAATTTCAATCTTTTTAGCGGAATATTGTCGTGGCCTTTTTTGATCTTCGTATATTTTTGATTTTTTGTCTTTCTTCTTGGTTTACATCGATTTAATCCGACTATTTAAACCACAAACTGCGTGGAATAAATTTATGAACAAAAGCATCCGAGCTGTAGAAAAAACTTAAGATTAATTCTTCACACAAAATTGATCCATGACAATTCGAACCGTTAGAAACGTAGAACATGGAAAGAGCTTCGTTTTGATAGGTTGTGCCTCCCGTAACTCCAAACGAGTCAAAAGTTATGGCCGTTAGAAGAAACGGAAGAAAGCGACGGACCGCTCGCTGATCCGATTCGACCGTATTGGCAAAAGTATTCGATCTCCGCGAAAGGCACGAGCATGCTCACACGGTAGCACTCGATATTAAAGATATTATGGATCACAGAAGGACTAAATGAGGATATATAATAAAAGCTTGTCTAATGAAGCTAAAGGCAATACATGTTTTGTTACGACCGTTCCGTCTTCCTCGTTTTCCGTACCTCATTGTTTTGCTCGTATTCAACAACACGCGCGGTCTTTTTAACAATATTACAACACCACGACAAAGTGACTTCAAGGAGAATATTAAACGCATTTGATACCTTAGAATTTCGAACAGCTGAGGGTGTTTTATTGATTACTTAGCCTGTAAGTAACCTAATTTTTCGGTCTACGAATATCTTCGGTTTCCTGTTTCATCCAATTTTAGATCCAATTTCAATCTTTTTAGCGGAATATTGTCGTGGCCTTTTTTGATCTTCGTATTTTTCCGATTTTTTGTCGTTCTTCTTGGTTTACATCGATTTATCAGACTATTTAAACCACAAACTCCGTGGAATAAATTTATGAACAAAAGCATCCGAGCTGTAGAAATAACTTATGGTGGAATTATCCTGTACACAAAACTGATCCATGACAATTCGAACCGTTAGAAACGTAGAACATGGAAAGAGCTTCGTTTTGATAGGTTGTGGCTCCCGTAACTCCAAACGAGCCAAAAGTTATGGCCGTTAGAAGAAACGGAAGAAAGCGACGGACCGCTCGCTGATCCGATTCGACGGTATTGGCAAAAATATTCGATCTCCACGAAAGGCACGAGCATGCTCACATGGTAGCACTCGATATTAAAGATATTATGGATCACAGAAGGAATAAATGAGGATATGTAATAAAAGCTTGTCTACTGAAGCTAAAGCGCAATACATGTTTTTTTACGACCGTTCTGTCTTACTCGTTTTCCGTACCTCATTGTTTTGCTCGTATTCATCAACATGCGCGGTCTTTTTAACAATATTACAACACCACGACAAAGTGACTTCAAGGAGAATATTAAACGCATTTGATACCTTAGAATTTCGAACAGCTGAGGGTGTTTTATATGATTACTTAGCCTGTAAGTAACCTACTTTTTCAGTCTGCGAATATCTTTCGGTTTCCTGTTTTATCCAATTTTAAATCCAATTTCAATCTTTTTAGCGGAATATTGTCGTGGCCTTTTTTGATCTTCGTATATTTTTGATTTTTTGTCTTTTTTCTTGGTTTACATCGATTTAATCCGACTATTTAAACCACAAACTGTGTGGAATAAATTTATGAACAAAAGCATCCGAGCTGTAGAAAAAACTTAAGATTAATTCTGCACACAAAACCGATCCATGACAATTCGAACCGTTAGAAACGTAGAACATGGAAAGAGCTTCGTTTTGATAGGTTGTGGCTCCCGTAACTCCAAACGAGGCAAAAGTTATGGCCGTTAGAAGAAACGGAAGAAAGCGACGGACCGCTCGCTGATCCTATTCGACGGTATTGGCAAAAGTATTCGATCTCCGCGAAAGGCACGAGCATGCTCACACGGTAGCACTCGATATTAAAGATATTATGGATCACAGAAGGAATAAATGAGGATATGTAATAAAAGCTTGTCTACTGAAGCTAAAGCGCAATACATGTTTTTTTACGACCGTTCCGTCTTCCTCGTTTTCCGTACCTCATTGTTTTGCTCGTATTCATCAACATGCGCGGTCTTTTTAACAATATTACAACACCACGACAAAGTGACTTCAATGAGAATATTAAATGCATTTGATGCCTTAGAATTTCGAACAGCTGGGGGTGTTTTATATGATTACTTAGCCTGTAAGTAACCTACTTTTTCAGTCTGCGAATATCTTTCGGTTTCCTGTTTTATCCAATTTTAAATCCAATTTCAATCTTTTTAGCGGAATATTGTCGTGGCCTTTTTTGATCTTCGTATTTTTCTGATTTTGTGTCGTTCTTCTTGGTTTACATCAATTTAATCAGACTATTTAAACCACAAACTCCGTGGAATAAATTTATGAACAAAATCATCCGAGCTGTAGAAAAAACTTAAGGTGGAATTATCCTGTACACAAAACTGATCCATGACAATTCGAACCGTTAGAAACGTAGAACATGGAAAGAGCTTCGTTTTGATAGGTTGTGGCTCCCGTAACTCTAAACGAGTCAAAAGTTTTGGCCGTTAGAAAAAACGGAAGAAAGCGACGGACCGCTCGCTGATCCGATTCGACGGTATTGGCAAAAGTATTCGATCTCCGCGAAAGGCGCGAGCATGCTCACACGGTAGCACTCGATATTAACGATATTATGGATCACAGAAGGAATAAATGAGGATATGGAACAAAAGCTTGTTTACCGAAGCTAAAGCGCAATACATGTTTATTTTACGACCGTTCCGTCTACCACGTTTTCCGTCCCTCATTGTTTTGGTCATATTCATCAACATGCGCGGTCTTTTTAACAATATTACAACACCACGACAAAGTGACTTCAAGGAGAATATTAAACGCATTTGATACCTTAGAATTTCGAACAGCTGAGGGTGTTTTATATGATTACTTAGCCTGTAAGCAACCTACTTTTTCAGTCTGCGAATATCTTTCGGTTTCCTGTTTTATCCAATTTTAAATCCAATTTCAATCTTTTTAGCGGAATATTGTCGTGGCCTTTTTTTATCTTCGTATTTTTCTGATTTTTTGTCGTTCTTCTTGGTTTACATCGATTTAATCCGACTATTTAAACCACAAACTACGTGCAATAAATTTATGAACAAAAGCATCCGAGCTGTGGAAAAAACTTAAGGTGGAATTACTCTGCACACAAAACCGATCCATGACAATTCGAACAGTTAGAAACGTAGAACATGGAAAGTGCTTTGTTTTGATAGGGTGTGGCTCCCGTAACTCTAAACGAGTCAAAAGTTATGGCCGTTAGAAGAAACGGAAGAAAGCGACGAACCGCTCGCTGATCCGATTCGACGGTATTGGCGAAAGTATTCGATCTCCGCGAAAGGCGCGAGCATGCCCACACGGTAGCACTCGATATTAAAGATATTATGAATCACAGAAGGAATAAATGAGGATATGGAACAAAAGCTTGTCTGGTGAAGCTAAAGCGCAATACATGTTTTTTTTACGACCGTTCCGTCTTCCTCGTTTTCCGTCCCTCATTGTTTTGGTCATATTCATCAACATGCGCGGTCTTTTTAACAATATTACAACACCACGACAAAGTGACTTCAAGGAGAATATTAAACGCATTTGATACCTTAGAATTTCGAACAGCTGAGGGTGTTTTATATGATTACTTAGCCTGTAAGGAACCTACTTTTTCAGTCTGCGAATATCTTTCGGTTTCCTGTTTTATCCAATTTTAAATCCAATTTCAATCTTTTTAGCGGAATATTGTCGTGGCCTTTTTTGATTTCGTATATTTTTGATTTTTTGTCTTTCTTCTTCGTTTACATCGATTTAATCCGACTATTTAAACCACAAACTGCGTGGAATAAATTCATGAACAAAAGCATCCGAGCTGTAGAAAAAACTTAAGGTGGAATTACTCTACACACAAAACCGATCCATGACAATTCGAACCGTTGGAAACGTAGAACATGGAAAGAGATTCGTTTTGATAGGTTGTGGCTCCCGTAACTCCAAACGAGTCAAAAGTTATGGCCATTAGAAGAAACGGAAGAAAGCGACGGACCGCTTGCGGATCCGATTCGACGGTATTGATAAAAGTATTCGATCTCCGAGAAAGGCACGAGCATGCTCAAACGGTAGCACTCGATATTAAAGATATTATGGATCACAGAAGGAATAAATGATGATATGTAACAAAAGCTCGTCTACCGAAGCTAAAGCGCAATACATGTTTTTTTTTACGACCGTTCTGTATTCCTCGTTTTCCGTCCCTCATTGTTTTGGTCATATTCATCAACATGCGCGGTCTTTTTAACAATATTACAACACCACGACAAAGTGAATTCAAGGAGAATATTAAGCACATTTGATACCTTAGAATTTCGAACAGCTGAGGGTGTTTTATATGATTAGTTAGCCTGTAAGGAACCTACTTTTTCAGTCTGCGAATATCTTTCGGTTTCCTTTTTTATCCAATTTTAAATCCAATTTCAATCTTTTTAGCGGAATATTGTCGTGGCCTTTTTTGATCTTCGTATATTTCTGATTTTTTGTCGTTCTTCTTGGTTTACATCGATTTAATCCGACTATTTAAACCACAAACTGCGTGGAATAAATTTACGAACAAAAGCATCCGAGATGTAGAAAAAACTTAAGATTAATTCTGCATACAAAACAGATCCATGACAATTCGAACCGTTAGAAACGTAGAACATGGAAAGAGCTTCGTTTTGATAGGTTGTGGCTTCCGTAACTCCAAACGAGTCAAAAGGTATGGCCGTTAGAAGAAACGGAAGAAAGCGACGGACCGCTCGCGGATCCGATTCGACGGTATTGGCAAAAGTATTCGATCTCCGCGAAAGGCACGAGCATGCTCACACGGTAGAACTCGATATTAAAGATATTATGGATCACAGAAGGAATAAATGAGGATATGTAACAAAAGCTTGTCTACCGAAGCTAAAGCGCAATACATGTTTTTTTTTACGACCGTTCCGTCTTCCTCGTTTTTCGTCCCACATTGTTTTGGTCATATTCATCAACATGCGCGGTCTTTTTAACAATATTACAACACCACGACAAAGTGACTTCAAGGAGAATATTAAACACATTTGATACCTTAGAATTTCGAACAGCTGAGGGTGTTTTATATGATTACTTAGCCTGTAAGGAACCTACTTTTTCAGTCTGCGAATATCTTTCGGTTTCCTGTTTTATCCAATTTTAAATCCAATTTCAATCTTTTTGGCGGAATATTGTCGTGGCCTTTTTCGAACTTCGTATATTTCTGATTTTTTGTCGTTCTTCTTGGTTTACATCAATTTAATCTGACTATTTAAACCACAAACTGCGTGGAATAAATTTATGAACAAAAGCATCCGAGCTGTAGAAAAAACTTAAGATTAATTCTGCACACAAAACAGATCCATGACAATTCGAACAGTTAGAAACGTAGAACATGGAAAGAGCTTCGTTTTGATAGGTTGTGGCTCCCGTAACTCCAAACGAGTAAAAAGTTATGGCCGTTAGAAGAAATGGAAGAAAGCGACGGACCGCTCGCTGATCCGATTTGACGGTATTGGCAAAAGTATTCGATCTACACGAAAGTCGCGAGCATGCTCACACAGTAGCACTCGATATTAAAGATATTATGGATCACAGAAGGAATAAATGAGGATATGGAACAAAAGCTTGTCTACCGAAGCTAAAGCGCAATACATGTTTTTTTTTACGACCGTTCCGTCTTCCTCGTTTTCCGTCCCACATTGTTTTGGTCATATTCATCAACATGCGCGGTCTTTTTAACAATATTACAACACCACGACAAAGTGACTTCAAGGAGAATATTAAACGCATTTGATACCTTAGAATTTCGAACAGCTGAGGGTGTTTTATATGATTACTTAGCCTGTAAGCAACCTACTTTTTCAGTCTGCGAATATCTTTCGGTTTCCTGTTTTATCCAATTTTAAATCCAATTTCAATCTTTTTAGCGGAATATTGTCGTGGCCTTTTTTATCTTCGTATTTTTCTGATTTTTTGTCGTTCTTCTTGGTTTACATCGATTTAATCCGACTATTTAAACCACAAACTACGTGCAATAAATTTATGAACAAAAGCATCCGAGCTGTGGAAAAAACTTAAGGTGGAATTACTCTGCACACAAAACCGATCCATGACAATTCGAACAGTTAGAAACGTAGAACATGGAAAGAGCTTCGTTTTGATAGGTTGTGGCTCCCATAACTCTAAACGAGTCAAAAGTTATGGCCGTTAGAAGAAATGGAAGAAAGAGACGAACCGCTCGCTGATCCGATTCGACGGTATTGGCGAAAGTATTCGATCTCCGCGAAAGGCGCGAGCATGCCCACACGGTAGCACTCGATATTAAAGATATTATGAATCACAGAAGGAATAAATGAGGATATGGAACAAAAGCTTGTCTGCTGAAGCTAAAGCGCAATACATGTTTTTTTTTACGACCGTTCCGTCTTCCTCATTTTCCGTCCCTCATTGTTTTGGTCATATTCATCAACATGCGCGGTCTTTTTAACAATATTACAACACCACGACAAAGTGACTTCAAGGAGAATATTAAATGCATTTGATACCTTAGAATTTCGAACAGCTGAGGGTGTTTTATATGATTACTTAGCCTGTAAATAACCTACTTTTTCAGTCTACGAATATCTTTCGATTTCCTGTTTTATCCAATTTTAAATCCAATTTCAATCTTTTTAGCGGAATATTGTCGTGGCCTTTTTTGATCTTCGTATTTTTCTGATTTTTTGTCGTTCTTCTTGTTTTACATCGATTTAATCCGACTATTTAAACCACAAACTCCGTGGAATAAATTTATGAACAAAAGCATCCGAGCTGTAGAAAAAACTAAAGGTGGAATTATCCTGTACACAAAACCGATCCATGACAATTCGAACCGTTAGAAATGTAGAACATGGAAAGAGCTTCGTTTTGATAGGTTGTGGCTCCCGTAACTCCAAACGAGTCAAAAGTTATGGCCGTTAGAAGAAACGGAAGAAAGCGACTGACCGCTCGCTAATCCGGTTTGACGATATTGGCAAAAGTATTCGATCTCCGCGAAAGGCGCGAGCATGCTCACACGGTAGCACTCGACATTAAAGGTATTATGGATTACAGAAGGAATAAATGAGGATATGGAACAAAAGCTTGTCTACCGAAGCTAAAGCGCAATACATGTTTTTTTTACGACCGTTCCGTCTTCCTCGTTTTCCGTCCCTCATTGTTTTGGTCATATTCATCAACATGCGCGGTCTTTTTAACAATATTACAACACCACGACAAAGTGACTTCAAGGAGAATATTAAACGCATTTGATACCTTAGAATTTCGAACAGCTGAGGTTGTTTTATATGATTACTTAGCCTGTAAATAACCTACTTTTTCAGTCTGCGAATATCTTTCGGTTTTCTTTTTTATCCAATTTTAAATCCAATTTCAATCTTTTTAGCGGAATATTGTCGTAGCCTTTTTTTATCTTCGTATGTTTCTGATTTTTTGTCGTTCTTCTTGGTTTACATCGATTTAATCCGACTATTTAAACCACAAACTGCGTGGAATAAATTTATGAATAAAAGCATCCGAGCTGTAGAAAAAACTTAAAGTGGAATTATCCTATACACAAAACCGATCCATGACAATTCGAACCGTTAGAAACGTAGGACATGGAAAGAGCTTCGTTTTGATAGGTTGTGGCTCCCGTAACTCTAAACGAGTCAAAAGTTATGGCCGTTAGAAGAAACGGAAGAAAGCGACGGACCGCTCGCTGATCCGATTCGACGGTATTGGCAAAAGTATTCGATATCCGCGAAAGGCACGAGCATGCTCACACGGTAGCACTCGATATTAAAGATATTATGGATCACAGAAGGAATAAATGAGGATATGTAACAAAAGCTTGTCTACTGAAACTAAAGCGCAATACATGTTCTTTTTTACGACCGTTCCGTCTTCCTCGTTTTCCGTCCCTCATTGTTTTGGTCATATTCATCAACATGCGCGGTCTTTTTAACAATATTACAACACCACGACAAAGTGACTTCAAGGAGAATATTAAATGCATTTGATACCATAGAATTTCGAACAACTGAGGATGTTTTATATGATTACTTAGCCTGTAAGGAACCTACTTTTTCAGTCTGCGAATATCTTTCGGTTTCCTGTTTTATCCAGTTTTAAATCCAATTTCATTTTTTTAGTGGAATATTGTCGTGGCCTTTTTTGATCTTCGTATATTTCTGCTTTTTTGTCGTTCTTCTTGGTATACATCGATTTAATCCGACTATTTAAACCACAAACTGCGTGGAATAAATTCATGAACAAAAGCATCCGAGCTGTAGAAAAAACTTAAGGTGGAATTACTCTACACATAAAACCGATCCATGACAATTCGAACCGTTAGAAACGTAGAACATGGAAAGAGATTCGTTTTGATAGGTTGTGGCTGCCGTAACTCCAAACGAGTCAAAAGTTATGGCCGTTAGAAGAAATGGAAGAAAGCGACGGACCGCTCGCGGATCCGATTCGACGGTATTGGTAAAAGTATTCGATCTCCGCGAAAGGCACGAGCATGCTCACACGGTGGCACTCGATATTAAAGATATTATGGATCACAGAAGGAATAAATGAGGATATGTAACAAAAGCTCGTCTACCGAAGCTAAAGCGCAATACATATTTTTTTTTACGACCGTTCCGTCTTCCTCGTTTTCCGTCCCTCGTTGTTTTGGTCATATTCATCAACATGCGCGGTCTTTTTAACAATATTACAACACCACGACAAAGTGAATTCAAGGAGAATATTAAACACATTTGATACCTTAGAATTTCGAACAGCTGAGGGTGTTTTATATGATTAGCTAGCCTGTAAGGAACCTACTTTTTCAGTCTGCGAATATCTTTCGGTTTCCTTTTTTATCCAATTTTAAATCCAATTTCAATCTTTTTAGCGGAATATTGTCGTGGCCTTTTTTGATCTTCGTATATTTCTGATTTTTTGTCGTTCTTCTTGGTTTACATCGATTTAATCCGACTATTTAAACCACAAACTGCGTGGAATAAATTTATGAACAAAAGCATCCGAGATGTAGAAAAAACTTAAGATTAATTCTGCATACAAAACAGATCCATGACAATTCGAACCGTTAGAAACGTTGAACATGGAAAGAGCTTCGTTTTGATTGGTTGTGGCTTCCGTAACTCCAAACGAGTCAAAAGGTATGGCCGTTAGAAGAAACGGAAGAAAGCGACGGACCGCTCGCGGATCCGATTCGACGTTATTGGCAAAAGTATTCGATCTCCGCGAAAGGCACGAGCATGCTCACACGGTAGAACTCGATATTAAAGATATTATGGATCACAGAAGGAATAAATGAGGATATGTAACAAAAGCTTGTCTACCGAAGCTAAAGCGCAATACATGTTTTTTTTTACGACCGTTCCGTCTTCCTCGTTTTCCGTCCCACATTGTTTTGGTCATACTCATCAACATGCGTGGTCTTTTTAACAATATTACAACACCACGACAAAGTGACTTCAAGGAAAATATTAAACACATTTGATACCTTAGAATTTCGAACAGCTGAGGGTGTTTTATATGATTACTTAGCCTGTAAGGAACCTACTTTTTCAGTCTGCGAATATCTTTCGGTTTCCTGTTTTATCCAATTTTAAATCCAATTTCAATCTTTTTGGCGGAATATTGTCGTGGCCTTTTTCGAACTTCGTATATTTCTGATTTTTTGTCGTTCTTCTTCGTTTACATCGATTTAATCTAACTATTTAAACCACAAACTGCGTGGAATAAATTTATGAACAAAAGCATCCGAGCCGTAGAAAAAACTTAAGATTAATTCTGCACACAAAACAGATCCATGACAATTCGAACAGTTAGAAACGTAGAACATGGAAAGAGCTTCGTTTTGATAGGTTGTGGCTCCCGTAACTCCAAACGAGTCAAAAGTTATGGCCGTTAGAAGAAATGGATGAAAGCGACGGACCGCTCGCTGATCCGATTCGACGGTATTGGCAAAAGTATTCGATCTACACGAAAGTCGCGAGCATGCTCAAACGGTAGCACTCGATATTAAAGATATTATGGATCACAGAAGGAATAAACGGGGATATGGAACAAAAGCTTGTCTACCGAAGCTAAAGCGCAATACTTGTTTTTTTTACGACCGTTCCGTCTTCCTCGTTTTCCGTCCCTCATTGTTTTGGTCATATTCATCAACATGCGCGGCCTTTTTAACAATATTACAACACCACGACAAAGTGACTTCAAGGAGAAAATCAAACACATTTGATACTTTAGAATTTCGAACAGCTGAGGGTGTTTTATATGATTACTTAGCCTGTAAGGTACCTACTTTTTCAGTCTGCGAATATCTTTCGGTTTCCTGTTTTATCCAATTTTAAATCCAATTTCAATCTTTTTAGCGGAATATTGTCGTGGCCTTTTTTGATCTTCGTATATTTCTGATTTTTTGTCGTTCTTCTTGGTTTACATCGATTTAATCCGACTATTTAAACCACAAACTGCGTGGAATAAATTTATGAACAAAAACATCCGAGCTGTAGAAAAAACTTAAGATGGAATTACTCTGCACATAAAACCGATCCATGACAATTCGAACAGTTAGAAACGTAGAACATGGAAAGAGCTTCGTTTTGATAGGTTGTGGCTCCCGTAACTCCAAACGAGTCAAATGTTATGGCCGTTAGAAGAAACGGAAGAAAGCGACTGACCGCTCGCTGATCCGGTTCGACGGTATTGGCTAAAGTATTCGATCTCCGCGAAAGGCATGAGCATGCTCACACGGTAGCACTCGATATTAAAGGTATTATGGATCACAGAAGGAACATATGAGGATATGGAACAAAAGCTTGTCTACCGAAGCTAAAGCGCAATACATGTTTTTTTTACGACCGTTCCGTCTTCCTCGTTTTCCGTCCCTCATTGTTTTGGTCATATTCATCAACATGCGCGGTCTTTTTAACAATATAACAACACCACGACAAAGTGACTTCAAGGAGAATATTAAACGCATTTGATACCTTAGAATTTCGAACAGCTGAGGTTGTTTTATATGATTACTTAGCCTGTAAATAACCTACGTTTTCAGTCTGCGAATATCTTTCGGTTTTCTTTTTTATCCAACTTTAAATACAATTTCAATCTTTTTAGTGGAATATTGTCGTGGCCTTTTTTGATCTTCGTATATTTCTGATTTTTTATCGTTCTTCTTGGTTTACATCGATTTAATCCGACTATTTAAACCACAAACTGCGGGGAATAAATTTATGAACAAAAACATCAGAGCTGTAGAAAAAAATTAAGATGCAATTAATCTGCACACAAAACCGACCCATGACAATTCGAACCGTTAGAAACGTGGAACATGGAAAGAGCTTCGTTTTGATAGGTTGTGGCTCCCGTAACTCCAAACGAGCCAAAAGTTATGGCCGTTAGAAGAAACGGAAGAAAGCGACGGACCGCTCGCGGATCCGATTCGACGGTATTGGCAAAAGTATTCGATCTCCGCGAAAGGCGCGAGCATGCTCACACGGTAGCACTCGATATTAAAAATATTATGGATCACAGAAGGAATAAATGAGGATATGTAACAAAAGCTTGTCTACTGAAGCTAAAGCGCAATACATGTTTTTTTTTTACGACCGTTCCATCTTCCTCGTTTTCCGTCCCTCATTGTTTTGGTCATATTCATCAACATGCACGGTCTTTTTAACAATATTACAACACCACGACAACGTGACTTCATGGAGAATATTAAACGCATTTGATACCTTAGAATTTCGAACAGCTGAGGGTGTTTTATATGATTACTTAGCCTGTAAGTAACCTACTTTTTCAGTCTGCGAATATCTTTCGGTTTCCTGTTTTATCCAATTTTAAATCCAATTTCAATCTTTTTAGCGGAATATTATCATGGCCTTTTTTGATCTTCGTATATTTCTAATTTTTTGTCGTTCTTCTTGGTTTACATCGATTTAATCCGACTATTTAAACCACAAACTGCGTGGAATAAATTTATGAATAAAAACATCCGAGCTGTAGAAAAAACTTAAGGTGGAATTACTCTGCACACAAAACCGATTCATGACAATTCGAACCGTTAGAAACGTAGAACATGGAAAGAGCTTCGTTTTGATAGGTTGTGGCTCCCGTAACTCCAAACGAGCCAAAAGTTATGGCCGTTAGAAGAAACGGAAGAAAGCGACGGACCGCTCGCGGTTCCGAATCGACGGTATTGGCTGAAGTATTCGATCTCCGCGAAAGGCACGAGCATGCTCACACGGTAGCACTCGATATTAAAGATATTATGGATCACAGAAGGAATAAATGAGGATACGTAACAAAAGCTTGTCTACTGAAGCTAAAGCGCAATACATGTTTTTTTTTACGACCGTTCCGTCTTCCTCGTTTTCCGTCCCTCATTGTTTTGGTCATATTCGTCAACATGCGCGGTCTTTTTAACAATATTACAACACCACGACAAAGTGACTTCAAGGAGAATATTAAACGCATTTGATACCTTAGAATTTCGAACAGCTGATGGTGTTTTATATGATTACTTAGCCTGTAAGTAACCAACTTTTTCAGTCTGCGAATATCTTTCGGTTTCCTGTTTTATCCAATTTTAAATACAATTTCAATCTTTTTAGTGGAATACTGTCGTGGCCTTTTTTGATCTTCGTATATTTCTGATTTTTTATCGTTCTTCTTGGTTTACATCGATTTAATCCGACTATTTAAACCACAAACTGCGTGGAATAAATTTATGAACAAAAACATCACAGCTGTAGAAAAAAATTAAGATGGAATTAATCTGCACACAAAACCGACCCATGACAATTCGAACCGTTAGAAACGTAGAACATGGAAAGAGCTTCGTTTTGATAGGTTGTGGCTCCCGTAACTCCAAACGAGCCAAAAGTTATGGCCGTTAGAAGAAACGGAAGAAAGCGACGGACCGCTCGTGGATCCGAATCGACGGTATTGGCTGAAGTATTCGATCTCCGCGAAAGGCACGAGCATGCTCACACGGTAGCACTCGATATTAAAGATATTATGGATCATAGAAGGAATAAATGAGGATATGTAACAAAAGCTTGTCTACTGAAGCTAAAGCGCAATACATGTTTTTTTTACGACCGTTCCGTCTTCCTCGTTTTCCATCCCTCATTGTTTTGGTTATATTCGACAACATGCACGGTCTTTTTAACAATATTACAACACCACGACAAAGTGACTTCAAGGAGAATATTAAACGCATTTGATACCTTAGAATTTCGAACAGCTGAGGGTGTTTTATATGATTACTTAGCCTGTAAGTAACCTATTTTTTCAGTCTGCGAATATCTTTCGGTTTCCTGTTTTATCCAATTTTAAATCCAATTTCAATCTTTTTAGCGGAATATTGTCATGTCCTTTTTTGATCTTCGTGTATTTCTGATTTTTTGTCGTTCTTCTTGGTTTAAATCGATTTAATCCGACTATTTAAACCACAAACTGCGTGGAATAAATTTATGAACAAAAACATCCGAGCTGTAAAAAAAACTTAAGATGGAATTCCTCTGCACACAAAACCGATTCATGACAATTCGAACCGTTAGAAACGTAGAACATGGAAAGAGCTTCGTTTTGATAGGTTGTGGCTCCCGTAACTCCAAACGAGTCAAATTTTATGGCCGTTAGAAGAAACGGAAGAAAGCGACGGACCGCTCGTGGATCCGAATCGACGGTATTGGCTGAAGTATTCTATCTCCGCGAAAGGCATGAGCATGCTCACACGGTAGCACTCGATATTAAAGATATTATGGATCACAGAAGGAATAAATGAGGATACGTAACAAAAGCTTGTCTACTGAAGCTAAAGCACAATACAAGTTTTTTTTTACGACCGTTCCGTCTTCCTCGTTTTCCGTCCCTCATTGTTTTGGTCATATTCATCAACATGCGCGGTCTTTTTAACGATATTACAATACCATGACAAAGTGACTTCAAGGAGAATATTAAACGCATTTGATACCTTAGAATTTCGAACAGCTGATGGTGTTTTATATGATTACTTAGCCTGTAAGTAACCAACTTTTTCAGTCTGCGAATATCTTTCGGTTTCCTGTTTTATCCAATTTTAAATACAATTTCAATCTTTTTAGTGGAATATTGTCGTGGCCTTTTTTGATCTTCGTATATTTCTGATTTTTTATCGTTCTTCTTGGTTTACATCGATTTAATCCGACTATTTAAACTACAAACTGCGTGGAATAAATTTATGAACAAAAACATCAGAGCTGTAGAAAAAAATTAAGATGGAATTAATCTGCACACAAAACCGACCCATGACAATTCGAACCGTTAGAAACGTAGAACATGGAAAGAGCTTCGTTTTGATAGGTTGTGGCTCCCGTAACTCCAAACGAGCCAAAAGTTATGGCCGTTAGAAGAAACGGAAGAAAGCGACGGACCGCTCGCGGATCCGATTCGACGGTATTGGCAAAAGTATTCTATCTCCGCGAAAGGCGCGAGCATGCTCACACGGTAGCACTCGATATTAAAGATATTATGGATCACAGAAGGAATAAATGTGGATATGTAACAAAAGCTTGTCTACTGAAGCTAAAGCGCAATACATGTTTTTTTTACGACCGTTCCGACTTCCTCGTTTTCCATCCCTCATTGTTTTGGTCATATTCGACAACATGCACGGTCTTTTTAACAATATTACAACACCACGACAAAGTGACTTCAAGGAGAATATTAAACGCATTTGATACCTTAGAATTTCGAACAGCTGAGGGTGTTTTATATGATTACTTAGCCTGTAAGTAACCTATTTTTTCAGTGTGCGAATATCTTTCGATTTCCTGTTTTATCCAATTTTAAATCCAATTTCAATCTTTTTAGCGGAATATTGTCATGGCCTTTTTTGATCTTCGTGTATTTCTGATTTTTTGTCGTTCTTCTTGGTTTAAATCGATTTAATCCGATTATTTAAACCACAAACTGCGTGGAATAAATTTATGAACAAAAACATCCGAGCTGTAAAAAAACTTAAGATGGAATTTCTCTGCACACAAAAACGATTCATGACAATTCGAACCGTTAGAAACGTAGAACATGGAAAGTGCTTCGTTTTGATAGGTTGTGGCTCCCGTAACTCCAAACGAGTCAAATGTTATGGCCGTTAGAAGAAACGGAAGAAAGCGACGGACCGCTCGTGGATCCGAATCGACGGTATTGGCTGAAGTATTCGATCTCCGCGAAAGGCATGAGCATGCTCACACGGTAGCACTCGATATTAAAGATATTATGGATCACAGAAGGAATAAATGAGGATATGTAACAAAAGCTTGTCTACTGAAGCTAAAGCGCAATACATGTTTTTTTTTACGACCGTTCCGTCTTCCTCGTTTTCCGTCCCTCATTGTTTTGGTCATATTCATCAACATGCGCGGTCTTTTTAACAATATTACAATACCACGACAAAGTGACTTCAAGGAGAATATTAAACGCATTTGATACCTTAGAATTTCGAACAACTGATGGTGTTTTATATGATTACTTAGCCTGTAAGTAACCAACTTTTTCAGTCTGCGAATATCTTTCGGTTTCCTGTTTTATCCAATTTTAAATACAATTTCAATCTTTTTAGTGGAATATTGTCGTGGCCTTTTTTGATCTTCGTATATTTCTGATTTTTTATCGTTCTTCTTGGTTTACATCGATTTAATCCGACTATTTAAACCACAAACTGCGTGGAATAAATTTATGAACAAAAACATCAGAGCTGTAGAAAAAAATTAAGATGCAATTAATCTGCACACAAAACCGACCCATGACAATTCGAACCGTTAGAAACGTGGAACATGGAAAGAGCTTCGTTTTGATAGGTTGTGGCTCCCGTAACTCCAAACGAGCCAAAAGTTATGGCCGTTAGAAGAAACGGAAGAAAGCGACGGACCGCTCGCGGATCCGATTCGACGGTATTGGCAAAAGTATTCTATCTCCGCGAAAGGCGCGAGCATGCTCACACGGTAGCACTCGATATTAAAGATATTATGGATCACAGAAGGAATAAATGTGGATATGTAACAAAAGCTTGTCTACTGAAGCTAAAGCGCAATACATGTTTTTTTTACGACCGTTCCGTCTTCCTCGTTTTCCATCCCTCATTGTTTTGGTCATATTCGACAACATGCACGGTCTTTTTAACAATATTACAACACCACGACAAAGTGACTTCAAGGAGAATATTAAACGCATTTGATACCTTAGAATTTCGAACAGCTGAGGGTGTTTTATATGATTACTTAGCCTGTAAGTAACCTATTTTTTCAGTGTGCGAATATCTTTCGGTTTCCTGTTTTATCCAATTTTAAATCCAATTTCAATCTTTTTAGCGGAATATTGTCATGGCCTTTTTTGATCTTCGTGTATTTCTGATTTTTTGTCGTTCTTCTTGGTTTAAATCGATTTAATCCGATTATTTAAACCACAAACTGCGTGGAATAAATTTATGAACAAAAACATCCGAGCTGTAAAAAAACTTAAGATGGAATTTCTCTGCACACAAAAACGATTCATGACAATTCGAACCGTTAGAAACGTAGAACATGGAAAGTGCTTCGTTTTGATAGGTTGTGGCTCCCGTAACTCCAAACGAGTCAAATGTTATGGCCGTTAGAAGAAACGGAAGAAAGCGACGGACCGCTCGTGGATCCGAATCGACGGTATTGGCTGAAGTATTCGATCTCCGCGAAAGGCATGAGCATGCTCACACGGTAGCACTCGATATTAAAGATATTATGGATCACAGAAGGAATAAATGAGGATATGTAACAAAAGCTTGTCTACTGAAGCTAAAGCGCAATACATGTTTTTTTTTACGACCGTTCCGTCTTCCTCGTTTTCCGTCCCTCATTGTTTTGGTCATATTCATCAACATGCGCGGTCTTTTTAACAATATTACAATACCACGACAAAGTGACTTCAAGGAGAATATTAAACGCATTTGATACCTTAGAATTTCGAACAACTGATGGTGTTTTATATGATTACTTAGCCTGTAAGTAACCAACTTTTTCAGTCTGCGAATATCTTTCGGTTTCCTGTTTTATCCAATTTTAAATACAATTTCAATCTTTTTAGTGGAATATTGTCGTGGCCTTTTTTGATCTTCGTATATTTCTGATTTTTATCGTTCTTCTTGGTTTACATCGATTTAATCCGACTATTTAAACCACAAACTGCGTGGAATAAATTTATGAACAAAAACATCAGAGCTGTAGAAAAAAATTAAGATGCAATTAATCTGCACACAAAACCGACCCATGACAATTCGAACCGTTAGAAACGTGGAACATGGAAAGAGCTTCGTTTTGATAGGTTGTGGCTCCCGTAACTCCAAACGAGCCAAAAGTTATGGCCGTTAGAAGAAACGGAAGAAAGCGACGGACCGCTCGCGGATCCGATTCGACGGTATTGGCAAAAGTATTCTATCTCCGCGAAAGGCGCGAGCATGCTCACACGGTAGCACTCGATATTAAAGATATTATGGATCACAGAAGGAATAAATGTGGATATGTAACAAAAGCTTGTCTACTGAAGCTAAAGCGCAATACATGTTTTTTTTACGACCGTTCCGTCTTCCTCGTTTTCCATCCCTCATTGTTTTGGTCATATTCGACAACATGCACGGTCTTTTTAACAATATTACAACACCACGACAAAGTGACTTCAAGGAGAATATTAAACGCATTTGATACCTTAGAATTTCGAACAGCTGAGGGTGTTTTATATGATTACTTAGCCTGTAAGTAACCTATTTTTTCAGTGTGCGAATATCTTTCGGTTTCCTGTTTTATCCAATTTTAAATCCAATTTCAATCTTTTTAGCGGAATATTGTCATGGCCTTTTTTGATCTTCGTGTATTTCTGATTTTTTGTCGTTCTTCTTGGTTTAAATCGATTTAATCCGATTATTTAAACCACAAACTGCGTGGAATAAATTTATGAACAAAAACATCCGAGCTGTAAAAAAACTTAAGATGGAATTCCTCTGCACACAAAAACGATTCATGACAATTCGAACCGTTAGAAACGTAGAACATGGAAAGTGCTTCGTTTTGATAGGTTGTGGCTCCCGTAACTCCAAACGAGTCAAATGTTATGGCCGTTAGAAGAAATGGAAGAAAGCGACGGACCGCTCGTGGATCCGAATCGACGGTATTGGCTGAAGTATTCGATCTCCGCGAAAGGCATGAGCATGCTCACACGGTAGCACTCGATATTAAAGATATTATGGATCACAGAAGGAATAAATGAGGATATGTAACAAAAGCTTGTCTACTGAAGCTAAAGCGCAATACATGTTTTTTTTTACGACCGTTCCGTCTTCCTCGTTTTCCGTCCCTCATTGTTTTGGTCATATTCATCAACATGCGCGGTCTTTTTAACAATATTACAATACCACGACAAAGTGACTTCAAGGAGAATATTAAACGCATTTGATACCTTAGAATTTCGAACAACTGATGGTGTTTTATATGATTACTTAGCCTGTAAGTAACCAACTTTTTCAGTCTGCGAATATATTTCGGTTTCCTGTTTTATCCAATTTTAAATACAATTTCAATCTTTTTAGTGGAATATTGTCGTGGCCTTTTTTGATCTTCGTATATTTCTGATTTTTTATCGTTCTTCTTGGTTTACATCGATTTAATCCGACTATTTAAACCACAAACTGCGTGGAATAAATTTATGAACAAAAACATCAGAGCTGTAGAAAAAAATTAAGATGCAATTAATCTGCACACAAAACCGACCCATGAAAATTCGAACCGTTAGAAACGTGGAACATGGAAAGAGCTTCGTTTTGATAGGTTGTGGCTCCCGTAACTCCAAACGAGCCAAAAGTTATGGCCGTTAGAAGAAACGGAAGAAAGCGACGGACCGCTCGCGGATCCGATTCGACGGTATTGGCAAAAGTATTCGATCTCCGCGAAAGGCGCGAGCATGCTCACACGGTAGCACTCGATATTAAAAATATTATGGATCACAGAAGGAATAAATGAGGATATGTAACAAAAGCTTGTCTACTGAAGCTAAAGCGCAATACATGTTTTTTTTTTACGACCGTTCCGTCTTCCTCGTTTTCCGTCCCTCATTGTTTTGGTCATATTCATCAACATGCACGGTCTTTTTAACAATATTACAACACCACGACAAAGTGACTTCAAGGAGAATATTAAACGCATTTGATACCTTAGAATTTCGAACAGCTGAGGGTGTTTTATATGATTACTTAGCCTGTAAGTAACCTACTTTTTCAGTCTGCGAATATCTTTCGGTTTCCTGTTTTATCCAATTTTAAATCCAATTTCAATCTTTTTAGCGGAATATTATCATGGCCTTTTTTGATCTTCGTATATTTCTAATTTTTTGTCGTTCTTCTTGGTTTACATCGATTTAATCCGACTATTTAAACCACAAACTGCGTGGAATAAATTTATGAATGAAAACATCCGAGCTGTAGAAAAAACTTAAGATGGAATTACTCTACACACAAAACCGATTCATGACAATTCGAACCGTTAGAAACGTAGAACATGGAAAGAGCTTCGTTTTGATAGGTTGTGGCTCCCGTAACTCCAAACGAGTCAAATGTTATGGCCGTTAGAAGAAACGGAAGAAAGCAACGGACCGCTCGTGGATCCGAATCGACGGTATTGGCTGAAGTATTCGATCTCCGCGAAAGGCACGAGCATGCTCACACGGTAGCACTCGATATTAAAGATATTATGGATCACAGAAGGAATAAATGAGGATATGTAACAAAAGCTTGTCTACTGAAGCTAAAGCGCAATACATGTTTTTTTTTACGACCATTCCGTCTTCCTCGTTTTCCGTCCCTCATTGTTTTGGTCATATTCATCAACATGCGCGGTCTTTTTAACAATATTACAATACCACGACAAAGTGACTTCAAGGAGAATATTAAATGCATTTGATACCTTAGAATTTCGAACAGCTGATGGTGTTTTATATGATTACTTAGCCTGTAAGTAACCAACTTTTTCAGTCTGCGAATATCTTTCGGTTTCCTGTTTTATCCAATTTTAAATACAATTTCAATCTTTTTAGTGGAATATTGTCGTGGCCTTTTTTGATCTTCGTATATTTCTGATTTTTTATCGTTCTTCTTGGTTTACATCGATTTAATCCGACTATTTAAACCACAAACTGCGTGGAATAAATTTATGAACAAAAACATCAGAGCTGTAAAAAAAATTAAGATGGAATTAATCTGCACGCAAAACCGACCCATGACAATTCGAACCGTTAGAAACGTAGAACATGGAAAGAGCTTCGTTTTGATAGGTTGTGGCTCCCGTAACTCCAAACGAGCCAAAAGTTATGGCCGTTAGAAGAAACGGAAGAAAGCGACGGACCGCTCGCGGTTCCGATTCGACGGTATTGGCAAAAGTATTCGATCTCCGCGAAAGGCGCGAGCATGCTCACACGGTAGCACTCGATATTAAAGATATTATGGATCACAGAAGGAATAAATGAGGATATGTAACAAAAGCTTGTCTACTGAAGCTAAAGCGCAATACATGTTTTTTTTTACGACCGTTCCGTCTTCTTCGTTTTCCGTCCCTCATTGTTTTGGTCATATTCATCAACATGCGCGGTCTTTTTAACAATATTACAACACCACGACAAAGTGACTTCAAGGAGAATATTAAACGCATTTGATACCTTAGAATTTCGAACAGCTGAGGGTGTTTTATATGATTACTTAGCCTGTAAGTAACCTACTTTTTCAGTCTGCGAATATCTTTCGGTTTTCTGTTTTATCCAATTTTAAATCCAATTTCAATCTTTTTAGTGGAATATTGTCGTGGCCTTTTTTGATCTTCATATTTTTCTGATATTTTGTCGTTCTTCTTGGTTTACGTCGATTTAATCCGACTATTTAAACCACAAACTGCGTGGAATAAATTTATGAACAAAAACATCTAAGCTGTAGAAAAAACTTAAGATGGAATTACTCTGCACGCAAAACTGATCAATGACAATTCGAACTGTTAGAAACGTAGAACATGGAAAGAGCTTCGTTTTGATAGGTTGTGGCTCCCGTAACTCCAAACGAGGCAAAAGTTATGGACGTTAGAAGAAACGGAAGAAAGCGACGGACCGCTCGCTGATCCGATTTGATGGTATTGGCAAAAGTATGCGATTTCCGCGAAAGGCACGAGCATGCTCACACGGTAGCACTCGATATTAAAGATATTATGCCTCACAGAAGGAATAAATGAGGATATGGAACAAAAGCTTGTCTACTGAAGCTAAAGCGCAATACATGTTTTTTTTTACGACCATTCCGTCTTCCTCGTTTTCCGTCCCTCATTGTTTTGGTCATATTCATCCACATGCGCGGTCTTTTTAACAATATTACAACACCACGACAAAGTGACTTCAAGGAGAATATTAAACGCATTTGATACCTTAGAATTTCGAACAGCTGAGGGTGTTTTATATGATTACTTGGCCTATAAGTAACCTACTTTTTCAGTCTGCGAATATCTTTCGGTTTCCTGTTTTATCCAATTTTAAATCCAATTTCAATCTTTTTAGCGGAATATTGTCGTGGCCTTTTTTATCTTCGTATTTTTTTGATTTTTTGTCGTTCTTCTAGGTTTACATCGATTTAATCCGACTATTTAAACCACGAACTGCGTGGATAAATTTATGAACAAAAACATCCAGGCTGTAGAAAAACTTAAGATGGAATTATTCTGCACACAAAATCGATCCACGATAATTCGAACCGTTATAAACGTAGAACATGGAAAGAGCTTCGTTTTGATAGGTTGTGCCTCCCGTAACTCCAAACGAGTCAAAAGTTATGGCCGTTAGAAGAAACGGAAGAAAGCGACGGACCGCTCGCTGATCCGATTCGATGATTTTGGCAATAGTATTCGATCTCCGCGAAAGGCACGAGCACGCTCACACGGTAGCACTCGATATTAAAGATATTATGGATCACAGAAGGAATAAATGAGGATATGGAACAAAAGCTTGTCTACTGAATTTAAAGCGCACTATATGTTTTTTTTTACGACCGTTCCGTCTTCCTCGTTTTCCGTCCCTCATTGTTTTGGTCATATTCATCAACATGCGCGGTCTTTTTAACAATATTACAACACCACGACAAAGTGACATCAAGGAGAATATTAAACGCATTTGATACCTTATAATTTCGAACAGCTGAGGGTGTTTTATATGATTACTTGGCCTATAAGTAACCTACTTTTTCAGTCTGCGAATATCTTTCGGTTTCTTGTTTTATCCAATTTTAAATCCAATTTCGATCTTTTTAGCGGAATATTGTCGTGGCCTTTTTTGATCTTCGTATTTTTCTGATTTTTTGTCGTTCTTCTAGGTTTACAGCGTTTTAATCCGACTATTTAAACCACAAACTGCGTGTAATAAATTTATGAACAAAAATATCCAGGCTGTAGAAAAAACTTAAGATGGAATTACTCTGCACACAAAATCGATCCATGACAATTCGAACCGTTAGAAACGTTGAACATGGAAAGAGCTTCGTTTTGATAGGTTGTGGCTCCCGTAACTCCAAACGAGTCAAATGTTATGGCCGTTAGAAGAAACGGAAGAAAGCAATGGACCACTCGTGGATCCGAATCGACGGTATTGGCTGAAGTATTCGATCTCCGCGAAAGGCACGAGCATGCTCACACGGTAGCACTCGATATTAAAGATATTATGGATCACAGAAGGAATAAATGAGGATATGGAACAAAAGCTTGTCTACTGAAGCTAAAGCGCAATACATGTTTTTTTTACGACCGTTCCGTCTTCCTCGTTTTCCGTCCCTCATTGTTTTGCTCATTTCATCAACATGCGCGGTCTTCTTAACAATATTACAACACCACGACAAGGTGACTTCGAGGAGAATATTAAACGCATTTGATACCTTAGAATTTCGAACAGCTGAGGGTGTTTTATATGATTACTTAACCTGTAAGTAACCTACTTTTTCTATCTGCGAATATCTTTCGTTTTCCTGTTTTATCCAACTTTAAATCCCATTTCAATCTTTTTAGCGGAATATTGTCGTGGCCTTTTTTGATCTTCGTATTTTTCTGATTTTTTGTCGTTCTTCTAGGTTTACGTCGATTTAATCCGACTATGTAAACCACAAACTCCATGGAATAAACTTATGAACAAAAACATCCATGACAATTAAGATGGAATTATTCTGCACACAAAACCGATCCACGATAATTCGAACCATTAGGAACGTAGAACATGGAAAGAGCTTAGTTTTTATAGGTTGTGGTTCCCGTAAATCCAAACGAGTCAAGAGTTATGACCGTTAGAAGAAACGGAAGAAAGCGACGGACCACTCGCTGATCCGATTCGACAGTATTGGCAAAAGTATTCGATCTCCGCGAAAGGCACGAGCATGTTCACACGGTAGCACTCGATATTAAAGATATTATGGATCACAGAAGGAATAAATGAGGATATGTAACAAAAGCTTGTCTACTGACGCTAAAGCGCAATACATGTTTTTTTTTACGACCGTTCTTTCTTCCTCGTTTTCTGTACCTCATTGTTTTAGTCATATTCATCAACATGCGCGGTCTTTTTAACAATATTACAACACCACGACAAAGTGACTTCAAGGAGAATATTAAACGCATTTGATACCTTAGAATTTCGAACAGATGAGGGTGTTTTCTATGATTACTTAGCCAATAAGTGACCTACTTTTTCAGTCTGCGAATATCTTCGATTTCCTTTTTTATCCAATTTTAAATCCAGTTTCAATCTTTTTAGCGGAATATTGTCGTGGCCTTTTTTGATCTTCGTATTTTTTTGATTTTTTGTCGTTCTCCTAGATTTACATCGATTTAATCCGACTATTTAAACCACAAACTGCGTGGAATAAATTTATGAAAAAAACATCCGAGCTATAGAAAAAACTTAAGATGGAATTATTCTGCACACAAAACCGATCCATGACAATTCGAACCGTTAGAAACATAGAACATGGAAAGAGCTTCGTTTTGATAGGTTATGGCTCCCGTAACTCCAAACGAGTCAAAAGTTATGGCCGTTAGAAGAAACGAAAGAAAGCGACGGACCGCTCGTTGATCCGATTCGACGGTATTGGCAAAAGTATTCGATCTCCGCGAAAGGCACGAGCATGATCACACGGTAGCACTCGATATTAAAGATATTATGGATCATAGAAGGAATAAATGAGGATATGGAACAAAATCTTGTCTACTGAAGCTAAAGCGCAATACATGTTTTTTTTACGACTGTCCCGTCTTCCTCGTTTTCCGTCCCTCATTGTTTTGGTCATATTGATCAACATGCGCGGTCTTTTTAACAATATTACAACACCACGACAAAGTGACTTCAAGGAGAATATTAAACGCATTTGATACCTTAGAATCTCGAACAGCTGAGGGTGTTTTATATGATTACTTGGCCTATAAGTAACCTACTTTTTCAGTCTGCGAATATCTTTCGGTTTCCTGTTTTATCCAATTTTAAATCCAATTTCAATCTTTTTAGCGGAATATTGTCATGGCCTTTTTTGATCCTCGTATTTTTCTGATTTTTTGTCGTGCTTCTAGGTTTACATTGATTTAATCCGACTATTTAAACCACAAACTCCGTGGAATAAATTTATGAACAAAAGCATCCGAGCTGTAGAAAAAACTTAAGATGGAATTACTCTGCACAAAAAACCGATCCATGACAATTATAAACGTTAGAAACGTAGAACATGGAAAGAGATTCGTTTTGATAGGTTGTGGCCCCCGTAACTCCAAACGAGTCAAATGTTATGGCCGTTAGAAGAAACGGAAGAAAGCGACGGACCGCTCGCGGATCCGATTCGACGGTATTGGCAAAAGTATTCGATCTCCGCGAAAGGCACGAGCATGCTCACACGGTAGCACTCGATATTAAAGATACTATGGATCACAGAAGGAATAAATGAGGATATGTAACAAAAGCTTGTCTACTGAAGCTAAAGCGTAATACATGTTTTTTTACGACTGTTCCGTCTTCCTCGTTTTCCGTCCCTCATTGTTTTGGTCATATTCATCAACATGCGCGATCTTTTGAACAATATTACAACACCACGATAAAGTGACTTCAAGGAGAATATTAAACGCATTTGATACCTTAGAATTTCGAATAGCTGAGGGTGTTTTATATGATTACTTAGCCTGTATGTAACCAACTTTTTCAGTCTGCGAATATCTTTCGGTTTCCTGTTTTATCCAATTTTAAATACAATTTCAATCTTTTTAGTGGAATATTGCCGTGGCCTTTTTTGATCTTCGTATATTTCTGATTTTTTGTCGTTCTTCTTGGTTTACCTCGATTTAATCCGACTATTTAAACCACAAACTGCGTGGAATAAATTTATGAACAAAAACATCCGAGCTGTAGAAAAAACTTAAGATGGAATTAATCTGCACACAAAACCGACCCATGACAATTCGAACTGTTAGAAACGTAGAACAAGGAAAGAGCTTCGTTTTGATAGGTTGTGGATCCCGTAACTCCAATCGAGCCAAAAGTTATGGCCGTTAGAAGAAACGGAAGAAAGCGACGGACCGCTCGCGGATCCGATTCCACGGTATTGGCAAAAGTATTCGATCTCCGCGAAAGGCACGAGCACGCTCACACGGTAGCACTCGATATTAAATATATTATGGATCACAGAAGGAATAAATGAGGATATGGAACAAAAGCTTGTCTACTGAAGCTAAAGCGCAATACATGTTTTTTTTTACGACCGTTCCGTCTTCCTCGTTTTCCGTCCCTCACTGTGTTGGTCGTATTCATCAACATGCGCGGTCTTTTTAGCAATATTACAACACCACGACAAAGTGACTTCAAGGAGAATATTAAACGCATTTGATACCTTAGAATTTCGAACAGCTGAGGGTGTTTTATATGATTACTTAGCCTATAAGTAACCTACTTTTTCAGTCTGCGAATATCTTTCGGTTTTCTGTTTTATCCAATTTTAAATCCAATTTCAATATTTTTAGCGGAATATTGTCGTGGCCTTTTTTGATCTTCGTATTTTTCTGATTTTTTGTCGTTCTTCTAGGTTTACATCGATTTAATCCGACTATTTAAACCACAAACTGCGTGGAATAAATTTATGAACAAAAACATCAAGGCTGTAGAAAAAACTTAAGATGGAATTATTCTGCACACAAAACCGATCCATGACAATTCGAACCGTTAGAAACGTAGAACATGAAAAGAGCTTCGTTTTGATAGGTTGTGGTACCCGTAACTCCAAACGAGTCAAAAGTTATGGCCGTTAGAAGAAACGGAAGAAAGCGACGGGCCGCTCGCTGATCCGATTCGATGGTTTTGGCAAAAGTATTCGATCTTCGCGAAAGGCACGCGCATGCTCACACGGTAGCACTCGATATTAAAGATATTATGGATCACAGAAGGAATAAATGAGGATATGGAACAAAAGCTTGTCTACTGAAGCTAAAGCGCAATACATGTTTTTTTACGACCGTTCCGTCTTCCTCGTTTTCCGTCCCTCGTTGTTTTGGTCATATTCATCAACATGCGCGGTCTTTTTAACAATATTACAACACCACGACAAAGTGACTTCAAGGAGAATATTAAACGCATTTGATACCTTAGAATTTCGAACAGCTGAGGGTGTTTTATATGATTACTTGGCCTATAAGTAGCCTACTTTTTCAGTATGCGAATATCTTTCGATTTTCTGTTTTATCCGATTTTAAATTCAATTTCAATCTTTTTAGCGGAATATTGTCGTGGCCTTTTTTGATCTTCGTACTTTTCTGATTTTTTGTCGTTCTTCTAGGTTTACATCGATTTAATCCGACTATTTAAACCACAAACTGCGTGGATAAATTTATGAACAAAAACATCCAGGCTGTAGAAAAACTTAAGATGGAATTATTCTGCACACAAAACCGATCCATGACAATTCGAACCATTAGAAATGTAGAACACGGAAAGAGCTTCGTTTTGATAGGATGTGGCTCTCATAACTCCAAACGAGTCAAAAGTTACGGCCGTTAGAAGAAACGGAAGAAAGCGACGGACCGCTCGCTGATCCGATTCGACGGTTTTGGCAAAAGTATTCGATCTCCACGAAAGGCACGAGCACGCTCACACGGTAGCACTCGATATTAAAGATATTATGGATCACAGAAGGAATAAATGAGGATATGGAACAAAAGCTTGTCTATTGAAGCTAAAGCGCAATACATGTTTTTTTTTACGACCGTTCCATCTTCCTCGTTTTCCGTCCCTCATTGTTTTGGTCATATTCATCAACATGCGCGGTCTTTTTAACAATATTACAACACCACGACAAAGTGACTTCAAGGAGAATATTAAACGCATTTGATACCTTAGAATTTCGAACAGCTGAGGGTGTTTTATATGATTACTTGGCCTATAAGTAACCTACTTTTTCGGTCTGCGAATATCTTTCGGTTTCATGTTTTATCCAATTTTAAATCCAATTTCAATTTTTTAGCGGAATATTGTCGGGCCTTTTTTGATCTTCGTATTTTTCTGATTTTTTGTCGTTCTTCTAAGTTTACATCGATTTAATCCGACTATTTAAACCACAAACTGCGTGGAATAAATTTATGAACAAAAACATCCAGGCTGTAGAAAAAACTTAAGAATGAATTATTCTGCACACAAAATCGATCCATGACAATTCGAACTATTAGAAACGTAGAACATGGAAAGAGCTTCGTTTTGATAGGTTGTGGCTCTCGTAACTCCAAACGAGTCAAAAGTTATGGCCGTTAGAAGAAACGGAAGAAAGCGACGGACCGCCCGCTGATCCGATTCGACGGTTTTGGCAAAAGTGTTCGATCTCCGCGAAAGGCACGAGCATGCTCACACGGTAACACTCGATATTAAAGATAGTATGGATCACAGAAGGAATAAATGAGGATATGGAACAAAAGCTTGTCTACTGAAGCTAAAGCGCAATACATGTTTTTTTTACGACCGTTCCGTCTTACTCGTTTTCCGTCCCTCGTTGTTTTGGTCATATTCATCAACATGTGCGGTCTTTTTAACAATATTACAACACCACGACAAAGTGACTTCAAGGAGAATATTAAACGCATTTGATACCTTAGAATTTCGAACAGCTGAGGGCGTTTTATATGGTTACTTGGCCTATAAGTGCCTACTTTTTCAGTATCCGAATATCTTTCGATTTTCTGTTTTATCCAATTTTAAATTCAATTTCAATCTTTTTAGAGTAATATTGTCGTGGCCTTTTTTGATCTTCGTACTTTTCTGATTTTTTGTCGTTCTTCTAGGTTTACATTGATTTAATCCGACTATTTAAACCACAAACTACGTGGATAAATTTATGAACAAAAACATCCAAGCTGTAGAAAAACTTAAGATTGAATTATTCTGCGCACAAAACCGATCAATGACAATTCGAACCGTTAGAAATGTAGAACACGGAAAGAGCTTCGTTTTGATAGGTTGTGGCTCCCGTAACTCCAAACGAGTCAAGAGTTATGGCCGTTAGAAGAAACGGAAGAAAGCGACGGACCGCTCGCTGATCCGATTCGACGGTTTTGGCAAAAGCATTCGATCTCCGCGAAAGGCACGAGCACGCTCACACGGTAGCACTCGATATTAAAGATATTATGGATCACAGAAGGAATAAATGAGGATATGGAACAAAAGCTTGTCTACTGAAGCTAAAGTGCAATACATGTTTTTTTTTTACGACCGTTCTGTCTTCCTCGTTTTCCGTCCCTCATTGTTTTGGTCATATTCATCAATATGCGCGGTCTTTTTAACAATATTACAACACCACGACAAAGTGACTTCAAGGAGAATATTAAACGCATTTGATACCTTAGAATTTCGAACAGCTGAGTGTGTTTTATATGATTACTTGGCCTATAAGTAACCTACTTTTTCAGTGTGCGAATATCTTTCGGTTTCCTGTTTTATCCAATTTTAAATCCAATTTCAATCTTTTTAGCGGAATATTGTCGTGGCCATTTTTGATCTTCGTACTTTTCTGATTTTTTGTCGTTCTTCTAGGTTTACATCGATTTAATCCGACTATTTAAACCACAAACTGCGTGGAATAAATGTATGAACAAAAACATTCAGGCTGTAGAAAAAACTTAAGATGAAATTATTCTGCACACAAAACCGATCCATAACAATTCGAACCGTTAGAAACGTAGAACATGGAAAGAGCTTCGTTTTGATAGGTTGTGGCTCCCGTAGCTCCGAACGAGTCAAAAGTTATGGCCGTTAGAAGAAACGGAAGAAAGCGACGGACCGCTCGCTGATCCGATTCGACGGTTTTGGCAAAAGTATTCGATCTCCGCGAAAGGCACGAGCATGCTCACACGGTTGCACTCGATATTAAAGATATTATGGATCAAAGAAGGAATAAATGTGGATATGGAACGAAAGCTTGTCTACTGAAGCTAAAGCGCAATACATGTTTTTTTTTACGACCGTTCCCTCTTCCTCGTTTTCCGTCCCTCATTGTTTTGGTCATATTCATCAACATGCGCGGTCTTTTTAACAATATCACAACACCACGACAAAGTGACTTCAAGGAGAATATTAAACGCATTTGATACCTTAGAATTTCGAACAGCTGAGGGTGTTTTATATGATTACTTGGCCTATAAGTAACCTACTTTTTCAGTCTGCGAATATCTTTCGGTTTCCTGTTTTATCCAATTTTAAATCCAATTTCAATCTTTTTAGCGGGACATTGTCGTAGCCTTTTTTGATCTTTGTATTTTTCTGATTTTTTGTCGTTCTTCTAGGTTTACATCGATTTAATCCGACTTTTTAAACCACAAACTGCGTGGATAAATTTATGAAGAAAAACATCCAGGCTGTAGAAAAACTTAAGATGGAATTATTCTGCACACAAAACCGATCCTTGATAATTCGAAGAGTTAGAAACGTGGAACATGGAAAGAGCTTCGGTTTGATAGGTTGTGGCTCCCGCAACTCCAAACGAGTCAAAAGTTATGGCCGTTAGAAGAAACGGAAGAAAGCGACGGACCGCTCGCTGATCCGATTCGACGGTTTTGGCAAAAGTATTCGATCTCCGCGAAAGGCATGAGCACGCTCACACGGTAGCACTCGATATTAAAGATATTACGGATCACAGAAGAAATAAATGAGGATATTGAACAAAAGCTTGTCTACTGAAGCTAAAGCGCAATACATGTTTTCTATTACGACCGTTCCGTCTTCCTCGTTTTCCGTCCATTATTGTTTTGGTTATATTCATCAACATGCGCGGTCTTTTTAACAATATTACAACACCACGACAAAGTGACTTCAAGGAGAATATTAAACGCATTTGATACCTTAGAATTTCGAAAAGCTGAGGGTGTTTTATGTGATTACTTAGCCTATAAGTAACCTACTTTTTCAGTCTGCTAATATCTTTCGGTTTCCTGTTTTATCCAATTTCAATCTTTTTAGCGGAATATTGCCGTGGCCTTTTTTGATCTTTGTATTTTTCTGATTTTTTGTCGTTCTTCTTGGTTTACATCGATTTAATCCGACTATTTAAACCACAAACTGCGAGGAATAAATTTATGCACAAAAACATCCGAGCTGTAGAAAAAACTTAAGATGGAATTACTCTGCACACAAAACCGATCCATGACAATTCAAACCGTTAGAAACGTAGAACATGGAAAGAGCTTCGTTTTGATAGGTTGTGGCTCCCGTAACTCCAAACGAGTCAAATGTTATGGCCGTTAGAAGAAGCGGAAGAAAGCGACGGGCCGCTCGCTGATCCGATTCGACGGTTTTGGCAAAAGTATTCGATCTCCGTGAAAGGCACGAGCATGCTCACACGGTAGCACTCGATATTAAAGATATTATGGATCACAGAAGGAATAAATGAGGATATGGAACAAAAGCTTGTCTACTGAAGCTAAAGCGCAATACATGTTTTTTTTTACGACCGTTCCGTCTTCCTTGTTTTCCGTCCCTCATTGTTTTGGTCATATTCATCAACATGCGCGGTTTTTTTAACAATATTACAACACCACGACAAAGTGACTTCAAGGAGAATATTAAACGCATTTGATACCTTAGAATTTCGAACGGCTGAGGGTGTTTTATATGATTACTTGGCCTATAAGTAACCTACTTTTTCAGTCTGCGAATATCTTTCGGTTTCCTGTTTTATCCAATTTTAAATCCAATTTCAATCTTTTTAGCGGGACATTGTCGTGGCCTTTTTTGGTCTTCGGATTTTTCTGATTTTTTGTCGTTCTTCTAGGTTTACATCGATTTAATCCGACTATTTAAAGCACAAATTGCGTGGATAAATTTATGAACAAAAACATCCATGCTGTAGAAAAACTTAAGATGGAATTATTCTGCACACAAAACCGATCCATGACAATTCGAACCATTAGAAACGTAGAACATGGAAAGAGCTTCGTTTTGATAGGTTGTGGCTCCCGTAACTCGAAACTAGTCAAAAGTTATGGCCGTTAGAAGAAATGGAAGAAAGCGACGGACCGCTCGCTGATCCGATTCGACGGTTTTGGCAAAAGTATTCGATCTCCGCGAAAGGCATGAGCACGCCCACACGGTAGCACTCGATATTAAAGATATTATGGATCACAGAAGGAATAAATGAGGATATGGAACAAAATCTTGTCTACTGAAGCTAAAGCGCAATACATGTTTTCTTTTACAACCGTTCCGTCTTCCTCGTTTTCCGTCCATCATTGTTTTGGTCATATTCATCAATATGTGCAGTCTTTTTAACAATATTACAACACCATGACAAAATGACTTCAAGGAGAATATTAAACGCATTTGATACCTTAGAATTTCGAACAGCTGAGGGTGTTTTATATGATTACTTAGCCTATAAGTAACCTACTTTTTCAGTCTGCTAATATCTTTCGGTTTCCTGTTTTATCCAATTTTAAATCCAATTTCAATCTTTTTAGCGGAATATTGTCGTGGCCTTTTTTGATCTTCGTATTTTTCTGATTTTTTGTCGTTCTTCTTGGTTTACATCGATTTAATCCGACTATTTAAACCACAAACTGCGAGGAATAAATTTATGAACAAAAACATCCGAGCTGTAGAAAAAACTTAAGATGGAATTACTCTGCATACAAAACCGATCCATGACAATTCGAACCGTTAGAAACGTAGAACATGGAAAGGGCTTCGTTCTGATAGGTTGTGGCTCCCGTAACTCCAAACGAGTCAAATGTTATGGCCGTTAGAAGAAACGGAAGAAAGCGACGGACCGCTCGCGGATCCGATTCGACGGTATTGATAAAAGTGTTCGATCTCCGCGAAAGGCACGAGCATGCTCACACGGTAGCACTCAATATTAAAGATATTATGGATCACAGAAGGAATAAATGAGGATATGTAACAACAGCTTGTCTACTGAAGCTAAAGCGCAATACATGTTTTTTTTTACGACCGTTCCGTCTTCCTCGTTTTCCGTCCCTCATTGTTTTGGTCATATTCATCAACATGCGCGGTCTTTTTGACAATATTACAACAGCACGACAAAGTGACTTCAAGGAGAATATTAAACGCATTTGATACCTTAGAATTTCGAACAGCTGAGGGTGTTTTATATGATTACTTAGCCTGTAAGTAACCAACTTTTTCAGTCTGCGAATATCTTTCGGTTTCCTGTTTTATCCAATTTTAAAAACAATTTCAATCTTTTTAGTGGAATATTGTCGTGGCATTTTTTGATCTTCGTATATTTCTGATTTTTTGTCGTTCTTCTTGGTTTACATCGATTTAATCCGACTATTTAAACCACAAACTGCGTGGAATAAATTTATGAACAAAAACATCCGAGCTGTAGCAAAAACTTAAGATGGAATTACTCTGCACTCAAAACCGACCCATGACAATTCGAACCGTCAGAAACGTAGTACATGGAAAGAGCTTCGTTTTGATAGGTTGTGGCTCCCGTAACTCCAAATGAGCCAAAAGTAATGGCCGTTAGAAGAAACAGAAGAAAGCGACGGACCGCTCGCGGATCCGATTCGACGGTATTGGCAAAAGTATTCGATTTCCACGAAAGGCACGAGCATGTTCACACGGTAGCACTCGATATTAAAGATATTATGGATCACAGAAGGAATAAATGACGATATGTAACAAAAGCTTGTCTACTGAAGCTAAAGCACAATACATGTTTTTTTTACGACCGTTCCGTCTTCCTCGTTTTCCGTCCCTCATTGTTTTTGTCATATTCATCAACATGCATGGTCTTTTTAACAATATTACAACACCACGACAAAGTGACTTCAAGGAGAATATTAAACGCATTTGATACCTTAGAATTTCGAACAGCTGAGGGTGTTTTATATGATTGCTTAGCCTGTAAGTAACCTACTTTTTCAGTCTGCGAATATCTTACGGTTTCCTGTTTTATCCAATTTTATATCCAATTTCAATCTTTTTAGTGGAATATTGTCATGGCCTTTTTTGATCTTCGTATATTTCTGATTTTTTGTCGTTCTTCTTGGTTTACATCGATTTTATCCGACTATTTAAACCACAAACTGCATGGAATAAATTTATGAACAAAAACATCCGAGCTGTAGAAAAAACTTAAGATGGAATTACTCTGCACACAAAACCGATCCATGACAATTCGAACCGTTAGAAACGTAGAACATGGAAAGAGCTTCGTTTTGATAGGTTGTGGCTCCCGTAACTCCAAACGAGCCAAAAGTTATGGCCGTTAGAAGAAACGGAAGAAAGTGACGGACCGCTCGCTGATCCGATTCGACGGTATTGGCAAAAGTATGCGATCTCCGCAAAAGGCACGAGCATGCTCACACGGTAGCACTCGATATTAAAGATATTATGGATCACAGAAGGAATAAATGAGGATATGTAACAAAAGCTTGTCTACTGAAGCTAAAGCGCAATACATGTTTTTTTTTACGACCGTTCCGTCTTCCTCGTTTTCCGTCCCTCATTGTTTTGGTCATATTCATCAACAAGCGCGGTCTTTTTGACAATATTACAACACCACGACAAAGTGACTTCAAGGAGAATATTAAACGCATTTGATACCTTAGAATTTCGAACGGCTGAGGGTGTTTTATATGATTACTTGGCCTGTAAGTAACCTACTTTTTCAGTCTGCGAATATCTTTCGGTTTCCTGTTTTATCCAATTTTAAATCCAATTTCAATCTTTTTAGCGGAATATTGTCATGGCCTTTTTTGATCTTCATATTTTTCTGATTTTTTGTCGTTCTTCTTGGTTTACGTCGATTTAACCCGACAATTTAAACCACAAACTGCGTGGACTAAATTTATGAACAAAAACATCCGAGCTGTAGAAAAAACTTAAGATGGAATTACTCTGCACACAAAACCGATCCATGACAGTTCGAACCGTTAGAAACGTGGAACATGGAAAGAGCTTCGTTTTGATAGGTTGTGGCTCCCGTAACTCCAAACGAGCCAAAAGTTATGGCCGTTAGAAGAAACGGAAGAAAGCGACGGACCGCTCGCTGATCCGATTCGATGGTATTGGCAAAAGTATGCGATTTCCACGAAAGGCACGAGTATGCTCACACGGTAGCACTCGATATTAAAAATATTATGGATCACAGAAGGAATAAATGAGGATATGGAACAAAAGCTTGTCTACTGAAGCTAAAGCGCAATACATGTTTTTTTTACGACCGTTCCGTCTTCCTCGTTTTCCGTCCCTCATTGTTTTGGTCATATTCATCAACATGCGCGGTCTTTTTAACAATATTACAACACCACGACAAAGTGACTTCAAGGATAATATTAAACGCATTTGATACCTTAGAATTTCAAACGGCTGAGGGTGTTTTATATGATTACTTGGCCTGTAAGTAACCTACTTTTTCAGTCTGCGAATATCTTTCGGTTTCCTGTTTTATCCAATTTTAAATCCAATTTCAATCTTTTTAGCGGAATATTGTCGTGGCCTTTTTTGATCTTCATATTTTTCTGATTTTTTGTCGTTCTTCTTGGTTAACGTCGATTTAATCCGACAATTTAAACCACAAACTGCGTGGAATAAATTTATGAATAAAAACATCCGAGATGTAGAAAAAACTTAAGATGGAATTACTCTGCACACAAAACCGATCCATGACAATTCGAACCATTAGAAACGTGGAACATGGAAAGAGCTTCGTTTTGATAGGTTGTGGCTCCCGTAACTCTAAACGAGCCAAAAGTTATGGCCGTTAGAAGAAAGAGAAGAAAGCGACGGACCGCTCGCTGATCCGATTCGATGGTATTGGCAAAAGTATGAGATTTCCGCGAAAGGCACGAGTATGCTCACACGGTAGCACTCGATATTAAAAATATTATGGATCACAGAAGGAATAAATGAGGATATGAAACAAAAGCTTGTCTACTGAAGCTAAAGCGCAATAAATGTTTTTTTTACGACCGTTCTGTCTTCCTCGTTTTTCGTTCCTCATTGTTTTGGTCATATTCATCAACATGCGCGGTCTTTTTAACAATATTACAACACCACGACAAAATGACTTCAAGGAGAATATTAAACGCATTTGATAACTTAGAATTTCGAACAGCTGAGGGTGTTTTATATGATTACTTGGCCTATAAGTAACCAACTTTTTCAGTCTGCGAATATCTTTCGGTTTCCTGTTTTATCCAATTTTAAATCCAATTTCAATCTTTTTAGCGGAATATTGTCGTGGCCTTTTTTGATCTTCGTATTTTTCTGATTTTTTGTCGTTCTTCTAGGTTTACATCGATTTAATCCGACTATTTTAACCACAAACTGCGTGGATAAATTTATGAACAAAAACATCCAGGCTGTAGAAAAACTTAAGATGGAATTATTCTGCACACAAAACCGATCCACGACAATTCGAACCATTAGAACTGTAGAACATGGAAAGAGCTTCGTTTTGATAGGTTGTGGCTCCCGTAATTCCAAACGAGTCAAAAGTTATGGCCGTTAGAAGAAACGGAAGAAAGCGACGGACCGCTCGCTGATCCGATTCGACGGTTTTGACAAAAGTATTCGATCTCCGCGAAAGCACGGGCACGCTCGCACGGTAGCACTCGATATTAAATATATTATGGATCACAGAAGGAATAAATGAGGATATGGAACAAAAGCTTATCTACTGAAGCTAAAGCGCAATACATGTTTTTTTTACGACCGTTCCGCCTTCCTCGTTTTCCGTCCCTCATTGTTTTGGTCATATTCATCAACATGCGCGGTCTTTTTAACAATATTACAACACCACGACAAAGTGACATTAAGGAGAATATTAAACGCATTTGATACCTTAGAATTTCGAACAGCTGAGGGTGTTTTATATGATTACTTGACCTATAAGTAACCAAATTTTTCAGTCTGCGAATATCTTTCGGTTTCCTGTTTTATCCAATTTTAAATCCAATTTCAATCTTTTTAGCGGAATATTGTCGTGGCCTTTTTTGATCTTCGTATTTTTCTGATTTTTTGTCGTTCTTCTAGGTTTATGTTATCCCGCTTTTTGGCAAAGCCGTGACACCAAAAGATTGATCGAAAACAAAAGACGGTTCGTCTCAGAGATTGGTTATACTTCTCTTTGCTATGGATATCGATGAATTTTGTCCGAGTCCGGAACAGGCCAAAATTGATAGGACATGACAAGAAAGGTCAAAGGAGTCGCCATTTCAAGTTTCAAGTCAATCCGAGTTCGTTTGTCCAAGTTATGATGGATTCAAGTTGAGAGAGTTGGGCCTTGCTCGGTTCGAATCCATCACCCTTTCATTGTTTCGAACCCATCGTCTTCGAAACCATCTACTCCGAACCCAACCGGTGTCCTTCCTTCGAATCCATGAAGTTCGAACCCATCATCCTAGCAGTAGTTCGAACCCACGAGACATGGTCGTGCCTCGAATCCAGCAGCCATCATGTACTTCGACTCCATTACATTCGAAACCATCATCTTCGAATCCATTCAAGCCCACCAGCTTCGAATCCAAGTCGCTTCGAATCGATCTTGTTCGAATCGATCGAGTTCGAACCCACGAGTACACCTTGGTTCGAAACAGTCGCATTCGAACCCAGGGACATTCACTTGTTCGTACCCACCAAGTCAGCTAACTTGGATGACGTGTCGCCCCACGATACGAACGAGGCGAAATCCATGGGTGCGAAGCGGTCAACTCGGAGACAAAACAGGATCGATTCGAGGAGCATGCGCCGCGTCACTGCAGAATCATGTGTGTCCATGGATTCGAAGTCATGGTTTCGAAGATGATGGGTTCGAACTCCATAGCCAACCGAGAAACACCATTTCGAACCGATTATATCTCCTCAACCACACATCCAAATGCAACCAAATTTTCACAGCAGCTTCTATACAAGGTAAAGATTGTTCCTGCCAAGTTTCAGCTCGATTGGACCATTTCTTGATGGGTTTGAAATGACTTCGAATCGATGTCAGATCGAGATGAAACTTGGTGGGGTCGGTCGCGTGGGCCCACTCACGTGCCAGAAGAGGTCTCCCGAAGTTTTAGCCAGATCTGGGCCTCCAACGCCTATAAATAGTACCCTGAAGCCTTCAGAAAAGGGATCTTCCGAGAGCATCTGCCATTGAACACCAAGACTCTGCCGGATTCAAATCTATTCATCAGAATCACCGTTGTATTCCGATTTCAAAGCTATTATCTACTGTAATCCGTTGTAATCGATTGAATCGAGCAAAGCAATAAAGAGAAATCCTTCAAAGTGGACGTAGGCGCGAACGCCGAACCACTATAAATCCTGTGTTTGTGATTGTTGTTTGTGAATTACTGTGATTTGTTACTTAGAGCTGAATTCTATATTGATTGTTGCTGAGTTCTGTGTTGATTATTATCGAGTTGAATACGCAAACGGGTGCTTTCGTGATATTGGGTGTTTGTGACCAATTTTGGCGCAAACATTTTGGTGCTTTCACTGAGAATCGATAACTCAGGAGTTCTACCAGTTGATAATTGATTCAGAGAAAGTTTGAAAGTTTAGATTTGAGAAATTATGACGAGACAATCGAGTAGAAGGCCAAGGCCAGAGAGGAGTGAACAGCAGGGGAGTCAGGAGGCTTCCTCAGGAGCGAATCAACCATCGATCTACATCACTAGGGACGAGATGGAGACGATGATGAAGAAGCAAGAGGAGTTGATCCAGAGTTTATTTCAACAGATAGGACAGCTTGGAGCACAGAATAGAGGAGCCAATGGAGTCCAGAAAGAAGCAGGACCATCCGGCGTCGCACCCGGATTAGGGGGCACACCCATGGAGAACGTTGGTCCAATTTCGGAGGGAGAAAGAGGAGTATCTGCGCAACCTGGAGACAGCAGAGGAATGAACGCTCAATCAAGGGGGCAGATCTCAGAATTCCCTCGTGAACTCGGGGGGTAGGATGAAAGTAACGAACGAAGGTTACATCTCGGAGACACCGACAAGTTGGCAGAGATGGTTAGGCGAGCAATGAGAGGCGGTTTGGTGAACAAAGACCTAGAGGATGTTAATAGGAGTCCTTTCACTCCGGCAATCAGACGAGCTAGAAACCCACCGGATTTCAAATTACCATCGCTGGATATGTATGACGGGAGAACGGACCCACGGTCCATCTGACAAAATATATGAGGCATATGGAAGTGCTGGGGGCATCAGAGGAGGTTATGGCCCGGTGCTTTCCACTGTATTTGGCGGATATTGCGGCATTATGGTTCAGGCAATTAGATAGTGGGTCCATTGGAACGTGGAATGATTTAACTGAGAGATTTATGAGGCAATTCAGGGTTCATATTACAAGACCCAAGAATGTGATGACGCTGGCAACTTTAAAACAGAAGGCTGGAGAAACATTAAGAAGTTTCCTGACACGGTTCAACGCGGCAGCAGCTTCCGTGGATAGACCGGATCCATCCATGGTTATGATGGCGGCTGTGTTCGGAATAGCAGACGGAACGGAATTCAAAAATTCATTAACTAAGGATCCACCCGTAGATCTGGGAGAATTCTACCACGAGGCGGAAAAGTTTTTACGATTAGAGGACGCGAATGCAGAAAGAGAAGAAGGAGATGGGATAGAAGTTTATGCACTCAAAGATGAAAAGCCCCCTAGAAGGGACTCGGACAAGGATAAAGGTAAAATAAAGATTGAGAATGACAGAGACAGATCAAAGCGGCAACGGAGGGAGCCGCGATTCACCACCTACACTGAGCTGAACGAGAGCCTGGAACGAATTTATCTGGATACCAAAGAACAGATTCCGTATCGTAAGCCGATGCGAAGGGATCCCACCTCTGACGAAAAGAAATCAGATAAGTTTTGTGTATTCCATGAATTAAATGGTCATAACACTAACGATTGTAGGCACCTGAAGGACGAGGTGGAAGGGCATATAAGGAACGGTATGCTCCTTCAATATGTGAGGAGGCGAGCTCCTGCGACGGAACCAGAGCGGCCACCGACCACATCAACTAGAGGCGACCCTGAATCAAGGCACCGTTTGGTTATCAACTGAGTGAGATAACGATGAACAAGTTGTAAGCTTCCACTAACGCAATTAAATCATTTACACATGTGCGAGATCGCGAACGATCTCCAGGCATGCTTTGAATGATCATTGACCGTTTCGTAGTGGGAACTTACGCTTCGACATCCATGCTTTGCTTTCATATCATTTCAATTTGAACATTTAGACTCTGTTTGTTTGGACATTTCTGTTTTGAAAACTCATCCGTGTAATAGATATTTGATTCTGATAAATCTGGAATGGCTAAGCTACTTACACATGTATGGGGTCGCGAACGATCCTTAGGCATGCTCTGAGATGGCGATGAACCGCCCTGACAAACGATCCAGGAACTCACCCGAACGTGACCCTGGCATCGATAACATCAAGCCCTCCCGGGCACACAATTCGCCTCGAACGGCACTCAACTTCGAACAGTCACAACTCACCACACCTCAAATGGCTTGATCACGAATGGTCGTCACTTGAGGTCCAACACCCGACCGCGAACGGTCACAAATTTGCCTCGAACGGCACACGATCGCGAACGATCACTTTCTGCCTTGAATGGCACCGACCGCGAATGGTCATGGTTCACTAATTGTAAAATCCGACCTCGAACGGTCACCATTCGCCTTGAACGGCACTTGGTCGCGAACGATCATCAATTGCCGCGAACGGCATCGACCGCGAACGGTCCCATCTCTTCATTTGCCGCGAACGGCATCGACCGCGAACGGTCCCATCTCTTCATTTGCCGCGAACGGCATCGACCGCGAACGGTCCTATTCCATCCTATGCCACGAACGGCACGGACCGCGAACGGTCCCGATTCACCTCAAACAGCATACGATCCTGAACGATCGACGCATGCATTCATACGCTCGACCGCGCACGGTCGCACTTCACCTCAAATGACTCGATCACGAACGATCGTCATTTGTAGTTGAGCGCTTGACCACGTACGGCCGCGCTTCATCCCAAATAGCTCGATCCCGAACGATCGTCATTTGAGGCCATATGAAACTATCAAGTTCTTTGCAGGTTGATAATAGGATACGAACATCCAACTCAAGGCATTACAAAACACACCTTCCTACCGCAAGGCATGTTTTGGGGGGCAAAATGTTATCCCGCTTTTTGGCAAAGCCGTGATACCAAAAGATTGATCGAAAACAAAAGACGGTTCGTCTCAGAGATTGGTTATACTTCACTTTGCTATGGATATCGATGAATTTTGTCCGAGTCCGGAACGGGCCAAAATTGATAGGACATGACAAGAAAGGTCAAAGGAGTCGCCATTTCAAGTTTCAAGTCAATCCGAGTTCGTTTGTCCAAGTTATGATGGATTCAAGTTGAGAGAGTTGGGCCTTGCTTGGTTTGAATCCATCACCCTTTCATTGTTTCGAACCCATCGTCTTCGAAACCATCTACTCTGAACCCAACCGGTGTCCTTCCTTCGAATCCATGAAGTTCGAACCCATCATCCTAGCAGTAGTTCGAACCCACGAGACATGGCCGTGCCTCGAATCCAGCAGCCATCATGTACTTCGACTCCATTACATTCGAAACCATCATCTTCGAATCCATTCAAGCCCACCAGCTTCGAATCCAAGTCGCTTCGAATCGATCTTGTTCGAATCGATCGAGTTCGAACCCACGAGTACACCTTGGTTCGAAACGGTCGCATTCGAACCCAGGGACATTCACTTGTTCGTACCCACCAAGTCAGCTAACTTGGATGACGTGTCGCCCCACGATACGAACGAGGCGAAATCCATGGGTGCGAAGCGGTCAACTCGGAGACAAAACAGGATCGATTCGAGGAGCACGCACCGCGTCACTGCAGAATCACGTGTGTCCATGGATTCGAAGTCATGGTTTCGAAGATGATGGGTTCGAACTCCACAGCCAACCGAGAAACACCATTTCGAACCGATTATATCTCCTCAACCACACATCCAAATGCAACCAACTTTTCACAGCAGCTTCTATACAAGGTAAAGATTGTTCCTGCCAAGTTTCAGCTCGATTGGACCATTTCTTGATGGGTTCGAAATGACTTCGAATCGATGTCAGATCGAGATGAAACTTGGTGGGGTCGGTCGCGTGGGCCCACTCACGTGCCAGAAGAGGTCTCCCGAAGTTTCAGCCAGATCTGGGCCTCCAACGCCTATAAATAGTACCCTGAAGCCTTCAGAAAAGGGATCTTCCGAGAGCTTCTACCATTGAACACCAAGACTCTGCCGGATTCAAATCTATTCATCAGAATCACTGTTGTATTCCGATTTCAAAGCTATTATCTACTGTAATCCGTTGTAATCGATTGAATCGAGCAAAGCAATAAAGAGAAATCCTTCAAAGTGGACGTAGGCGCGAACGCCGAACCACTATAAATCCTATGTTTGTGATTGTTGTTTGTGAATTACTGTGATTTGTTACTTAGAGCTGAATTCTATATTGATTGTTGCTGAGTTCTGTGTTGATTATTATCGAGTTGAATACGCAAACGGGTGCTTTCGTGATATTGGGTGTTTGTGACCAATTTTGGCACAAACAGTTTACATCGATTTAATCCGACTATTTAAACCACAAACTGCGTGGAATAAATTTATGGACAAAAACATCCAGGCTGTAGAAAAAACTTAAGATGGAATTATTCTACACACAAAACCGATCCATGACAATTCGAACCGTTAGAAACGTAGAACATGGAAAGAGCTTCGTTTTGATAGGTTTGGCTCCCGTAACTCCAAACGAGTCAAAAGTTATGGCCATTAGAAGAAACGGAAGAAAGCGACGGAATGCTCGCTGATCCGATTCGACGGTTTTGGCAAAAGTATTCGATCTCCGCGAAAGGCACGAGCATGCTCACACGGTAGCACTCGATATTAAAGATATTATGGATCACAGAAGGAATAAATGAGGATATGGAACAAAAGCTTGTCTACTGAAGCTAAAGCGCAATACATGTTTTTTTTTACGACCGTTCTGTCTTCCTCGTTTTCCGTCCCTCATTGTTTTGGTCATATTCATCAACATGCGCGGTCGTTTTAGCAATATTACAACACCACGACAAAGTGACTTCAAGGATAATATTAAACACATTTGATACCTTAGAATTTCGAACATCTGAGGGTGTTTTATATGATCACTTGGCCTACAAGTAACCTACTTTTTTAGTCTGCGAATATCTTTCGGTTTCCTGTTTTATCCAATTTTAAATCCAATTTCAATCTTTTTAGCGGAATATTGTCGTGGCCTTTTTTGACCTTCGTATTTTTCTGATTTTTTGCCGTTCTTCTAGGTTTACATCGATTTAATCCGACTATTTAAACCACAAACTGTGTGGATAAATTTATGAACAAAAACATCCAGGCTGTAAAAAAACTTAAGATGGAATTATTCTGCACACAAAACCGATCCATGACAATTCGAATCGATAGAAACGTAGATCATGGAAAGTGCTTCGTTTTGATAGGTTGTGGCTCCCGTAACTCCAAACGAGTCAAAAGTTTTGGCCGTTAGAAGAAACGGAAGAAAGCGACGGACCGCTCGTTGATCCGATTCGACGGTTTTGGCAAAAGTATTCGATCTCCGCGAAAGGCACGAGCACGCTCACACGGTAGCACTCGATATTAAAGATATTATGGATCACGGAAGGAATAAATGAGGATATGGAACAAAAGCTTGTCTACTGAAGCTAAAGCGCAATACATGTTTTTTTTACGACTGTTCCGTCTTCCTCGTTTTCCTTCCCTCATTGTTTTGGTCATATTCATCAACATGCGCGGTCTTTTTAACAATATTACAACACCACGACAAAGTGACTTCAAGGAGAATATTAAATGCATTTGATACCTTAGAATTTCGAAAAGCTGAGGGTGTTTTATATGATTACTTGGCCTATAAGTAACCTACTTTTTCAGTCTGCGAATATCTTTCGGTTTCCTGTTTTATCCAATTTTAAATCCAATTTCAACCTTTTTAGCGGAATATTGTCGTGGCCTTTTTTGATCTTCGTATTTTTCTGATTTTTTGTCGTTCTTCTAGGTTTACATCGATTTAATCCGACTATTTAAACCACAAACTGCGTGGAATAAATTTATGGACAAAAACATCCAGGCTGTAGAAAAAACTTAAGATGGAATTATTCTGCACACAAAACCGATCCAAGACAATTCGAACCGTTAGAAACGTAGAACATGGAAAGAGCTTCGTTTTGATAGGTTTGGCTCCCGTAACTCCAAACGAGTCAAAAGTTATGGCCATTAGAAGAAACGGAAGAAAGCGACGGAATGCTCGCTGATCCGATTCGACGGTTTTGGCAAAAGTATTCGATCTCCGCGAAAGGCACGAGCATGCTCACACGGTAGCACTCGATATTAAAGATATTATGGATCACAGAAGGAATAAATGAGGATATGGAACAAAAGCTTGTCTACTGAAGCTAAAGCGCAATACATGTTTTTTTTTACGACCGCTCTGTCTTCCTCGTTTTCCGTCCCTCATTGTTTTGGTCATATTCATCAACATGCACGGTCTTTTTAACAATATTACAACACCACGACAAAGTGACTTCAAGGAGAATATTAAACACATTTGATACCTTAGAATTTCGAACATCTGAGGGTGTTTTATATGATCACTTGGCCTATAAGTAACCTACTTTTTCAGTCTGCGAATATCTTTCGGTTTCTTGTTTTATCCAATTTTAAATCCAATTTCAATCTTTTTAGCGGAATATTGTCGTGGCCTTTTTTGACCTTCGTATTTTTCTGATTTTTTGTCGTTCTTCTAGGTTTGTTAACCCCACTGAAACTTAGGCCGACTCAACAGATAAGGCAGTCAGCGACTCATAAAGAACAGCAACTCACTGGATTCACGACTCATAAGGATCAGCGACTCAACTGATGAGCGACTCAGAGATTGCCGACTCAATGGGTCAAAGACTCATTAATGACAACGACTCAGCGAGTTAGCGCCTTAAAGGTGCAGTATGGATCAACGACCCAGCGGGTCTGCGACTCAAGGCCTAGACCGATCCAACGACTCATTCGAGCTACGGCTCAGGAGAGGTACCGACTCAACAAGTTAACGACTCATGGAGTTAGCGACCCAGGATGACTAACGACCTATCATAAGTCGCTGGTGACTCAAGCAAACATGGAACAAGCCTAATACCAATGCACCTATGCCACTGCCTGCTGACTCGTTAACGACATATGACTTATGATGAGTCGTGTACGACTTATGCTAACATAAAGGAGAACGTTCTGGTTAACTCGTGGAGAACTCAGGACTTGTGATATTCATTCAAATGGGAACATAGTCTTGGAGCAGGGGGGAAGCTAACCCAGTAGGTCGGCCACGACCTACTATGAACCGTGTACGGGTTACGACTCATCATGAGTCATGAACGACTCATCATGAGTCATGTACGACTCATGACTTGGCAATTCCAGCCTAAACAGTTTGCCTATAAATACAAGGCCGCATTCAACATGAAGGGGACTTTTGGTTGATTCTCGAAGCGCCAAAACTCTGCCATTTTCTCGACTAAAGTAACACTTCGAGCACTCCAAACATCGAAGACATTACATCAAATTCCAAGAGAGAGAATCTACATCATTCATCATGAGTTTGAAAGATAATTCTCCATCAAAGTTTGTACTAACAGACTAGAGTGGATTGTAATTGAAGAAAGTTGTATAAGTTGTACTTGTTTCAGCAATAAAGAGATCAAAGTGGACGTAGGCTCGATTTTAGGCCGAACCACTATAAAACTGTTGTCTTTTACTGCTTTTCTACAATTTCTCTACTTGTATCTTGTTCCCGTACCAATGGGTGGTGCTTTCACAACTACACATCACACACCGGGGTGTTAGCGTTCAAATTTAAGCGTTAACATTTTTGGTGCTTTCACTGAGAATTGAACTCAGGACAACTGTCATCATTGCTTCGCAGAGATTTGAAGAAAGAGTTTCTTTAAAAACCAGAAGTCTATCTGAGATTATGGCTCCTGGAAGGAAAAGTAGATCTGTCAGATCTGGAAACATTCAAGTGGGAACCTCCGCTTCCCCTGTGCCTAATCAACCTACTCCGTCTGTTGGAGTTACGAAAGCGGAGTTGGATGCTGTGATTCTAGGGTTAAACCAGCAGATAAACGCCCAAAATGCACAACTAGAGGCTCAAAGTGCCCAGAATGCTCTGATTCTGAATAAGTTGAACGATTTACTTGGGGCAAACAATCAACCGGCTGGTAATGAAAGGAACCATGCTGGCAACATTCACGATGAAAGAAATGTTCCTGAAAGGCCTACTAGTCCCTTTGAGCAGGCAGCACCTGAGGCCGGTGGATCTAGAACTCGGCATGATGAGGAATATCTTTCTGGAATGGTCCGGCAGATCATGAAAGAAAGTATGCAAAGAGTTGAAGATGAGAAGGAATGGGGTTTCGCCCCAAGTAAAACTCCGTTTACTGAAAAAATCTTGAAGGCGGAATTTCCAAGGAAGTTTGTCCCTCCGACTATTCCAGCTTACAAAGGGACAAGTGATCCGAATGAGTTCTTGTATAAATATGATTGGCACATGACAGGTGCCAGGGCCTCCGACGAAATAAAGTGCCGATATTTCCCCGTATACCTGGAAGGCGTAGCTTTACTGTGGTTCACCAAGTTGCCAGTCCGATCTATCGATCAGTTTTCAGACTTGACCAGAAAATTCAAGGAGCAGTTTAGACTATATGCTTCGAAGGCCAAGGATATTATGTCACTATCGAGTTTAGAGCAGAATCCTGGTGAGTCTATCAGATCCTTCTTGAACCGCTTCAATATAGCACTGGCTGAGGTGGACAATGCTGAACCACGAATGATATTGACTTATCTGATGAGGGCTATTGATAAGTCAAGTGAATTTGGGAAATGGTTAAATATGAAGGAGCCAACCTCTCTCGAAAAGTTCTACAAAAAAGCAGATGAATTCATTCGGTTGGAAAGCCGTCCTTTACCAGTAAAGACAGTGTTGGAAAAAGCAGAAGACAACACTGTCGCTCCACGCAAGAATGAATCGGTGGGGCAAAAAAGGGAGAATAGTAATGGGAAGAAACAGGGTAATCTGAAGAAGCCCCGATCCTTCAAGCCATCAGAATATACTCCATTATCACATACACCGGAGCACATATACCTGGCCACTAAAGATTCCGTCGATTTCCCTAAACCTATCCCTTTGAGAACCGGGAAAAAAGCCATACAGAGTGGGAAATTCTGCCGCTTCCACAATCAACCAGGTCATGAAACTGATGAATGCCGCCAGCTGAAAAATCTGATTGAAGAGTTGCTGAGAGAAAACAAGTTGCAGCAATTCGTGAAAAAGAATAGCAACAATCCTGCATCGTCGAGTCAGGGGCAGCGGGCTCCTGTTCATCAGCCTGGGGCAGGTGAGAAAGCTACGGGGCATGAATCTGGAAGGCCCGTTATCAATGTCATTTCAGGAGGACCTCACCCAGCTGGCAAGAGTTGGGGTGAGATGGAGAGATATTCCAGGGCTTTGAAATATGCTCCAGCCGAAGAAGACGTCTTTGTTCTAGAAGACACTACGCCCCTTAAACAACAGAAAACTTTCAGTAATGATATTATTTTCAGAGCCAGAGATTCTACAGGTATTGAAGCTCCTACTTTAGATCCCTTGGTCATCTCGGCTGGTATTGGACCAGCCATTGTCAGAAGAGTCCTTATTGACTGCGGAGCATCATGTAATATCCTCTTCAAAAAGACATTTGACCAGATGAAAATCCCTATGATCGATGTGCAAGCCTCATCACAGAAAATCGTTGGCTTCACTGGGGAGCCAAAGCAACCAGTAGGAACCATCGATTTGTTTGTAGAACTTGGGGAAGGAGAAAGGAAAGTGGTCCGAAAGCAAACCTTTGTGATCGTCGATGAATATTCTGCTTATAATGCTTTTCTTGGCCGTCCAACACTCGCAGCATTCAAAGCTATCCTAGCCCCGTGGTGCCTCACTATTAAATTCCCTACTGACAATGGAGTAGGAGTTATAAAAGGGGATCAAAATGCTGCACGAGAATGTTACTTGACAGAGCTGCGAGAGTCAAGAAAAAGAGAAATGGGAAAGGATGCGGCAACCCCAGTCCGCATCAAGGAACCAGCCTTGTAGCAATTACAGAGCGGACCCTGCACTGGCGAGCACAGCGGGGCACGGAAAGAAATGGATCCCAGAAAAGCCAGTGCAGGGGAGAATAGAGTGGTACCGGTGGAAACGACAGTTCCGGTACCTGTTGACCCGAAAGACCCAAATAAGGTGTTGAATGTGGGTTCACAGCTTAATGTGTCAGTTCAGAATATCTTGATATCTTTCCTGAAGGCAAATCTGGATGTCTTTGCTTGGACTCATGCCGATATGTGTGGAATATCCCCAGAAGTTGCAGTACACGCTCTGAATATTGACCCAAAGTTTACGTCAGTTAAACAGAAAAGAAGAACCCAAGGTCCAGAAAGGTCAGCAGCATTAAAAGAAGAAGTTGATCGACTCATGGAAAATAGCTTCATCAAAGAATCTACATATCCGAATTGGGTTTCAAATCCTGTGTTGGTCAAGAAAGCTAATGGGAAATGGAGAGTGTGCATCGATTTTTCTGATCTAAACAAGGCTTGCCCCAAAGATTGCTTCCCATTACCCAGGATCGATCAACTGGTAGACGGAACCGCGGGACATGAATTGTTATCCTTCATGGACGCCTACTCCGGTTATAACCAAATCATGATGCATGAGCCGGATCAGGAAGATACAAGCTTTATTACAGATGTTGGACTTTATTGCTACAGAGTTATGCCCTTCGGATTGAAAAACGCAGGGGCAACCTACCAAAGACTTGTTAATGCTATGTTCAAACCGCAATTGGGCAAAACTATGGAAGTCTACGTCGACGACATGTTAGTGAAGTCCAGGAAAGCAGCGGATCACATTGAACACTTAGCAGAAATGTTCGCAGTCCTCCGGAAATACAGAATGAAGCTTAACCCCCTGAAATGTACATTTGGGGTCGAATCCGGAAAGTTCTTAGGTTTTATCGTCAGTGCTAGGGGCATTGAGGCTAGTCCAGCTCAAATTACTGCCTTGAAAGAAGTTAAAGCTCCTAGAACAAAGAAGGAATTGCAGAGTCTCAACGGAAAGATCGCCGCCCTGAGTCGGTTCATTTCCAAAGCTACTGATAAATGCATCCCATTCTTCGATGCCCTGAAAAAAGGAAAGAAGAACTTTGAATGGACTCCCGAATGCCAAAAAGCTTTTGAAGAGTTGATCCGTCATATGGAAACGCCTCCGATACTTTCTAGACCAGGCAATGGTGAGGATCTTCTTATATACTTGGCAGTATCATCTCATGCTCTAAGTGCAGCGCTGATACGGGAAGACAAAAGGATTCAACATCCAGTTTACTATATCAGCAAAAGACTCACTGGGGCAGAGCTGAATTACTCCAAGTTGGAAAAACTCGCCTATTGCCTACTAGTTGCATCGAGGAAACTGAGGCAATATTTCCAAGCTCATCCTATCAAAGTGCTCACTGATCAACCTCTAAAGCAAGTCCTATTTCGCCCAGAAACTTCGGGTCGCCTTCTAAAATGGAACATTGAACTCAGTCAATATGACATCACTTATCATCCCCGAAAAGCAATCAACGGACAAGCTTTAGCTGATTTCATTGCAGAATTCACAGAGAAAGATAATGGTGAGGAAAAAGCGATCAATGATTCTCCAATCCAGTGGAAGATGTATGTTGATGGCGCAAGAAATGACTACTGTTCTGGAGCCGGAGTGGTACTTGAAACTCCTGAAGGTCGATCATTATGTTATGCACTAAGACTGGAATTTCCTTCAACAAACAATGAAGCAGAATATGAAGCTCTTATCGCGGGTCTGAAAATCGCTAAAGAGCTAAACATTCGAGCATTACAAATTTTCAGTGATTCTCAGCTTATCGTATGCCAAGTCAAGAAGGAATTTCAAGCAAAAGGTGGAAACCTGCCTTCCTACTTGTCAAAGGCTTGGGAACTCCTATGTGAACTCGATCACTATTCAATAAGCCACATTCCTCGGGAAGAGAATATGAAGGCAGATTCCCTCGCAAAATATTCAAGTTCTGGTGAAGCTCAACTATTGGGATTGGTCCCTGTAGAAGTCCTTTCAGCGCCAAGTATAGACGAAATGGATATAGACTGGATTATGAATGTATCTCAAGAACAAGAGTCATGGATGACTCCAATACTGGATTACCTACTCAAAGGTTCTCTGCCAGAAAACTCGATAGAAAGACGAAAGCTACTAAGGAAGGCCTCTCGCTATGTAATTCAGGATGGCCGATTGTACAGACGGGGATTCTCAATGCCATTGCTTCGATGTGTATCCCAGGAAGAGTCCAAAACAATCCTAGCTGAAGTGCATGGAGGAGAATGTGGTGATCATTCAGGTGGTCAAACATTAGCAAAGAAAATTCTCCGATACGGATATTTTTGGCCAGAAATTAATCGGGATGCTGCAGATTACTCCCGAAAATGCGACAAATGCCAAAGATATGCCAAAATTCCTAGAGCACCTTCTACCGAACTCACACAGATGGTCAGTCCATGGCCATTTGCAATTTGGGGAATGGATCTCGTTGTGCCGCTACCAACTGCTAAATCAGGGATTAAATATGCTATTGTTGCAGTTGATTATTTTACTAAGTGGGCTGAAGCTGAACCATTGGCTACTATCACTTCAAAGAAAATGATAAGCTTTGTGACCAAGAATATCATTTGCAGATACGGTGTGCCTTAGAAAATAATCACAGACAATGGTACTCAGTTTGAAAGCGAGGAATTCCAGGATTTTTGCAAACGATTCAAAATCCAGAAAAGCTTTTCGGCAGTAGCTCATCCGCAGGCAAACGGGCAAGTGGAAGCAGTGAACAAGATCATCAAATCAACCATCAAAAAGCAACTCGAAAGAGCAAAAGGTGGTTGGGTCGATAAACTACCACTTGCACTATGGGCATACAGAACTACTCACAAAACTGCAACTGGGCATACTCCTTTTTCGTTAGCATACGGGTCGGAAGCAATGATCCCGGTTGAAACAGAGGTCCCTTCACACAGAAGAATCCATTTCAATCAAGCAGAAAATGAAAAGCTGCAACTTGAAGCGCTGGATCTCCTTGATGAAAAAAGAGATGAAGCTAACCTCAGAGTTGCAGCTCATCAGCAAAGGATAGCCAGACATTTCAATTCCAAAGTCCGTCAACGCAGCTTTGAAATTGGAGATCTAGTCCTGAAAAGAATTATGACCGCAACAGGTGTGTTTGGGCCAAATTGGGAAGGACCATATGTAATAGGTCAGAAGCTTCTTGACGGCACATTCAAGCTCACCACTGTTGATGGAGATCAAATTCCAAGGGCATGGAACAGCAACCATTTGCGTCCATACTTTACTTGAAAATTTTGTTGAAACATTGTAAAAAGAATTATGAATGTATGATTCTTGTAATTGAAAGCAATTGTGAAACTGATGCAAGTAAATAATGAAAGAATATAAAGTGGATGTAGGCCCAATTTCATGGCCGAACCACTATAAATCTTGTGTTCCTTATTATCATTATATGTTTGCTTTGTTTTCGATATAAAAATACATAAAATGTATTGCTGAAATGTCGATTTAAATTTTTGCAGACAATGGAAATAAAACTTGCGCATAATAAGACCGAGCGATTCTCACCATCATTCAACAAACAAATTTCAAGTCACAAAGACCCCGAATTCAAATCCTAGATAGGAAATACTTCAATTGAACGGCTAATGATTTCGATAGAAACGAGCCCTTGCTGATAAATTGAGATTGTTTGAACAAACAAACATCCAATTAGGAAGCTAGTGCCCGTTCTCACGAACTTGCCTGGCAATGAAGTACACTTCCTTGGATTAAACAAGCCACTTGTGAGAAAAAGGGGAATGAAAACTTGAAAAGAAGAAAAAAAAGAGGATCGCTGAAAAGGCATAAGCAAGTGAACAGAGGAACAACCAAAGCTACCGTCAGCGGCACAAGTCCTCTTCGGAGGCGCAACTCTTCGGAGGATAAAAGACCTCTAATGGGTCATACGCCACAAAAAAGAAAGTTCTCTACTCAACAAAAAAGATTGGAGGAGTCATGACCCTCCAACCATGAGAGAGTAACTTCCAGGCGATGAAAACCCTCTCTGAGGCACATTTCACCAGGAGTTGAAGTGTTGCGACCGCTCTTCGGAATTTCACTTCACCAGAGTTGAAATGCAAACAAAATAAAAGCCCTCTTCGGAGGCCCATTTCACCAGGAGTTGAAGTGTTGTGACCGCTCTTCGGAATTTCACTTCACCAGAGTTGAAATGCAAACAAAATAAAAGCCCTCTTCGGAGGCCCATTTCACCAGGAGTTGAAGTGTTGTGACCGCTCTTCGGAATTTCACTTCACCAGAGTTGAAATGCAAACAAAATAAAAGCCCTCTTCGGAGGCCCATTTCACCAGGAGTTGAAGTGTTGTGACCGCTCTTCGGAATTTCACTTCACCAGAGTTGAAATGTGAACAAAATAAAAGCCCTCTTCGGAGGCACGTTTCGCCAGGAGTTGAAGTGTAATAACCGCTCTTCGGAATTTCGCTTCACCAAAGTTGAAATGCAAAAACAAAACAAAGACCTTCCTGAAAGTCCACGTTTCACCGAGATTGAAATAAAACTTCCAAGTGTTGAAACGTGAAAAGGCTTTCTTCAAAGGCACAACTCTTTGGGGGTACACGTTTCACCGAGATTGAAATAAAACTTCCAAGTGTTGAAACATGAAAAATCCCTCCTCAGAGGTACAATTTTGTATAAAAAAAATCCTCATCAAAAGCGTACTTTAACTTTCAAAGGAAGAGTAATTTGCCTACTATGGAAAATGATCGTAAAAAAAAAGAAAAGAAGTTAAAGTACCCTTCGGAGGTCCGCTTTACCACATAGAGGAATTCACTTGGTAAAATATGCACATAAGCAAAAGAAAAAAGTGATTTCTTCGAATGACAAAGCGTAAAAACTTATACGAAGGGAGTTGTACTCTACAAAAATTTTCTTTAAAGAATAAAATAATTATTCTTTAACAAATAAGAGTGCAAGTCCCCTCGAAGTATAAAATATTGCAGCAAGCTTAAGGTATGGGGGCAACATGGTATAGTGGTATAGCTGCATCGGTAAAGTAATACTCAAACAACATACCATAAGCCCGCTACAATATCATATAAATAAACTTGTGCAAAAATGAATAATAAATGCATACTCAAATTCAAACAGAAGTTTGTACAAACGAAGAATCATTTTATTCAACTATAATGCAGATACAGGTTTCAAAATAAAAGCGGGGGCCGGTACCCGCACAACTCTCGGCCAGTTCATACAAAAGGCAAAAAGCTAAAATCTTCACTTCTTCTTCCCTCCTTTGGACCCTTTACCCGATCGAATGACCAGCTTTTCAGATCGGCCAGTGGGTATAAGGGAAGTAGGAGAGGCAGGTGTAACCGGTTCAACTTCCGGCTCCTCTTCAGTGGCGGTGATTTTCTTCCCCCTCCTCTTCGATGTCCCACGCTTCTCTCTCCTTTGTGAGGAAGACTCACTCCCCGGAGTGACAAGTTTTGATAGAACAATGTCGTCAGAAGGAGTCCGTTCCGGGGATATGTCACCTCTCTCAGGTCTCTCATCTTTCTGCTCTTGCGAAGCGATGGGATCATCCAAGCCGTGAAGAGCCTCTATTTGTTCCTCCTGTGATCCAGGTTGCGAGGCAGAAGGAGGCGCCGCCTGAAGAGATGAAGGATGGATAACCGGAGGAGTAGAAGTTTGAGCATTGCTTGGTACTTTTTCTACAGAAGAAAAGAGGTTAAAGTCAGTAAAGAGAGGAGATGAAGGTTCACCAATGAAGTCAGTAAAGAGAGGAGATGAAGGCTCATCAAGGTTGAGAAAATAGCCAAGGAGCTCATGAAACTCATGCGAAATAAATGAGTAACCCGCTTGAGCAGAATTGACAGTAGCGAGATTAACAGTGAAATTACCTGGAGAAGCTGTTTTCCTGATATCGACTTCATAAGCTTGCGCATCAGCGCTCTCATCACCCTCGTCTCCACCTTGTATGCTTGTAATCTCAGTGGTAACTTTGGTGGGAGATGCAAGATGGGAACTGGAACCAATAATGTCGACTTCAGACGAAGAAGGTGGCTGGACTAGAGTAGTTGAAGTGGTTTTCCCCAGCCGGTCCCCTTCTGTCACTTCAGTTCTTAATTTGGCAAGTTGTTCCTTTCCCTTGGCAAGGGCAGCGCGGGCGTCATCATCAAAATAATGCCTTTCCAGGGCTGATTCGTCGTAACCGGCACCTTCAGCACCAAGCATCTCAAGAGCGGCCTCCCACACTTCAGCTAAAGTGATTTCATACTTAGGACCAAGGAAAGCGAGGCTTCCACGTCCTAAGACGCTATGCAAGTAGAAGTCGAATAATGTTGAGCCGAAGCTGTTTTTGGTCGCCTCATGAGATTCTTCGGCTGCGATTTTGCCGGCGACAGCCTCATCGCGCTCCCTTTCAGTTTTGGCAAGCTGAAGCTTAAGCATTTGTATCTCCGCCTCCTGGGAGTTGTTTTTCTTCCGAAGCTCAGCAATATCGGAGACATAGCCGTCACTGATCCTTTTTTGTGCTTCAAGCCTGTCCTCAGCGTCCCTCTGACTGGCATGAGCATCTCTAACTTGTCTGAGAAGCACTTCTTCTTTTTGAGAGTATGAAGTAGAGGAAGCAGCAAGCTCGTCTTTCAACTTCTCAACCTTTGCTTCGAGCTCCTCGTTGTAGGAAGTAATGCTCCTCATTTCGGTGTCATGCTGCTCAAGGACCTTTTGCCACTCAGCCTTATCGTTTTCCATGGTGAGCATGGCCTCTAAGTTAGCACGGTTAACTCTTTGAAGCTCATCAACAAGCTTCTGCCAGTTTGACATCCTCTCGATATCGAGCTTGACTGCATCAAGATTGCGCAACATAGCAGACTTGTCGATGGGGACCAAGTCTAGGTCGAATCTCACGCCCTTTAAGCACCATTGTGGAAAACGACTTTGTAAAGTGGCTGGGCCAGGTCCCACTTGAAATTTAGGCCTGCTTATTATTGTCTGAATGTCCTCCTTCCCAAGAGCAGGAGAGTCGGAAGTAATGTCAAGAGGGGCAGGGGCAGTAGGCTTTTCGGGAATAGTGGAAGCATGTCTCTCACCATATCGGGCTCGTTTGCCTGAATCTTCAGCTACATGACCCTTTCCTCGGTCGTCGTGAGATTTCCTTTTGTAAGAGTCGTCACTTCTCTGCAGAGAATCATGGTGCTCATCCCTATCCCTTCTGTCATAACGCTCTTCTGCATCCCTCCTTTCACGAGCCTTTCGAGCAGCCCTCTCTTCGTCAGACTCTCTATAGGAGGGAAAGTAACGCCGATAATCATATTGACCACGCCCCCCGTAGCGTTGGAAATCCTGATAATATGATCCGCCGCGTGTCATTGAAGAATCTGAAATAAGAAAAGATAAGCTTTAGAAATCTTTAGAGTATGAGAAGATAAGTGTATAAGTGTGCTGGAAAATCCTTAGTTGTGTGTGAAGTGCAAACTACTCGCGTTGGACTAACGAACCACTCCTCAGTTGGGGGGAAGTAATAGGTTCCACTGTCAGTGGCAATTCTTGAGATAAAGGAGTTAGAGACTGTTGGAGGGCAGATGTTGCTTCAATCGTCGGAGGTATAGCTTTACCGTGAGCAGGGTCTTCTTTAAAGAGCTCTTGGGAAGTGATAATTATGTCACTTAAATCCCCAAAGACGTCATCACCGTCATGCCCAACCTGATTCCCTCCATCAGCTCCTTTGTCAGCACTCTTCGTGGTTTGGGAAAGGGGCTCCTCTTCTTCTTCAATAATGGGAGCGAGTGCGGGCTTTTCGGAGGGTCCCGTATCGTCTCTTGGAGTAGAGCACTTTACTAATAAGGTTTCTGCAGAAATTTCTCCTCGTATGTGCTCTTTAGTGGAAATCGGAAGATCAGGAGTTTTCACCGGAGAATCGGGAACCTCCGTTGGAGCTTCACGAGGCCGAGTAAAGCGGGAGGGATGGAGGAGTCTGTATTGATGTAAAAGTTCATCGTTTAGCAGAAACTTTATGCTCCTCTCTTCTACCGGCACGGCATTTAATCTCTCAAAAATTTGCTTAAGACTTGGGTCCCTGGCAGGGGGTGGAAGTGCTAAAACAGGAAAAGAATGAAATTAGCAATTGAGAGTTCAGATCTCGAGAAAGTTTCAAAACGGAAAAAGTAAAGACAGGAAATCTTACTTCCCACTCTCCAGATGGCATAAAACCCTGGAGGGCAGCGAACAAAGAAAAACTGATTCAAAAATCCGTGAGCGCTTTCGGAGAGATCAGTAATAAGTTTGCGGTTTCGAGCGCTTCTTATAACCACGATGGAGGGATGGTCTTTAGTTTTCGTGAATGAGCAAAAATAGCAGATCTCCCCGAAGCTTGGTAATCGATCCAAAACTCTCCTAAATAGAACACATAACCCCATCAGAATGGCGTAGCCATTGGGGTGTAATTGGAATGGAGAGATAGACAACCGAAGCAGGAACTGTTGGAGAAAGTCATTAAAGGGAGGAATAGCGCCGTTCAAGCACATTTGGCGATTAACAACAACAAAGCCGTAGGGAGGATTGTCAGCAGTATCGCTTGGCCCAGGGAAAAGAACATCACTTTCATCGATGCCAAACTGGACGCGCAGTTGGTTAAACACCCGCTGATTCAAAGTTGTGGATGTTCTCTCCGGAGGGTTGTCTATAGGGATGGCTACTGGGAAGACATCTTCAGCCTGGCCCATTGGCTCTTCTTGATGAGAGGTCATTCTACACAAGGAACTGGATGTTCAAATGCGAAGGTGCACGTTTCCTAAAAAGTGTGAAATGTCGTGCAAAGCTAATAAAAAATAATAATAATAACAAGTGAAAATAACTGGAATTAAACTGGTTGACGATTGATTGACTACGGTAATTTCGAAACTTGTTATTTCAAGCTCAAGCATAATATTAATGAGGGCTGGTCAGTTTCAATTGACTAATCCAGTGCTGCTTTAATATTCCACTTGAAATCGATAGCACTTCGTTCACACGATTTATCTAAGTTAATCATCTATCATTAACTAATCTGTCGTTCGATGTGGGCAATCAATGACAGTATATTCGTCCCAGTTTTCTGTGAATGTTATATTAACAGGTTATTAGCTTACAAGTTGAAGTAATCTGTAAAGAATGCAGCAAAGTTCAACAGTTCAAAGTTCAAACAAAATTTACAAGTGTTAAGTTGTCAACGACTCAAGAGTTCTTTGTACGGGTTAAGCTAAGTCATTGGTTATTTGGATGACTCGGCTACGACCTAAGGAAAGTGAGGCGAGTTAAGTTAGGTTGCTTCAATTTTAAACCGCTGATGTTATAAGTCGGTAGTGCTAAGAGTCGTAAATCAAGGAACAGAAGGGAGGCTCCAGTTCAAAGCAACAAGAAATCTTCTAAGTTCTAACTCGGTTACGACTCATGGCTTGAGTCGTAAAACTTGCCAGGTCGGATTAAAGTCAAGGGTAAAGGCTACTGAGTCGCATGGAAGTCGTTGAGTCGTTCACGGCTTATGGTTTGAGTCGTGCACGGTTTAAAAGATAAGTCATGAAGAAATAACAAGTGCTGAGTCGTTCACGGCTTGTGGTTTGAGTCGTTCGCGGTTTAAAAGGATAAGTCGTCAAAAGGACCTAAAGGGTTGAGTCGTTCATACGACCTAAGACCTGAGTCGTCTGAATTAACACGGTTAAGGCATCAAGTCGCGCATGATTAACTCTACAAAGGCCCCTAAGGTCGGTTCTCCACTCACACACTGCCACATCATCTCTTAAGTTAACCCGCGAAGCCAAGGACCCATTAACCCGGTTAACCCGTCAAAGCCTTCCTTATCTCTCCCAAATTCACTAACCAGTTAACATGAATCACTGTAATTAACCATCTCTGTCTCACATCATCACGAATCAATCAAAATCCAACACAAATCGCCTCAAATCCGCCATACATCCGGTGCATTACCATATTCACAAGAATCGCCACAATAATTCAATCAAAGGATTAATCGAATCGTGATTTATGGAAAATGCAGCACGCAAAAGTGTATTAAGGACGGCGAGTGGAAAACTGGTGAGTTGATGATGGATGCGGCTGATTATTGATAAGATTTACTTACGCAATATGAAGTTAAAGGATGGGATGACGGTTGGTAAGCTTGGAATCGCCTTTGGGAGCTTGAGGGGGCGTTAATGGCAGACACAGTTTAAAAGAAGTGATGAGAAGAAGGAAAGAGGAAGGACGACTCAGGCTTTTATATCTGGAAATGTTGGAATTTGAATCGGCATACCCAGGTTATGATAAGTCGAAGCACGCGACCTACGACTTAGGCGCGTGCTTCGAGGGGCAAATGTTAACCCCACTGAAACTTAGGCCGACTCAACAGATAAGGCAGTCAGCGACTCATAAAGAACAGCAACTCACTGGATTCACGACTCATAAGGATCAGCGACTCAACTGATGAGCGACTCAGAGATTGCCGACTCAATGGGTCAACGACTCATTAATGACAACGACTCAGCGAGTTAGCGCCTTAAAGGTGCAGTATGGATCAACGACCCAGCGGGTCTGCGACTTAAGGCCTAGACCGATCCAACGACTCATTCGAGCTACGGCTCAGGAAAGGTACCGACTCAACAAGTTAACGACTCATGGAGTTAGCGACCCAGGATGACTAACGACCTATCATAAGTCGCTGGTGACTCAAGCAAACAGGGAACAAGCCTAATACCAATGCACCTATGCCACTGCCTGCTGACTCGTTAACGACATATGACTTATGATGAGTCGTGTACGACTTATGCTAACATAAAGGAGAACGTTCTGGTTAACTCGTGGAGAACTCAGGACTTGTGATATTCATTCAAATGGGAACATAGTCTTGGAGCAGGGGGGAAGCTAACCCAGTAGGTCGGCCACGACCTACTATGAACCGTGTACGGGTTACGACTCATCATGAGTCATGAACGACTCATCATGAGTCATGTACGACTCATGACTTGGCAATTCCAGCCTAAACAGTTTGCCTATAAATACAAGGCCGCATTCAACATGAAGGGGACTTTTGGTTGATTCTCGAAGCGCCAAAACTCTGCCATTTTCTCGACTCAAGTAACACTTCGAGCACTCCAAACATCAAAGACATTACATCAAATTCCAAGAGAGAGAATCTACATCATTCATCATGAGTTTGAAAGATAATTCTCCATCAAAGTTTGTACTAACAGACTAGAGTGGATTGTAATTGAAGAAAGTTGTATAAGTTGTACTTGTTTCAACAATAAAGAGATCAAAGTGGACGTAGGCTCGATTTTAGGCCGAACCACTATAAAACTGTTGTCTTTTACTGCTTTTCTACAATTTCTCTACTTGTATCTTGTTCCCGTAGCAACGGGTGGTGCTTTCACAACTACACATCACACACCGGGGTGTTAGCGTTCAAATTTAAGCGTTAACAAGGTTTATATCGATTTAATCCGACTATTTAAACCACAAACTGTGTGGATAAATTTATGAACAAAAACATCCAGGCTGTAAAAAAACTTAAGATGGAATTATTTTACACACAAAACCGATCCATGATAATTCGAACCGTTAGAAACGTAGATCATGGAAAGTGCTTCGTTTTGATAGGTTGTGGCTCCCGTAACTCCAAACGAGTCAAAAGTTATGGCCGTTAGAAGAAACGGAAGAAAGCGACGGACCGCTCGTTGATCCGATTCGACGGTTTTGGCAAAAGTATTCGATCTCCGCGAAAGGCACGAGCACGCTCACACGGTAGCACTCGATATTAAAGATATTATGGATCACAGAAGGAATAAATGAGGATATGGAACAAAAGCTTGTCTACTGAAGCTAAAGCGCAATACAAGTTTTTTTTTACGACCGTTCCGTCTTCCTCGTTTTCCTTCCCTCATTGTTTTGGTCATATTCATCAACATGCGCGGTCTTTTTGACAATATTACAACACCACGACAAAGTGACATCAAGGAGAATATTAAACGCATTTGATACCTTAGAATTTCGAACAGCTGAGGGTGTTTTATGTGATTACTTTGCCTATAAGTAACCTACTTTTTCAGTCTGCGAATATCTTTCGGTTTCCTGTTTTATCCAATTTTAAATCCAATTTAAATCTTTTTAGCGGAATATTGTCGTGGCCTTTTTTGATCTTCGTATTTTTCTGATTTTTTGTCGTTCTTCTAGGTTTAATCGATTTAATCCGACTATTTAAACCACAAACTGCATGGAATAAATTTATGGACAAAAACATCCAGGCTGTAGAAAAAACTTAAGATGGAATTATTCTGCACATAAAACCGATCCATGACAATTCGAACCTTTAGAAACGTAGAACATGGAAAGAGCTTCGTTTTGATAGGTTTGGCTCCCGTAACTCCAAACGAGTCAAAAGTTATGGCCGCTAGAAGAAACGGAAGAACGCGACGGACCGCTCGCTGATCCGATTCGACGGTTTTGGCAAAAGTATTCGATCTCCGCGAAAGGCACGAGCATGCTCACACGGTAGCACTCGATATTAAAGATATTATGGATCACAGAAGGAATAAATGAGGATATGGAACAAAAGCTTGTCTACTGAAGCTAAAGCGCAATACATGTTTCTTTTACGACCGTTCCGTCTTCCTCGTTTTCCGTCCCTCATTGTTTTGGTCATATTCATCAACATGCGCGGTCTTTTTAACAATATTACAACACCACGACAAAGTGACTTCAGGGAGAATATTAAACACATTTGATACCTTAGAATTTCGAACAGCTGAGGGTGTTTTATATGATTACTTGGCCTATAAGTAACCTACTTTTTCAGTCTGCGAATATCTTTCGGTTTCATGTTTTATCCAATTTTAAATACAATTTCAATCTTTTTAGCGGAATATTGTCGTGGCCTTTTTTGATCTTCGTATTTTTCTGATTTTTTGTCGTTCTTCTAGGTTTACATCGATTTAATCCGATTATTTAAACCACAAACTGCGTGGAATAAATTTATGAACAAAAACATCCGAGCTGTAGAAAAAACTTAAGATGGAATTATTCTGCACACAAAACCGATCCACGATAATTCGAACAGTTGGAAACGTAGAACATGGAAAGAGCTTCGTTTTGATAGGTTGTGGCTCCCGTAACTCCAAACGAGTCAAAAGTTATGGCCGTTAGAAGAAACGGAAGAAAGCGACGGACCGCTTGCTGATCCGATTCGACGGTTTTGGCAAAAGTATTCGATCTCCGCGAAAGGCACGAGCACGCTCACACTGTAGCACTCGATATTAAAGATATTATGGATCACAGAAGGAATAAATGAGGATATGGAACAAAAGCTTGTCTACTGAAGCTAAAGCGCAATACATGTTTTTTTTTACGACCGTTCCGTCTTCCTCGTTTTCCTTCCCTCATTGTTTTGGTCATATTCATCAACATGTGCGGTCTTTTTAACAATATTACAACACCACGACAAAGTGACTTCAAGGAGAATATTAAACGCATTTGATACCTTAGAATTTCGAACAGCTGAGGGTGTTTTATATGATTACTTGGCCTATAAGTAACCTACCTTTTCATTCTGCGAATATCTTTCGGTTTCCTGTTTTATCCAATTTTAAATCCAATTTCAATCTGTTCAGCGGAATATTGTCGTGGCCTTTTTTGATCTTCGTATTTTTCTGATTTTTTGTCGTTCTTCTAGGTTTACATCGATTTAATCCGACTATTTAAACCACAAACTGCGTGGATAAATTTATGAACAAAAACATCCAGGCTGTCTAAAAACTTAAGATGGAATTATTCTGCACACAAAACCGATCCACGACTATTCGAAACGTTAGAAACGTAGAACATGGAAAGTGCCTCGTTTTGATAGGTTGTGGCTCCCGTAATTCCAAACGAGTCAAAAGTTATGGCCGTTAGAAGAAACGGAAGAAAGCGACGGACCGCTCGCTGATCCGATTCGACGGTTTTGGCAAAAGTGTTCGATCTCCGCGAAAGCACGGGCACGGTCACACTGTAGCACTCGATATTAAAGATATTATGGATCACAGAAGGAATAAATGAGGATATGGAACAAAAGCTTGTCTACTGAAGCTAAAGCGCAATACATGTTTTTTTTACGACTGTTCTATCTTCCTCGTTTTCCGTCCCTCATTGTTTTGGTCATATTCATCAACATGCGCGGTCTTTTTAACAATATTACAACACCACGACAGAGTGACATCAAGGAGAATATTAAACGCATTTGATACCTTAGAATTTCGAACAGCTGGGGGTGTTTTATGTGATTACTTGGCCTATAAGTAACCTACTTTTTCAGTTTGTGAATATCTTTCGGTTTCCTGTTTTATCCAATTTTAAATCCAATTTCAATCTTTTTAGCGTAATATTATCGTGGCCTTTTTTGATCTTCGTATTTTTCTGATTTTTTGTCGTTCTTCTAGGTTTACATCGATTTAATCCGACTATTTAAACCACAAACTGCATGGAATAAATTTATGGACAAAAACATCCAGGCTGTAGAAAAAACTTAAGATGAAATTATTCTGCACACAAAACCGATCCATGACAATTCGAAACGTTAGAAACGTAGAACATGGAAAGAGCTACGTTTTGATAGGTTTGGCTCCCGTAACTCCAAACGAGTCAAAAGTTTGGCAAAAGTATTCGATCTCCGCGAAAGGCACGAGCATGCTCACACGGTAGCACTCGATATTAAAGATATTATGGATCACAGAAGGAATAAATGAGGATATGGAACAAAAGCTTGTCTACTGAAGCTAAAGCGCAACACATGTTTTTTTTACGTCCGTTCTGTCTTCCTCGTTTTCCGTCCCTCATTGTTTTCGTCATATTCATCAACATGCGCGGTCTTTTTAACAATATTACAACACCACGACTAAGTGACTTCAAGGAGAATATTAAACACATTTGATACCTTAGAATTTCGAACAGCTGAGGGTGTTTTATATGATTACTTGGCCTATAAGTAACCTACTTTTTCAGTCTGTGAATATCTTTCGGTTTCCTGTTTTATCCAATTTTAAATCCAATTTCAATCTTTTTAGCGGAATATTGTCGTGGCCTTTTTTGATCTTCGTATTTTTCTGATTTTTTGTCGTTCTTCTAGGTTTACATCGATTTAATCCGACTATTTAAACCACAAACTGCGTGGATAAATTTATGAACAAAAACATCCAAGCTGTAGAAAAAACTTAAGATGGAATTATTCTGCACACAAAACCGATCCATGACAATTCGAACCATTAGAAACGTAGAACATGGAAAGAGCTTCGTTTTGATAGGTTGTGGCTCCCGTAACTCCAAACGAGTCAAAAGTTATGGCCGTTAGAAGAAACGGAAGAAAGCGACGGACCGCTCGCTGGTCCGATTCGACGGTTTTGGCAAAAGAGTATTCGATCTACGCGAAAGGCACGAGCATGCTCACATGGTAGCACTCGATATTAAAGACATTATGGGTCACAGAAGGAATAAATGAGGATATGGAACAAAAGCTTGTCTACTGAAGCTAAAGCGCAATACATGTTTTTTTTTACGACCGTTCCGTCTTCCTCGTTTTCCTTCCCTCATTGTTTTGGTCATATTCATCAACATGCGCGGTCTTTTTAACAATATTACAACACCACGACAAAGTGACTTCAAGGAGAATATTAAACGCATTTGATACCTTAGAATTTCGAACAGCTGAGGGTGTTTTATATGATTACTTATCCTATAAGTAACCTACCTTTTCATTCTGCTAATATCTTTCGATTTCCTGTTTTATCCAATTTTAAATCCAATTTCAATCTTTTTAGCGGAATATTGTCGTGGCCTTTTTTGATCTTCGTATTTTTCTGATTTTTTGTCGTTCTTCTAGGTTTACATCGATTTAATCCGACTATTTAAACCACAAACTGGGTGGAATAAATTTATGAACAAAAACATCCGAGCTGTAGAAAAAACTTAAGATGGAATTATTCTGCACACAAAATCGATCCACGACAATTCGAACCGTTAGAAACGTAGAACATGGAAGGAGCTTCGTTTTGATAGGTTGTGGCTACCGGTACTAAGAACCAGTCAAAAGTTATGGCCGTTAGAAGAAACGGAAGAAAGCGACGGATCGCTCGCTGATCCGATTCGACGGTTTTGGCAAAAGTATTCGATCTCCGTGAAAGGCACGAGCATGCTCACACGGTAGCACTCGATATTAAAGATATTATGTATCATAGAAGGAATAACTGAGGATATGGAACAAAATCTTGTCTACTGAAGCTAAAGCGCAGTACATGTTTTTTTTACGACCGTTCCGTCTTCCTCGTTTTCCGTCCCTCATTGTTTTGGTCATATTCATCAACATGCGCGGTCTTTTTAACAATATTACAACACCACGACAAAGTGACTTCAAGGAGAATATTAAACGCATTTGATACCTTAGAATTCGAACAGCTGAGGGTGTTTTATATGATTACTTGGCCTATAATTAACCTACTTTTTCAGTCTGCGAATATCTTTGGGTTTTCTGTTTTATCCAATTTGAAATCCAATTTAAATCTTTTTAGCAGAATATTGTCGTTGCCTTTTTTGATCTTCGAATTTTTCTAATTTTTTTTCGTTCTTCTAGGTTTACATCGATTTAATCTGACTATTTAAACCACAAACTGCATGGAATAAATTTATGGACAAAAACATCCAGGCTGTAGAAAAAACTTAAGATGAAATTATTCTGCACACAAAACCGATCCATGACAATTCGAACCGTTAGAAACGTAGAACATGGAAAGAGCTTCGTTTTGATAGGTTTGGCTCCTGTAACTCCAAACGAGTCAAAAGTTATGGCCGCTAGAAGAAACGGAAGAAAGCGACGGACCGCTCGCTGATCCGATTCGACGGTTTTGGCAAAAGTATTCGATCTCCGCGAAAGGCACGAGCATGCTCACACGGTAGCACTCGATATTAAAGACATTATGGATCACAGAAGGAATAAATGAGGATATGTAACAAAAGCTTGTCTACTGAAGCTAAAGCGCAATACATGTTTTTTTTTTACGACCGTTCCGTCTTCCTCGTTTTCCGTCCCTCATTGTTTTGGTCATATTCATCAACATGCGCGGTCTTTTTAACAATATTACAACACCACGACTAAGTGACTTAAAGGAGAATATTAAACGCATTTGATACCTTAGAATTTCGAACAGCTGAGGGTGTTTTATATGATTACTTGGCCTATAAGTAACCTACTTTTTCAGTCTGCGAATATCTTTCGGTTTCCTGTTTTATCCAATTTTAAATCCAGTTTCAATCTTTTTAGCGGAATATTGTCGTGGCCTTTTTTGATCTTCGTATTTTTCTGATTTTTTGTCGTTCTTCTAGGTTTACATCGATTTAATCCGACTATTTAAACCACAAACTGATTTATGAACAAAAACATACAGGCTGTAGAAAAACTTAAGATGGAATTATTCTGCACACAAAACCGATCCATGACAATTCGAACCGTTAGAAACGTAGAACATGGAAAGGGCTTCGTTTTGATAGGTTGTGGCTCCGTAACTCCAAACGAGTCAAAAGTTATGGCCGTTAGAAGAAACGGAAGAAAGCGACGGACCGCTCGCTGGTCCGATTCGACGGTTTTGGCAAAAGTATTCGATCTCCGCGAAAGGCACGAGCACGCTCACGTGGTAGCACTCGATATTAAAGACATTATGGATCACAGAAGGAATAAATGAGGATATGGAACAAAAGCTTGTCTACTGAAGCTAAAGCGCAATACATGTTTTTTTTTACGACCGTTCCGTCTTCCTCGTTTTCCTTCCCTCGTTGTTTTGGTCATATTCATCAACATGCGCGGTCTTTTTAACAATATTACAACACCACGACAAAGTGACTTCAAGGAGAATATTAAACGCATTTGATACCTTAGAATTTCGAATGGCTGAGGGTGTTTTATATGATTACTTATCCTATAAGTAACCTACCTTTTCAGTCTGCTAATATCTTTCGGTTTCCTGTTTTATCCAATTTTAAATCCAATTTCAATCTTTTTAGCGGAATATTATCGTGGCCTTTTTTGATCTTCGTATTTTTCTGATTTTTTGTCGTTCTTCTAGGTTTACATCGATTTAATCCGACTATTTAAACCACAAACTGGGTGGAATAAATTTATGAACAAAAACATCCGAGCTGTAGAAAAAACTTGAGATGGAATTATTCTGCACACAAAACCGATCCACGACAATTCGAACCGTTAGAAACGTAGAACATGGAAGGAGCTTCATTTTGATAGGTTGTGGCTCCCGTAACTCTGAACCAGTCAAAAGTTATGCCCGTTAGAAGAAACGGAAGAAAGCGACGGACCGCTCGCTGATCCGATTCGACGGTTTTGGCAAAAGTATTCGATCTCCGCGAAAGGCACGAGCATGCTCACACGGTAGCACTCGATATTAAAGATATTATGTATCACAGAAGGAATAAATGAGGATATGGAACAAAATCTTGTCTACTGAAGCTAAAGCGCAATACATGTTTTTTTTTACGACCGTTCCGTCTTCCTCGTTTTCCGTCCCTCATTGTTTTGGTCATATTCATCAACATGCACGGTCTTTTTAACAATATTACAACACCACGACAAAGTGACTTCAAGGAGAATATTAAATGCATTTGATACCTTAGAATTTCGAACAGCTGAGGGTGTTTTATATGATTACTTGGCCTACAATTAACCTACTTTTTCAGTCTGCGAATATCTTTTAGTTTCCTGTTTTATCCAATTTTAAATCCAATTTAAATCTTTTTAGCGGAATATTGTCGTGGCCTTTTTTGATCTTCGAATTTTTCTGATTTTTTGTCGTTCTTCTAGGTTTACATCGATTTGATCCGACTATTTAAACCACAAACTGTGTGGAATAAATTTATGAACAAAAACATCCGAGCTGTAGAAAAAACTTAAGATGGAATTATTCTGCACACAAAACCGATCCACGACTATTCGAACCGTTAGAAACGTAGAACATGGAAAGTGCCTCGTTTTGATAGGTTGTGGCTCCCGTAATTCCAAACGAGTCAAAAGTTATGGCCGTTAGAAGAAACGGAAGAAAGCGACGGACCGCTCGCTGATCCGATTCGACGGTTTTGGCAAAAGTATTCGATCTCCGCGAAAGCACGGGCACGCTCACATGGCAGCACTCGATATTAAAGATATTATGGATCACAGAAGGAATAAATGAGGATATGGAACAAAAGCTTGTCTACTGAAGCTAAAGCGCAATACATGTTTTTTTTTACAACTGTTCCGTCTTCCACGTTTTCCGTCCCTCATTGTTTTGGTCATATTCATCAACATGCACGGTCTTTTTAACAATATTACAACACCACGACAAAGTGACATCAAGGATAATATTAAACGCATTTGATACCTTAGAATTTCGAACAACTGAGTGTGTTTTATGTGATTACTTGGCCTATAAGTAACCTACTTTTTCAGTCTGCGAATATCTTTCGGTTTCCTATTTTATCCAATTTTAAATCCAATTTCAATCTTTTTAGCGGAATATTGTCGTGGCCTTTTTTGATCTTCGTATTTTTCTGATTTTTTGTCGTTCTTCTAGGTTTACATCGATTTAATCCGACTATTTAAACCACAAACTACACGGAATAAATTTATGGACAAAAACATCCAGGCTGTAGAAAAAACTTAAGATGGAATTATTCTGCACACAAAACCGATCCATAACAATTCGAACCGTTAGAAATGTAGAACATGGAAAGAGCTTCGTTTTGATAGGTTTGGCTCCCGTAACTCCAAACGAGTCAAAAGTTATGGCCGCTAGAAGAAATGGAAGAAAGCGACGGACCGCTCGCTGATCCGATTCGACGGTTTTGGCAAAAGTATTCGATCTCCGCGAAAGGCACGAACATGCTCACACGGTAGCACTCGATATTAAAGACATTATGGGTCACAGAAGGAATAAATGAGGATATGGAACAAAAGCTTGTCTACTGAAGCTAAAGCGCAATACATGTTTTTTTTTACGACCGTTCTGTCTTCCTCGTTTTCCGTCCCTCATTGTTTTGGTCATAATCATCAACGTGCGTGGTCTTTTTAACAATATTACAACACCACGACTAAGTGACTTCAAGCAGAATATTAAACACATTTGATACCTTAGAATTTCGAACAGCTGAGGGTGTTTTATATGATTACTTGGCCTATAAGTAACCTACTTTTTCAGTCTGCGAATATCTTTCGGTTTCCTGTTTTATCCAATTTTAAATCCAATTTCAATATTTTTAGCGGAATATTGTCGTGGCCTTTTTTGATCTTCGTATTTTTCTGATTTTTTGTCGTTCTTCTAGGTTTACATCGATTTAATCCGACTATTTAAACCACAAACTGCGTGGATAAATTTATGAACAAAAACATCCAGGCTGTAGAAAAACTTAAGATGGAATTATTCTGCACACAAAACCGATCCATGACAATTCGAACCGTTAGGAACGTAGAACATGGAAAGAGCTTCGTTTTGACAGGTTGTGGCACCCGTAACTCCAAACGAGTCAAAAGTTATGGCCGTTAGAAGAAACGGAAGAAAGCGACGGACCGCTCGCTGGTCCGATTCGACTGTTTTGGCAAAAGTATTCGATCTCCGCGAAAGGCACGAGCACGCTCACAAGGTAGCACTCGATATTAAAGACATTATGGATCACAGAAGGAATAAATGAGGATATGGAACAAAAGCTTGTCTACTGAAGCTAAAGCGCAATACATGTTTTTTTTACGACCGTTCCGTATTCCTCGTTTTCCTTCCCTCATTGTTTTGGTCATATTCATCAACATGCGCGGTCTTTTTAACAATATTACAACACCACGACAAAGTGACTTCAAGGAGAATATTAAACGCATTTGATACGTTAGAATTTCGAACAGCTGAGGGTGTTTTATATGATTACTTATCCTATAAGTAACCTACCTTTTCAGTCTGCTAATATCTTTCGGTTTCCTGTTTTATCCAATTTTAAATCCAATTTCAATCTTTTTAGCGGAATATTGTCGTGGCCTTTTTTGATCTTCGTATTTTTCTGATTTTTTGTCGTTCTTCTAGGTTTACATCGATTTAATTCGACTATTTAAACCACAAACTGGGTGGAATAAATTTATGAACAAAAACATCCGAGCTGTAGAAAAAACTTAAGATGGAATTATTCTGCACACAAAACCGATCCCCGGCAATTCGAATCGTTAGAAGCGTAGAACATGGAAGGAGCTTCGTTTTGATAGGTTGTGGCTCCCGTAACTCCGAACCAGTCAAAAGTTATGGCCGTTAGAAGAAACGGAAGAAAGCGACGGACCGCTCGCTGATCCGATTCGACGGTTTTGGCAAAAGTATTCGATCTCCGCGAAAAGCACGAGCATGCTCACACGGTAGCACTCGATATTAAAGATATTATGTATCACAGAAGGAATAAATGAGGATATGGAAAAAATCTTGTCTACTGAAGCTAAAGCGCAATACATGTTTTTTTTTTACGACCGTTCCGTCTTCCTCGTTTTCCGTCCCTCATTGTTTTGGTCATATTCATCAACATGCGCGGTCTTTTTAACAATATTACAACACCACGACAAAGTGACTTCAAGGAGAATATTAAACGCATTTGATACCTTAGAATTTCAAACAGCTGAGGGTGTTTTATATGATTACTTGGCCTATAAGCAGCCTACTTTTTCAGTCTGCGAATATCTTTCGGTTTCCAGTTTTATCCAATTTTAAATCCAATTTAAATCTTTTTAGCGGAATATTGTCGTGGCCTTTTTTGATCTTCGAATTTTTCTGATTTTTTGTCGTTCTTCTAGGTTTACATCGATTTAATCCGACTATTTAAACCACAAACTGCGCGGAATAAATTTATGAACAAAAACATCCAGGCTTTAGAAAAAACTTAAGATGGAATTATTCTGCACACAAAACCGATCCATGACAATTCTAACCGTTAGAAAAGTAGAACATGGAAAGAGCTTCGTTTTGATAGGTTGTGGCTCCCGTAGCTCCAAACGAGTCAAAAGTTATGCCCGTTAGAAGAAACGGAAGAAAGCGACGGACCGCTCGCTGATCCGATTCGACGGTTTTGGCAAAAGTATTCGATCTCCGCGAAAGGCACGAGCATGCTCACACGGTAGCACTCGATATTAAAGATATTATGGATCACAGAAGGAATAAATGAGGATATGGACAAAAGCTTGTCTACTGAAGCTAAAGCGCAATACATGTTTTTTTAAACGACCGTTCCGTCTTCCTCGTTTTCTGTCCCTCATTGTTTTGGTCACATTCATCAACATGTGCGGTCTTTTTAACAATATTACAACACCACGACAAAGTGACTTCAAGGAGAATATTAAACGCATTTGATACCTTAGAATTTCGAACAGCTGAGGTTGTTTTATATGATTACTTAGCCTCTAAGTAATCTACTTTTACAGTCTGCGAATATATTTCGGTTTCCTATTTTATCCAATTTTAAATCCAATTTCAATCTTTTTAGCGGAATATTGTCTTGGCCTTTTTTGATCTTCGTATTTTTCTGATTTTTTGTCGTTCTTCTAGGTTTACATCGATTTAATCCGACTATTTAAACCACAAACTGCGTGGAATAAATTTATGAACAAAAACATCCGAGCTGTAGAAAAAACTTAAGATGAAATTATTCTGCACACAAAACCGATCCACGACAATTCTAACCGTTAGAAACGTAGAACATGGAAAGAGCTTCGTTTTAATAGGTTGTGGCTCCCGTAACTCCAAACGAGTCAAAAGTTATGGCCGTTAGAAGAAACGGAAGAAAGCGACGGACCGCTCGCTGATCCGATTCGACGGTATTGGCAAAAGTATTCGATCTCCGCGAAAGGCACGAGCATGCTCACACGGTAGCAGTCGATATTAAAGATATTATGGATCACAGAAGGAATAAATGAGGATATGTAACAAAAGCTTGTCTACTGAAGCTAAAGCGCAATACATGTTTTTTTTTACGACCGTTCCGTCTTCCTCGTTTTCCGTACCTCATTGTTTTGCTCATATTCTTCAACATGCGCGGTCTTTTTAACAATATTACGACACCACGACAAAGTGACTTCAAGGAGAATATTAAACGCATTTGATACCTTTGAATTTCGAACAGCCGAGGGTGTTTTATACTATTACTTAGCCTGTAAGTAACCTACTTTTTCTGTCTGCGAATATCTTTCATTTTCCTGTTTTATCCAATTTGAAATCCAATTTCAATCTTTTTAGCGGAATATTGTCGTGGCCTTTTTTGATCTTCGTATTTTTCTGATTTTTTGTCGTTCTTCTAGGTTTACATCGATTTAATCCGACTATTTAAACCACAAACTGCGTGGAATAAATTTATGAACAAAAACATCCGGGCTGTAGAAAAAACTTAAGATGAAATTATTCTGCACACAAAACCGATCCACGACAATTTGAACCGTTAGAAACGTAGAACATGGAAAGAGCTTCGTTTTAATAGGTTGTGGCTCCCGTAACTCCAAACGAGTCAAAAGTTATGGCCGTTAGAAGAAACGGAAGAAAGCGACGGACCGCTCGCTGATCCGATTCGACGGTATTGGCAAAAGTATTCGATCTCCGCGTAAGGCACGAGCATGCTCACACGGTAGCACTCGATATTAAAGATATTATGGATCACAGAAGGAATAAATGAGGATATGTAACAAAAGCTTGTCTACTGAAGCTAAAGCGCAATACATGTTTTTTTTACGACCGTTCCGTCTTCCTCGTTTTCCGTACCTCATTGTTTTGCTCATATTCATCAACATGCGCGGTCTTTTTAACAATATTACGACACCACGACAAAGTGACTTCAAGGATAATATTAAACGCATTTGATACCTTTGAATTTCGAACATCTGAGGGTGTTTTATACTATTACTTAGCCTGTAAGTAACCTACTTTTTCTGTCTGCGAATATCTTTCATTTTCCTGTTTTATCCAATTTGAAATCCAATTTCAATCTTTTTAGCGGAATATTGTCGTGGCCTTTTTTGATCTTCGTATTTTTCTGATTTTTTGTCGTTCTTCTAGGTTTACATCGATTTAATCCGACTATTTAAACCACAAACTGCGTGGAATAAATTTATGAACAAAAACATCCGGGCTGTAGAAAAAACTTAAGATGAAATTATTCTGCACACAAAACCGATCCACGACAATTCTAACCGTTAGAAACGTAGAACATGGAAAGAGCTTCGTTTTAATAGGTTGTGGCTCCCGTAACTCCAAACGAGTCAAAAGTTATGGCCGTTAGAAGAAACGGAAGAAAGCGACGGACCGCTCGCTGATCCGATTCGACGGTATTGGCAAAAGTATTCGATCTCCGCGAAAGGCACGAGCATGCTCACACGGTAGCAGTCGATATTAAAGATATTATGGATCACAGAAGGAATAAATGAGGATATGTAACAAAAGCTTGTCTACTGAAGCTAAAGCGCAATACATGTTTTTTTTTACGACCGTTCCGTCTTCCTCGTTTTCCGTACCTCATTGTTTTGCTCATATTCTTCAACATGCGCGGTCTTTTTAACAATATTACGACACCACGACAAAGTGACTTCAAGGAGAATATTAAACGCATTTGATACCTTTGAATTTCGAACAGCCGAGGGTGTTTTATACTATTACTTAGCCTGTAAGTAACCTACTTTTTCTGTCTGCGAATATCTTTCATTTTCCTGTTTTATCCAATTTGAAATCCAATTTCAATCTTTTTAGCGGAATATTGTCGTGGCCTTTTTTGATCTTCGTATTTTTCTGATTTTTTGTCGTTCTTCTAGGTTTACATCGATTTAATCCGACTATTTAAACCACAAACTGCGTGGAATAAATTTATGAACAAAAACATCCGGGCTGTAGAAAAAACTTAAGATGAAATTATTCTGCACACAAAACCGATCCACGACAATTTGAACCGTTAGAAACGTAGAACATGGAAAGAGCTTCGTTTTAATAGGTTGTGGCTCCCGTAACTCCAAACGAGTCAAAAGTTATGGCCGTTAGAAGAAACGGAAGAAAGCGACGGACCGCTCGCTGATCCGATTCGACGGTATTGGCAAAAGTATTCGATCTCCGCGTAAGGCACGAGCATGCTCACACGGTAGCACTCGATATTAAAGATATTATGGATCACAGATGGAATAAATGAGGATATGTAACAAAAGCTTGTCTACTGAAGCTAAAGCGCAATACATGTTTTTTTTACGACCGTTCCGTCTTCCTCGTTTTCCGTACCTCATTGTTTTGCTCATATTCATCAACATGCGCGGTCTTTTTAACAATATTACGACACCACGACAAAGTGACTTCAAGGATAATATTAAACGCATTTGATACCTTTGAATTTCGAACATCTGAGGGTGTTTTATACTATTACTTAGCCTGTAAGTAACCTACTTTTTCTGTCTGCGAATATCTTTCAGTTTCCTGTTTTATCCAATTTGAAATCCAATTTCAATCTTTTTAGCGGAATATTGTCGTGGCCTTTTTTGATCTTCGTATTTTTCTGATTTTTTGTCGTTCTTCTAGGTTTACATCGATTTAATCCGACTATTTAAACCACAAACTGCGTGGAATAAATTTATGAACAAAAACATCCGGGCTGTAGAAAAAACTTAAGATGAAATTATACTACACACAAAACCGATCCACGACAATTCGAACCGTTAGAAACGTAGAACATGGAAAGAGCTTCGTTTTAATAGGTTGTGGCTCCCGTAACTCCAAACGAGTCAAAAGTTATGGCTGTTAGAAGAAACGGAAGAAAGCGACGGACCGCTCGCTGATCCGATTCGACGGTATTGGCAAAAGTATTCGATCTCCGCGAAAGGCACGAGCATGCTCACACGGTAGCACTCGATATTAAAGATATTATGGATCACAGAAGGAATAAATGAGGATATGTAACAAAAGCTTGTCTACTGAAGCTAAAGCGCAATACATGTTTTTTTTTACGACCGTTCCGTCTTCCTCGTTTTCCGTACCTCATTGTTTTGCTCATATTCATCAACATGTGCGGTCTTTTTAACAATATTACGACACCACGACAAAGTGACTTCAAGGAGAATATTAAACGCATTTGATACCTTAAAATTTCGAACAGCTGACGGTGTTTTATATTATTACTTAGCATGTAAGTAACCTACTTTTTCTGTCTTCCAATATCTTTCGGTGTCCTGTTTTATCCAATTTTAAATCCAATTTCAATCTTTTTAGCAGAATATTGTCGTGGCCTTTTTTGATCTTCGTATTTTTCTGATTTTTTGTCGTTCTTCTAGGTTTACATCGATTTAATCCGACTATTTAAACCACAAACTGCGTGGAATAAATTTATGAACAAAAACAACCGAGCTGTAGAAAAAACTTAAGATGGAATTACTCTGCACACAAAACCGATCCACGACAATTCGAACCGTTGGAAACGTAGAACATGGAAAGAGCTTCGTTTTGGTAGGTTGTGGCTCCCGTAACTCCAAACGAGTCAAAAGTTATGGCCGTTAGAAGAAACGGAAGAAAGCGGCGGACCGCTCGTTGATCCGATTCGACGATATTGGCAAAAGTATTCGATCTCTGCGAAATGCGCGAGCATGCTCACACGGTAGCACTCGATATTAAAGATATTATGGATCACAGAAGGAATAAATGAGGATATGTAACAAAAGCTTGTCTACTGAAGCTAAAGCGCAATACATGTTTTTTTTTACGACCGTTCCGTCTTCCTCGTTTTCCGTCCCTCATTGTTTTGGTCATATTCATCAACATGCGCGGTCTTTTTAACAATATTACAACACCACGACAAAGTGACTTCAAGGAGAATATTAAACGCATTTGATACCTTAGAATTTCGAACAGCTGAGGGTGTTTTATATGATTACTTAGCCTGTAAGTAACCTACTTTTTTAGTCTGCGAATATCTTTCGGTTTTCTATTTTATCCAATTTTAAATCCAATTTCAATCTTTTTAGCGGAATATTGTCGTGACCCTTTTTGATCTTCGTATTTTTCTGATTTTTTGTCGTTCTTCTTGGTTTACATCGATTTAATCCGACTATTTAAACCACAAACTCCGTGGAATAAATTTATGAACAAAAGCATCCGAGCTGTAGAAAAACTTAAGGTGGAATTACTCTGCACACAAAACCGATCCATGACAATTCTAACCATTAGAAACGTAGAACAGCGAAAGAGCTTCGTTTTGATAGGTTGTGGCTCCCGTAAATCCAAACGAGTCAAATGTTATGGCCGTTAGAAGAAACGGAAGAAAGCGACGGACCGCTCGCGGATCCGATTCGACGGTATTGGCAAAAGTATTCGATCTCCGCGAAAGGCACGAGCTTGCTAAGACGGTAGCACTCGATATTAAAGATATTATGGATCACAGAAGGAATAAATGAGGATATGTAACAAAAGCTTGCCTACTGAATCTAAAGCGCAATACTTGTTTTTTTTTACGACCATTCCGTCTTCCTCGTTTTCCGTCCCTTATTGTTTTGGTCATGTTCATCAACATGGGCGGTCTTTTTAACAATATTACAACATCACGACAAAGTGACTTCAAGGAGAATATTAAACTCATTTGATACCTTAGAATTTCGAACAGCTGAGGGTGTTTTATATGATTACTTCGCCTATAAGTAACCTACTTTTTCAGTCTGCGAATATCTTTCGGTTTCCTGTTTTATCCAATTTTAAATCCAATTTCAATCTTTTTAGCAGAATATTATCGTGGCCTTTTTTGATCTTCGTATTTATCTGATTTTTTGTCGTTCTTATAGGTTTACATCGATTTAATCCGACTATTTAAACCACAAACTCCGTGGAATAAATTTATGGACAAAAACATCCGAGCTGTAGAAAAAACTTAAGATGAAATTACTCTGCACACAAAACCGATCCATGACAATTCGAACCGTTAGAAACGTAGAACATGGAAAGAGCTTCGTTTTGATAGGTTGTGGCTCCCGTAACTCCAAATAAGTCAAAACTTAAGTTATGGCCGTTAGAAGAAACGGAAGAAAGCGACGGACCGCTCGCTGATCCGATTCGGCGGTATTGGCAAAAATATTCGATCTCCGCGACAGGCGCGAGCATGCTCACACGGTAGCACTCGATATTAAAGATATTATGGATCACAGAAGGAATAAATGAGGATATGTAACAAAAGCTTGTCTATTGAAGCTAAAGCGCAATACATGTTTTTTATTACGACCGTTCCGTCTTCCTCGTTTTCCGTCCCTCATTGTTTTGGTCATATTCATCAACATGCGCGGTCTTTTTAACAATATTACAACACCACGACAAAGTGACTTCAAGGAGAATATTAAACGCATTTGATACCTTAGAATTTCGAACAGCTGAGGGTGTTTTATATGATTACTTAGCCTATAAGTAACCTACTTTTTCAGTCTGCTAATATCTTTCGGTTTTCTGTTTTATCCAATTTTAAATCCAATTTCAATCTTTTTAGCGGAATATTGTCGTGGCCTTTTTTGATCTTCGTATTTTTCTGATTTTTTGTCGTTCTTCTTGGTTTACATCGATTTAATCCGACTATTTAAACCACAAACTCAGTGGAATAAATTTATGAACAAAAGCATCCGAGCTGTAGAAAAAACTTAAGGTAGAATTACTCTGCACACAAAACCGATCCATGATAATTCTAACCGTTAGAAACGTAGAACATGGAAAGAGCTTCGTTTTGATAGGTTGTGGCTCCCGTAACTCCAAACGAGCCAAAAGTTATGGCCGTTAGAAGAAACGGAAGAAAGTGACGGACCACTCGCGGATCCGATTCGACGGTATTGGCAAAAGTATTTGATCTCCGCGAAAGGCGCGAGCATGCTCACACGGTAGCACTCGATATTAAAGATATTATGGATCACAGAAGGAATAAATGAGGATATGGAACAAAAGCTTGTCTACTGAAGCTAAAGCGCAATATATGTTTTTTTTTTTACGACCGCTCCGTCTTCCTCGTTTTCCGTCCCTCATTGTTTTGGTCATATTCATCAACATGCGCGGTCTTTTTAACAATATTACAACACCACGACAAAGTGACTACAAGGAGAATATTAAACGCATTTGATACCTTAGAATTTCGAACAGCTGAGGGTGTTTTATATGATTGCTTAGCCTATAAGTAACCTACTTTTCAGTCTGCGAATATCTTTCGGTTTCCTATTTTATCCAATTTTAAATCCAATTTCAATCTTTTTAGCGGAATATTGTCGTGGTCTTTTTTGATCTTCGTATTTATCTGATTTTTTGTCGTTCTTCTAGGTTTACATCGATTTAATCAGACTATTTAAACCAACAACTCCGTGGAATAAATTTATGAAAACATCCGAGCTGTAGAAAAAACTTAAGATGGAATTACTCTGCATACAAAACCGATCCATGACAATTCGAACCGTTGGAAACGTAGAACATGGAAAGAGCTTCGTTTTGATAGGTTGTGGCTCCCGTAACTCCAAATAAGTCAAAAGCTAAGTTATGGCCGTTAGAAGAAACGGAAGAAAGCGACGGACCGCTCGCTGATCCGATTCGACGGTATTGGCAAAAGTATTCGATCTCCGCGACAGGCGCGAGCATGCTCACACGGTAGCACTCGATATTAGAGATATTATGGATCATAGAAGGAATAAATGAGGATATGTAACAAAAGCTTGTCTACTGAAGCTAAAGCGCAATACATGTTTTTTTTTACGACCGTTCCGTCTTCCTCGTTTTCCGTCCCTCATTGTTTTGGTCATATTCATCAACATGCGCGGTCTTTTTAACAATATTACAACACCACGACAAAGTAACTTCAAGGAGAATGTTAAAGGCATTTGATACCTTAGAATTTCGAACAGCTGAGGGTGTTTTATATGATTACTTAGCTTGTAAGTAACCTACTTTTTCAGTCTGCGAATATCTTTCGGTTTCCTCTTTTATCCAATTTTAAATCCAATTTCAATCTTTTTAGCAGAATATTGTCGTGGCCTTTTTTGATCTTCGTATATTTCTGATTTTTTGCCGTTCTTCTTGGTTTACATCGATTTAATCCGACTATTTAAACCACAAACTCAGTGGAATAAATTTATGAACAAAAGCATCCGAGCTGTAGAAAAAACTTAAGGTGGAATTACTCTGCACACAAAACCGATCCATGACAATTCTAAACGTTAGAAACGTAGAACATGGAAAGAGCTTCGTTTTGATAGGTTGTGGCTCCCGTAACTCCAAACGAGCCAAAAGTTATGGCCGTTAGAAGAAACAGAAGAAAGTGACGGGCCGCTCGCGGATCCGATTCGACGGTATTGGCAAAAGTATTCGATCTCCGCGAAAGGCGCGAGCATGCTCACACGGTAGCACTCGATATTAAAGATATTATGGATCACAGAAGGAATAAATGAGGATATGGAACAAAAGCTTGTCTACTGAAGCTAAAGCACAATACATGTTTTTTTTTACGACCGTTCCGTCTTCCTCGTTTTCCGTCCCTCATTGTTTTGGTCATATTCATCAACATGCACGGTCTTTTTAACAATATTACAACACCACGACAAAGTGACTTCAAGGAGAATATTAAACGCATTTGATACCTTAGAATTTCGAACAGCTGAGGGTGTTTTATATGATTGCTTAGCCTATAAGTAACCTACTTTTTCAGTCTGCGAATATCTTTCGGTTTCCTGTTTTATCCAATTTTAAATCCAATTTCAATCTTTTTAGCGGAATATTGTCGTGGCCTTTTTTGATCTTCGTATTTATCTGATTTTTTGTCGTTCTTCTAGGTTTACATCGATTTAATCCGACTATTTAAACCGCAAACTCCGTGGAATAAATTTATGAACAAAAGCATCCGAGCTGTAGAAAAAACTTAAGATGGAATTACTCTGCACACAAAACCGATCCATGACAATTCGAACCGTTGGAAACGTAGAACATGGAAAGAGCTTCGTTTTGGTAGGTTGTGGCTCCCGTAACTCCAAATAAGTCAAAAGCTAAGTTATGGCCGTTAGAAGAAACGGAAGAAAGCGACGGACCGTTCGCTGATCCGATTCGACGGTATTGGCAAAAGTATTCGATCTCCGCGACAGCCGCGAGCATGCTCAGACGGTAGCACTCGACATTAGAGATATTATGGATCACAGAAGGAATAAATGAGGATATGTAACAAAAGCTTGTCTACTGAAGCTAAAGCGCAATACATGTTTTTTTTACGACCGTTCCGTCTTCCTCGTTTTCTGTCCCTCATTGTTTTGGTCATATTCATCAACATGCGCGGTCTTTTTAACAATATTACAACACCACGACAAAGTAACTTCAAGGAGAATGTTAAACGCATTTGATACCTTAGAATTTCGAACAGCTGAGGGTGTTTTATATGATTACTTAGCCTGTAAGTAACCTACTTTTTCAGTCTGCGAATATCTTTCGGTTTCCTGTTTTATCCAATTTTAAATCCAATTTCAATCTTTTTAGCGGAATATTGTCGTGGCCTTTTTTGATCTTCGTATATTTCAGATTTTTTGTCGTATTTCTTGGTTTACATCGATTTAATCCGACTATTTAAACCACAAACTCCGTGGAATAAATTTATGAACAAAAGCATCCGAGCTGTAGAAAAAACTTAAGGTGGAATTACTCTGCACACAAAACCGATCCATGACAATTCTAACCGTTAGAAACGTAGAACATGGAAAGAGCTTCGTTTTGATAGGTTGTGGCTCCCGTAACTCCAAACGAGTCAAATGTTATGGCCGTTAGAAGAAACGGAAGGAAGCGACCTACCGCTCGCGGATCCGATTCGACGGTATTGGCAAAAGTATTCGATCTCCGCGAAAGGCACGAGCATGCTCACACGGTAGCACTCGATATTAAAGATATTATGGATCACAGAAGGAATAAATGAGGATATGTAACAAAAGCTTGTCTACTGAAGCTAAAGCGCAATACATGTTTTTTTTTACGACCGTTCCATCTTCCTCGTTTTTCGTCCCTCATTGTTTTGGTCATATTCATCAACATGCGCGGTCTTTTTAACAATATTACAACACCACGACAAAGTGACTTCAAGAAGAATATTAAACGCATTTGATACCTTAGAATTTCGAACAGCTGAGGGTGTTTTATATGATTACTTCGCCTATAAGTAACCTACTTTTTCAGTCTGCGAATATCTTTCGGTTTCCTGTTTTATCCAATTTTAAATCCAATTTCAATCTTTTTAGCGGAATATTGTCGTGGCCTTTTTTGATCTTCGTATTTATCCGATTTTTTGTCGTTCTTCTTGGTTTGCGTCGATTTAATCCGACTAATTAAACCACAAACTCCGTGGAATAAATTTATGAACAAAAGCATCCGAGCTGTAGAATACACTTAAGGTGGAATTACTCTGCACACAAAACCGATCCATGACAATTCTAACCGTTAGAAACGTAGAACATGGAAAGAGCTTCGTTTTGATAGGTTGTGGCTACCGTAACTCCAAACGAGTCAAATGTTATGGCCGTTAGAAGAAACGGAAGAAAGCGACGGACCGCTCGCTGATCCGATTCGACGGTATTGGCAAAAGTATTCGATCTCCGCGACAGGCGCGAGCATGCTCACACGGTAGCACTCGATATTAGAGATATTATGGATCATAGAAGGAATAAATGAGGATATGTAACAAAAGCTTGTCTACTGAAGCTAAAGCGCAATACATGTTTTTTTTTTACGACCGTTCCGTCTTCCTCGTTTTCCATCCCTCATTGTTTTGGTCATATTCATCAACATGCGCGGTCTTTTTAACAATATTACAACACCACGACAAAGTAACTTCAAGGAGAATGTTAAAGGCATTTGATACCTTAGAATTTCGAACAGCTGAGGGTGTTTTATATGATTACTTAGCCTGTAAGTAACCTACTTTTTCAGTCTGCGAATATCTTTCGGTTTCCTCTTTTATCCAATTTTAAATCCAATTTCAATCTTTTTAGCAGAATATTGTCGTGGCCTTTTTTGATCTTCGTATATTTCTGATTTTTTGTCGTTCTTCTTGGTTTACATCGATTTAATCCGACTATTTAAACCACAAACTCAGTGGAATAAATTTATGAACAAAAGCATCCGAGCTGTAGAAAAAACTTAAGGTGGAATTACTCTGCACACAAAACCGATCCATGACAATTCTAAACGTTTGAAACGTAGAACATGGAAAGAGCTTCGTTTTGATAGGTTGTGGCTCCCGTAACTCCAAACGAGCCAAAAGTTATGGCCGTTAGAAGAAACAGAAGAAAGTGACGGACCGCTCGCGGATCCGATTCGACGGTATTGGCAAAAGTATTCGATCTCCGCGAAAGGCGCGAGCATGCTCACACGGTAGCACTCGATATTAAAGATATTATGGATCACAGAAGGAATAAATGAGGATATGGAACAAAAGCTTGTCTACTGAAGCTAAAGCACAATACATGTTTTTTTTTACGACCGTTCCGTCTTCCTCGTTTTCCGTCCCTCATTGTTTTGGTCATATTCATCAACATGCACGGTCTTTTTAACAATATTACAACACCACGACAAAGTGACTTCAAGGAGAATATTAAACGCATTTGATACCTTAGAATTTCGAACAGCTGAGGGTGTTTTATATGATTGCTTAGCCTATAAGTAACCTACATTTTCAGTCTGCGAATATCTTTCGGTTTCCTGTTTTATCCAATTTTAAATCCAATTTCAATCTTTTTAGCGGAATATTGTCGTGGACTTTTTTGATCTTCGTATTTATCTGATTTTTTGTCGTTCTTCTAGGTTTACATCGATTTAATCCGACTACTTAAACCACAAACTCCGTGGAATAAATTTATGAACAAAAGCATCCGAGCTGTAGAAAAAACTTACGATGGAATTACTCTGCACACAAAACCGATCCATGACAATTCGAACCGTTGGAAACGTAGAACATGGAAAGTGCTTCGTTTTGATAGGTTGTGGCTCCCGTAACTCCAAATAAGTCAAAAGCTAAGTTATGGCCGTTAGAAGAAACGGAAGAAAGCGACGGACCGCTCGCTGATCCGATTCGACGGTATTGGCAAAAGTATTCGATCTCCGCGACAGGCGCGAGCATGCTCAGACGGTAGCACTCGATATTAGAGATATTATGGATCACAGAAGGAATAAATGAGGATATGTAACAAAAGCTTGTCTACTGAAGCTAAAGCGCAATACATGTTTTTTTTACGACCGTTCCGTCTTCCTCGTTTTCTGTCCCTCATTGTTTTGGTCATATTCATCAACATGCGCGGTCTTTTTAACAATATTACAACACCACGACAAAGTAACTTCAAGGAGAATGTTAAACGCATTTGATACCTTAGAATTTCGAACAGCTGAGGGTGTTTTATATGATTACTTAGCCTGTAAGTAACCTACTTTTTCAGTCTGCGAATATCTTTCGGTTTTCTGTTTTATCCAATTTTAAATCCAATTTCAATCTTTTTAGCGGAATATTGTCGTGGCCTTTTTTGATCTTCGTATATTTCAGATTTTTTGTCGTTTTTCTTGGTTTACATCGATTTAATCCGACTATTTAAACCACAAACTCCGTGGAATAAATTTATGAACAAAAGCATCCGAGCTGTAGAAAAAACTTAAGGTGGAATTACTCTGCACACAAAACCGATCCATGACAATTCTAACCGTTAGAAACGTAGAACATGGAAAGAGCTTCGTTTTGATAGGTTGTGGCTCCCGTAACTCCAAACGAGTCAAATGTTATGGCCGTTAGAAGAAACGGAAGGAAGCGACCTACCGCTCGCGGATCCGATTCGACGGTATTGGCAAAAGTATTTGATCTCCGCGAAAGGCACGAGCATGCTCACACGGTAGCACTCGATATTAAAGATATTATGGATCACAGAAGGAATAAATGAGGATATGTAACAAAAGCTTGTCTACTGAAGCTAAAGCGCAATACATGTTTTTTTTTTACGACCGTTCCGTCTTCCTCGTTTTTCGTCCCTCATTGTTTTGGTCATATTCATCAACATGCGCGGTCTTTTTAACAATATTACAACACTAGGACAAAGTGACTTCAAGGATAATATTAAACGCATTTGATACCTTAGAATTTCGAACAGCTGAGGGTGTTTTATATGATTACTTAGCCTATAAGTAACCTACTTTTTCAGTCTGCGAATATCTTTCGGTTTCCTGTTTTATCCAATTTTAAATCCAATTTAAATCTTTTTAGCGGAATATTGTTGTGGCCTTTTTTGATCTTCGTATTTATCCGATTTTTTGTCATTCTTCTTGGTTTACGTCGATTTAATCCGACTAATTAAACCACAAACTCCGTGGAATAAATTTATGAACAAAAGCATCCGAGCTGTAGAATACACTTAAGGTGGAATTACTCTGCACACAAAACCGATCCATGACAATTCTAACCGTTAGAAACGTAGAACATGGAAAGAGCTTCGTTTTGATAGGTTGTGGCTACCGTAACTCCAAACGAGTCAAATGTTATGGCCGTTAGAAGAAACGGAAGAAAGTGACGGACCGCTCGCGGATCCGATTCGACGGTATTGGCAAAAGTATTCGATCTCCGCGAAAGGCGCGAGCATGCTCACACGGTAGCACTCAATATTAAAGATATTATGGATTTTACGACCGTTCCGTCTTCCTCGTTTTCCTTCCCTCATTGTTCTGGTCATATTCATCAACATGCGCGGTCTTTTTAACAATATTACAACATCACGACAAAGTAACTTCAAGGAGAATATTAAATGCATTTGATACCTTAGAATTTCGAACAGCTGGGTGTGTTTTATATGATTACTTAGCCTGTAAGTAACCTACTTTTTCAGTCTGCGAATATCTTTCGGTTTCCTGTTTTATCCAATTTAAAATCCAATTTCAATCTTTTTAGCGGAATATTGTCGTGGCCTTTTTTGCTCTTCATATATTTCTGATTTTTTATCGTTCTTCTTGGTTTACATCGATTTAATCCGACTATTTAAACCACAAACTCCGTGGAATAAATTTATGAGCAAAAGCATCCGAGCTGTATAAAAAACTTAAGGTGGAATTTCTCTGCACACAAAACTGATCCATGACAATTCTAACCGTTAGAAACGTAGAACATGGAAAGAGCTTCGTTTTGATAGGTTGTGGCTCCCGTAACTCCAAACGAGTCAAATGTTATGGCCGTTAGAAGAAACGGAAGAAAGCGACGGACCGCTCGCGGATCTGATTCGACGGTATTGGCAAAAGTATTCGATCTCCGCGAAAGGCATGAGCATGCTCACGCGGTAGCACTCGATATTAAAGATATTATGGATCACAGAAGGAATAAATGAGGATATGTAACAAAAGCTTGTCTACTGAAGCTAAAGCGCAATACATGTTTTTTTTTACGACCGTTCCATCTTCCTCGTTTTTCGTCCCTCATTGTTTTGGTCATATTCATCAACATGCGCGGTCTTTTTAACAATATTACAACACCACGACAAAGTGACTTCAAGTAGAATATTAAACGCATTTGATACCTTAGAATTTCGAACAGCTGAGGGTGTTTTATATGATTACTTAGCCTGTAAGTAACCTACTTTTTCAGTCTGCGAATATCTTTCGGTTTTTTGTTTTATCCAATTTCAATCTTTTTAGCGGAATATTATCGTGGCCTTTTTTGATCTTCGTATTTTTCTGGTTCTTTGTCGTTCTTCTTGGTTTACATCGATTTAATCCGACTATTTAAAACACAAACTCCGTGGAATAAATTTATGAACAAAAGCATCCGAGCTGTAGAAAAAACTTAAGATGGAATTACTCTGCACACAAAACCGACCCATGACAATTCGAACTGTTAGAAACGTAGAACATGGAAAGAGCTACGTTTTGATAGGCTGTGGCTCCTGTAACTCCAAACGAGCCAAAAGTTATGGCCGTTAGAAGAAACGGAAGAAAGCGACGGACCGCTCGCGGATCCGATTCGACGGTATTGGCAAAAGTATTCAATCTCCGCGAAAGTTACGAGCATGTTCACACGGTAGCACTCGATATTAAAGATATTATGGATCACAGAAGGAATAAATGAGGATATGTAACAAAAGCTTGTCTCTGAAGCTAAAGCGCAATACATGTTTTTTTTTACGACCGTTCCGTCTTCCTCGTTTTCCGTCCCTCATTGTTTTTGTCATATTCATCAACATGCACGGTCTTTTTAACAATATTACAACACCACGACAAAGTGACTTCAAGGAGAATATTAAACGCATTTGATACCTTAGAATTTCGAACAGCTGAGGGTGTTTTATATGATTACTTAGCTTGTAAGTAACCTACTTTTTCAGTCTGCAAATATCTTACGGTTTCCTGTTTTATCCAATTTTATATCCAATTTCAATCTTTTTAGCGGAATATTGTCATGGCCTTTTTTGATCTTCGTATTTTTCTAATTTTTTGTCGTTCTTCTTGGTTTACATCGATTTAATCCGACTATTTAAACCACAAACTCCGTGTAATAAATTTATGAACAAAAGCATCCGAGCTGTAGAAAAAACTTAAGGTGGAATTACTCTGCACACAAAACCGATCCATGACAATTCTAACCGTTAGAAATGTAGAACATGGAAAGAGCTTCGTTTTGATAGGTTGTGGCTCCCGTAACCCCAAACGATGCAAATGTTATGGCCGTTAGAAGAAACGGAAGAAAGCGACGGACCGCTCGCGGATCCGATTCGACGGTATTGGCAAAAGTATTCGATCTCCGCGAAAGGCATGAGCATGCTCACGCGGTAGCACGCGATATTAAAGATATTATGGATCACAGAAGGAATAAATGAGGATATGTAACAAAAGCTTGTCTACTGAAGCTAAAGCGCAATACATGTTTTTTTTTTACGACCGTTCCGTCTTCCTCGTTTTCCGTCCCTCATTGTTTTGGTCATATTCATCAACATGCGCGGTCTTTTTAACAATATTACAACACCACGACAAAGTGACTTTAAGGAGAATATTAAACTCATTTGATACCTTAAAATTTCGAACAGCTGAGGGTGTTTTATATGATTACTTAGCCTGTAAGTAATCTACTTTTTCAGTCTGCGAATATCTTTCGGTTTCCTGTTTTATCCAATTTTAAATCCAATTTCAATATTTTTAGCGGAATATTATCGTGGCCTTTTTTGATCTTCGTATTTTTATGATTTTTTGTCGTTCTTCTAGGTTTACATCGATTTATTCCGACTATTTAAACCACAAACTGCGTGGAATAAATTTATGAACAAAAACATCCGAGCTGTAGAAAAAACTTAAGATGGAATTATTCTGCACACAAAACCGATGCACGACAATTCGAACCGTTAGAAACGTAGAACATGGAAAGAGCTTCGTTTTAATAGGTTGTGGCTCCCGTAACTCCAAACGAGTCAAAAGTTCTGGCCGTTAGAAGAAACGGAAGAAAGCGACGGACCGCTCGCTGATCCGATTCGACGGTATTGGCAAAAGTATTCGATCTCCGCGAAAGGCACAAGCTTGCTCACACGGTAGCACTTGATATTAAAGATATTATGGATCACAGAAGGAATAAATGAGGATATGTAACAAAAGCTTGTCTACTGAAGCTAAAGCGCAATACATGTTTTTTTTTACGACCGTTCCGTCTTCCTCGTTTTCCGTACCTCATTGTTTTGCTCATATTCATCAACATGCGCGGTCTTTTTAACAATATTACGACACCACGACAAAGTGACTTCGAGGAGAATATTAAACGCATTTGATACCTTAGAATTTCGAACAGCTGACGGTGTTTTATATTATTACTTAGCCTGTAAGTAACCTACTTTTTTAGTCTGCGAATATCTTTCGGTGTCCTGTTTTATCCAACTTTAAATCCAATTTCAATCTTTTTAGCGGAATATTGTCGTGGCCTTTTTTGATCTTCGTATTTTTCTGATTTTTTGTCGTTCTTCTAGGTTTACATCGATTTAATCCGACTATTTAAACCACAAACCGCATGGAATAAATTTATGAACAAAAACATCCGAGCGGTAGAAAAAACTTAAGATGGAATTATTCTGCACACAAAACCGATCCACGACAATTTGAAACGTTGGAAACGTAGAACATGGAAAGAGCTTCGTTTTGATAGGTTGTGGCTCCCGTAACTCCAAACGAGTCAAAAGTTATGGCCGTTAGAAGAAACGGAAGAAAGCGACGGACCGCTCGCTGATCCGATTCGACGATATTGGCAAAAGTATTCGATCTCTGCGAAAGGCGCGAGCATGCTCACACGGTAGCACTCGATATTAAAGATATTATGGATCACAGAAGGAATAAATGAGGATATGTAACAAAAGCTTGTCTACTGAAGCTAAAGCGCAATACATGTTTTTTTTTACGTCCGTTCCGTCTTCCTCGTTTTCCGTCCCTCATTGTTTTGGTCATATTCATCAACATGCGCGGTCTTTTTAACAATATTACAACACCACGACAAAGTGACTTCAAGGAGAATATTAAACGCATTTGATACCTTAGAATTTCGAACAGCTGAGGGTGTTTTATATGATTACTTAGCCTGTAAGTAACCTACTTTTTTAGTCTGCGAATATCTTTCGGTTTTCTGTTTTATCCAATTTTAAATCCAATTTCAATCTTTTTAGCGGAATATTGTCGTGGCCTTTTTTGATCTTCGTATTTTTCTGATTTTTTGTCGTTCTTCTTGGTTTACATCGATTTAATCCGACTATTTAAACCACAAACTCCGTGGAATAAATTTATGAACAAAAGCATCCGAGCTGTAGAAAAAACTTAAGGTGGAATTACTCTGCACACAAAACCGATCCATGACAATACTAACCGTTAGAAACGTAGAAAAGGGAAAGAGCTTCGTTTTGATAGGTTGTGGCTCCCGTAACTCCAAACAAGTCAAATGTTATGGCCGTTAGAAGAAACGGAAGAAAGCGACGGACCGCTCGCGGATCCGATTCGACGGTATTGGCAAAAGTATTCGATCTCCGCGAAAGGCACGAGCATGCTCAGGCGGTAGCACTCGATATTAAAGATATTATGGATCACAGAAGGAATAAATGAGGATATGTAACAAAAGCTTGTCTACTGAAGCTAAAGCGCAATACTTGTTTTTTTTTACGACCATTCCGTCTTCCTCGTTTTCCGTCCCTCATTGTTTTGATCATATTCATCAACATGCGCGGTCTTTTTAACAATATTACAACACCACGACAAAGTGACTTCAAGGAGAATATTAAACGCATTTGATACCTTAGAATTTCGAACAGCTGAGGCTGTTTTATATGATTACTTCGCCTATAAGTAACCTACTTTTTCAGTCTGCGAATATCTTTCGGTTTCCTGTTTTATCCCATTTTAAATCCAATTTCAATCTTTTTAGCGGAATATTGTCGTGGCCTTTTTTGATCTTCGTATTTATCTGATTTTTTGTCGTTCTTCTAGGTTTACATCGATTTAATCCGACTATTTAAACCACAAACTCCGTGGAATAAATTTATGAACAAAAACATCCGAGCTGTAGAAAAAACTTAAGATGGAATTACTCTGCACACAAAACCGATCCATGACAATTCGAACCGTTAGAAACGTAGAACATGGAAAGAGCTTCGTTTTGATAGGTTGTGGCTCCCGTAACTCCAAATAAGTCAAAAGCTAAGTTATGGCCGTTAGAAGAAACGGAAGAAAGCGACGGACCGCTCGCTGATCCGATTCGACGGTATTGGCAAAAGTATTCGATCTCCGCGACAAGTATTCGATCTCCGCGACAGGCGCGAGCATGCTCACACGGTAGCACTCGATATTAGAGATATTATGGATCACAGAAGGAATAAATGAGGATATGTAACAAAAGCTTGTCTACTGAAGCTAAAGCGCAATACATGTTTTTTATTACGCCGTTCCGTCTTCCTCGTTTTCTGTCCCTCATTGTTTTGGTCATATTCATCAACATGCGCGGTCTTTTTAACAATATTACAACACCACGACAAAGTGACTTCAAGGAGAATATCAAACGCATTTTATACCGTAGAATTTCGAACAGCTGAGGGTGTTTTATATGATTACATAGCCTATAAGTAACCTACTTTTTCAGTCTGCTAATATCTTTCGGTTTCCTGTTTTATCCAATTTTAAATCCAATTTCAATCTTTTTAGCGGAATATTGTCGTGGCCTTTTTTGATCTTCTTATTTTTCTGATTTTTTGTCGTTCTTCTTGGTTTACATCGATTTAATCCGACTATTTAAACCACAAACTCAGTGGAATAAATTTATGAACAAAAGCATCCGAGCTGTAGAAAAAACTTAAGGTGGAATTACTCTGCACACAAAACCGATCCATGACAATTCTAACAGTTAGAAACGTAGAACATGGAAAGAGCATCGTTTTGATAGGTTGTGGCTCCCGTAACTCCAAACAAGCCAAAAGTTATGGCCGTTAGAAGAAACGGAAGAAAGTGACGGACCACTCGCGGATCCGATTCGACGGTATTGGCAAAAGTATTCGATCTCCGCGAAAGGCGCGAGCATGCTCACACGGTAGCACTCGATATTAAATATATTATGGATCACAGAAGGAATAAATGAGGATATGGAACAAAAGCTTGTCTACTGAAGCTAAAGCACAATACTTGTTTTTTTTTTTTACGACCGTTCTGTCTTCCTCGTTTTCCGTCCCTCATTGTTTTGGTCATATTCATCAACATGCGCGGTCTTTTTAACAATATTACAACACCACGACAAAGTGACTTCAAGGAGAATATTAAACGCATTTGATACCTTAGAATTTCGAACAGCTGAGGGTGTTTTATATGATTGCTTAGCCTATAAGTAACCTACATTTTCAGTCTGCAAATATCTTTCGGTTTCCTGTTTTATCCAATTTTAAATCCAATTTCAATCTTTTTAGCGGAATATTGTCGTGGCCTTTTTTGATCTTCGTATTTATCTGATTTTTTGTCGTTCTTCTAGGTTTACATCGATTTAATCCGACTATTTAAACCACAAACTCCGTGGAATAAATTTATGAACAAAAACATCCGAGCTGTAGAAAAAACTTAAGATGGAATTACTCTGCACCCAAAACCGATCCATGACAATTCGAACCGTTGGAACGTAGAACATGGAAAGAGCTTCGTTTTGATAGGTTGTGGCTCCCGTAACTCCAAATAAGTCAAAAGCTAGGTTATGGCCGTTAGAAGAAACGGAAGAAAGCGACGGACCGCTCGCTGATCCGATTCGACGGTATTGGCAAAAGTACTCGATCTCCGCGACAGGCGTGGGCATGCTCACACGGTAGCACTCGATATTAGAGATATTATGGATCACAGAAGGAATAAATGAGGATATGTAACAAAAGCTTGTCTACTGAAGCTAAAGCGCTATACATGTTTTTTTTTTACGACCGTTCCGTCTTCCTCGTTTTCCGTCCCTCATTGTTTTGGTCATATTCATCAACATGCGCGGTCTTTTTAACAATATTACAACACCACGACAAAGTAACTTCAATGAGAATGTTAAACGCATTTGACACCTTAGAATTTCGAACAGCTGAGGGTGTTTTATATGATTACTTAGCCTGTAAGTAACCTACTTTTTCAGTCTGCGAATATCTTTCGGTTTCCTGTTTTATCCAATTTTAAATCCAATTTCAATCTTTTTAGCGGAATATTGTCGTGGCCTTTTTTGATCTTCGTATATTTCTGATTTTTTGTCGTTCTTCTTGGTTTACATCGATTTAATCCGACTATTTAAAACACAAACTCAGTGGAATAAATTTATGAACAAAAGCATCCGAGCTGTAGAAAAAACTTAAGGTGGAATTACTCAGCACACAAAACCGATCCATGTCAATTCTAACCGTTAGAAACGTAGAACATGGAAAGAGCTTCGTTTTGATAGGTTGTGGCTCCCGTAACTCCAAACGAGCCAAAAGTTATGGCCGTTAGAAGAAACGGAAGAAAGTGACGGACCGTTCGCGGATCCGATTCGACGGTATTGGCAAAAGTATTCGATCTCCGCGAAAGGCGCGAGCATGCTCACACGGTAGCACTCGATATTAAAGATATTATGGATCACAGAAGGAATAAATGAGGATATGGAACAAAAGCTTGTCTACTGAAGCTAAAGCACAATACATGTTTTTTTTACGACCGTTCCGTCTTCCTCGTTTTCCGTCCCTCATTGTTTTGGTCATATTCATCAACATGCGCGGTCTTTTTAACAATATTACAACACCACGACAAAGTGACTTCAAGGAGAATATTAAACGCATTTGATACCTTAGAATTTCGAACAGCTGAGGGTGTTTTATATGATTGCTTAGCCTATAAGTAACCTACTTTTTCAGTCTGCGAATATCTTTCGGTTTCCTGTTTTATCCAATTTTAAATCCAATTTCAATCTTTTTAGCGGAATATTGTCGTGGCCTTTTTGATCTTCGTATTTATCAGATTTTTTGTCGTTCTTCTAGGTTTACATCGATTTAATCCGACTATTTAAACCACAAACTCCGTGGAATAAATTTATGAAAAAAAGCATCCGAGCTATAGAAAAAACTTAAGATGGAATTACTCTGCACACAAAACCGATCCATGACAATTCGAACCGTTGGAAACGTAGAACATGGAAAGAGCTTCGTTTTGATAGGTTGTGGCTCCCGTAACTCCAAATAAGTCAAAAGCTAAGTTATGGCCGTTAGAAGAACGGAAGAAAGCGACGGACCGCTCGCTGATCCGATTCGACGGTATTGGCAAAAGTATTCGATCTCCGCGACAGGCGCGAGCATGCTCACACGGTAGCACTCGATATTAGAGATATTATGGATCACAGAAGGAATAAATGAGGATATGTAACAAAAGCTTGTCTACTGAAGCTAAAGCGCTATACATGTTTTTTTTACGACCGTTCCGTCTTCCTCGTTTTCCGCCCCTCATTGTTTTGGTCATATTCATCAACATGCGCGGTCTTTTTAACAATATTACAACACCACGACAAAGTAACTTCAAGGAGAATATTAAACGCATTTGATACCTTAGAATTTCGAACAGCTGGGTGTGTTTTATATGATTACTTAGCTTGTAAGTAACCTACTTTTTCAGTCTGCGAATATCTTTCGGTTTCCTGTTTTATCCAATTTTAAATCCAATTTCAATCTTTTCAGCGGAATATTGTCGTGGCCTTTTTTGATCTTCGTATTTTTATGATTTTTTGTCGTTCTTCTTGGTTTACATCGATTTAATCCGACTATTTAAACCACAAACTCCGCGGAATAAATTTATGAACAAAAGCATCCGAGCTGTAGAAAAAACATAAGGTGGAATTACTATGGACACAAAATCGATCCATGACAATTCGAACCGTTAGAAACGTAGAACATGGAAAGAGCTTCGTTTTGATAGGTTGTGGCTTCCGTAACTCCAAACGAGCCAAAAGTTATGGCCGTTAGAAGAAACGGAAGAAAGCGACGGACCGCTCGCTGATCCGATTCGACGGTATTGGCAAAAGTATGCGATCTCCGCGAAAGGCACGAGCATCCTCACACGGTAGCACTCGATATTAAAGATATTATGGATCACAGAAGGAATAAATGAGGATATGTAACAAAAGCTTATCTACTGAAGCTAAAGCGCAATACATGTTTTTTTTTACGACTCGTTTTCCGTCCCTCATTGTTTTGGTCATATTCATCAACATGCGCGGTCTTTTTAACAATATTACAACACCACGACAAAGTGACTTCAAGGAGAATATTAAACGCATTTGATACCTTAGAATTTCGAACCGCTGAGGGTGTTTTATATGATTACTTGGCCTATAAGTAACCTACTTTTTCAGTCTGCGAATATCTTTCGGTTTCCTGTTTTATCCAATTTTAAATCCAGTTTCAATCTTTTTAGCGGAATATTGTCTTGGCCTTTTTTGATCTTCGTATATTTCTGATTTTTTGTCTTTCTTCTAGGTTTACAACGATTTAATCCGACTATTTAAACCACAAACAGCGTGGAATAAATTTATGAACAAAAACATCTAGGTTGTAGAAAAAACTTATGATGGAATTATTCTGCACACAAAACCGATCCATGATAATTCTAACCGTTAGAAACGTAGAACATGGAAAGAGCTTCGTTTTGATAGGTTGTGGCTCCCGTAAATCCAGTTTCAATCTTTTCAGCGGAATATTCTCGTAGCCTTTTTTGATCTTCGTATTTATTTGATTTTTTATCGTTCTTCTAGGTTTACATCGATTTAATCCGACTATTTAAACCACAAACTCCGTGGAATAAATTTATGAACAAAAACATCCGAGCTGTAGAAAAAACTTAAGATGGAATAAAGTTATGGACGTTAGAAGAAGCGGAAGAAAGCGACGGACCGCTCGCTGATCCGATTCGACGATATTGGCAAAAGTATTTGATCTCCGCGAAAGGCACGAGCATGCTCACACGGCAGCACTCGATATTAAAGATATTATGGATCACAGAAGGAATAAATGAGGATATGGAACAAAAGCTTGTCTACTGAAGCTAAAGCGCAATACATGTTTTTTTTACGACCGTTCCGTCTTCCTCGTTTTCCGTCCCTCATTGTTTTGCTCGTACTCATCAACATGCGCGGTCTTTTTAACAATATTACAACACCACGACAAAGTGACTTCAAGGAGAATATTAAACGCATTTGATACCTTAGAATTTCGAACAGCTGAGGGTGTTTTATATGATTACTTAGCCTGTAAGTAACCTACTTTTTCAGTCTGCGAATATCTTTCGGTTTCCTGTTTTATCCAATTTTAAATCCAATTTCAATCTTTTCAGCGGAATATTGTCGTGGCCTTTTTTGATCTTCGTATTTATCTGGTTTTTTGTCCTTCTTCTAGGTTTACATCGATTTAATCCGACTATTTAAACCACAAACTCAGTGGAATAAATTTATGAACAAAAACATCCGAGCTGTAGAAAAAACTTAAAATGGAATTACTCTGCACACAAAACCGACCCATGACAATTCGAACCGTTAGAAACGTAGAACATGGAAAGAGCTTCGTTTTGATAGGTTGTGGCTCCCGTAACTCCAAACAAGTCAAAAGTTATGGACGTTGGAAGAAGCGGAAGAAAGCGACGGACCGCTCGCTGATCCGATTCGACGATATTGGCAAAAGTATTTGATCTCCGCGAAAGGCACGAGCATGCTCACACGGCAGCACTCGATATTAAAGATATTATGGATCATAGAAGGAATAAATGAGGATATGGAACAAAAGCTTGTCTACTGAAGCTAAAGCGCAATACATGTTTTTTTTACGACCGTTCCGTCTTCCTCATTTTCCGTCCCTCATTGTTTTGCTCATATTCATCAACATGCGCGGTCTTTTTAACAATATTACAACACCACGACAAAGTGACTTCAAGGAGAATATTAAACGCATTTGATACCTTAGAATTTCGAACAGCTGAGGGTGTTTTATACGATTACTTAGCCTGTAAGTAACCAACCTTTTCAGTCTGCGAATATCTTTCAGTTTCCTGTTTTATCCAATTTTAAATACAATTTCAATCTTTTTAGTGGAATATTGTCGTGGCATTTTTTGATCTTCGTATATTTCTGATTTTTTGTCGTTCTTCTTGGTTTACATCGATTTAATCCGACTATTTAAACCACAAACTGCGTGGAATAAATTTATGAACAAAAACATCCGAGCTATAGAAAAAACTTAAGATAGAATTACTCTGCACACAAAACCGATCCATGACAATTCGAACTGTTAGAAATGTAGAACATGGAAAGAACTTCGTTTTGATAGGTTGTGGCTCTCGTACTCTAAACGAGTCAAAAGTTATGGCCGTTAGAAGAAACGGAAGAAAGCGACGGACCGCTCGCTGATCCGATTCGACGGTATTGGCAAAAGTATTCGATCTCCGCGAAAGGCACGAGCATGCTCACACGGTAGCACTCGATATTAAAGTATTATGGATCACAGAAGGAATAAATGAGGATATGTAACAAAAGCTTGTCTACTGAAGCTAAAGCGCAATACATGTTTTTTTTTACGACCGTTCCGTCTTCCTCGTTTTCCGTCCCTCATTGTTTTGGTCATATTCATCAACATGCGCGGTCTTTTTGACAATATTACAACACCAGGACAAAGTGACTTCAAGGAGAATATTAAACGCATTTGATACCTTAGAATTTCGAACAACTGAGGGTGTTTTATATGATTACTTAGCCTATAAGTAACCTACTTTTTCAGTCTGCGAATATCTTTCGGTTTCCTGTTTTATCCAATTTTAAATCCAATTTCAATTTTTTTAGCGGAATATTGTCGTGGCCTTTTTTGATCTTCTTATTTATTTGATTTTTTGTCGTTCTTCTATGTTTACATCGATTTAATCCGACTATTTAAACCACAAACTCCGTGGAATAAATTTATGAACAAAAACATCCGAGCTGTAGAAAAAACTTAAGATGGAATTACTCTGCACACAAAACCGACCCATGACAATTCGAACCGTTAGAAACGTAGAACATGGAAAGAGCTTCGTTTTGAAAGGTTGTGGCTCCCGTAACTCCAAACGAGCCAAAAGTTATGGTCGTTAGAAGAAACGGAAGAAAGCGACGGACCGCTCGCGGATCCGATTCGACGGTATTGGCAAAAGTATTCGATCTCCGCGAAAGGCACGAGCATGCTCACACGGTAGCACTCGATATTAAAGATATTATGGATCACAGAAGGAATAAATGAGGATATGTAACAAAAGCTTGTCTACTGAAGCTAAAGCGCAATACATGTTTTTTTTACGACCGTTCCATCTTCCTCGTTTTCCGTCCCTCATTGTTTTGGTCATATTCATCAACATGCGCGGTCTTTTTAACAATATTACAACACCACGACAAAGTAACTTCAAGGAGAATATTAAACGCATTTGATACCTTAGAATTTCGAACCGCTGAGTGTGTTTTATATGATTACTTAGCCTGTAAGTAACCTACTTTTTCAGTCTGCGAATATCTTTCGGTTTCCTGTTTTATCCAATTTAAAATCCAATTTCAATCTTTTTAGCGGAATATTGTCGTGGCCTTTTTTGATCTTCGTATTTTTCTGATTTTTTGTCGTTCTTCTAGGTTTACATCGATTTGGTCCGACTATTTAAACAACAAACTGCGTGGAATAAATTTATGAACAAAAACATCCGAGCTGTAGAAAAAACTTAAGATGGAATTACTCTGCACATAAAACCGACCCATGACAATTCGAACCGTTAGAAACGTAGAACATGGAAAGAGCTTCGTTTTGAAAGGTTGTGCCTCCCGTAACTCCAAACGAGCCAAAAGTTATGGCCGTTAGAAGAAACGGAAGAAAGCGATGGACCGCTCGCTGATCCGATTCGACGGTATTGGCAAAAGTATTCGATTTCTGCGAAAGGCACGAGCATGCTCACACGGTAGCACTCGATGTTAAAGATATTATGGATCACAGAAGGAATAAATGAGGATATGGAACAAAAGCTTGTCTACTAAAGCTAAAGCGCAATACATGTTTTTTTTACGACCGTTCCGTCTTCCTCGTTTTTCGTCACTCATTGTTTTGCTCATATTCATCAACATGCGCGGTCTTTTTAACAATATTACAACACCACGACAAAGTGACTTCAACGAGAATATTAAACGCATTTGATACCTTAGAATTTCGAACGGCTGAGGGTGTTTTATATGATTACTTAGCCTGTAAGTAACCTACTTTTTCAGTCTGCGAATATCTTTCGGTTTCCTGTTTTATCCAATTTTAAATCCAATTTCAATCTTTTTAGCGGAATATTGTCGTGGCCTTTTTTGATCTTCGTATTTTTCTGATTTTTTGTCGTTCGTCTTGGTTTACGTCGATTTAATCCGACTATTTAAACCACAAACTCCGTGGAATAAATTTATGAACAAAAGCATCCGAGTTGTAGAAAAAACTTAAGGTGGAATTACTCTGCACACAATACCGATCCATGACAATTCTAACCGTTAGAAACGTAGAACATGGAAAGAGCTTCGTTTTGATAGGTTGTGGCTCCCGTAACTCCAAACGAGTCAAATGTTATGGCCGTTACAAGAAACGGAAGAAAGCGACGGACCGCTCGCGGATCCGATTCGACGGTATTGGCAAAAGTATTCGATCTCCGCGAAAGGCACGATCACGCTCACACGGTAGCACTCGATATTAAAGATATTATGGATCACAGAAGGAATAAATGAGGATATGTAACAAAAGCTTGTCTACTGAAGCTAAAGCGTAATACATGTTTTTTTTACGACCGTTCCGTCTTCCTCGTTTTTCGTCCCTCATTGTTTTGGTCATATTCATCAACATGCACGGTCTTTTTAACAATATTACAACACCAGGACAAAGTGACTTCAAGGACAATATTAAACGCATTTGATACCTTAGAATTTCGAACAGCTGAGGGTGTTTTATATGATTAATTAGCCTCTAAGTAACCTACTTTTTCAGTCTGCGAATATCTTTCGGTTTCCTGTTTTATCCAATTTTAAATCCAATTTCAATCTTTTTAGCGGAATATTGTCGTGGCCTTTTTTAATCTTCGTATTTATCTGATTTTTTGTCGTTCTTCTAGGTTTACATCGATTTAATCCGACTATTTAAACCACAAACTCCGTGGAATAAATTTATGAACAAAAACATCCGAGCTGTAGAAAAAACTTAAGATGGAATTACTCTGCACACAAAACCGACCCATGACAATTCTAACCGTTAGAAACGTAGAACATGGAAAGAGCTTCGTTTTGATAGGTTGTGGCTCCCGTAACTCCAAACGAGCCAAATGTTCTGGCCGTTACAAGAAACGGAAGAAAGCGACGGACCGCTCGCGGATCCGATTCGACGGTATTGGCAAAAGTATTCGATCTCCGCGAAAGGCACGAGCATGCTCACACGGTAGCACTCGATATTAAAGATATTATGGATCACAGAAGGAATAAATGAGGATATGTAACAAAAGCTTGTCTACTGAAGCTAAAGCGAATACATGTTTTTTTTTACGACCGTTCCGTCTTCCTCGTTTTTCGTCCCTCATTGTTTTGGTCATATTCACCAACATGCACGGTCTTTTTAACAATATTACAACACCAGGACAAAGTGACTTCAAGGAGAATATTAAACGCATTTGATACCTTAGAATTTCGAACAGCTGAGGGTGTTTTATATGATTACTTAGCCTCTAAGTAACCTACTTTTTCAGTCTGCGAATATCTTTCGGTTTCCTGTTTTATCCAATTTAAAATCCAATTTCAATCTTTTTAGCGGAATATTGTCGTGGCCTTTTTTGATCTTCGTATTTTTCTGATTTTTTGTCGTTCTTCTAGGTTTACATCGATTTAGTCCGACTATTTAAACAACAAACTGCGTGGAATAAATTTATGAACAAAAACATCCGAGCTGTAGAAAAAACTTAAGATGGAATTACTCTGCACACAAAACCGACCCATGACAATTCGAACCGTTAGAAACGTAGAACATGGAAAGAGCTTCGTTTTGAAAGGTTGTGCCTCCCGTAACTCCAAACGAGCCAAAAGTTATGGCCGTTAGAAGAAACGGAAGAAAGCGACGGACCGCTCGCGGATCCGATTCGACGGTATTGGCAAAAGTATTCGATCTCCGCGAAAGGCATGAGCATGCTCACGCAGTAGCACTCGATATTAAAGCTATTATGGATCACAGAAGGAATAAATGAGGATATGTAACAAAAGCTTGTCTACTGAAGCTAAAGTGCAATACATGTTTTTTTTTACGACCGTTCCGTCTTCCTCGTTTTCCGTCCCACAATGTTTTGCTCGTATTCATCAACACGCGTGGTCTTTTTAACAATATTACAACACCACGACAACGTGACTTCAAGGAGAATATTAAATGCATTTGATAGCTTAGAATTTCGAACAGCTGAGGGTGTTTTATATGATTACTTAGCCTGTAAGTAACCTACTTTTTCAGTCTGCGAATATCTTTCGGTTTCCTGTTTTATCCAATTTTAAATCTAATTTCAATCTTTTCAGCGGAATATTGTTGTGGCCGTTTTTGATCTTCGTATTTCTGATTTTTTGTCGTTCTTCTTCGTTTACATCGATTTAATCCGACTATTTAAAACCCAAACTCCGTGGAATAAATTTATGAACAATAGCATCCGAGCTGTAGAAAAAACTTAAGGTGGAATTACTCTGCACACAAAACTGATCCATGACAATTCGAACCGTTAGAAACGTAGAACATGGAAAGAGCTTCGTTTTGATAGGTTGTGGCTCCCGTAACTCCAAACGAGCCAAAAGTTATGGCCGTTAGAAGAAACGGAAGAAAGCGACGGACCGCTCGCGGATCCGATTCGACGGTATTGGCAAAAGTATTCGATCTCCGCGAAAGTTACGAGCATGTTCACACGGTAGCACTCGATATTAAAGATATTATGGATCACAGAAGGAATAAATGAGGATATGTAACAAAAGCTTGTCTACTGAAGCTAAAGCGCAATACATGTTTTTTTTTACGACCGTTCCGTCTTCCTCGTTTTCCGTCCCTCATTGTTTTTGTCATATCATCAACATGCACGGTCTTTTTAACAATATTACAACACCATGACAAAGTGACTTCAAGGAGAATATTAAACGCATTTGATACCTTAGAATTTCGAACAGCTGAGGGTGTTTTATATGATTACTTAGCCTGTGAGTAACCTACTTTTTCAGTCTGCGAATATCTTACGGTTTCCTGTTTTATCCAATTTTATATCCAATTTCAATCTTTTTAGCGGAATATTGTCATGGCCTTATTTGATCTTCGTATTTTTCTGATTTTTTGTCATTCTTCTTGGTTTACATCGATTTAATCCGACTATTTAAACCACAAACTCCGTGGAATAAATTTATGAACAAAAGCATCCGAGCTGTAGAAAAAACATAAGGTGGAATTACTCTGCACACAAAACCGATTCATGACAATTCTAACCGTTAGAAACGTAGAACATGGAAAGAGCTTAGTTTTGATAGGTTGTGGCTCCCGTAACGCCAAACGAGTCAAATGTTATGGCCGTTAGAAGAAACGGAAGAAAGCGACGGACCGCTCGCGGATCCGATTTGACGGTATTGGCAAAAGTATTCGATCTCCGCGAAAGGCATGAGCATGCTCACGCGGTAGCACTCGATATTAAAGATATTATGGATCACAGAAGGAATAAATGAGGATATGTAACAAAAGCTTGTCTACTGAAGCTAAAGCGCAATACATGTTTTTTTTTACGACCGTTCCGTCTTCCTCGTTTTCCGTCCCTCATTGTTTTGGTCATATTCATCAACATGCGCGGTCTTTTTAACAATATTACAACACCACGACAAAGTGACTTCAAGAAAAATATTAAACGCATTTGATACCTTAGAATTTCGAACAGCTGAGGGTGTTTTATATGATTACTTAGCCTGTAAGTAACCTACTTTTTCAGTCTGCGGATATCTTTCGGTTTCCTGTTTTATCCAATTTTAAATCCAATTTCAATCTTTGTAGCGGAATATTGTCGTGACCTTTTTTGATCTTCGTATTTTTATGATTTTTTGTCGTTCTTCTTGGTTTACATCGATTTAATCCGACTATTTAAACCACAAACTCCGCGGAATAAATTTATGAACAAAAGCATCCGAGCTGTAGAAAAAACATAAGGTGGAATTACTCTGGACACAAAACCGATCCATGACAATTCGAACCGTTAGAAACGTAGAACATGGAAAGAGCTTCGTTTTGATAGGTTGTGGCTCCCGTAACTCCAAACGAGCCAAAAGTTATGGCCGTTAGAAGAAACGGAAGAAAGCGACGGACCGCTCGCTGATCCGATTCGACGATATTGGCAAAAGTATGCGATCTCCGCGAAAGGCACGAGCATGCTCACACGGTAGCACTCGATATTAAAGATATTATGGATCACAGAAGGAATAAATGAGGATATGTAACAAAAGCTTGTCTACTGAAGCTAAAGCGCAATACATATTTTTTTACGACCGTTCCGTCTTTCTCGTTTTCCGTCCCTCATTGTTTTGGTCATATTCATCAACATGCGCGGTTTTTTAACATATTACAACACCACGACAAAGTGACTTCAAGGAGAATATTAAATGCATTTGATACCTTAGAATTTCAAACAGCTGAGGGTGTTTTATATGATTACTTGCCTGTAAGTAACCATCTTTTTCAGTCTGCGAATATCTTTCGTTTTCCAGTTTTATCCAATTTTAAATACAATTTCAATCTTTTTAGTGGAATATTACCGTGGCCTTTTTTGATCTTCGTATATTTCTGATTTTTCTTGTTCTTCTTGCTTTACATCGATTTAATCCGACTATTTAAACCACAAACTGCGTGGAATAAATTTATGAACAAAAACATCCGAGCTGTAGAAAAAACTTAAGATGGAATTATTCTGCACACAAAACCGATCCACCACAATTCGAACCGTTAGAAACGTAGAGCATGGAAAGAGCTTCGTTTTGATAGGTTGTGGCTCCCGTAACTCCAAACGAGCCAAAAGTTATGGCCGTTAGAAGAAACGGAAGAAAGCGACGGACCGCTCGCTGATCCGATTCGTTGGTATTGGCAAAAGTATGCGATTTCCGCGAAAGGCACGAGCATGCTCACACGGTAGCACTCGATATTAAAGATATTATGGATCACAGAAGGAAAAAATTAGGATATGTTACAAAAGCTTGTCTATTGAAGCTAAAGCGCAATACATGTTTTTTTTTACGACCGTTCCGTCTTTCTCGTTTTCCGTCCCTCATTGTTTTGGTCATATTCATCAACATGCACGGTCTTTTTAACAATATTACAACACCAGGACAAAGTGACTTCAAGGTGAATATTAAACGCATTTGATACCTTAGAATTTCGAACAGCTGAGGGTGTTTTATATGATTACTTAGCCTGTAAGTAACCTACTTTTTAGTCTGCGAATATCTTTCGGTTTCCTGTTTTATCCAATTTTAAATCCAATTTCAATCTTTTTAGCGGAATATTGTCGTGGCCTTTTTTGATCTTCGTATTTTTCTGATTTTTTGTCGTTCTTCTAGGTTTACATCGATTTAATCCGACTATTTAAACCACAAACTGCGTGGAATAAATTTATGAACAAAAACATCCGAGCTGTAGAAAAAACTTAAGATGGAATTATTCTGCACACAAAACCGATCCACGACAATTCGAACCGTTAGAAACGTAGAACATGGAAAGAGCTTCGTTTTGGTAGGTTGTGCCTCCCGTAACTCCGAACGAGTCAAAAGTTATGGCCGTTAGAAGAAACGGAAGAAAGCGACGGACCGCTCGCTGATCCGATTCGACGGTATTGGCAAAAGAATTCGATCTTTGCGAAAGGCACGAGCATGCTCACGCAGTAGCACTCGGTATTAAAGATATTATAGATCACAGAAGGAATAAATGAGGATATGGAACAAAAGCTTGTCTACTGAAGCTAAAGCGCAATACATGTTTTTTTTTACGACCGTTCCGTCTTCCTTGTTTTCTGTCCCTCATTGTTTTGGTCATATTCATCAACATGCGCGGTCTTTTTAACAATATTACAACACCACGACAAAGTGACTTTAAGGAGAGTATTAAGCGCATTTGATACCTTAGAATTTCGAACAGCTGAGGGTGTTTATATGATTACTTAGCCTATAAGTAACCTACTTTTTCAGTCTGCGAATATCTTTCGGTTTTCTGTTTTATCCAATTTTAAATCTAATTTCAATCATTTTAGCGGAATATTGTCGTGGGCTTTTTTGATCTTCATATTTTTCTGATTTTTTGTCGTTCTTCTAGGTTTACATCGATTTAATCCGACTATTTAAACCACAAACTGCGTGGAATAAATTTATGAACAAAAACATCCGAGCTGTACAAAAAACTTACGATGGAATTATTCTACACACAAAACCGATCCATGACAATTCGAACCGTTAGAAACGTAGAACATGGAAAGAGCTTCGTTTTGATAGGTTGTGGCTCCCGTAACTCCAAGCGAGTCAAAAGTTATGGCCGTTAGAAGAAACGGAAGAAAGCGACGGACCGCTCGCTGATCCGATTCGACGGTTTTGGCAAAAGTATTCGATCTCCGCGAAAGGCACGAGCATGCTCACACGGTAGCACTCGATATTAAAGATATTATGGATCACAGAAGGAATAAATGAGGATATGGAATAAAATCTTGTCTACTGAAGCTAAAGCGCAATACATGTTTTTTTTTACGACCGTTCCGTCTTCCTCGTTTTCCGTCCCTCATTGTTTTGGTCATATTCATCAACATGCGCGGTCTTTTTAACAATATTACAACACCACGACAAAGTGACTTCAAGGAGAATATTAAACGCATTTGATACCTTAGAATTTCGAACAGCTGAGGGTGTTTTATATGATTACTTGGCCTATAAGTAACCTACTTTTTCAGTCTCGAATATCTTTCGGTTTTCTGTTTTATCCAATTTCAATCTTTTTAGCGGAATATTATCGTGGCCTTTTTTGATATTCGTATTTTTCGGATTTTTTATCGTTCTTCTAGGTTTACATCGATTTAATCCGACTATTTAAACCACAAACTGCGTGGATAAATTTATGAACAAAAACATCCAGGATGTAGAAAAACTTAAGGTGGAATTATTCTGCACACAAAACCGATCCATGACAATTCGAACCGTTAGAAACGTAGAACATGGAAAGAGCTTCGTTTTGATAGGTTGTGGCTCCCGTAATTCCAAACGAGTCAAAAGTTATGGCCGTTAGAAGAAACGGAAGAAAGCGACGGACCGCTCGCAGATCCGTTTCGACGGTTTTGGCAAAAGTATTCGATCTCCGCGAGAGGCACGAGCATGCTCACACGGTAGCACCCGATATTAAAGATATTATGGATCACAGAAGGAATAAATGAGGATATGGAACAAAAGCTTGTCTACTGAAGCTAAAGCGCAATACATGTTTTTTTTACGACCGTTCCGTCTTCCTCGTTTTCCGTCCCTCATTGTTTTGGTCATATTCATCAACATGCGCGGTCTTTTTAACAATATTACAACACCAAGACAAAGTGACTTCAAGGAGAATATTAAACGCATTTGATACCTTAGAATTTTGAACCGCTGAGGGTGTTTTATATGATTACTTGGCCTATAAGTAACCTACCTTTTCAGTCTGCGAATATCTTTCGGTTTCCTGTTTTATCCTATTTTAAATCCAGTTTCAATCTTTTTAGCGGAATATTGTCTTGGCCTTTTTTGATCTTCGTATTTTTCTGATTTTCTGTCTTTCTTCTAGGTTTACATCGATTTAATCCGACTATTTAAACCACAAACAGCGTGGAATAAATTTATGAACAAAAACATCTAGGCTGTAGAAAAAACTTATGATGGAATTATTCTGCACACAAAACCGATCCATGACAATTCGAACCGTTAGAAACGTAGAACATGGAAAGAGCTTCGTTTTGATAGGTTGTGGCTCCCGTAACTCCAAACGAGTCAAAAGTTATGGCCGTTAGAAGAAACGGAAGAAAGCGACGGACCGCTCGCTGATCCGATCCGACGGTTTGGGCAAAAGTATTCGATCTCCGCGAAAGGCACGAGCATGCACACACGGTAGCACTCGATATTAAAGATATTATGGATCACAGAAGGAATAAATGAGGATATGGAACAAAAGCTTGTCTACTGAAGCTAAAGCGCAATACATGTTTTTTTTACGACCGTTCTGTCTTTCTCGTTTTCCGTCCCTCATTGTTTTGGTCATATTCATAAACATGCGCGGTCTTTTTAACAATATTACAACACCACGACAAAATGACTTCAAGGAGAATATTAAACGCATTTGATACCTTAGAATTTCGAACAGCTGAGGGTGTTTTATATGATTGCTTAGCCTGTAAGTAACCTACTTTTTCTGTCTGCGAATAACTTTCGGTTTCCTGTTTTATCTAATTTTAAATCCAATTTCAATCTTTTTGGCGGAATAATGTCGTGGCCTTTTTTGATCTTCGTATTTTTCTGATTTTTTGTCGTTCTTCTAGGTTTACATCGATTTAATCCGACTATTTAAACCACAAACTGCGTGGAATAAATTTATGAACAAAAACATCCAGGCTGTAGAAAAAACTTAGGATGGAATTATTCTGCACACAAAACCGATCCATGACAATTCGAACCGTTAGAAACGTAGAACATGGAAAGAGCTTCGTTTTGATAGGTTGTGGCTCCCGTAACTCCAAACGTGTCAAAAGTTATGGCCGTTAGAAGAAACGGAAGAAAGCGACGGACCGCTCGCTGATCCGATACGACGGTTTTGGCAAAAGTATTCGATCTCCGCGAGAGGCACGAGCATGCTCACACGGTAGCACTCGATATTAAAGATATTATGGATCACAGAAGGAATAAATGAGGATATGGAACAAAAGCTTGTCTACTGAAGCTAAAGCACAATACATGTTTTTTTTTACGACCGTTCTGTCTTCCTCGTTTTCCGTCCCTCATTGTTTTGGTCATATTCATCAACATGCACGGTCTTTTTAACAATATTACAATACCACGACAAAGTGACTTCGAGGAGAATATTAAACGCATTTGATACCTTAGAATTTCGAACAACTGAGGGTGTTTTATATGATTACTTAGCCTGTAAGTAACCTACTTTTTCTGTCTGCGAATATCTTTCGGTTTCCTGTTTTATCCAATTTTAAATCCAATTTCAATCTTTTTAGCGGAATATTGTCGTGGCCTTTTTTGATCTTCGTATTTTTCTGATTTTTTGTCGTTCTTCTCGGTTTACATCGATTTAATCCGACTATTTAAACCACAAACTGCGTGGAATAAATTTATGAACAAAAACATCCAGCTGTAGAAAAAACTTAAGATGGAATTATTCTGCACACAAAACCGATCCATGACAATTCGAACCGTTAGGAACGTAGAACATGGAAAGAGCTTCGTTTTGATAGGTTGTGGCTCCCGTAACTCCAAACGAGTCAAAAGTTATGGCCGTTAGAAGAAACGGAAGAAAGCGACGGACCGCTCGCTGATCCGATTCGACGGTTTTGGCAAAAGTATTCGATCTCCGCGAAAGGCACGAGCATGCTCACACGGTAGCACTCGATATTAAAGATATTATGAATCACAGAAGGAATAAATGAGGATATGGAACAAAAGCTTGTCTACTGAAGCTAAAGCGCAATACATGTTTTTTACGACCGTTCTGTCTTCCTCGTTTTCCGTCCCTCATTGTTTTGGTCATATTCATCAACTTGCGCGCTCTTTTTAACAATATTACAACACCACGACAAAGTGACTTCAAGGAGAATATTAAAAGCATTTGATACTTTAGAATTTCGAACAGCTGAGGGTGTTTTATATGATTACTTGGCCTATAAGTAACCTACTTTTTCAGTCTGCGAATATCTTTCGGTTTCCTGTTTTATCCAATTTTAAATCCAATTTCAATCTTTTTAGCGGAATATTATCGTGGCCTTTTTTGATCTTCGTATTTTTCTGATTTTTTGTCGTTCTTCTAGGTTTACATCGATTTAATCCGACTATTTAAACCACAAACTCCGTGGAATAAATTTATGAACAAAAGCATCCGAGCCGTAGAAAAAACTAAAGGTGGAATTACTCTGCACGCAAAACCGACCCATGACAATTCGAACCGTTAGAAACATAGAACATGGAAAGAGCTTCATTTTGATAGGTTGTGGCTCCCGTAACTCCAAACGAGCCAAAAGTAACGGCCGTTAGAAGAAACGGAAGAAAGCGACGGACCGCTCGCTGATCCGATTCGACGGTTTTGGCAAAAGTATTCGATCTCCGCGAAAGGCACGAGCATGCTCACACGGTAGCACTCGATATTAAAGATATTATGGATCACAGAAGGAATAAATGAGGATATGGAACAAAAGCTTGTCTACTGATGCTAAAGCGCAATACAGGTTTTTTTTTACGACCGTTCTGTCTTCCTCGTTTTCCGTCCCTCATTGTTTTGGTCATATTCATCAACATGCGCGGTCTTTTTAACAATATTACAACACCACGACAAAGTGACTTCAAGGAGAATATTAAACGCATTTGATACCTTAGAATTTCGAATAGCTGAGGGTGTTTTATATGATTACTTAGCCTGTAAGTAACCTACTTTTTCTGTCTGCGAATATCTTTCGGTTTCCTGTTTTATCCAATTTTAAATCCAATTTCAATCTTTTTAGCGGAATATTGTCGTGGCCTTTTTTGATCTTCGTATTTTTCTGATTTTTTGTCATTCTTCTCGGTTTACGTCGATTTAATCCGACTATTTAAACCACAAACTACGTGGAATAAATTTATGAACAAAAACATTCAGGCTGTAGAAAAAACTTAAGATGGAATTAGTCTGCACACAAAACCGATCCATGACAATTCGAACCGTTAGAAACGTAGAACATGGAAAGAGCTTCGTTTTGATAGGTTGTGGCTCCCGTAACTCCAAACGAGTCAAAAGTTATGGCCGTTACAAAAAACGGAAGAAAGCGACGGACCGCTCGCTGATCCGATTCGATGGTATTGGCAAAAGTATGCAATTTTCGCGAAAGGCACGAGCATGCTCACACGGTAGCACTCGATATTAAAGATATTATGGATCACAGAAGGAATAAATGAGGTAAGTTACAAAAGCTTGTCTACTGAAGCTAAAGCGCAATACATGTTTTTTTTTACGACCGTTTCGTCTTTCTCGTTTTCCGTCCCTCATTGTTTTGGTCATATTCATCAACATGCGCGGTCTTTTTAACAATATTACAACACCACGACAAAGTGACTTCAAGGAGAGTATTAAACGCATTTGATACCTTAGAATTTCGAACAGCTGAGGGTGTTTTATATGATTACTTAGCCTATAAGTAACCTACTTTTTCAGTCTGCGAATATCTTTCGATTTCCTGTTTTATCCAATTTTAAATCCAATTTCAATTTTTTTAGCGGAATATTGTAGTGGCCTTTTTTTATCTTCGTATTTTTCTGATTTTTTGTCGTTCTTCTAGGTTTACGTCGATTTAATCCGACTATTTAAACCACAAACTGCGTGGAATAAATTTATGAACAAAAACATCCGAGCTGTAGAAAAAACATAAGATGGAATTACTCTGCACACAAAACCGATCCATGACAATTCGAACCGTTAGAAACGTTGAACATGGAAAGTGCTTCGTTTTGATAGGTTGTGGCTCCCGTAACTCCAAACGAGCCAAAAGTTATGGCCGTTAGAAGAAACGGAAGAAAGCGACGGACCGCTCGCTGATCCGATTCGATGGTATTGGCAAAAGTATGCATTTCCGCGAAAGGCACGAGCATGCTCACACGGTAGCACTCGATATTAAAGATATTATGGATCACAAAAGGAATAAATGAGGATATGTTACAAAAGCTTGTCTACTGAAGCAAAAGCGCAATACATGTTTTTTTTTACAACCGTTCCGTCTTTCTCGTTTTCCGTCCCTCATTGTTTTGGTCATATTCATCAACATGTGTGGTCTTTTTAACAATATTACAACACCACGACAAAGTGACTTCAAGGAGAATATTAAACGCATTTGATACCATAGAATTTCGAACAGCTGAGGGTTTCCTGTTTTATCCAATTTTAAATCCAATTTCAATCTTTTTAGCGGTATATTGTAGTGGCCTTTTTTGATCTTCATATTTTTCTGATTATTTGTCGTTCTTCTAGGTTTACGTCGATTTAATCCGACTATTTAAACCACAAACTGCGTGGAATAAATTTATGAACAAAAACATCCAGGCTGTAGAAAAAACTTATGATGGAATTATTCTGCACAAAAAACCGATCCATGACAATTCTAACCGTTAGAAACGTAGAACATGGAAAGAGCTTCGTTTTGATAGGTTGTGGCTCCCGTAACTCCAAACGAGTCAAAAGTTATGGCCGTTAGAAGAAACGGAAGAAAGCGACGGACCGCTCGCTGATCCGATTCGACGGTTTTGGCAAAAGTATTCGATCTCCGCGAAAGGCACGAGCATGCTCACACGGTAGCACTCGATATTAAAGATATTATGGATCACAGAAGGAATAAATGAGGATATGGAACAAAAGCTTGTCTACTGAAGCTAAAGCGCAATACAGGTTTTTTTTTACGACCGTTCTGTCTTCCTCGTTTTCCGTCCCTCATTGTTTTGGTCATATTCATCAACATGCGCGGTCTTTTTAACAATATTACAACACCACGACAAAGTGACGTCAAGGAGAATATTAAACGCATTTGATACCTTAGAATTTCGAATAGCTGAGGGTGTTTTATATGATTACTTAGCCTGTAAGTAACCTACTTTTTCTGTCTGCGAATATCTTTCGGTTTCCTGTTTTATCCAATTTTAAATCCAATTTCGATCTTTTTAGCGGAATATTGTCGTGGCCTTTTTTGATCTTCGTATTTTTCTGATTTTTTGTCATTCTTCTCGGTTTACGTCGATTTAATCCGACTATTTAAACCACAAACTACGTGGAATAAATTTATGAACAAAAACATTCAGGCTGTAGAAAAAACTTAAGATGGAATTAGTCTGCACACAAAACCGATCCATGACAATTCGAACCGTTAGAAACGTAGAACATGGAAAGAGCTTCGTTTTGATAGGTTGTGGCTCCCGTAACTCCAAACGAGTCAAAAGTTATGGCCGTTACAAAAAACGGAAGAAAGCGACGGACCGCTCGCTGATCCGATTCGATGGTATTGGCAAAAGTATGCAATTTTCGCGAAAGGCACGAGCATGCTCACACGGTAGCACTCGATATTAAAGATATTATGGATCACAGAAGGAATAAATGAGTTAAGTTACAAAAGCTTGTCTACTGAAGCTAAAGCGCAATACATGTTTTTTTTTACGACCGTTTCGTCTTTCTCGTTTTCCGTCCCTCATTGTTTTGGTCATATTCATCAACATGCGCGGTCTTTTTAACAATATTACAACACCACGACAAAGTGACTTCAAGGAGAGTATTAAACGCATTTGATACCTTAGAATTTCGAACAGCTGAGGGTGTTTTATATGATCACTTAGCCTATAAGTAACCTACTTTTTCAGTCTGCGAATATCTTTCGATTTCCTGTTTTATCCAATTTTAAATCCAATTTCAATTTTTTTAGCGGAATATTGTAGTGGCCTTTTTTTATCTTCGTATTTTTCTGATTTTTTGTCGTTCTTCTAGGTTTACATCGATTTAATCCGACTATTTAAACCACAAACTCCGTGGAATAAGTTTATGAACAAAAGCATCCGAGCCGTAGAAAAAACTAAAGGTGGAATTACCCTGCACACAAAACCGGTCCATGACAATTCGAATCGTTAGAAACGTAGAACACGAAAAGAGCTTCGTTTTGATAGGTTGTGACTCCCGTAACTTCAAACGAGCCAAAAGTTATGGCCGTTAGAAGAGACGGAAGAAAGCGACGGACCGCTCGCTGATCCGATTCGACGGTATTGGCAAAAGTATGCGATCTCCACGAAAGGCGCGAGCATGCTCACACGGTAGCACTCGATATTATAGATATTATGGATCACAGAAGGAATAAATGAGGATATGTAACAAAAGCTTGTCTACTGAAGCTAAAGCGCAATACATGTTTTTTTTTACGACCGTTCCGTCTTCCTCGTTTTCCGTCCCTCATTGTTTTGGTCATATTCATTAACATGCGCGGTCTTTTTAACAATATTACAACACCACGACAAAGTGACTTCAAGGAGAATATTAAACGCATTTGATACCTTAGAATTTCGAACAGCTGAGGGTGTTTTATATGATTACTTAGCCTGTAAGTAACCTACTTTTTCAGTCTGCGAATATCTTTCGGTTTCCTGTTTTATCCAATTTTAAATCCAATTTCAATCTTTTCAGCGGAATATTGTCGTGGCCTTTTTTGATCTTCGTATTTATCTGATTTTTTGTCGTTCTTCTAGGTTTACATCGATTTAATCCGACTATTTAAACCACAAACTCCGTGGAATAAGTTTATGAACAAAAGCATCCGAGCCGTAGAAAAAACTAAAGGTGGAATTACCCTGCACACAAAACCGGTCCATGACAATTCGAATCGTTAGAAACGTAGAACACGAAAAGAGCTTCGTTTTGATAGGTTGTGACTCCCGTAACTTCAAACGAGCCAAAAGTTATGGCCGTTAGAAGAGACGGAAGAAAGCGACGGACCGCTCGCTGATCCGATTCGACGGTATTGGCAAAAGTATGCGATCTCCGCGAAAGGCGCGAGCATGCTCACACGGTAGCACTCGATATTATAGATATTATGGATCACAGAAGGAATAAATGAGGATATGTAACAAAAGCTTGTCTACTGAAGCTAAAGCGCAATACATGTTTTTTTTTACGACCGTTCCGTCTTCCTCGTTTTCCGTCCCTCATTGTTTTGGTCATATTCATTAACATGCGCGGTCTTTTTAACAATATTACAACACCACGACAAAGTGACTTCAAGGAGAATATTAAACGCATTTGATACCTTAGAATTTCGAACAGCTGAGGGTGTTTTATATGATTACTTAGCCTGTAAGTAACCTACTTTTTCAGTCTGCGAATATCTTTCGGTTTCCTGTTTTATCCAATTTTAAATCCAATTTCAATCTTTTCAGCGGAATATTGTCGTGGCCTTTTTTGATCTTCGTATTTTTGATTTTTTGTCGTTCTTCTTGGTTTACATCGATTTAATCCGACTATTTAAACCCCGAACACCGTGGAATAAATTTATGAACAAAAGCATCCGAGCTGTAGAAAAAACTTAAGGTGGAATTACTCTGCACACAAAACCGATCCATGACAGTTCGAACCGTTAGAAACGTAGAACATGGAAAGAGCTTCGTTTTGATAGGTTGTGGCTCCCGTAACTCCAAACGAGTCAAAAGTTATGGCCGTTAGAAGAAACGGAAGAAAGCGACGGACCGCTCGCTGATCCGATTCGACGGTATTGGCAAAAGTATGCGATCTCCGCGAAAGGCGCGAGCATGCTCACACGGTAGCACTCGATATTAAAGATATTATGGATCACAGAAGGAATAAATGAGGATATGTAACAAAAGCTTGTCTACTGAAGCTAAAGCGCAATACATGTTTTTTTTTTACGACCGTTCCGTCTTCTTCGTTTTCCGTCCCTCATAGTTTTGGTCATATTCATCAACATGCGCGGTCTTTTTAACAATATTACAACACCACGACAAAGTGACTTCAAGGAGAATATTAAACGCATTTGATACCTTAGAATTTCGAACAGCTGAGGGTGTTTTATATGATTACTTAGCCTGTAAGTAACCAACTTTTTCAGTCTGCGAATATCTTTCGGTTTCCTGTTTTATCCAATTTTAAATACAATTTCAATCTTTTCGTGGAATATTGTCGTGGCCTTTTTTGATCTTTGTATATTTATGATTTTTTGTCGTTCTTCTTGGTTTACATTGATTTAATCCGACTATTTAAACCACAAACTGCGTGGAATAAATTTATGAACAAAAGCATCCGAGCTGTAGAAAAAACTTAAGATCGAATTACTCTGCACACAAAACCGATCCATGACAATTCGAACCGTTAGAAACGTAGAACATGGAAAGAGCTTCGTTTTGATAGGTTGTGGCTCCCGTAACTCCAAATGAGCCAAAAGTTATGGCCGTTAGAAGAAACGGAAGAAAGCGACGGACCGCTCGCTGATCCGATTCGATGGTATTGGCAAAAGTATGCGATTTCCGCGAAAGGCACGAGCATGCAAACACGGTAGCACTCGATATTAAAGATATTATGGATCAAAGAAGGAATAAATGAGGATATGTTACAAAAGCTTGTCTACTGAAGCTAAAGCGCAATACATGTATTTTTTACGACCGTTTCGTCTTTCTCGTTTTCTGTCCCTCATTGTTTTGGTCATATTCATCAACATGCGTGGTCATTTTAACAATATTACAACACCACGACAAAGTGACTTCAAGGAGAATATTAAACGCATTTGATACCTTAGAATTTCGAACAGCTGAGGGTGTTTTATATGATTACTTAGCCTATAAGTAACCTACTTTTTCAGTCAGCGAATATCTTTCGGTTTCCTGTTTTATCCAATTTTAAATCTAATTTCAATCTTTTTAGCGGAATATCGTCGTGGCCTTTTTTGATCTTCGTATTTTTCTGATTTTTTGTCGTTCTTCTAGGTTTATATCGATTTAATCCGACTATTTAAACCACAAACCGCGTGGAATAAATTTATGAACAAAAACATCCGAGCTGTAGAAAAAACTTAAGATAGGATTATTCTGCACACAAAACCGATCCACGACAATTCGAACCGTTAGAAACGTAGAACATGGAAAGTGCTTCGTTTTGGTAGGTTGTGGCTCCCGTAACTCCGAACGAGTCAAAAGTTATGGCCGTTAGTAGAAACGGAAGAAAGCGACGGACCGCTCGCTGATCCGATTCGACGATATTGGCAAAAGAATTCGATCTTTGCGAAAGGCACAAGCATGCTCACACGGTAGCACTCGATATTAAAGATATTATGGATCACAGAAGGAATAAACGAGGATATGGAACAAAAGCTTGTCTACTGAAGCTAAAGCGCAATACATGTTTTTTTTTTATGACCGTTCCGCCTTACTTGTTTTCCGTCCCTCATTGTTTTGGTCATGTTCATCAACATGCGCTGTCTTTTTAACAATATTACAACACCACGACAAAGTGACTTCAAGGAGAGTATTAAGCGCATTTGATACCTTAGAATTTCGAACATCTGAGGGTGTTTATATGATTACTTAGCCTATAAGTAACCTACTTTTTCAGTCTGCGAATATCTTTCGGTTTCCTGTTTTATCCAATTTTAAATCCAATTTCAATCTTTTTAGCGGAATATTGTCGTGGCCTTTTTTGATCTTCATATTTTTCTGATTTTTTGTCGTTCTTCTAGGTTTACGTCGATTTAATCCGACTATTTAAACCACAAACTGCGTGGAATAAATTTATGAACAAAAACATCCGAGATATAGAAAAAACTTAAGATGGAATTATTCTGCACACAAAACCGATCCATGACAATTCGAACCGTTAGGAACGTAGAACATGGAAAGAGCTTCGTTTTGATAGGTTGTGGCTCCCGTAACTCCAAACGAGTCAAAAGTTATGGCCGTTAGAAGAAACGGAAGAAAGCGACGGACCGCTCGCTGATCCGATTCGACGGTTTTGGCAAAAGTATTCGATCTCCGCGAAAGGCACGAGCATGCTCACACGGTAGCACTCGATATTAAAGATATTATGAATCACAGAAGGAATAAATGAGGATATGGAACAAAAGCTTGTCTACTGAAGCTAAAGCGCAATACATGTTTTTTACGACCGTTCTGTCTTCCTCGTTTTCCGTCCCTCATTGTTTTGGTCATATTCATCAACTTGCGCGCTCTTTTTAACAATATTACAACACCACGACAAAGTGACTTCAAGGAGAATATTAAAAGCATTTGATACTTTAGAATTTCGAACAGCTGAGGGTGTTTTATATGATTACTTGGCCTATAAGTAACCTACTATTTCATTCTGCGAATATCTTTCGGTTTCCTGTTTTATCCAATTTTAAATCCAATTTCAATCTTTTTAGCGGAATATTATCGTGGCCTTTTTTGATCTTCGTATTTTTCTGATTTTTTGTCGTTCTTCTAGGTTTACATCGATTTAATCCGACTATTTAAACCACAAACTCCGTGGAATAAATTTATGAACAAAAGCATCCGAGCCGTAGAAAAAACTAAAGGTGGAATTACTCTGCACGCAAAACCGATCCACGACAATTCGAACCGTTAGAAACATAGAACATGGAAAGAGCTTCGTTTTGATAGGTTGTGGCTCCCCTAACTCCAAACGATGCAAAAGTAACGGCCGTTAGAAGAAACGGAAGAAAGCGACGGACCGCTCGCTGATCCGATTCGATGGTATTGGCAAAAGTATTCGATCTCTGCGAAAGGCACGAGCATGCTCACACGGTAGCACTCGATATTAAAGATATTATGGATCACAGAAGGAATAAATGAGGATATGTTACAAAGCTTGTCTACAGAAGATAAAGCGCAATACATGTTTTTTTTACGACCGTTCCGTCTTTCTCGTTTTCCGTCCCTCATTGTTTTGGTCATATTCATCAACATGCGCGGTCTTTTTAACAATATTACAACACCACGACAAGGTGACTTCAAGGAGAGTATTAAACGCATTTGATATCTTAGAATTTCGAACGGCTGAGGGTGTTTATATGATTACTTAGCCTATAAGTAACCTACTTTTTCAGTCTGCGAATATCTTTCGGTTTTCTGTTTTATCCAATTTTAAATCCAATTTCAATCTTTTTAGCCGAATATTGTAGTGGCCTTTTTTGATCTTCGTATATTTCTGATTTTTTGTCGTTCTTCTTGGTTTACATCGATTTAATCCGACTATTTAAACCACAAACTGCGTGGAATAAACTTATGAACAAAAACATCCGAGCTGTAGAAAAAACTTAAGATGGAATTACTCTGCACACAAAACCGATCCATGACAATTCGAACCGTTAGAAACGTTGAACATGGAAAGAGCTTCGTTTTGATAGGTTGTGGCTCCCGTAACTCCAAACGAGCCAAAAGTTATGGCCGTTAGAAGAAACGGAAGAAAGCGACGGACCGCTCGCTGATCCGATTCGATGGTATTGGCAAAAGTATGCGATTTCCGCGAAAGGCACGAGCATGCTCACACGGTAGCACTCGATATTAAAGATATTATGGATCACAGAAGGAATAAATGAGGATATGTTACAAAAGCTTGTCTACTGAAGCTAAAGCGCAATACATGTTTTTTTTCAACCGTTCCGTCTTTCTCGTTTACCGTCCCTCATTGTTTTGGTCATATTCATCAACATGCGCGGTCTTTTTAACAATATTACAACACCACGACAAGGTGACTTCAAGGAGAGTATTAAACGCATTTGATATCTTAGAATTTCGAACGGCTGAGGGTGTTTATATGATTACTTAGCCTATAAGTAACCTACTTTTTCAGTCTGCGAATATCTTTCGGTTTCCTGTTTTATCCAATTTTAAATCCAATTTCAATCTTTTTAGCAGAATATTGTCGTGGCCTTTTTTGATCTTCATATTTTTCTGATTTTTTGTCGTTCATCTAGGTTTACGTCGATTTAATCCGACTATTTAAACCACAAACTGCGTGGAATAAATTTATGAACAAAATATCCGAGCTATAGAAAAAACTTAAGATGGAATTATTCTGCACACAAAACCGATACATGACAATTCGAACAGTTAGGAACGTAGAACATGGAAAGAGCTTCGTTTTGATAGGTTGTGGCTCCCGTAACTCCAAACGAGTCAAAAGTTATGGCCGTTAGAAGAAACGGAAGAAAGCGACGGACCGCTCGCTGATCCGATTCGACGGTTTTGGCAAAATTATTCGATCTCCGCGAAAGGCACGAGCATGCTCACACGGTAGCACTCGATATTAAAGATATTATGGATCACAGAAGGAATAAATGAGGATATGTTACAAAGCTTGTCTACAGAAGATAAAGCGCAATACATGTTTTTTTTACGACCGTTCCGTCTTTCTCGTTTTCCGTCCCTCATTGTTTTGGTCATATTCATCAACATGCGCGGTCTTTTTAACAATATTACAACACCACGACAAGGTGACTTCAAGGAGAGTATTAAACGCATTTGATATCTTAGAATTTCGAACGGCTGAGGGTGTTTATATGATTACTTAGCCTGTAAGTAACCTACTTTTTCAGTCTGCGAATATCTTTCGGTTTCCTGTTTTATCCAATTTTAAATCCAATTTCAATCTTTTTAGCCGAATATTGTAGTGGCCTTTTTTGATCTTCGTATATTTCTGATTTTTTGTCGTTCTTCTTGGTTTACATCGATTTAATCCGACTATTTAAACCACAAACTGCGTGGAATAAACTTATGAACAAAAACATCCGAGCTGTAGAAAAAACTTAAGATGGAATTACTCTGCACACAAAACCGATCCATGACAGTTCGAACCGTTAGAAACGTTGAACATGGAAAGAGCTTCGTTTTGATAGGTTGTGGCTCCCGTAACTCCAAACGAGCCAAAAGTTATGGCCGTTAGAAGAAACGGAAGAAAGCGACGGACCGCTCGCTGATCCGATTCGATGGTATTGGCAAAAGTATGCGATTTCCGCGAAAGGCACGAGCATGCTCACACGGTAGCACTCGATATTAAAGATATTATGGATCACAGAAGGAATAAATGAGGATATGTTACAAAAGCTTGTCTACTGAAGCTAAAGCGCAATACATGTTTTTTTTCAACCGTTCCGTCTTTCTCGTTTACCGTCCCTCATTGTTTTGGTCATATTCATCAACATGCGCGGTCTTTTTAACAATATTACAACACCACGACAAGGTGACTTCAAGGAGAGTATTAAACGCATTTGATATCTTAGAATTTCGAACGGCTGAGGGTGTTTATATGATTACTTAGCCTATAAGTAACCTACTTTTTCAGTCTGCGAATATCTTTCGGTTTCCTGTTTTATCCAATTTTAAATCCAATTTCAATCTTTTTAGCAGAATATTGTCGTGGCCTTTTTTGATCTTCATATTTTTCTGATTTTTTGTCGTTCATCTAGGTTTACGTCGATTTAATCCGACTATTTAAACCACAAACTGCGTGGAATAAATTTATGAACAAAATATCCGAGCTATAGAAAAAACTTAAGATGGAATTATTCTGCACACAAAACCGATACATGACAATTCGAACAGTTAGGAACGTAGAACATGGAAAGAGCTTCGTTTTGATAGGTTGTGGCTCCCGTAACTCCAAACGAGTCAAAAGTTATGGCCGTTAGAAGAAACGGAAGAAAGCGACGGACCGCTCGCTGATCCGATTCGACGGTTTTGGCAAAATTATTCGATCTCCGCGAAAGGCACGAGCATGCTCACACGGTAGCACTCGATATTAAAGATATTATGGATCACAGAAGGAATAAATGAGGATATGTTACAAAGCTTGTCTACAGAAGATAAAGCGCAATACATGTTTTTTTTACGACCGTTCCGTCTTTCTCGTTTTCCGTCCCTCATTGTTTTGGTCATATTCATCAACATGCGCGGTCTTTTTAACAATATTACAACACCACGACAAGGTGACTTCAAGGAGAGTATTAAACGCATTTGATATCTTAGAATTTCGAACGGCTGAGGGTGTTTATATGATTACTTAGCCTGTAAGTAACCTACTTTTTCAGTCTGCGAATATCTTTCGGTTTCCTGTTTTATCCAATTTTAAATCCAATTTCAATCTTTTTAGCCGAATATTGTAGTGGCCTTTTTTGATCTTCGTATATTTCTGATTTTTTGTCGTTCTTCTTGGTTTACATCGATTTAATCCGACTATTTAAACCACAAACTGCGTGGAATAAACTTATGAACAAAAACATCCGAGGTGTAGAAAAAACTTAAGATGGAATTACTCTGCACACAAAACCGATCCATGACAGTTCGAACCGTTAGAAACGTTGAACATGGAAAGAGCTTCGTTTTGATAGGTTGTGGCTCCCGTAACTCCAAACGAGCCAAAAGTTATGGCCGTTAGAAGAAACGGAAGAAAGCGACGGACCGCTCGCTGATCCGATTCGATGGTATTGGCAAAAGTATGCGATTTCCGCGAAAGGCACGAGCATGCTCACACGGTAGCACTCGATATTAAAGATATTATGGATCACAGAAGGAATAAATGAGGATATGTTACAAAAGCTTGTCTACTGAAGCTAAAGCGCAATACATGTTTTTTTTCAACCGTTCCGTCTTTCTCGTTTACCGTCCCTCATTGTTTTGGTCATATTCATCAACATGCGCGGTCTTTTTAACAATATTACAACACCACGACAAGGTGACTTCAAGGAGAGTATTAAACGCATTTGATATCTTAGAATTTCGAACGGCTGAGGGTGTTTATATGATTACTTAGCCTATAAGTAACCTACTTTTTCAGTCTGCGAATATCTTTCGGTTTCCTGTTTTATCCAATTTTAAATCCAATTTCAATCTTTTTAGCAGAATATTGTCGTGGCCTTTTTTGATCTTCATATTTTTCTGATTTTTTGTCGTTCATCTAGGTTTACGTCGATTTAATCCGACTATTTAAACCACAAACTGCGTGGAATAAATTTATGAACAAAATATCCGAGCTATAGAAAAAACTTAAGATGGAATTATTCTGCACACAAAACCGATCCATGAAAATTCGAACCGTTAGGAACGTAGAACATGGAAAGAGCTTCGTTTTGATAGGTTGTGGCTCCCGTAACTCCAAACGAGTCAAAAGTTATGGCCGTTAGAAGAAACGGAAGAAAGCGACGGACCGCTCGCTGATCCGATTCGACGGTTTTGGCAAAAGTATTCGATCTCCGCGAAAGGCACGAGCATGCTCACACGGTAGCACTCGATATTAAAGATATTATGGATCACAGAAGGAATAAATGAGGATATGGAACAAAAGCTTGTCTATTGAAGCTAAAGCGCAATACATGTTTTTTTTACGACCGTTCTGTCTTCCTCGTTTTCCGTCCCTCATTGTTTTGGTCATATTCATCAACATGCGCGCTTTTTTTAACAATATTACAACACCACGACAAAGTGACTTCAAGGAGAATATTAAACGCATTTGATACCTTAGAATTTCGAACAGCTGAGGGTGTTTTATATGATTACTTGGCCTACAAGTAACCTACCTTTTCAGTCTGCGAATATCTTTCGGTTTCCTGTTTTATCCAATTTTAAATCCAATTTCAATCTTTTTAGCGGAATATTATCGTGGCCTTTTTTGATCTTCGTATTTTTCTGATTTTTTATCATTCTTCCAGGTTTACATCGATCTAATCCGACTATTTAAACCACAAACTGCGTGGATAAATTTATGAACAAAAACATCCAAGCTGTAGAAAAACTTAAGATGGAATTATTCTGCACACAAAACCGATCCACGACAATTCGAACCGTTAGAAACATAGAACATGGAAAGAGCTTCGTTTTGATAGGTTGTGGCTCCCCTAACTCCAAACGATGCAAAAGTAACGGCCGTTAGAAGAAACGGAAGAAAGCGACGGACCGCTCGCTGATCCGATTCGATGGTATTGGTAAAAGTATTCGATCTCTGCGAAAGGCACGAGCATGCTCACACGGTAGCACTCGATATTAAAGATATTATGGATCACAGAAGGAATGAATGAGGATATGTTACAAAGCTTGTCTACAGAAGATAAAGCGCAATACATGTTTTTTTTACGACCGTTCCGTCTTTCTCGTTTTCCGTCCCTCATTGTTTTGGTCATATTCATCAACATGCGCGGTCTTTTTAACAATATTACAACACCACGACAAGGTGACTTCAAGGAGAGTATTAAACGCATTTGATATCTTAGAATTTCGAACGGCTGAGGGTGTTTATATGATTACTTAGCCTATAAGTAACCTACTTTTTCAGTCTGCGAATATCTTTCGGTTTCCTGTTTTATCCAATTTTAAATCCAATTTCAATCTTTTTAGCCGAATATTGTAGTGGCCTTTTTTGATCTTCGTATATTTCTGATTTTTTGTCGTTCTTCTTGGTTTACATCGATTTAATCCGACTATTTAAACCACAAACTGCGTGGAATAAACTTATGAACAAAAACATCCGAGCTGTAGAAAAAACTTAAGATGGAATTACTCTGCACACAAAACCGATCCATGACAATTCGAACCGTTAGAAACGTTGAACATGGAAAGAGCTTCGTTTTGATAGGTTGTGGCTCCCGTAACTCCAAACGAGCCAAAAGTTATGGCCGTTAGAAGAAACGGAAGAAAGCGACGGACCGCTCGCTGATCCGATTCGATGGTATTGGCAAAAGTATGCGATTTCCGCGAAAGGCACGAGCATGCTCACACGGTAGCACTCGATATTAAAGATATTATGGATCACAGAAGGAATAAATGAGGATATGTTACAAAAGCTTGTCTACTGAAGCTAAAGCGCAATACATGTTTTTTTTCAACCGTTCCGTCTTTCTCGTTTACCGTCCCTCATTGTTTTGGTCATATTCATCAACATGCGCGGTCTTTTTAACAATATTACAACACCACGACAAGGTGACTTCAAGGAGAGTATTAAACGCATTTGATATCTTAGAATTTCGAACGGCTGAGGGTGTTTATATGATTACTTAGCCTATAAGTAACCTACTTTTTCAGTCTGCGAATATCTTTCGGTTTCCTGTTTTATCCAATTTTAAATCCAATTTCAATCTTTTTAGCAGAATATTGTCGTGGCCTTTTTTGATCTTCATATTTTTCTGATTTTTTGTCGTTCATCTAGGTTTACGTCGATTTAATCCGACTATTTAAACCACAAACTGCGTGGAATAAATTTATGAACAAAATATCCGAGCTATAGAAAAAACTTAAGATGGAATTATTCTGCACACAAAACCGATACATGACAATTCGAACAGTTAGGAACGTAGAACATGGAAAGAGCTTCGTTTTGATAGGTTGTGGCTCCCGTAACTCCAAACGAGTCAAAAGTTATGGCCGTTAGAAGAAACGGAAGAAAGCGACGGACCGCTCGCTGATCCGATTCGACGGTTTTGGCAAAAATATTCGATCTCCGCGAAAGGCACGAGCATGCTCACACGGTAGCACTCGATATTAAAGATATTATGGATCACAGAAGGAATAAATGAGGATATGTTACAAAGCTTGTCTACAGAAGATAAAGCGCAATACATGTTTTTTTTACGACCGTTCCGTCTTTCTCGTTTTCCGTCCCTCATTGTTTTGGTCATATTCATCAACATGCGCGGTCTTTTTAACAATATTACAACACCACGACAAGGTGACTTCAAGGAGAGTATTAAACGCATTTGATATCTTAGAATTTCGAACGGCTGAGGGTGTTTATATGATTACTTAGCCTATAAGTAACCTACTTTTTCAGTCTGCGAATATCTTTCGGTTTCCTGTTTTATCCAATTTTAAATCCAATTTCAATCTTTTTAGCCGAATATTGTAGTGGCCTTTTTTGATCTTCGTATATTTCTGATTTTTTGTCGTTCTTCTTGGTTTACATCGATTTAATCCGACTATTTAAACCACAAACTGCGTGGAATAAACTTATGAACAAAAACATCCGAGCTGTAGAAAAAACTTAAGATGGAATTACTCTGCACACAAAACCGATACATGACAATTCGAACCGTTAGAAACGTTGAACATGGAAAGAGCTTCGTTTTGATAGGTTGTGGCTCCCGTAACTCCAAACGAGCCAAAAGTTATGGCCGTTAGAAGAAACGGAAGAAAGCGACGGACCGCTCGCTGATCCGATTCGATGGTATTGGCAAAAGTATGCGATTTCCGCGAAAGGCACGAGCATGCTCACACGGTAGCACTCGATATTAAAGATATTATGGATCACAGAAGGAATAAATGAGGATATGTTACAAAAGCTTGTCTACTGAAGCTAAAGCGCAATACATGTTTTTTTTCAACCGTTCCGTCTTTCTCGTTTACCGTCCCTCATTGTTTTGGTCATATTCATCAACATGCGCGGTCTTTTTAACAATATTACAACACCACGACAAGGTGACTTCAAGGAGAGTATTAAACGCATTTGATATCTTAGAATTTCGAACGGCTGAGGGTGTTTATATGATTACTTAGCCTATAAGTAACCTACTTTTTTAGTCTGCGAATATCTTTCGGTTTCCTGTTTTATCCAATTTTAAATCCAATTTCAATCTTTTTAGCAGAATATTGTCGTGGCCTTTTTTGATCTTCATATTTTTCTGATTTTTTGTCGTTCATCTAGGTTTACGTCGATTTAATCCGACTATTTAAACCACAAACTGCGTGGAATAAATTTATGAACAAAATATCCGAGCTATAGAAAAAACTTAAGATGGAATTATTCTGCACACAAAACCGATCCATGACAATTCGAACCGTTAGGAACGTAGAACATGGAAAGAGCTTCGTTTTGATAGGTTGTGGCTCCCGTAACTCCAAACGAGTCAATAGTTATGGCCGTTAGAAGAAACGGAAGAAAGCGATGGACCGCTCGCTGATCCGATTCGACGGTTTTGGCAAAAGTATTCGATCTCCGCGAAAGGCACGAGCATGCTCACACGGTAGCACTCGATATTAAAGATATTATGGATCACAGAAGGAATAAATGAGGATATGGAACAAAAGCTTGTCTATTGAAGCTAAAGCGCAATACATGTTTTTTTTACGACCGTTCTGTCTTCCTCGTTTTCTGTCCCTCATTGTTTTGGTCATATTCATCAACATGCGCGCTTTTTTTAACAATATTACAACACCACGACAAAGTGACTTCAAGGAGAATATTAAACGCATTTGATACCTTAGAATTTCGAACAGCTGAGGGTGTTTTATATGATTACTTGGCCTACAAGTAACCTACCTTTTTAGTCTGCGAATATCTTTCGGTTTCCTGTTTTATCCAATTTTAAATCCAATTTCAATCTTTTTAGCGGAATATTATCGTGGCCTTTTTTGATCTTCGTATTTTTCTGATTTTTTATCATTCTTCCAGGTTTACATCGATCTAATCCGACTATTTAAACCACAAACTGCGTGGATAAATTTATGAACAAAAACATCCAAGCTGTAGAAAAACTTAAGATGGAATTATTCTGCACACAAAACCGATCCACGACAATTCGAACCGTTAGAAACATAGAACATGGAAAGAGCTTCGTTTTGATAGGTTGTGGCTCCCATAACTCCAAACGATGCAAAAGTAACGGCCGTTAGAAGAAACGGAAGAAAGCGACGGACCGCTCGCTGATCCGATTCGATGGTATTGGTAAAAGTATTCGATCTCTGCGAAAGGCACGAGCATGCTCACACGGTAGCACTCGATATTAAAGATATTATGGATCACAGAAGGAATAAATGAGGATATGTTACAAAGCTTGTCTACAGGAGATAAAGCGCAATACATGTTTTTTTTACGACCGTTCCGTCTTTCTCGTTTTCCGTCCCTCATTGTTTTGGTCATATTCATCAACATGCGCGGTCTTTTTAACAATATTACAACACCACGACAAGGTGACTTCAAGGAGAGTATTAAACGCATTTGATATCTTAGAATTTCGAACGGCTGAGGGTGTTTATATGATTACTTAGCCTATAAGTAACCTACTTTTTCAGTCTGCGAATATCTTTCGGTTTCCTGTTTTATCCAATTTTAAATCCAATTTCAATCTTTTTAGCCGAATATTGTAGTGGCCTTTTTTGATCTTCGTATATTTCTGATTTTTTGTCGTTCGTCTTGGTTTACATCGATTTAATCCGACTATTTAAACCACAAACTGCGTGGAATAAACTTATGAACAAAAACATCCGAGCTGTAGAAAAAACTTAAGATGGAATTACTCTGCACACAAAACCGATCCATGACAGTTCGAACCGTTAGAAACGTTGAACATGGAAAGAGCTTCGTTTTGATAGGTTGTGGCTCCCGTAACTCCAAACGAGCCAAAAGTTATGGCCGTTAGAAGAAACGGAAGAAAGCGACGGACCGCTCGCTGATCCGATTCGATGGTATTGGCAAAAGTATGCGATTTCCGCGAAAGGCACGAGCATGCTCACACGGTAGCACTCGATATTAAAGATATTATGGATCACAGAAGGAATAAATGAGGATATGTTACAAAAGCTTGTCTACTGAAGCTAAAGCGCAATACATGTTTTTTTTCAACCGTTCCGTCTTTCTCGTTTACCGTCCCTCATTGTTTTGGTCATATTCATCAACATGCGCGGTCTTTTTAACAATATTACAACACCACGACAAGGTGACTTCAAGGAGAGTATTAAACGCATTTGATATCTTAGAATTTCGAACGGCTGAGGGTGTTTATATGATTACTTAGCCTATAAGTAACCTACTTTTTCAGTCTGCGAATATCTTTCGGTTTCCTGTTTTATCCAATTTTAAATCCAATTTCAATCTTTTTAGCAGAATATTGTCGTGGCCTTTTTTGATCTTCATATTTTTCTGATTTTTTGTCGTTCATCTAGGTTTACGTCGATTTAATCCGACTATTTAAATCACAAACTGCGTGGAATAAATTTATGAACAAAATATCCGAGCTATAGAAAAAACTTAAGATGGAATTATTCTGCACACAAAACCGATCCATGACAATTCGAACCGTTAGGAACGTAGAACATGGAAAGAGCTTCGTTTTGATAGGTTGTGGCTCCCGTAACTCCAAACGAGTCAAAAGTTATGGCCGTTAGAAGAAACGGAAGAAAGCGACGGACCGCTCGCTGATCCGATTCGACGGTTTTGGCAAAAGTATTCGATCTCCGCGAAAGGCACGAGCATGCTCACACGGTAGCACTCGATATTAAAGATATTATGGATCACAGAAGGAATAAATGAGGATATGTTACAAAGCTTGTCTACAGAAGATAAAGCGCAATACATGTTTTTTTTACGACCGTTCCGTCTTTCTCGTTTTCCGTCCCTCATTGTTTTGGTCATATTCATCAACATGTGCGGTCTTTTTAACAATATTACAACACCACGACAAGGTGACTTCAAGGAGAGTATTAAACGCATTTGATATCTTAGAATTTCGAACGGCTGAGGGTGTTTATATGATTACTTAGCCTATAAGTAACCTACTTTTTCAGTCTGCGAATATCTTTCGGTTTCCTGTTTTATCCAATTTTAAATCCAATTTCAATCTTTTTAGCCGAATATTGTAGTGGCCTTTTTTGATCTTCGTATATTTCTGATTTTTTGTCGTTCTTCTTGGTTTACATCGATTTAATCCGACTATTTAAACCACAAACTGCGTGGAATAAACTTATGAACAAAAACATCCGAGCTGTAGAAAAAACTTAAGATGGAATTACTCTGCACACAAAACCGATCCATGACAATTCGAACAGTTAGAAACGTTGAACATGGAAAGAGCTTCGTTTTGATAGGTTGTGGCTCCCGTAACTCCAAACGAGCCAAAAGTTATGGCCGTTAGAAGAAACGGAAGAAAGCGACGGACCGCTCGCTGATCCGATTCGATGGTATTGGCAAAAGTATGCGATTTCCGCGAAAGGCACGAGCATGCTCACACGGTAGCACTCGATATTAAAGATATTATGGATCACAGAAGGAATAAATGAGGATATGTTACAAAAGCTCGTCTACTGAAGCTAAAGCGCAATACATGTTTTTTTTCAACCGTTCCGTCTTTCTCGTTTACCGTCCCTCATTGTTTTGGTCATATTCATCAACATGCGCGGTCTTTTTAACAATATTACAACACCACGACAAGGTGACTTCAAGGAGAGTATTAAACGCATTTGATATCTTAGAATTTCGAACGGCTGAGGGTGTTTATATGATTACTTAGCCTATAAGTAACCTACTTTTTCAGTCTGCGAATATCTTTCGGTTTCCTGTTTTATCCAATTTTAAATCCAATTTCAATCTTTTTAGCAGAATATTGTCGTGGCCTTTTTTGATCTTCATATTTTTCTGATTTTTTGTCGTTCATCTAGGTTTACGTCGATTTAATCCGACTATTTAAACCACAAACTGCGTGGAATAAATTTATGAACAAAATATCCGAGCTATAGAAAAAACTTAAGATGGAATTATTCTGCACACAAAACCGATCCATGACAATTCGAACCGTTAGGAACGTAGAACATGGAAAGAGCTTCGTTTTGATAGGTTGTGGCTCCCGTAACTCCAAACGAGTCAAAAGTTATGGCCGTTAGAAGAAACGGAAGAAAGCGACGGACCGCTCGCTGATCCGATTCGATGGTATTGGCAAAAGTATGCGATTTCCGCGAAAGGCACGAGCATGCTCACACGGTAGCACTCGATATTAAAGATATTATGGATCACAGAAGGAATAAATGAGGATATGTTACAAAAGCTTGTCTACTGAAGCTAAAGCGCAATACATGTTTTTTTTCAACCGTTCCGTCTTTCTCGTTTACCGTCCCTCATTGTTTTGGTCATATTCATCAACATGCGCGGTCTTTTTAACAATATTACAACACCACGACAAGGTGACTTCAAGGAGAGTATTAAACGCATTTGATATCTTAGAATTTCGAACGGCTGAGGGTGTTTATATGATTACTTAGCCTATAAGTAACCTACTTTTTCAGTCTGCGAATATCTTTCGGTTTCCTGTTTTATCCAATTTTAAATCCAATTTCAATCTTTTTAGCAGAATATTGTCGTGGCCTTTTTTGATCTTCATATTTTTCTGATTTTTTGTCGTTCATCTAGGTTTACGTCGATTTAATCCGACTATTTAAACCACAAACTGCGTGGAATAAATTTATGAACAAAATATCCGAGCTATAGAAAAAACTTAAGATGGAATTATTCTGCACACAAAACCGATCCATGACAATTCGAACCGTTAGGAACGTAGAACATGGAAAGAGCTTCGTTTTGATAGGTTGTGGCTCCCGTAACTCCAAACGAGTCAAAAGTTATGGCCGTTAGAAGAAACGGAAGAAAGCGACGGACCGCTCGCTGATCCGATTCGACGGTTTTGGCAAAAGTATTCGATCTCCGCGAAAGGCACGAGCATGCTCACACGGTAGCACTCGATATTAAAGATATTATGGATCACAGAAGGAATAAATGAGGATATGGAACAAAAGCTTGTCTATTGAAGCTAAAGCGCAATACATGTTTTTTTTACGACCGTTCTGTCTTCCTCGTTTTCCGTCCCTCATTGTTTTGGTCATATTCATCAACATGCGCGCTTTTTTTAACAATATTACAACACCACGACAAAGTGACTTCAAGGAGAATATTAAACGCATTTGATACCTTAGAATTTCGAACAGCTGAGGGTGTTTTATATGATTACTTGGCCTACAAGTAACCTACCTTTTCAGTCTGCGAATATCTTTCGGTTTCCTGTTTTATCCAATTTTAAATCCAATTTCAATCTTTTTAGCGGAATATTATCGTGGCCTTTTTTGATCTTCGTATTTTTCTGATTTTTTATCATTCTTCCAGGTTTACATCGATCTAATCCGACTATTTAAACCACAAACTGCGTGGATAAATTTATGAACAAAAACATCCAAGCTGTAGAAAAACTTAAGATGGAATTATTCTGCACACAAAACCGATCCACGACAATTCGAACCGTTAGAAACATAGAACATGGAAAGAGCTTCGTTTTGATAGGTTGTGGCTCCCCTAACTCCAAACGATGCAAAAGTAACGGCCGTTAGAAGAAACGGAAGAAAGCGACGGACCGCTCGCTGATCCGATTCGATGGTATTGGCAAAAGTATTCGATCTCTGCGAAAGGCACGAGCATGCTCACACGGTAGCACTCGATATTAAAGATATTATGGATCACAGAAGGAATAAATGAGGATATGTTACAAAGCTTGTCTACAGAAGATAAAGTGCAATACATGTTTTTTTTACGACCGTTCCGTCTTTCTCGTTTTCCGTCCCTCATTGTTTTGGTCATATTCATCAACATGCGCGGTCTTTTTAACAATATTACAACACCACGACAAGGTGACTTCAAGGAGAGTATTAAACGCATTTGATATCTTAGAATTTCGAACGGCTGAGGGTGTTTATATGATTACTTAGCCTATAAGTAACCTACTTTTTCAGTCTGCGAATATCTTTCGGTTTCCTGTTTTATCCAATTTTAAATCCAATTTCAATCTTTTTAGCCGAATATTGTAGTGGCCTTTTTTGATCTTCGTATATTTCTGATTTTTTGTCGTTCTTCTTGGTTTACATCGATTTAATCCGACTATTTAAACCACAAACTGCGTGGAATAAACTTATGAACAAAAACATCCGAGCTGTAGAAAAAACTTAAGATGGAATTACTCTGCACACAAAACCGATCCATGACAATTCGAACCGTTAGAAACGTTGAACATGGAAAGTGCTTCGTTTTGATAGGTTGTGGCTCCCGTAACTCCAAACGAGCCAAAAGTTATGGCCGTAAGAAGAAACGGAAGAAAGCGACGGACCGCTCGCTGATCCGATTCGATGGTATTGGCAAAAGTATGCGATTTCCGCGAAAGGCACGAGCATGCTCACACGGTAGCACTCGATATTAAAGATATTATGGATCACAGAAGGAATAAATGAGGATATGTTACAAAAGCTTGTCTACTGAAGCTAAAGCGCAATACATGTTTTTTTTCAACCGTTCCGTCTTTCTCGTTTACCGTCCCTCATTGTTTTGGTCATATTCATCAACATGCGCGGTCATTTTAACAATATTACAACACCACGACAAGGTGACTTCAAGGAGAGTATTAAACGCATTTGATATCTTAGAATTTCGAACGGCTGAGGGTGTTTATATGATTACTTAGCCTATAAGTAACCTACTTTTTCAGTCTGCGAATATCTTTCGGTTTCCTGTTTTATCCAATTTTAAATCCAATTTCAATCTTTTTAGCAGAATATTGTCGTGGCCTTTTTTGATCTTCATATTTTTCTGATTTTTTGTCGTTCATCTAGGTTTACGTCGATTTAATCCGACTATTTAAACCACAAACTGCATGGAATAAATTTATGAACAAAATATCCGAGCTATAGAAAAAACTTAAGATGGAATTATTCTGCACACAAAACCGATCCATGACAATTCGAACCGTTAGGAACGTAGAACATGGAAAGAGCTTCGTTTTGATAGGTTGTGGCTCCCGTAACTCCAAACGAGTCAAAAGTTATGGCCGTTAGAAGAAACGGAAGAAAGCGACGGACCGCTCGCTGATCCGATTCGACGGTTTTGGCAAAAGTATTCGATCTCCGCGAAAGGCACGAGCATGCTCACACGGTAGCACTCGATATTAAAGATATTATGGATCACAGAAGGAATAAATGAGGATATGGAACAAAAGCTTGTCTACTGAAGCTAAAGCGCAATACATGTTTTTTTTCAACCGTTCCGTCTTCCTCGTTTACCGTCCCTCATTGTTTTGGTCATATTCATCAACATGCGCGCTTTTTTTAACAATATTACAACACCACGACAAAGTGACTTCAAGGAGAATATTAAACGCATTTGATACCTTAGAATTTCGAACAGCTGAGGGTGTTTTATATGATTACTTGGCCTACAAGTAACCTACCTTTTCAGTCTGCGAATATCTTTCGGTTTCCTGTTTTATCCAATTTTAAATCCAATTTCAATCTTTTTAGCGGAATATTATCGTGGCCTTTTTTGATCTTCGTATTTTTCTGATTTTTTATCATTCTTCCAGGTTTACATCGATCTAATCCGACTATTTAAACCACAAACTGCGTGGATAAATTTATGAACAAAAACATCCAAGCTGTAGAAAAACTTAAGATGGAATTATTCTGCACACAAAACCGATCCACGACAATTCGAACCGTTAGAAACATAGAACATGGAAAGAGCTTCGTTTGATAGGTTGTGGCTCCCCTAACTCCAAACGATGCAAAAGTAACGGCCGTTAGAAGAAACGGAAGAAAGCGACGGACCGCTCGCTGATCCGATTCGATGGTATTGGCAAAAGTATTCGATCTCTGCGAAAGGCACGAGCATGCTCACACGGTAGCACTCGATATTAAAGATATTATGGATCACAGAAGGAATAAATGAGGATATGTTACAAAGCTTGTCTACAGAAGATAAAGCGCAATACATGTTTTTTTTACGACCGTTCCGTCTTTCTCGTTTTCCGTCCCGCATTGTTTTGGTCATATTCATCAACATGCGCGGTCTTTTTAACAATATTACAACACCACGACAAGGTGACTTCAAGGAGAGTATTAAACGCATTTGATATCTTAGAATTTCGAACGGCTGAGGGTGTTTATATGATTACTTAGCCTATAAGTAACCTACTTTTTCAGTCTGCGAATATCTTTCGGTTTCCTGTTTTATCCAATTTTAAATCCAATTTCAATCTTTTTAGCCGAATATTGTAGTGGCCTTTTTTGATCTTCGTATATTTCTGATTTTTTGTCGTTCTTCTTGGTTTACATCGATTTAATCCGACTATTTAAACCACAAACTGCGTGGAATAAACTTATGAACAAAAACATCCGAGCTGTAGAAAAAACTTAAGATGGAATTACTCTGCACACAAAACCGATCCATGACAATTCGAACCGTTAGAAACGTTGAACATGGAAAGTGCTTCGTTTTGATAGGTTGTGGCTCCCGTAACTCCAAACGAGCCAAAAGTTATGGCCGTAAGAAGAAACGGAAGAAAGCGACGGACCGCTCGCTGATCCGATTCGATGGTATTGGCAAAAGTATGCGATTTCCGCGAAAGGCACGAGCATGCTCACACGGTAGCACTCGATATTAAAGATATTATGGATCACAGAAGGAATAAATGAGGATATGTTACAAAAGCTTGTCTACTGAAGCTAAAGCGCAATACATGTTTTTTTTCAACCGTTCCGTCTTTCTCGTTTACCGTCCCTCATTGTTTTGGTCATATTCATCAACATGCGCGGTCTTTTTAACAATATTACAACACCACGACAAGGTGACTTCAAGGAGAGTATTAAACGCATTTGATATCTTAGAATTTCGAACGGCTGAGGGTGTTTATATGATTACTTAGCCTATAAGTAACCTACTTTTTCAGTCTGCGAATATCTTTCGGTTTCCTGTTTTATCCAATTTTAAATCCAATTTCAATCTTTTTAGCAGAATATTGTCGTGGCCTTTTTTGATCTTCATATTTTTCTGATTTTTTGTCGTTCATCTAGGTTTACGTCGATTTAATCCGACTATTTAAACCACAAACTGCATGGAATAAATTTATGAACAAAATATCCGAGCTATAGAAAAAACTTAAGATGGAATTATTCTGCACACAAAACCGATCCATGACAATTCGAACCGTTAGGAACGTAGAACATGGAAAGAGCTTCGTTTTGATAGGTTGTGGCTCCCGTAACTCCAAACGAGTCAAAAGTTATGGCCGTTAGAAGAAACGGAAGAAAGCGACGGACCGCTCGCTGATCCGATTCGATGGTATTGGCAAAAGTATGCGATTTCCGCGAAAGGCACGAGCATGCTCACACGGTAGCACTCGATATTAAAGATATTATGGATCACAGAAGGAATAAATGAGGATATGTTACAAAAGCTTGTCTACTGAAGCTAAAGCGCAATACATGTTTTTTTTCAACCGTTCCGTCTTTCTCGTTTACCGTCCCTCATTGTTTTGGTCATATTCATCAACATGCGTGGTCTTTTTAACAATATTACAACACCACGACAAAGTGACTTCAAGGAGAATATTAAACGCATTTGATACCTTAGAATTTTGAACAGCTGAGGGTTTCCTGTTTTATCCAATTTTAAATCTAATTTCAATCCTTTTAGCGGAATATTGTAGTGGCCTTTTTTGATCTTCATATTTTTCTGATTATTTGTCGTTCTTCTAGGTTTACGTCGATTTAATCCGACTATTTAAACCACAAACTGCGTGGAATAAATTTATGAACAAAAACATCCAGGCTGTAGAAAAAACTTATGATGGAAGTATTCTGCACACAAAACCGATCCATGACAATTCTAACCTTTAGAAACGTAGAACATGGAAAGAGCTTCGTTTTGATAGGTTGTGGCTCCCGTAACTCCAAACGAGCCAAAAGTAACGGCCGTTAGAAGAAACGGAAGAAAGCGACCGACCGCTCGCTGATCCGATTCGACGGTTTTGGCAAAAGTATTCGATCTCCGCGAAAGGCACGAGCATGCTCACACGGTAGCACTCGATATTAAAGATATTATGGATCACAGAAGGAATAAATGAGGATATGGAACAAAAGCTTGTCTATTGAAGCTAAAGCGCAATACATGTTTTTTTTACGACCGTTCCGTCTTCCTCGTTTTCCGTCCTTCATTGTTTTGGTCTTATTCATTAACATGCGCGGTCTTTTTAACAATATTACAACACCACGACAAAGTGATTTCAAGGAGAATATTAAACGCATTTGATACCTTAGAATATCGAACAGCTGAGGGTGTTTTATATGATTACTTAGCCTGTAAGTAACCTACTTTTTCTGTGTGCGAATATCTTTCGGTTTTCTGTTTTATCTAATTTTAAATCCAATTTCGATCTTTTTAGCGGAATATTGTCATGGCCTTTTTTGATCTTCGTATTTTTCTGATTTTTTGTCGTTCTTCTCGGTTTACATCGATTTAATCCGACTATTTAAACCACAAACTGCGTGGAATAAATTTATGAACAAAAACATCCAAGCTGTAGAAAAAACTTAAGATGGAATTATTCTGCACACAAAACCGATCCATGACAATTCGAACCGTTAGAAACGTAGAACACGGAAAGAGCTTCGTATTGATAGGTTGTGGCTCCCGTAACTCCAAACGAGTCAAAAGTTATGGCCGTTAGAAGAAACGGAAGAAAGCGACGGACCGCTCGCTGATCCGATTCGACGGTATTGGCAAAAGTATTCGATCTCTGCGAAAGGCACGAGCATGCTCACACGGTAGCACTCGATATTAAAGATATTATGAATCACAGAAGGAATAAATGAGGATATGGAACAAAAGCTTGTCTACTGAAGCTAAAGCGCAATACATGCTTTTTTTTTTACGACCGTTCCGTCTTCCTCGTTTTCCATCCCTCATTGTTTTGGTCATATTCATCAACATGCGCGGTCTTTTTAACAATATTACAACACCACGACAAAGTGACTTCAAGGAGAATATTAAACGCATTTGATACCTTAGAATTTCGAACAGCAGAGGGTGTTTGATATGATTACTTAGCCTGTAAGTAACCTACCTTTTCAGTCTGCGAATATCTTTCGGTTTCCTGTTTTATCCAATTTTAATTTCAATTTCAATCTTTTTAACGGAATATTATCGTGGCCTTTTTCGATCTTCGTATTTTTCTGATTTTTTGTCGTTCTTCTAGGTTTACGTCGATTTAGTCCGACTATTTAAACCACAAACTGCGTGGAATAAATTTATGAAAAAAACGTCCGAGCTGTAGAAAAAACTTAAGATGGAATTATTCTGCACACAAAACCGATCCATGACAATTCGAACCGTTAGAAACGTAGAACATGGAAAGAGCTTCGTTTTGATAGGTTGTGGCTCGCGTAACTCCAAACGAGTCAAAAGTTATGGCCGTTAGAAGAAACAGAAGAAAGCGACGGACCGCTCGCTGATCCGATTCGACGGTATTGGCAAAAGTATTCGATCTCCGCGAAAGGCACGAGCATGCTCACACGGTAGCACTCGATATTAAAGATATTATGGATCACAGAAGGAATAAATGAGGATATGTAACAAAAGCTTGTCTACTGAAGCTAAAGCGCAATACATGTTTTTTTTACGACTGTTCCGTCTTCCTCGTTTTCCGTACCTCATTGATTTGCTCATATTCATCAACATGCGCTGTCTTTTTAACAATATTACGACACCACGACAAAGTGACTTCAAGGAGAATATTAAACGCCTTTGATACCTTAGAATTTCGAACAGCTGAGGGTGTTTTATATGATTACTTAGCCTGTAAGTAACCTACTTTTTCTGTCTGCGAATATCTTTCGGTTTCCTGTTAAATCCAATTTCAATCTTTTTAGCGGAATATTGTCGGGGCCTTTTTTGACCTTCGTATTTTTCTGATTTTTTGTCGTTCTTCTGGGTTTACATCGATTTAATCCGACTATTTAAACCACAAACTCCGTCGAATAAATTTATGAACAAAAGCATCCGAGCTGTACAAAAAACTTAAGGTGGAATTATCCTGTACAACCGATCCATGACAATTCGAACCGTTAGAAACGTAGAACATGGAAAGTGCTTCGTTTTGATAGGTTTGGCTCCCGTAACTTCAAACGAGTCAAAAGTTATGTCCGTTAGAAGAAATAGAAGAAAGCGACGGACCGCTCGCTGATCCGATTCGATGATATTGGCAAAAGTATTCGATCTCCGCGAAAGGCGCGAGCATGCTCACACGGTAGCACTCGATATTAAAGATATTATGGATCACAGAAGGAATAAATGAGGATATGTAACAAAAGCTTGTCTACTGAAGCTAAAGCGCATTACATGTTTTTTTTTTACGACCGTTCCGTCTTCCTCGTTTTCCGTCCCTCATTGTTTTGGTCATATTCATCAACATGCGCGGTCTTTTTAACAATATTACAACACCACGACAAAGTTACTTCAAGGAGAATATTAAACGCATTTGATACCTTAGAATTTCGAACAGCTGAGGGTGTTTTATATGATTACTTAGCCTGTAAGTAACCTACTTTTTCAGTCTGCGAATATCTTTCGGTTTCCTGTTTTATCCAATTTTAAATCCAATTTTAATCTTTTTAGCGGAATATTGTCGTGGCCTTCTCTGATCTTCGTATTTTTCTGATTTTTTGTCGTTCTTCTTGGTTTACATTGATTTAATCCGACTATTTAAACCACAAACTCCGTGGAATAAATTTATGAACAAAAGCATCCGAGCTGCAGAATACACTTAAGGTGGAATTACTCTGCACACAAAACCGATCCATGACAATTCTAACCGTTAGAAACGTAGAACATGGAAAGAGCTTCGTTTTGATAGGTTGTGGCTCCCGTAACTCCGAACGAGTCAAATGTTATGGCCGTTAGAAGAAACGGAAGAAAGCGACGGACCGCTCGCGGATCCGATTCGACGGTATTGGCAAAAGTATTCGATCTCCGCGAAAGGCCCGAGCATGCTCACACGGTAGCACTCGATATTAAAGATATTATGGATCACAGAAGGAATAAATGACGATATGGAACAAAAGCTTGTTTACTGATGCTAAAACGCAATACATTTTTTTTTTACGACCGTTCCGTCTTCATCGTTTTCCGTCCCTCATTGTTTTGGTCAATTCATCAACATGCGCGGTCTTTTTAACAATATTACAACACCACGACAAAGTGACTTCAAGGAGAGTATTAAACGCATTTGATACCTTAGAATTTCGAACAGCCGAGGGTGTTTTATATGATTACTTAGCCTGTAAGTAACCTACCTTTTTAGTCTGCGAATATCTTTCGGTTTCCTGTTTTATCCAATTTTAATTCCAATTCCAATCTTTTTAGCGGAATATTGTCGTGGTCTTTTTTGATCTTCATATTTATCTGATTTTTTGTCGTTCTTCTAGGTTTACGTCGATTTAATCCGACTATTTAAACCACAAACTCCGTGGAATAAATTTATGAACAAAAGCATCTGAGCCGTAGAAAAAACTAAAGGTGGAATTACCCTGCACACAAAACCGATCCATGACAATTCGAACCGTTAGAAACGTAGAACACGGAAAGAGCTTCGTATTGATAGGTTGTGGCTCCCGTAACTCCAAACGAGCCAAAAGTTATGGCCGTTAGAAGAAACGGAAGAAAGCGACGGACCGCTCGCTGATCCGATTCGACGGTATTGGCAAAAGTATTCGATCTCTGCGAAAGGCACGAGCATGCTCACACGGTAGCACTCGATATTAAAGATATTATGAATCACAGAAGGAATAAATGAGGATATGGAACAAAAGCTTGTCTACTGAAGCTAAAGCGCAATACATGCTTTTTTTTTTACGACCGTTCCGTCTTCCTCGTTTTCCGTCCCTCATTGTTTTGGTCATATTCATCAACATGCGCGGTCTTTTTAACAATATTACAACACCACGACAAAGTGACTTCAAGGAGAATATTAAACGCATTTGATACCTTAGAATTTCGAACAGCAGAGGGTGTTTGATATGATTACTTAGCCTGTAAGTAACCTACCTTTTCAGTCTGCGAATATCTTTCGGTTTCCTGTTTTATCCAATTTTAATTTCAATTTCAATCTTTTTAACGGAATATTATCGTGGCCTTTTTCGATCTTCGTATTTTTCTGATTTTTTGTCGTTCTTCTAGGTTTACGTCGATTTAGTCCGACTATTTAAACCACAAACTGCGTGGAATAAATTTATGAAAAAAACGTCCGAGCTGTAGAAAAAACTTAAGATGGAATTATTCTTCACACAAAACCGATCCATGACAATTCGAACCGTTAGAAACGTAGAACATGGAAAGAGCTTCGTTTTGATAGGTTGTGGCTCGCGTAACTCCAAACGAGTCAAAAGTTATGGCCGTTAGAAGAAACAGAAGAAAGCGACGGACCGCTCGCTGATCCGATTCGACGGTATTGGCAAAAGTATTCGATCTCCGCGAAAGGCACGAGCATGCTCACACGGTAGCACTCGATATTAAAGATATTATGGATCACAGAAGGAATAAATGAGGATATGTAACAAAAGCTTGTCTACTGAAGCTAAAGCGCAATACATGTTTTTTTTACGACTGTTCCGTCTTCCTCGTTTTCCGTACCTCATTGATTTGCTCATATTCATCAACATGCGCGGTCTTTTTAACAATATTACGACACCACGACAAAGTGACTTCAAGGAGAATATTAAACGCCTTTGATACCTTAGAATTTCGAACAGCTGAGGGTGTTTTATATGATTACTTAGCCTGTAAGTAACCTACTTTTTCTGTCTGCGAATATCTTTCGGTTTCCTGTTAAATCCAATTTCAATCTTTTTAGCGGAATATTGTCGGGGCCTTTTTTGACCTTCGTATTTTTCTGATTTTTTGTCGTTCTTCTGGGTTTACATCGATTTAATCCGACTATTTAAACCACAAACTCCGTCGAATAAATTTATGAACAAAAGCATCCGAGCTGTACAAAAAACTTAAGGTGGAATTATCCTGTACAACCGATCCATGACAATTCGAACCGTTAGAAACGTAGAACATGGAAAGTGCTTCGTTTTGATAGGTTTGGCTCCCGTAACTTCAAACGAGTCAAAAGTTATGTCCGTTAGAAGAAACAGAAGAAAGCGACGGACCGCTCGCTGATCCGATTCGATGATATTGGCAAAAGTATTCGATCTCCGCGAAAGGCGCGAGCATGCTCACACGGTAGCACTCGATATTAAAGATATTATGGATCACAGAAGGAATAAATGAGGATATGTAACAAAAGCTTGTCTACTGAAGCTAAAGCGCATTACATGTTTTTTTTTTACGACCGTTCCGTCTTCCTCGTTTTCCGTCCCTCATTGTTTTGGTCATATTCATCAACATGCGCGGTCTTTTTAACAATATTACAACACCACGACAAAGTTACTTCAAGGAGAATATTAAACGCATTTGATACCTTAGAATTTCGAACAGCTGAGGGTGTTTTATATGATTACTTAGCCTGTAAGTAACCTACTTTTTCAGTCTGCGAATATCTTTCGGTTTCCTGTTTTATCCAATTTTAAATCCAATTTTAATCTTTTTAGCGGAATATTGTCGTGGCCTTCTCTGATCTTCGTATTTTTCTGATTTTTTGTCGTTCTTCTTGGTTTACATTGATTTAATCCGACTATTTAAACCACAAACTCCGTGGAATAAATTTATGAACAAAAGCATCCGAGCTGCAGAATACACTTAAGGTGGAATTACTCTGCACACAAAACCGATCCATGACAATTCTAACCGTTAGAAACGTAGAACATGGAAAGAGCTTCGTTTTGATAGGTTGTGGCTCCCGTAACTCCGAACGAGTCAAATGTTATGGCCGTTAGAAGAAACGGAAGAAAGCGACGGACCGCTCGCGGATCCGATTCGACGGTATTGGCAAAAGTATTCGATCTCCGCGAAAGGCACGAGCATGCTCACACGGTAGCACTCGATATTAAAGATATTATGGATCACAGAAGGAATAAATGACGATATGGAACAAAAGCTTGTTTACTGATGCTAAAACGCAATACATTTTTTTTTTACGACCGTTCCGTCTTCATCGTTTTCCGTCCCTCATTGTTTTGGTCAATTCATCAACATGCGCGGTCTTTTTAACAATATTACAACACCACGACAAAGTGACTTCAAGGAGAGTATTAAACGCATTTGATACCTTAGAATTTCGAACAGCCGAGGGTGTTTTATATGATTACTTAGCCTGTAAGTAACCTACCTTTTTAGTCTGCGAATATCTTTCGGTTTCCTGTTTTATCCAATTTTAATTCCAATTCCAATCTTTTTAGCGGAATATTGTCGTGGTCTTTTTTGATCTTCATATTTATCTGATTTTTTGTCGTTCTTCTAGGTTTACGTCGATTTAATCCGACTATTTAAACCACAAACTCCGTGGAATAAATTTATGAACAAAAGCATCTGAGCCGTAGAAAAAACTAAAGGTGGAATTACCCTGCACACAAAACCGATCCATGACAATTCGAACCGTTAGAAACGTAGAACACGGAAAGAGCTTCGTATTGATAGGTTGTGGCTCCCGTAACTCCAAACGAGCCAAAAGTTATGGCCGTTAGAAGAAACGGAAGAAAGCGACGGACTGCTCGCTGGTCCGATTCGACGGTATTGGCAAAAGTATTCGATCTCCGCGAAAGGCACGAGCATGCTCACACGGTAGCACTCGATATTCAAGATTTTATGGATCACAGAAGGAATAAATGAGGATATGTAACAAAAGCTTGTCTACTGAAGCTAAAGCGCAATACATGTTTTTTTTTATGACCGTTCCGTCTTCCTCGTTTTCCGTCCCTCATTGTTTTGGTCATATTCATCAACATGCGCGGTCTTTTTAACAATATTACAACACCACGACAAAGTGACTTCAAGGAGAATATTAAACGCATTTGATACCTTAGAATTTCGAACAGCTGAGGGTGTTTTATATGATTACTTAGCCTGTAAGTAACCTACCTTTTCAGTCTGCGAATATCTTTCGGTTTCCTGTTTTATCCAATTTTAAATCCAATTTCAATCTTTTTAGCGGAATATTGTCGTGGCCTTTTTTGATCTTCGTATTTTTCTGATTTTTTGTCGTTCTTCTTGGTTTACATCGATTTAATCCGACTATTTAAACCACAAACTCCGTGGAATAAATTTATGAACAAAAGCATCCGAGCTGTAGAAAACACTTAAGGTGGAATTACTCTGCACACAAAACCGATCCATGACAATTCAAACCGTTAGAAACGTAGAACATGGAAAGAGCTTCGTTTTGATAGGTTGTGGCTCCCGTAACTCCAAACGAGTCAAATGTTATGGCCGTTAGAAAAACGGAAGAAAGCGACGGACCGCTCGCGGATCCGATTCGACGGTATTGGCAAAAGTATTCGATCTCCGCGAAAGGCACTAGCATGCTCACATGGTAGCACTCGATATTAAAGATATTATTGATCACAGAAGGAATAAATGAGGATATGTAACAAAAGCTTGTCTACTGAAGCTAAAGCGCAATACATGTTTTTTTTTACGACCGTTCCGTCTTCCTCGTTTTCCGTCCCTCATTGTTTTGGTCATATTCATCAACATGCGCGGACTTTTTAACAATATTACAACACCACGACAAAGTGACTTCAAGGAGAATATTAAACGCATTTGATACCTTAGAATTTCGAACAGCTGAGGGTGTTTTATATGATTACTTAGCCTATAAGTAACCTACTTTTTCAGTCTGCGAATATCTTTGGTTTCCTGTTTTATCCAATTTTAAATCCGATTTCAATCTTTTTAGCAGAATATTGTCGTGGCCTTTTTTGATCTTCGTATTTATCTGATTTTTTGTCGTTCTTCTAGGTTTACATCGATTTAATCCGACTATTTAAACCCCAAACTCCGTGAAATAAATTTATGAACAAAAGCATCCGAGTTGTAGAAAACACTTAAGGTGGAATTATCCTGCACACAAAACCGATCCATGACAATTCGAACAGTTAGAAACGTAGAACATGAAAAGAGCTTCGTTTTGATAGGTTGTGGCTCCCGTAACGCCAAACGAGTCAAAAGTTATGGCCGTTAGAAGAAACGGAAGAAAGCGACGGACCGCTCGCTGATCCGATTCGACGGTATTGGCAAAAGTATTCGATCTCCGTGAAAGGCACGAGCATGCTCACACGGTAGCACTCGATATTAAAGATATTATGGATCACAAAAGGAATAAATGAGGATATGGAACAAAAGCTTGTCTACTGAAGCTAAAGCGCAATACATGTTTTTTTTACGACCGTTCCGTCTTCCTATTTTTCCGTCCCTCATTGTTTTGTTCGTATTCATCAACATGCGCGGCCTTTTTAACAATATTACAACACCACGACAAAGTGACTTCAAGGATATTAAACGCATTTGATACCTTAGAATTTCGAACAGCTGAGGGTGTTTTATATGATTACTTAGCCTCTAAGTAACCTACTTTTTCAGTCTGCGAATATCTTTCGGTTTCCTGTTTTATCAAATTTTAAATCCAATGTCAATCTTTTTAGCGGAATATTGTCGTGGCCTTTTTTGATCTTCGTATTTTTCTGATTTTTTGTCGTTCTTCTTGGTTTACATCGATTTAATCCGACTATTTAAACCACAAACTCCGTGGAATAAATTTATGAACAAAAGCATCCGAGCTGTAGAAAAAACACAAGGTGGAATTACTCTGCACACAAAACCGATCCATGACAATTCGAACCGTTAGAAACATAGAACATGGAAAGAGCTTCGTTTTGATAGGTTGTGGCTCCCGTAACTCCAAACGAGCCAAAAGTTATGGCCGTTAGAAGAAACGGAAGAAAGCGACGGACCGCTCGCTGATCCGATTCGACAGTGTTGGCTAAAGTATGCGATCTCCGCGAAAGGCGCGAGCATGCTCACACGGTAGCACTCGATATTCAAGATATTATGGATCACAGAAGGAATAAATGAGGATATGTAACAAAAGCTTGTCCACTGAAGCTAAAGCGCAATACATGTTTTTTTTTACGACCGTTCCGTCTTCCTCGTTTTCCGTCCCTCATTGTTTTGGTCATATTCATCAACATGCGCGGTCTTTTTAACAATATTACAACACCACGACAAAGTGACTTCAAGGAGAATATTAAACGCATTTGATACCTTAGAATTTCGAACAGCTGAGGGTGTTTTATATGATTACTTAGCCTGTAAGTAACCTACTTTTTCAGTCTGCGAATATTTTTCGGTTTCCTGTTTTATCCAATTTTAAATCCAATTTCAATCCTTTTGGCGGAATATTGTCGTGGCCTTTTTTGATCTTTGTATATTTCTGATTTTTTGTCGTTCTTCTAGGTTTACATCGATTCAATCCGACTATTTAAACCACAAACTGCATGGAATAAATTTATGAACAAAGACATCCGAACTGTAGAAAAAACATAAGATGGAATTACTCTGCACACAAAACCGATCCATGACAATTCGAACCGTTAGAAACGTAGAACATGGAAAGAGCTTCGTTTTGATAGGTTGTGGCTCCCGTAACTCCAAACGAGTCAAAAGTTATGGCTATTAGAAGAAACGGAAGAAAGCGACGGACCGCTCGCGGATCCGATTCGACGGTATTGGCAAAAGTATTCGATCTCCGCGAAAGGCACGAGCATGTTCACACGGTAGCACTCGATATTAAAGATATTATGGATCACAGAAGGAATAAATGAGGATATGTAACAAAAGCTTGTCTACTGAAGCTAAAGCGCAATAGATGTTTTTTTTACGACCGTTCCGTCTTCATCGTTATCCGTCCCTCATTGTTTTGGTCATATTCATCAACATGCGCGGTCTTTTTAACAATATTACAACACCACGACAAAGTGACTTCAAGGAGAATATTAAACGCATTTGATACCTTAGAATTTCGAACAGCTGAGGGTGTTTTATAAGATTACTTAGCCTATAAGTAACCTACTTTTTCAGTCTGCGAATATCTTTCGGTTTCCTGTTTTATCTAATTTTAAATCCAATTTCAATCTTTTTAGCGGAATATTATCGTGACCTTTTTTGATCATCGTATTTATCTGATTTTTTGTCGTTCTTCTAGGTTTACGTCGATTTAATCCGACTATTTAAGCCACAAACTCCATGGAATAAATTTATGAACAAAAGCATCCGAGCTGTAGAAAAAACTTAAAATGGAATTATTCTGCACACAAAACCGATCCATGACAATTCGAACCGTCAGAAACGTAGAACATGGAAAGAACTTCGTTTTGATAGGTTGTGGCTCCCGTAACTCCAAACGAGTCAAAAGTTATGGACGTTAGAAGAAGCGGAAGAAAGCGACGGGCCGCTCGCTGATTCGATTCGACGGTATTGGCAAAAGTATTCGATCTCCGCGAAAGGCACGAGCATGCTCACAAGGTAGCACTCGATATTAAAGATATTATGGATCACAGAAGGAATAAATGAGGAAATGGAACAAAAGCTTGTCTACTGAAGCTAAAGTGCAATACATGTTTTTTACGACCGTTCCGTCTTCCTCGTTTTCCGTCCCTCATTGTTTTGCTCGTATTCATCAACATGCGTGGTCTTTTTAACAATATTACAACAACACGACAAAGTGACTTCAAGGAGAATATTAAACGCATTTGATACCTTAGAATTTCGAACAGCTGAGGGTGTTTTATATGATTACTTAGCCTGTAAGTAACCTACTTTTTCAGTCTGCGAATATCTTTCGGTTTCCTGTTTTATCCAATTTTAAATCCAATTTCAATCTTTTTGGCGGAATATTGTCGTGGCCTTTTTTGATCTTCGTATATTTCTGATTTTTTGTCGTTCTTCTTGGTTTACATCGATTTAATCCGACTATTTAAACCACAAACTGCGTGGAATAAATTTATGAACAAAAGCATCCGAGCTGTAGAAAAAACTTAAGGTGGAATTATCCTGGACACAAAACCGATCCATGACAATTCGAACCGTTAGAAACGTAGAACATGGAAAGAGCTTCGTTTTGATAGGTTGTGGCTCTCGTAACTCCAAACGAGTCAAAAGTTATGGCCGTTAGAAGAAACGAAAGAAAGCGACGGACCGCTCGCGGATCCGATTCGACGGTATTGGCAAAAGTATTCGATCTCCGCGAAAGGCACGAGCATGTTCACACGGTAGCACTCGATATTAAAGATATTATGGATCACAGAAGGAATAAATGAGGATATGTAACAAAAGCTTGTCTGCTGAAGCTAAAGCGCAATAGATGTTTTTTTTTACGACCGTTCCGTCTTCATCGTTATCCGTCCCTCATTGTTTTGGTCATATTCATCAACATGCGCGGTCTTTTTAACAATATTACAACACCACGACAAAGTGACTTCAAGGAGAATATTAAACGCATTTGATACCTTAGAATTTCGAACAGCTGAGGGTGTTTTATATGATTACTTAGCCTATAAGTAACCTACTTTTTCAGTCTACGAATATCTTTCGGTTTCCTGTTTTATCTAATTTTAAATCCAATTTCAATCTTTTTAGCGGAATATTATCGTGGCCTTTTTTGATCATCGTATTTATCTGATTTTTTGTCGTTCTTCTAGGTTTACGTCGATTTAATCCGACTATTTAAGCCACAAACTCCATGGAATAAATTTATGAACAAAAGCATCCGAGCTGTAGAAAAAACTTAAAATGGAATTATTCTGCACACAAAACCGATCCATGACAATTCGAACCGTCAGAAACGTAGAACATGGAAAGAGCTTCGTTTTGATAGGTTGTGGCTCCCGTAACTCCAAACGAGTCAAAAGTTATGGACGTTAGAAGAAGCGGAAGAAAGCGACGGGCCGCTCTCTGATTCGATTCGACGGTATTGGCAAAAGTATTCGATCTCCGCGAAAGGCACGAGCATGCTCACAAGGTAGCACTCGATATTAAAGATATTATGGATCACAGAAGGAATAAATGAGGAAATGGAACAAAAGCTTGTCTACTGAAGCTAAAGTGCAATACATGTTTTTTACGACCGTTCCGTCTTCCTCGTTTTCCGTCCCTCATTGTTTTGCTCGTATTCATCAACATGCGTGGTCTTTTTAACAATATTACAACAACACGACAAAGTGACTTCAAGGAGAATATTAAACGCATTTGATACCTTAGAATTTCGAACAGCTGAGGGTGTTTTATATGATTACTTAGCCTGTAAGTAACCTACTTTTTCAGTCTGCGAATATCTTTCGGTTTCCTGTTTTATCCAATTTTAAATCCAATTTCAATCTTTTTGGCGGAATATTGTCGTGGCCTTTTTTGATCTTCGTATATTTCTGATTTTTTGTCGTTCTTCTTGGTTTACATCGATTTAATCCGACTATTTAAACCACAAACTACGTGGAATAAATTTATGAACAAAAGCATCCGAGCTGTAGAAAAAACTTAAGGTGGAATTATCCTGGACACAAAACCGATCCATGACAATTCGAACCGTTAGAAACGTAGAACATGGAAAGAGCTTCGTTTTGATAGGTTGTGGCTCTCGTAACTCCAAACGAGTCAAAAGTTATGGCCGTTAGAAGAAACGAAAGAAAGCGACGGACCGCTCGCGGATCCGATTCGACGGTATTGGCAAAAGTATTCGATCTCCGCGAAAGGCACGAGCATGTTCACACGGTAGCACTCGATATTAAAGATATTATGGATCACAGAAGGAATAAATGAGGATATGTAACAAAAGCTTGTCTGCTGAAGCTAAAGCGCAATAGATGTTTTTTTTTACGACCGTTCCGTCTTCATCGTTATCCGTCCCTCATTGTTTTGGTCATATTCATCAACATGCGCGGTCTTTTTAACAATATTACAACACCACGACAAAGTGACTTCAAGGAGAATATTAAACGCATTTGATACCTTAGAATTTCGAACAGCTGAGGGTGTTTTATATGATTACTTAGCCTATAAGTAACCTACTTTTTCAGTCTGCGAATATCTTTCGGTTTCCTGTTTTATCTAATTTTAAATCCAATTTCAATCTTTTTAGCGGAATATTATCGTGGCCTTTTTTGATCATCGTATTTATCTGATTTTTTGTCGTTCTTCTAGGTTTACGTCGATTTAATCCGACTATTTAAGCCACAAACTCCATGGAATAAATTTATGAACAAAAGCATCCGAGCTGTAGAAAAAACTTAAAATGGAATTATTCTGCACACAAAACCGATCCATGACAATTCGAACCGTCAGAAACGTAGAACATGGAAAGAGCTTCGTTTTGATAGGTTGTGGCTCCCGTAACTCCAAACGAGTCAAAAGTTATGGACGTTAGAAGAAGCGGAAGAAAGCGACGGGCCGCTCGCTGATTCGATTCGACGGTATTGGCAAAATATTCGATCTCCGCGAAAGGCACGAGCATGCTCACAAGGTAGCACTCGATATTAAAGATATTATGGATCACAGAAGGAATAAATGAGGAAATGGAACAAAAGCTTGTCTACTGAAGCTAAAGTGCAATACATGTTTTTTTTACGACCGTTCCGTCTTCCTCGTTTTCCGTCCCTCATTGTTTTGCTCGTATTCATCAACATGCGCGGTCTTTTTAACAATATTACAACAACACGACAAAGTGACTTCAAGGAGAATATTAAACGCATTTGATACCTTAGAATTTCGAACAGCTGAGGGTGTTTTGTATGATTACTTAGCCTGTAAGTAACCTACTTTTTCAGTCTGCGAATATCTTTCGGTTTCCTGTTTTATCCAATTTTAAATCCAATTTCAATCTTTTTGGCGGAATATTGTCGTGGCCTTTTTTGATCTTCGTATTTCTGATTTTTTGTCGTTCTTCTTGGTTTACATCGATTTAATCCGACTATTTAAACCCCAAACTCCGTGGAATAAATTTATGAACAAAAGCATCCGAGCTGTAGAAAATACTTAAGGTGGAATTACTCTGCACAAAAAACCGATTCATGAGAATTCGAACCGTTAGAAACGTAGAACATGGAAAGAGCTTCGTTTTGATAGGTTGTGGCTCCCGTAACTCCAAACGAGTCAAAAGTTATGGCCGTTAGAAGAAATGAAAGAAAGCGACGGACCGCTCGCGGATCCGATTCGACGGTATTGGCAAAAGTATTCGATCTCCGCGAAAGGCACGAGCATGTTCACACGGTAGCACTCGATATTAAAGATATTATGGATCACAGAAGGAATAAATGAGGATATGTAACAAAAGCTTGTCTACTGAAGCTAAAGCGCAATAGATGTTTTTTTTTACGACCGTTCCGTCTTCATCGTTATCCGTCCCTCATTGTTTTGGTCATATTCATCAACATGCGCGGTCTTTTTAACAATATTACAACACCACGACAAAGTGACTTCAAGGAGAATATTAAATGCATTTGATACCTTAGAATTTCGAACAGCTGAGGGTGTTTTATATGATTACTTAGCCTGTAAGTAACCTACTTTTTCAGTCTGCGAATATCTTTCGGTTTCCTGTTTTATCCAATTTTAAATCCAATTTCAATCTTTTTGGCGGACTATTGTCGTGGCCTTTTTTGATCTTCGTATATTTCTGATTTTTTGTCGTTCTTCTTGGTTTACATCGATTTAATCCGACTATTTAAACCACAAACTGCGTGGAATAAATTTATGAACAAAAGCATCCGAGCTGTAGAAAAAACTTAAGGTGGAATTATCCTGGACACAAAACCGATCCATGACAATTCGAACCGTTAGAAACGTAGATCATGGAAAGAGCTTCGTTTTGATAGGTTGTGGCTCCCGTAACTCCAAACGAGCCAAAAGTTATGGCCGTTAGAAGAAACGGAAGAAAGCGACGGACCGCTCGCTGATCCGATTCGACGGTATTGGCAAAAGTATGCGATCTCCGCGAAAGGCACGAGCATGCTCACACGGTAGCACTCGATATTAAAGATATTATGGATCACTGAAGGAATAAATGAGGATATGTAACAAAAGCTTGTCTACTGAAGCTAAAGCGCAATACATGTTTTTTTTTACGACCGTTCCGTCTTTCTCGTTTTCCGTCCCTCATTGTTTTGGTCATATTCATCAACATGCGCGGTCTTTTTAACAATATTACAACACCACGACAAAGTGACTTCAAGGAGAATATTAAACGCATTTGATACCTTAGAATTTCGAACAGCTGAGGGTGTTTTATATGATTACTTAGCCTATAAGTAACCTATTTTTTCAGTCTGCGAATATCTTTCGGTTTCCTGTTTTATCCAATTTTAAATCCAATTTCAATCTTTTTAGCGGAATATTGTCGTGGCATTTTTTGGTTTTTGTGTTTTTCTGATTTTTTGTCGTTCTTCTAGGTTTACATCGATTTAATCCGACTATTTAAACCACAAACTGCGTGGAATAAATTTATGAACAAAAACATTCGAGCTGTAGAAAAAACATAAGTTGGAATTACTCTGCACACAAAACCGATCCATGACAATTCGAACCATTAGAAACGTAGAATATGGAAAGAGCTTCTTTTTGATAGGTTGTGGCTCCCGTAACTCCAAACGAGCCAAAAATTATGGCCGTTAGAAGAAACGGAAAAAGCGACGGACCGCTCGCTGATCCGATTCGACGGTATTGGCAAAAGTATTCGATCTCCGCGAAAGGCACGAGCATGTTCACACGGTAGCAGTCGATATTAAAGATATTATGGATCACAGAAGGAATAAATGAGGATATGTAACAAAAGCTTGTCTACTGAAGCTAAAGCGCAATGGATGTTTTTTTTTACGACCGTTCCGTCTTCATCGTTTTCCGTCCCTCATTGTTTTGGTCATATTCATCAACATGCGCGGTCTTTTTAACAATATTACAACACCACGACAAAGTGACTTCAAGGAAAATATTAAACGCATTTGATACCTTAGAATTTCCAACAGCTGAGAGTGTTTTATATGATTACTTAGCCTGTAAGTAACCTACTTTTTCAGTCTGCGAATATCTTTCGGTTTCCTGTTTTATCCAATTTTAAATCCAACTTCAATCTTTTTAGCGGAATATTGTCGTGGCCTTTTTTGATCTTCGTATTTTTCTGATTTTTTTTCGTTCTTTTAGGTTTACATCGATTTAATCCGACAATTTAAACCAAAAACTCCGTGGAATAAATTTATGAACAAAAGCATCCGAGCCGTAGAAAAAACTAAAGGTGGAATTACTCTACACACAAAACCGATCCATGACAATTCGAACGGTTAGAAATGTAGAACATGGAAAGGGCTTCGTTTTGGTAGGTTGTGGCTCACGTAACTCCAAACGAGCCAAAAGTTATGGCCGTTAGACGAAACGGAAGAAAGCAACGGACCGCTCGCTGATCCGATTCGACGGTATAGGCAAAAGTATGCGATCTCCGCGAAAGGCACGAGCATGCTCACACGGTAGCACTCGATATTAAAGATATTATGGATCACAGAAGGAATAAATGAGGATATGTAACAAAAGCTTGTCTACTGAAGCTAAAGCGCAATACATGTTTATTTTTTACGACCGTTCCGTCTTCCTCGTTTTCCGTCCCTCATTGTTTTGGTCATATTCATCAACATGCGCGGTCTTTTTAACAATATTACAACACCACGACAAAGTGACTTCAAGGAGAATATTAAACGCATTTGATACCTTAGAATTTCGAACAGCTGAGGGTGTTTTATATGATTACTTAGCTTGTAAGTAACCTACTTTTTCAGTCTGCGAATATCTTTCGGTTTTCTGTTTTATCCAATTATAAATCGATTTTCAATCTTTTTAGCGGAATATTGTCGTGGCCTTTTTTGACCTGCGTATTTTTCTGATTTTTTGTCGTTCTTCTTGGTTTACATCGATTTAATCCGACTATTTAAACCACAAACTGCGTGGAATAAATTTATAAACAAAAACATCGAGCTGTAGAAAAAACTTAAGATGGAATTATTCTGCACACAAAACCGATCCATGACAATTCGAACCGTTAGAAACGTAGAACATGGAAAGAGTTCGTTTTGATAGGTTGTGACTCTCGTAACTCCAAACGAGCCAATAGTTATGGCCGTTAGAAGAAACGGAAGAAAGCGACGGACCGCTCGCTGATCCGATTCGACGGTATTAGCAAAAGTATGCGATCTCCGCGAAAGGCACGAACATGCTCACACGGTAGCACTCGATATTAAAGATATTATGGATCACAGAAGGATTAAATGAGGATATGTAACAAAAGCTTGTCTACTGAAGCTAAAGCGCAATACATGTTTTTTTTTACGACGGTTCCGTCTTCCTCGTTTTCCGTCCCTCATTGTTTTGGTCATATTCATCAACATGCGCGGTCTTTTTAACAATATTACAACACCACGACAAAGTGACTTCAAGGAGAATATTAAACGCATTTGATACCTTAGAATTTCGAACAGCTGAGGGTGTTTTATATGATTACTTAGCCTGTAAGTAACCTACTTTTTCAGTCTGCGAATATCTCTCGGTTTTCTGTTTTATCCAATTTTAAATCGAATTTCAATCCTTTTGGCGGAATATTGTCGTGGCCTTTTTTGATCTTCGTATATTTCTGATTTTTTGTCATTCTTCTTGGTTTACATCGATTTAATCCGACTATTTAAACCACAAACTGCGTGGAATAAATTTATGAACAAAAACATCCGAGCTGTAGAAAAAATTTAAGATGGAATTAATCTGCACACAAAACAGACCCATGACAATTCGAAACGTTAAAAACGTAGAACATGGAAAGAGCTTCGTTTTGATAGGTTGTGGCTCCCGTAACTCCAAACGAGCCAAAAGTTATGGCCGTTAGCAGAAACGGAAGAAAACGACGGACCGCTCGCTGATCCGATTCGACGGTATTAGCAAAAGTATTCGATCTCCGCTAAAGGCGCGAGCATACTCACACGGTAGCACCCGATATTAAAGATATTATGGATCATAGAAGGAATAAATGAGGATATGGAACAAAAGCTTGTCTACTGAAGCTAAAGCGCAATACATGTTTTTTTTACGACCGTTCCGTCTTCCTCGTTTTCCTTCCCTCATTGTTTTGGTCATATTCATCAACATGCGCGGTCTTTTTAACAATATTACAACACCACGACAAAGTGACTTCAAGGAGAATATTAAACGCATTTGATACCTTAGAATTTCGAACAGCTGAGGGTGTTTTATATGATTACTTAGCCTGTAAGTAACCTACCTTTTCAGTCTGCGAATATCTTTCGGTTTCCTGTTTTATCCAATTTTAAATCCAATTTCAATCTTTTTAGCGGAATATTGTCGTGGCCTTTTTTGACCTTCGTATTTTTCTGATTTTTTGTCGTTCTTCTAGGTTTACATCGATTTAATCCGAATATTTAAACCACAAACTCCGTGGAATAAATTTATGAACAAAAGCATCCGAGCTGTTGAAAAAACTTAAGGTGGAATTACTCTGCACACAAAACCGATCCATGACAATTCGAACCATTAGAAACGTAGAATATGGAAAGTGCTTCTTTTTGATAGGTTGTGGCTCCCGTAACTCCAAACGAGCCAAAAGTTATGGCCGTTAGAAGAAACGGAAGAAAGCGACGGACCGCTCGTTGATCCGATTCGACGGTATTGGCAAAAGTATTCGATCTCTGTTTGCACAAAAAATGGACAAACACCTCCAAGTCGTATTATTTAGTTGATTATATGTGAATTTCAATGATTTTAGATGAGTATGTAAATATGAGAAAAGTAGGGGCTGAAATGTAAAAGACACGCAGATTTATAGTGGTTCGGCCAGAATGTGCCTACGTCCACTTTATATGTTATTATCTCTTTTCTTCCAGATTACAAGTACAATGCGTTGTATACAAGTGTATGAAAGTAGTTTGAAAGTTCCTTCCTTGCTTGAGCTCTCAAACTTGTCTGCCATTGTTGTACCCCTGCCCCTCTATTTATAGAGTGAGGTAGGGGGCAGGGGTCTTGGATGTATATAGCTGCCAGCGGGCCTGGGCCGAGACAATCTGGACTGGCAATCACCTGGTTCGGTGAGGCTCCATTCGGCCGTGCTTGGAGTTACTTTGGTCATGGTGGTTCGGTTGTAGAGGTGGTTCGGTGTTGGAGTTGAAGAGGTGGTGATTGGTCCGGTATCAACCTCATTCGGTAGTATATTGGAGAGGCTGGTCCGGTGGAGGTGATGGCTGTGCCTTGCCGAATGGACATAGCCGAATGAGGTGATGCCGAATAAGGTGATGGTTGTGCCTTGCCGAATGGACATAGCCGAATGAGGTGATGCCGAATGAGGTGTTGGTTGTGCCTTGCCGAATGGACATAGCCGAATGAGGTGATGCCGAATGATGGGGCCGAATGGAGGCTTGGGGCCGAATGTGCTTCTTCGTGGAGAATGTTGGATGGACTTCTATGTTAGCATTGAGCTTCTTGGCTATCGAATGAAGTGGAGGTTGCGAGCCCGGGTAAAACTGTGACTTCTCGGTCTCGAGATCTTCTGGGTGAGAATTCGCCCAACATTTGCCCCCCAAAGTGGGGCACGTGCTTGCATGTGTCGCGCTTTGTTTCCCTGTGGTAGAAAGGCTTGTTTCGTAACGCTATGGGCTGGATGTTCATATCCTGCTGATGTCCTGCAAAGGAATTTAATTCATAGTTTTAGTGTGGTTTTAGATAACGATCGTTCGGGATCGAGATATTTGAAATGAAGCTAATCGTGTCGTTCGAGGCGAGCAAGTGTGCCCCGAGGGGGCTTAGCATTATTGATGCCAGGTTCACGTCAGAGTGGATCCTTGGATCGTTTGTCAAGATGGTTCATCGCCAGCTCAGAGCATGCCTAGGGATCGTTCGCGACCCCGTACATGTGTAAGTAGCTTGGCCATTTCATAATTATCAGAATCAAATATCCGTTTCACCTATGAGTTTAAAAAAAGGGCGTGTCAAAGTGTAACTTCCCACGACGATAGGGTTAATAACCATTCAGAGCGTGCCTATGGACCATTCGTGGTCGCGTACACGTGTAAACGATTAATCCATGTTAGTGAGAGTTTTACGACTTATTCATCGTTATCATAATCCTTATTTTATTAGTTAGTTCTGGAGTTCGGTACTTATCTGCGTGAGGCGCCTCGCGTGCCCCCTGTTTCTGGTTTCTGCTGGTAGAGACAGTTTTATTCGGTTGTTGGTTGGACCGGTACGCTGGTCCGGTATGTTGGTCCGGTAGGCCGAACCAGCTGGTTCGGCAATCCTGAGTTTGCCTATATATAGAGGCTACCCCCCTTAGTTTTCCCTTACCGAACCAAAGAGAGCCGAATCAATTTTTAGCCGAACCAAACTTCTGCCGAACCAAGCTTATACCGAATTAGGTATATATTCTTTTGCCGAATGGTTTTTTATCACCGAATGAATATGATTGCCGAATGCACACGAAGGGTTTTGTTTTACCGAATGATATGTATACCGGATGTGTTTTTTAGTGCCGAATGGACTTATGACCCCATTGCCGAATGAACTTAAGTCCCTAGTGCCGAATGAGCATAAGACCCTAGTGCCGAATGAACTTTGTATTCGGTCTTTGGGTGGAACTCTGGACTTATGTATGCTTGCTTGTATTCTTGTTCTAACATCATGTTTTTCACTTTTTTGTATGCAGATAAATGTCTCGCAAGGCGGAAACACGATCAGACAGACGGAAATCCAATGATGGAGGAGAGTCTTCTTCTGTGCCCCCAGCCCAACCAGGATCTGGGCAACATCGACCTGTTCCGAGGTCGTTGGTGGACGGACATGGTCCACAGGAACTTCTGGTCTCCCCTCCCGACTGCTTTCCTAGCTCCCTAAAGGAGGAGCAACTTGACGTTATATCCCGTTCCTTTGGGATAGACAGGGCTCTTATGCTGTTACCGGGGGAGGGGGTCATGCCATATGATCCCCCTGAGGGGTACTTCGCTTATAGCCGGTACCATTGCATGTGCGGGGCTATTCCTCCAATCAACGCCTGGATACTAAGCTTCGTCACTTATCTGAAGGTGGCTCCATTCCAGCTTCAGCCCAACTCTTATGCCATTCTGGTATGCTTATATGCTATCTTCCAGAAGAGATATGGGCGCGCCCCCTCCAACCGGGAAATACGATATCTGTACAATCTGAGGGGGTACAGGAAGGGGTCCCCATATATTAGCTTGGAGTCAGCCGTTTCCTTCAAGCCTGTTTTGGATTTATACTCGAAGTATAGCATGTTCAAGAAGGAATGGTTCTTTGTCAGGGATGACTCCGTCTCTATTCGCCGATTTACCTCCGGATGTAAGTAAAAACTCTACTCATAATTCCTGTCTTGGCCGTAATTCACTCTCTTATGCGCTTTTATTTCTTGCTAGCGACAGGTGGTTTTGCGGTTGTGGAAGATGATCGCTTGGTTCGGATGGCAGCAGAAATTGAAGCTATTTCCGGGAGAGACAGATCGGCTGCTTATCTGATTAGGAATGCCAGGCTCTTGTCGTATAATTTGATCCTCCCACATCAGTCCGTAGTCAAACAGAGGGACACGGCAGAAGAGAAGGCTGCCCAGCCTAAAGGTGGGGTGACAGCGAAGGGTGGCAAGAGGAAGCCCTTTGCACAACGTCCAGTCGTAGGAGGCAAGAAGCTCAAGGAGTCCGATGGCCCTTCTCCAAGTACTTGCCCGGATGTCCCGGAGGAGGAAGGTGTGGAAGAGGAGGAAGGAGGTGAAGTTGGAGAAGGGTCGGAGGGTGGAGGAGATGGCGATGGTCAGGGTGGTAGCGGTGTTGCTGCTCTAACCTCTGAGCAGGACCTCGAACTGGATGAGGCTCTCCGTCGGGCCTTCGGGGAGTCGGAGGGAGAGTCGGAAACGGAGAAGGGAACGGAGAAGGCAAAGGAAACCGGCAAAGCTGTGGCTGGCACTGACCCATCCTCTAAGGGTTCCTCAGCTAGGGTGATTCCGGCGATGCAAGGTGAACTTTTGTCTTCTGCCGATTCTATTTTCGATAAGGACTTAGAAATTTTTTACGGTTCACTTCCGTCCTGGAATGAGATCCAGGACTTATTGCAGTATCCCACTCCTCCGCCGGGTTTGTATAACAGATGTGTCTCCTCACTTTTCTTTCTTTTTAACTTAGCACATTTTTTGAATTGCGGATTATTGTATGTTCGTAACATTTGTTCTTTATTCCAGGGGCAGGCCAGGCGGGTAAAACGTCGGATGTTCGACACCGCCTTGAACAATTTAAGTCGAGGAGAGCTTCCGCGAAACCTTCTACTGATCGCACTGGGGACGTAGTCAAGTACCGCCCTCTTCTTGGGGTCATCGAAGAGGGCATTCAGAAAAGGAAGCGGAGCCGTTCCTTATTTGAGTCTTCTTCTGCTTCGCAGCTTCCTACTCTGTCTCCCCCTACTCAGCCTCCTTGTGATACTACGGAGGAGAGCACGGAGCCCTGCCCCCCTCCTCCTCCTTCCAAGAGTTCTACTGTCATTCATATAAGGCGTCCCGATGTGCCTCGCCCCGTGCCTCGTGACCCTTTTGCCGGCCATCCTGATTTAGACCCAAGTTTTCGGGACATTTCATTCGATGAGACCACGGGCGAGCACCTACTTCCCCGCAACCCCATGGTAAGAGTGCTGGACGAGGCCAAATCTTTAGATCTTGATTTACTTACCACACGGGTAGTCACCATGGGGGACGAGGCCAAGGCTAATATTGATCGGGTGGCCGAAGAGACTAAGAAGTTAATGGAGCATCATGCTCGATTGGTCAAGGCCGGGGAGGAGATTGGGAGTGCTAACATTCGGTTAAGGCTAAAGGTTGCCGATCAGGCCAAGCAGCTTGCCGACCAAGCCATCCAGATCTCCCAGCATGAGGAAGCTTCCCAGCGTCTGAAAGAGACCATGGAGAAGGCAAGTAGGGCGGAGTTACGGAAAATGGAGGTCACCTGCAGGGAGCGGATAAACATGGCTATTACAACGGTGGATGAGGTTCGAAATGCGGATCTCGAGCGGGTAGAGGAGTTGTCAGGGAGGCTCGAGGCTGCGGAGATGGCTCAGGCCGAGTTGAAGGAGGAGATGGAGGAGATGAGGAGGTCCCTCAAGTCGAAGGAAGAGGAAATGAGGAGGTCACTCCAGGCTGACTGCTTGAGATACCAATCAGAGAGGGACGTCGCCATCACCAAGTTGCAAGCTTCCGAGGCCCGGGTGAGGGAGTTTGAGGAAAACGAGGGGATGATGGATGAGATGTTGCAGGATATGTACTTCCACACTTGGAAGGAGGGCGGCTTGTCTTGGATGGACGATTACCCTCGGGTCATGGCCAAGGTGTATCTCCAGGCTTTAGAGGAGGCCAGGGTGAATGCGGGTAAGGAAGGCGGAGAGGCTTTCAACTTGAGTGCGGTTACTGCTCAGTTCTCAAAGGAGGAGCAAGCGGCGGTGAAGGAGGGGATGCGGCTACTCGCTGCAGAGGAAGCGGGCGTGCAGTTGGATGATGAGGATCAAGCGGCGGATGCTGGTGAGTTATTCTTTTCCCTTTCTTTTCTTTTCGTGTTTTCATAACTTGATCGTTCGTTTAATGAATTCCTCTTCTGATCTGGACAGGTGGGACTTCAGATCCACATGCTGGGGGCTCCGATCCTGCGGCTAAGTAGGCTGGGGGAGTTGGTGATGGAGTGTGGATGCATCTGCCATCTTTTTGTTTCTTTTTTATCACTGTTCATGTTAGTCTTTGATATGCAACTGTAATAAAATTATTTGCAAAGAATAACTTCGTGTGATCTTATAATATAAGTTGATTTTGTCATGTTCAAATGTTGTTGCTATCTTTATGTGCTGTGTGAGAAGTATAATTATGTATATGCCTGTGATTCCACTTGTGTTTGATGTTAAGTTTTTGCTTGAAATATAACTTCACGTTTTGCAATGTCAGTGTATGAATAAGTTATAGTTACGCATTTATGTACAAGAGAAGAGAGTACCGCCCTTTATGTTTTATTCGCAGGCGGTAGCTTTGAGTGTCTTGTGTAACTGTTCACGGGTATAGCAGAGCGCCCTGCTACCCAGCATGCAGGCTTAGAGCCTCATGAGTGAATGCTTCCTATTTGGTTTCCTGTACTTTAGAGTTTGTCATACAGGATAGGAGAAAAATATTTAAATGAAATGGAAATATAGTAAAAGTAAAACTTCCAGTCACGGAAGGCCGTCGATGTGCTTAAGTTCGTGGCAAACGGGTTTTGTAGTCACTTTCCCTAGCTGTGGGTCTTGGAGACATTTGTCACCCATCTTACGCCTCCGCGGGGAGTTTTCTTTTTTACCACAGCCGCACTTAAGACACATCGGAGCCGAGATCGCGCACGGTAACTACCCGAACCGTTATGGTCCGTAATCGTGGGTATTATTCGATTTACCGTGGCCGGCTAGCGTGGGTGCCGTTGGCCGTGAACTACCCCTGGCTGGCCACACCTTATGTTGGGGCTTAAAGTAGGTTCACGGTTACCGACGAGCCGAACGCCGTAATGAGCTGCCATCGGCTATAGTCGGCCTTTATGATGACTTATAATCGGCTCATTACAGTTGGCTTTGAGGGCAGGCGCGCAATGAGTTAACCCGCAGCAGAGGGATGCTGGAGCAAAAGAGTCTCATTGGCGAGTGCATAGAATCGTGGCGTACCTGTTAGGCCTAGTCTAGATGAGGCCGCGGTGCGTCTTGAGTGGAGATGCCATAGGATTTTGTTCAACAGAAAGGGATAAAACTTAACAAGTAGCCAAGACATAAAGGAACAAGTTAAAAAGAGACAAGATTTTTTAAAGTGGTTCGGCACGAAAATGCCTACGTCCACTGGTTCTCTTTGTTAATTCACTTCATATGGGCAGTACAAGTTAAGAAAAGTATCGACGGAGGTGTCGGATGTTCCATGCCCTCTGGAACACCTCTCCGTCCACTGTTGACAAAATGTAAGCTCCGTTGTGGAGATCTTTGTGAATTACATATGGTCCGTCCCAGATGGGGTCCAGTGCCCCGGGGCGCGGAAAGATTCGCCTGAGGACAAGATCTCCTTCTTGTAAGCTGCGATGCTTGACTTTGGAATTGTATAGTGCTGCCACTTTTTGTTTGTGAGCTGCTGCTTTGAGTGCTGCATCGTTTCTCCTTTCCTCAATCAGATCCAAAGACATGAGGAGGAGTTCTTCGTTTTCTTCTGGGTTGTAGTGGATCCTACGGTGGGAAGGCACAATAGTCTCAACTGGGAGCATTGCCTCCGATCCATATGCCAAAGAGAAAGGAGTATGTCCCGTTGATGTTCTGAAAGATGTGCGGTATGCCCATAGTGCCGTAGGAAGTTCGTCCACCCAAGCGCCTTTTGACTTTTCAAGTTTCTTCTTGATTAGGGTTTTGAGAATTTTGTTGACAGCTTCAACTTGTCCGTTTGCCTGAGGGTAAGCTACTGATGAGAAGCTTTTATGAATTCCATGCTCTTGGCACCAGTCGGCAAATTCTTCGCTGTCAAATTGGAGTCCGTTGTCTGATACGATCTTGAGGGGGACTCCATACCTGCACAGAATGTTTTTGATCAAGAAGTTAATAATTTTTGCTGAAGATATTTTGTTTAAAGGTTCCGCTTCCACCCATTTGGTGAAATAATCGACTGCCACTATAGCATATTTGGCTCCGCCTCGGCCCGTTGGCAGTTCGCCAATTAAGTCAATTCCCCATACAGCAAAGGGCCAAGGGCTGGTCATTTGAGTAATTTCGTTTGTGGGCAGTCGAGGGATCTTGGCGAACTTCTGACATCTGTCGCATTTCTTAACGAAGTCTAGGGTATCTTTGTTTAGTGTGGGCCAGTAATATCCATATCGGAGTATCTTTCTTGCCAAAGTCTGTCCTCCAGTGTGATCTCCGCATCCTCCCTGATGGATGTTTGTTAATATCTCCTTGGCTTCCCTTCCGGCGACGCATCTTAATAGGGGGCTAGAGAAACCACGCCGGTAGAGGATGCCTTCTTGCATTGTGTAGTGGGGAACTTTCCTCAAGATCTTCTTGGCTTCGTCACGCCTGTCGGGTAGTATGCCATCTTGCAAATATTTCCGGATAGGAGTCATCCAGGTTCCTTCTTCGATTGCAGTTATCAGATTTACTTGTTCGAAACTTGGGGCTAGCTGCCTTGAGATTGCTGGTGCTCCGGGAATGGTGCTGTCCTTCATGCTAGCTTGCTTTGCAAGTTCATCTGCCTCTTGGTTTTCTTCTCGAGGAATGTGTTTGATTAGATAATGGTCCAATTGATCGAGCAGCAGTTTGGTTTTCTTTAGGTATGCTGTGAGTCGTTCTCCTCGAGTCTGGAATTCTCCTAGTACCTGGTTTACGATAAGCTGAGAATCACTATGAATACATAAGGAATTGATTCCAATTTCTAGGGCCAGTTCCAATCCCGCTATTACTGCTTCATATTCAGCATCGTTGTTAGTGGCCGTGAACTCCAATCTCAATGCATAGTACAACTTTCTTCCCCTGGGGGTGATGATCACAATACCTGCCCCCGAGCCTTGTTCGTTCGATGCTCCGTCTACAAAGAGGTTCCACTTGATGTTTTTTGCTACTTCGGATTGTTCCTTGCCTTCGTTGGTAGTGAATTCGGCAATGAAATCAGCCATGGCTTGTCCTTTGATAGCGGTGCGGGGATGGTAGGTGATATCATACTGACTTAGTTCGATGCACCATTTGAGGAGTCGCCCAGAAGTGTCAGGACGATGGAGCACTTGTCTTAGTGGTTGATCGGTTAGAACCCTGATGGAGTGAGACTGGAAGTAGTGTCGCAGTTTCCGTGACGCGATCAATAAACAATATGCTAACTTCTCAAGTTTAGGATATCTGGCTTCTGCCCCCGTAAATCTCTTGCTTACAAAGTAAACCGGACGTTGTGTGCGGTCTTCTTCTCTTACCAAGGCGGCGCTTAGAGCATGAGATGATACAGCGAGGTATAGGTATAACACTTCACCTTCATTTGGAGTTGAGAGTACTGGTGGTCTCTGAAGGTGTTCGATTAGGTTGAGGAAGGCTTTTAAGCATTCGTCGGTCCACTCGAACCTCCCTTTGTCTTTCTTGAGTGCTTCGAAGAAAGGGACACACTTGTCAGTTGCCTTGGAAATGAATCTGCTTAGGGCGGCCACCTTTCCGTTTAGGCTCTGCATTTCTTTCCGAGTGGAAGGTATCCTTATTTCTTTTAAAGCTCGGATTTGTTCAGGGTTTGCTTCAATTCCTCTGGCGTGGACGATGAATCCTAAGAATTTTCCCGATGATACTCCGAAGGAGCATTTTAGAGGATTCAGCTTCATTCCATATCGGCGAAGTACCCGAAACATATCGTCCAGATGGCTTACATGGTCGTTGGCTTTCCTGGACTTCACCAACATGTCATCCACATATACTTCCATAGTACGTCCTATCAGTTCTGCGAACATTTTGTTGACGAGGCGTTGATAGGTAGCTCCAGCATTTTTGAGTCCAAAAGGCATGACTTTGTAACAATATAATCCGCGGTCGGTGATGAAGCTAGTGTGGTCCTGATCGGGAGCGTGCATGGGGATCTGGTTATATCCGGAGTATGCATCCATAAAAGATAGGAGTTCGTGCCCAGCTGTGCTGTCCACGAGTTGGTCAATTCGGGGAAGTGGGAAGCAGTCTTTCGGGCAAGCATCATTCAGATTGGAGAAGTCAATACATGTTCGCCACTTTCCATTGGCCTTTTTTACTAGCACTGGGTTAGCGATCCATTCTGGGTAGATGGCTTCCCGTATGAAGTCATTAGCAAGTAGATTTTTTACTTCCTCATCAAGGGCTGCTGATCGCTCTGCCCCCATGCTCCTCTTTTTCTGCTTTACTGGTACCTTGGTGGGATCGATGTTCAACATGTGGCACGCTACGTCTGGAGAGATTCCTGTCATATCGGCGTGGGTCCACGCAAATACATCTAAGTTGTGGCGGAGAAAGTCAATGAGTTGACCCTTTAATTCCGTTTTCAGCTGAGATCCGATTTTTAATAGTTTACTTGAATCGTGCTTATCTACAGATACGAATTCCATAGCCTCTGCAGGCTCGGCGGTAGCCTCCTCCTCTTTATCCCGGGGGTCTAGTTCATTGAAGGGATCGCTTGTGTATCGAAGAGGAGGGGCTTTCTTTAGTTGCTATGCCTCCAAGCTTTTCATGCAGAGAGTAGTCTCTGCATCTTTTCCTTTATTCTTTCTGCGGTTGTTGCGAAGCTCAGTTACATAGCAGTCTCGGGCAGCGTCTTGATCTCCTTCTACTTCTCCTATTCCGTTGTCTGTCGGGAATTTCATCTTCAGGCACCAGGGGGCTAGGACAATTTGGAAGTCAGACAAGGCTGGTCTCCCCAAGAAGGCGTTGTAAGCCGAGTGGTTCTCTATTAGCACGAACGTTTGTTTTCGCACCACGGAGCGGGGATGACTTCCTATTTCGACGAAGAGGTCAAGTTGCCCGAGGGGCATTTTTGCATCTCCAGTGAAACCGTGCAGTGGTTTGTCGCAGGGAGACACATCCTTCATTGATAACTTCATTTTGTCGAAAGCATGTTTGAACAAGATGTTTACGGAGCTTCCCGTGTCTATTAGAATCCGAAAAACTTTAGCAGGGCCGAACCAGGCAGAGATGACCATAGGATCCATATGTGGGTACTGTCTTCCTTCCAAATCGCGTCTACTGAATATGATGTCGTCGCTCTCTTTTCGTTTCGGTTGGCGTTCTTCTGTGACGGAGTTAACGTATCCTTCGGCATTTCTAAGCGACTTGCCGTACCTTTCCATCTCTGCCCAACTTCTGTCGGCAATGTGTGGTCCTCCTGAGATGGTAAGGACTACTATCTTCTCTTGACTAGAGCCACTGGTGTTGTGATTGTTGCGACTCCCTCTGCCTACTTCTGGGAGGGGTTGCTTTGAGTTCTCATTGGCAGGAGTTGGAGTCCTGTTCTGACTTTTCACATAACGTTCCAGTCTTCTTCTTCTAATGTGTTCTTCGATCAAGTCCCGAAGATGGTGGCATTCATTGGTGTCATGTCCGTGGGATTCGTGGAAGCGACAGAACTTTCCGGACTTGAGTGCGTTATCTGATTCTTTCTTGTGCGGGGGGCGCTTGTATCCGAGTTCGCCCTGAGTGGCTAGGTAGATGTTTTCGATTGTTTCATTCAAAGGAGTGTAGGAGTCAAATCTTGGCCCTGGTCGATATTGGCGCTTCTCACCCTTTCTGCCCCCAGCATTGTCTCTAGATTCATTTCTTCGAGCGTCCTTAGCTGCAGTGGGAACCTTGTCCTGAATTATCTTGCCTTGTTGCCCTGGCTGCCTCTCCGTAGCAGCGTCTTCAAGTCTCATATACTTTCCAGCTTCATGGAAGAAATCAGGCAAGGTAACTGGTTTTTCCTTAGTTAATCTTCTGGCAAACTTGGTGTCTGGATGCACACCACTACAGAGGGCCATTAGAGTGAGTTTTTCATCGGCATCTTGAACTGCTGCCGCTGCGGCGTTGAACCGTGTTAGATATTGTTGTAGCGTCTCTCCGGTTTTCTGTTTGACATTGGATAGAGAATAAGCATCCCTGGGTTGTTCCACATGGATGCGGAACTGGCTAATAAACCTTTCTTTTAACATCTCCCATGAGTTGATGGATCCTTGGGGTAGATGGCAGAACCAGGAGGTAGCTAGATCTGATAGGAATAGCGGAAAGCATTTACATAATACTCCTTCTGTTGCTCCACTCATGAGCATATGCTGGGTGTATCTCTGCAGGTGTACGATGGGGTCGGAAGTTCCTTTGTAAGGTTCCATGGTTGGCATTTTCCATTCCCGGGGAGTGATGGCAGTTTCGATATTTCGGGTAAAGGGACTGGTGACCCTAGCGCCTATTCCCCGGTCCCTTTGCTCCCGTTGGACACATTCTCTGAATAATCGTGCCATCCGCTCGTCAGAACTTGGAGCGGACAAAAATGAGCTCGGTTCTTCCCTGCGGGATCTATCTCGTCCAGATGACCTGTAGGGATGGTACAGTCTATCACCTCTAGCATTATCCAGTGGTTGTCTTTGGCTGCTTGGATGCATGCTAGGACCAGCTACAGTTGCCCCCTGCCTTGATCTTCCCCTGTGGGGTTCTGTTTCGAGCACATCCATGGGGTCAACTTCGGGCTGGGTTCTAGCTCGGCTCCGTTCAGCGGGGTTTCTATGATTAGGTGGCATGACTGGCTCAGCTACATCCGACCCTCGCCTGGTGCCTCCCCCGCTAGGTTCGGTTCCAAGGGCTTCCTCGAGTCGGAATTCGGGCTGAGTCCGGGCGCGGCCCCTATCATCGTTTTTTCCATGTTGATAGCTTGTTCGAAGAGTGAAGACCTTTGTTGCCTCCGGGATCCTCCGGATTGGGATTCACCCCATGATTCAGTGTTGCGGTTGGACTCTTCAGCGTCCCTTAAGCGTGTCATGAGTTGGTCCACCAAAGTTTCTTGTTGGGATGTGAAGCGGTTAGTTACTTCAGCCACAACCCTGTCCAGATCTGCCCTAGTGATTGGTTGTTCCGTTGCGGGACCAGTTGGATTTTCCTGATTTTCATCTGGTACTCGCTGTTGAAGTGGGCTGATCTGTGATTGCTGGATCTGGAAGGCTGCTAGTTGCGATGTTCTTTCCTTTGTTAACATCCCTTCTCTGTTTGGAAGGCATGATTTCTAAGCAACGAGTGATGTCGTTAGGAAAAAGGTTGAGTGGGAGAAGATGAAGTTTGAGTTCAGCTCTCAGTGAAAGCACCAAAAATGTTTGCACAAAAAATGGACAAACACCTCCAAGTCGTATTATTTAGTTGATTATATGTGAATTTCAATGATTTTAGATGAGTATGTAAATATGAGAAAAGTAGGGGCTGAAATGTAAAAGACACGCAGATTTATAGTGGTTCGGCCAGAATGTGCCTACGTCCACTTTATATGTTATTATCTCTTTTCTTCCAG